>VDFB02000013.1:270719115-271363119 GCA_007258455.2 Sequoia sempervirens | reverse complement strand
AGAGAGTGGGAGAGGGTGAGAGAGAGTGGTAGAGAGAGGGAGGGATGGAGGAAGAAGGTGGGAGAGAGTGGGAGAGGGTGGGAGAGTAAGGGAGGGAGGGAGAGAGTGGGAGAGAGTGGGAGAGAGTGTGGGAGAGTGGGAGAGTTGGAGGGAGAGAGTGGGAGAGGGTGGGGGAGAGTGGGAGGGTGGGAGAGGCTGGGAGAGAGTGGGGAGGAGGCTGGGAGAGGGTGGAAGAGTGGGAGAGAGTGGGAGATGGTGGGAGAGGGAGAGAGGGAGGGAGGGAGGAAGAAGTGGGAGAGAGTGGGAGAGTAATGGAGGGAGGAAGAGAGTGGGAAAGAGTGGGAGAGGAGAGTGGGAGAGTGGGAGAGTTGGAGGGAGGAGCAGAGGGAGAGTGGGAGAGGCGGAGAGGCTGGAGAGAGTGGGAGAGGCTGGGAGAGAGGGTGGAAGAGAGTGGGAGAGAGTGGGAGATGGTGGGAGAGAGAGTCGGGGAGAGAGTGGGGGAGGGAGGAAGAGAGTGAGAGGGAGTGAGAGAGTAAGAGGGAGTGAGAGAGAGTGTAAGAGCATGGGAGAGAGTGGGAAAGAGTGGGAGAGAGAGGTAGGGAGGGAGGAAGAGAGTGGGAGAGAGTGGGAGAGGGTGGGATAGAGTGGGTGAGAGTGGGAGAGAGGGTCGGAGAGAGGGTGAAAGACATTGGGAGAGTGGGAGAGGTTGGGAGAGGGTGCGAGAGAGTGAGAGAGGGTAGGAGAGAGAGCGAGGGTGGGAAAGAGTGGGAGAGAGTGGGAATGAGTATAGACAAAGAGACAATAAATCTATAAAAAACCAACTTTCTCATAACGCGAGCCCATTTTGAAGAATTATAGACATGAACGTTTTAGCAATAATGAATGAGTTTCATTTTTTTCTTTTAACATGTAATAACGTGAGCGCGTTATAACACACTTGCATTATAGGCTCGTTGTGGCCGAGCCTCAAGCTCAGCACACAAAGCCATAACATGAGCGCATTATAATGTGCTCGTGTTATTGGCTCGTTGTGGCCGAGCCTCAGGCTCGACACACAAAGCTATAACGTGAGCGCATTATAATGCACTCATGTTATAGTGCGTTCGCGTTATAGCTTTTCAAATTTTTTTTTTGAAAGTGGTCAAAAATTTTCTACCCATCTCCATGCACCCACCCACATTTCTTATCACATCCTCTGGATATTGGAAAATGTGTATAAATTTGGAGCTCTTGTTTCTTTCTTTCAACTAAGCCATAAAACCTTCAGGGTCATATATGACGCTCTTAACTGACCTCTACATGTGGTAGGTTTTGAGTATATCAAGAATATTATTCCAACCTCCCTTGGTCATTACAAAATAAGAAAAAAAAGTGTATAAAGGAAAGAATTTTCCTTTTCCTTGATTCAATAAGTGTCCATTTTATACACTTCCCAATTTCCACATCACTTCTAGGAAACCAATTGTCTCTGGCACAAACCTTGGCAGCAAGTGAGGTGCTATTGTGGAACCATATACTCTTAGGATAGTGTAATCATGGTATGGGATAAAAAATCCTAAATTATGATCAACTCCTAGCTCAGGCCTTCTCTCCTTGAGTCTCAAGAAATCATGTAGAGCTATGGGAATTTGAGGTACACTCACAATTAAGATTCCCCTCAGCTTTGAAGCAAACAGATTCTGAAATGTCACATAATCATATGTCCTATCATCCTTGTATAAAATAGTTGTCCAACATTACACAGACACCTCCAAGTTACCCTTTCTTCTTTCGAAAGTTATATTTGGCCCAAAGAGAACTACACCTTTGTACAAAAACATATGCATCAATAATGAATACCAATTGAATCTCACTCCCAATTCACCTTTCTTCAACCCTATCAGTCCATCATGCATTTTTTCTGAAAGAAACCACACATAATCATAGACTACACAATATTGGGGGTGCTAAATATTTGCACCTATATACATCCATGCCATTGGCATTCCCATGACATGATCATAACCAATTATTTGGAAAATAGAATAGAAGGAATTTTTGGAAATAAGGAACAAAATAGCTAACACGGAAAGGCTCCTTATCATGTGGCTCTATTATGATCTTTCGACCTACAATTTCTACTTGAAATCTTAGCAGGATGTGGAATCTGAATGCAATCTTAGTTTTATCATACTCCTACTTAAGAGTGTTCTCATTTTTCTTATACATTTCATCACGCCATCTAGTGAGCTTCAAGACAATACCCAATTCCTCTTTGGTGATTTTAACCATTTCCTTCCCATCATATGTTCTTATAGTTCTTGTGACTGGGTCATAATTGGAAGCTACGGCCTTAAGCAAGTCAACATCCATGTAAATATTTGGTACAATCAACTTTCCCAAGTCACAGTTCCAAGGTTTTCCTACTAGGATACCCATGTTTCTATTCGTCAACCAACTATAAAAAAATTCCCATCTAATATAAGGCAATTTGGAATCATTAATAAAGTAGTTCTTGTTAATGAAACCCTCTACTACTTGCAGACCTCTGAGAAGCAGTTGGACCTTAGGTTTATCAATGGTTGAGGGTGGTAACTGGTCCATGAGGTCTTTATTCAAGGCATTTTGGGAGCAGAAGCTTCCCCTTTAGATGAAGACACTTTTACATTCACAACCATAACACAAGAGGTATTACAAGGTAGGGTTTCTAGTTTATTTGAACAAAGCTTACAACTTTGGTAAGGGTTTGACATGAATTATGCAATGCAGAACTAACAAATTCTCTTTTATGAAAATCAAACCTTAAAAATGATAAACTGAGAAAACCCTAACAAACTCAAGAGTTTGAAAATCCATGCAACTTATCAATAATTTTGATGTGAGGGCAATAATTCACTTATTGGTTCTCTTCATAGGTTGACAATCCTAGTTCCAACATTAGAAAATATTGGAAAACCACAACATGAGCTCCTTGAGTGTGTAGAGTATATGTCACAATGCTAAATTATGCCTTTAAGATAGGTATTAATAATTATACAACTCCTTACTTCGGTAGCTTGATATCCTTTAAGCTATTAAGGCTCGCTCACATGAACCAAAATGTCTCACTTGCCCTCAACTGAGTTTTTAATGCTATCCATTGATCTTTTTTGAGACTTTAATTGACTGATGATCTAGATTTGGCTAGTTTAATATGAAATATCCAAGTGTACATAGCCGCAATACTTACCAAATGACAAAGAGGAACATGGAACAACTTTCTAGTGGTATGCGGGCTCCACCATCTCTTTGTCGCCGTAGCCAGGATGCACATGTCTTCTTTCCGTCGCCCCTGTGAGTCATAACCCATGTGCAACTTCCATCAATGGGGAGACAGGGAGAGGCTGAGATCAAATCTCTTGGATTCTTTATACATACTTCTTAATTACTCACAACTTTATCCTTCTTACAACATCCATGACCTAGATTAAAATATCTTCAAACACATGTAATATATTTGCATTACTAATGCAAAATTTATTTTCCATGCCCAATGTTGAAATATTTAATTAATATTTTCCCTTGCTCCAATGCTTCCACATCATGTAGATCAATCCATGTGGAAAATTATTGCTTCCCCATTGGGAGTCTAGTGGTATAGGTGAGACCCACATGGGATAGTAGAGAGTGGTGAAGATTAATCCATGTCACCTGCTGTTGATCATTGATTCATTTGAAAACTTTGTGATAGACCACTTGAAATCACTAGGCCCACTATTTAAACTAGATATGCGACATCCACCGTCCAGCCCTTGTGATTATTTTAATGGGCAAGAAAAAAATGAATGTGTGGGGAATGGTCCTTATGTGACCACATCATTCATTTCCCATCATTGTTTTCCTCTAATAACCAACTGCACACCTTATCAAACACATCAGGCTTGCCAATGCACAAGACACATAGCCTTCACCTATGAGCCCATGGGAATAAAATAATATGCAATAAAATGGAATCCATGGGTGTGTGGGGAATCAATGGAGATTCTTTTGCATTAATCTAATGGTAATCAGGGGTCCTCATATCTGCACATGCCGAAACCATTAATCTTAAAAGAGGGACCCGACTAGGATGACAAGATAACACTCATGGACAAGATGAATTAAATTTTAATGGGAAATACCTAACCCGACTTAGTAAAAATTAAATCAATTTCCCAACACATGACAACTGGTAAAACAAGACTAGTGGGCCAGTTACTTAATGGGTTTTGATGGTACAAGATGTGACTTAAAAGACTGAAGACCGACAACAAGTGGTCAATAGAGAATTAAAATATTGGTGAGGATACAAACTCAAAAGGGTTTTTCAAATGATACTTTGAGTAACTAAAACCCTAACATAGTGACAAGAGACAAAATCTTAAGCCCTCAGACACAATTTTAACCAAAGTTTAAGCAAGAATGGAGATGGGACATGAAAATTTTTATGGGTTCCACCGATACCTACTTAAAATAGAATATTTGTAGAGCATGAGATTCTTTAAAAGAAAAAATAATAATAATCCCTTCAAAATGAGTTATTGCAAGGATTTATTTGAATAAGGAGATGCTAGAAAGCATGCTAAAATGTGGCAATCTAGAGAGAAACCCTAGCCAACACCTCAAAAAATGAGCTATGAACATGCATCCCTTGAAATTTGATATTGGTGACCTAGATACGTGAAGTAACATTATTCACACCCCAACCATACCTCTCCATTAAATATCTATGGATTTTATATATAGAAAGGAGGAAAATCCCCCAAGAAACACATGGAAAGCATGACCTAGAGAATTTTCCTCTCACAAAATTTATGTTTTCAATAATAATTGAGTTATACGTTCTATTTTAGAAATTCCTAGATTTGTAGAGATCAAGAATTGGTAGTTATAATATTTTTTGAGCATTAATGGAATTTTCTAGTTGAGAAAGTAGAGCTTGATGGGTGGTGGAACATGGGTTTAATTAGGAACATATAACCAATAGTGTTAGTTTTTGGGTTGTTGTCGAGTCATAAGTTTTTGCTCAAACTTGGAAATTTGATCTAGAAGAACTTACAATGGTGGGAATTGGGACTAGAAGTGAAAATGGAACTAGGATAAAAAGAAAGCATGACCTATTAGGTATCAAGTCTAAGAGAGAAATGAAAATTAAAACTAGAAATAATTTATTGGGTGGTGGGAGTCGGTTGAGATGAAAAATTTTAGGTTCCAAGTTCCAACATGGAACCAAAATTTAGGGGAAGGGAAGAAAATAATAAGTTATATGGATTAGGTCTTTGAAGGATATGAGGATCTAGGTTCCTATTGGGTCTTGGGTTTTGATTGGAACATTAAGAAGAAGGAATGAATTGAGGGGCATAAGGAAATGAGGATCTAGTACTAAAGGTTCTAGGTTTCCATCGAGACTTATGATTGGATTGAAACCTTAAGAAGAAGGTGAGACTTAGGGGAAAAGGTAATGAGGACCTAAAATAAAATATTAGAATTCCAAGTTGAGTCTTAGGTTGTTGTTGGAACCTTAAGAAGAAGGTGAGGTGCACAGAGTGGAATGGAATAACAATCTATAACTAAGGTTCTAGGTTCTTGTTAGGTGTGTTCCAGTGGGAACCTTAAGAATAAGGTATAACTTGGGGATAGAATGGAATGATGACTTTGAACTAAAGGTTTCAAGTTCTTGTTGGGTCTTGAGTTCTGATATGTATGTGAAGAGAGAATATTTCAATACTTATATATTTTTGGATTGAAGGGAAGGGGGGAAAACACAACCACTAGATGCACACTTAAGAATGACCAACAAATTTATATTTATTTGTTATGTTATCAATGGGAAGTGCAAGGGGAATAAAGTGACAACAAAAACCACTCTTTGTGAGGATTTATTTGATATGATAAAATTGAATCAATTAGCAAAATATCATCCCTTATAGTGTTAGAAAAAAGAAATAAAGAATCAATGCCATCATCATCATAGGACTTTTTTGTAAAGGAATTAATTTTTTTTTTAAAATTTCATTCCTTCTTCCCACGTGTCCTTTTGCAACTATTCCAAAAATTTAATTTACTCTTCACTAGGGTCTTAGAAAATGATTTATACTTTGAAATATCGTTCTTCTCATCTCATTTAGACTCTACCCTTTTCTTTATTGTAAATGGTACATGTAAAGGATCTTTCAAGACTTCATTTATGGATTTTATTTTCATTTCCTCTTAGAGGGTAGCAAGAAAAATATTTTCCATTTTCTATTATGTACCACTAATAATAATGATGATTATTAATTTTTCCCAAGTATTGAGTAAAGAGAAAAGTAATAAGATGTATTTATCTTCCTCTTTGAACTTCTTTCTTTAAAAAGATAAGAAGTAAAAAATTTATTGAATAACCAAGAAAGAATACAAAGAAAAAAATAATAAAAGTGAGCTCCCCAAAGGAACCCCATAGAACTTCTAGTTACATACTAATATCCTCCATAATAATCTTTTCCAAAGCTAGAACATAATTTGGTGGCAAAAGAATCCAGTCACCAATATCCCACCCCTCTTCATTCTTTGAAGCCCACTTATCCAAGAAATTCACCACTCTTTTCCACTCTCGAATATGACAACTAGAAATATATTCTAAAGAGCAACACAAATTCAAAATATATTCAACTACTATAGATAGTTTTCAATTAGCTCCATCCAACGTTTTCTTCTTTAGCATATCCACCACCATTTGTGAATCAGATTCATAGATAGTTTTTTCCAACCAAGGGAACACTCTCTTTCTACAGGATAGAGAGTAGCAAGGGCCTCTATAAGGTTATTAATATGCTATCATTTATAAATATAAAATAAAAACACAATACCATCAATAGTATCTCTACCAATACCACCAATCCTCACATGCCTATGATTCCCTCTAAAAGAGGTCTACATTAGTGTTTACCTTTAGAACTCTTTTAGAAGGAAGCCACATACCCTCCCAATGATATTTATTTTAACCTATTGAGGTCCTCTACCAATAGAATAGTCAAGAACTCTATGAACCAAATTCAAATTACTTATGATAGACAAATCACTAGGATGGACAATAACTGAAAGATCACATTTTCTTGAAATAGTCTCCTGGACCATGCTAATGATCTTTCGCCATAACTAAGCGACCGCCATTTTCACATCCTAGAATATCCAATGGTTCCTTTCCAACCAATGATGCTAGATAATAAAAATAGGTCCAATAACCCAATCAATCTTAATAAAAGAAATCTAATATGGAGGTCTACCTAAACTATCCCAAAACTCAACCAAAGATTTGACATAAACACAAGCATGATTTTGAGCCCCCCACTAGAAGTTCCAAATATCCCAAGAAAAACAACACTAGAAGAAACTATGAGAAGAACATTCCTCATTGTTATTACAAAAACAAATAGAAGGACCCTGAAAGCCTCTCTTCCACAAATTCTCCCAAGTAAGTCATCTATTTTGGACTACCACCCATAAGAAGAAGTTACATTTGGTTCAAGAATTTTTTTTCCATACTTGCTTCAATTGAGGAATTCTAACCATCCCAAAAAAAGTTTATCCAACTCCAATTAACTTGAGGCAACTAAAAATTTCCCTTTATATCAGGGCCCCAGACCAAGGTATCACTCTATTTAAGAGAATTGTACATTCTACCAGCCAAAATACTATCTAGCTCTTAACAAGCCTCCTTAGTACCACCCAAAAACTACTCCTGAGAATCTTTCCAATGCATCACCTCCACTTGATCCAAAACCTAAACCGATTTGAAGTCCTCCACCCTACTCCAAGCAGCTTCAATCAAACTATTATAGAGGGATTGTAAATGAGGAATTTTTTTTAGAATATAAGAACCCATCTCATGAATTATACCACAACTAAGCATATGAGCCCTTATTAAAATCCAAAATAGACCCTCTTTGTTGTGTTTCACCCCTCTTTTAAGGGTATCCAAAATCATAGATCCCTTCCCTAGAAGGATACATTGAGGTACATCAATGAAGCTCACCCCCTAAAGTTACTTATGAGTAAGAATTATAGTCCAATCCTTGTCCTATAAACTGCACCAATGCAAATATAATTTGGTAGCTAATACCTAACTATTCAAACTTACAGGCTTGAGCCCAAGACCTCCCTCATGCTTCATCTTATAGATAAATTATCACTTAACTAGGATCCACTTCAAAGAGGACAAATTGCTTGCCCAAATAAATTATAGGGCTAGAGCATCAAACTCCTTGATAAAGCATGAATAGGATACCTACACAAAGAACCAATATAAGTTAGAGGAAGAGAGCCAATTTGAAATCAAATAATTTAGCCAATCCTACACTAAATTAGTTGAGGAGTATTGAGAAAGAAAGTATAAAACTTATCCTCATTAATATTTTGATCAGAGGCTACCAAGTAGTTGCCCAAAGTTTTCCTTAAATTCACTGCTTCATTAATTATGGCCATGCCCATAAAAGTAGTATCATCCAAAAATTGAAGGTGGGAATGAGGAGGAAACCTATTGACCAAACTCCAACCTTGAATCAATCCTTATATAACATGAGACTTGATAAATCTTCCTAGCCCCTCAACCATAATAATGAACAAGTAAGGGGATAGATGATCCCTTTTGGAAGACCCTTGGAAGCTCTAAATAACTTAGAAGGCTCACTATTAATAAGAATAACAAAGGAATAAGTTAGATAGCCCATGATCTAATTAACCCACTCTCTACCCAAGCCAAGAGAACTTTCTCCAAGAAGACCCATTTGACCCTATCATAAGCCTTTTCTATGTCAAGTTTGATGAACATGGCCTTATCCTTGGATGTCACCATATAATGGATGACCTTTGTACCAATCAAAATCCCATCAATAATTTTCCTACTAGCAACAAATCCACCTTATTCTTCAAAAATCAAAGAGTTGAGACAAGGATTTAGTATTTCTACAATCAATTTAACAATAAGTTTCTAAATTACATTGCAGAGAGCAATGGGCCTAAAATGGTCCAGATAATTAGCCCTTTCACTTTTAGGAATAAGACACCAAAATTTAGAGTTCATGGCTCTTATTGTTTGATTATTTCTTTGAAACTCTTGAGCCACCTCTAGGAGATCCAATTTGATAGTTTCCCAAAACTCCTAGAAGAATTCTATAGGAAAACCATCATGGCCTAGGGATTTTCCTTTTTCATTTGAAACACAACCTCCTCCAAATTTGGCAACAAGATGGGACAAATGAGGGACTCATTCATCTCACTAGAAATTAAAGAGGGTCTATAATCCAAAATAGAGTTCTCCTCTACACTCACAAGGGGAGAGTCCTCAGTAAGTAGAGAAGAGAAGAATTGAGAAACCTCCCTAGAAATTTCTCATATCTATAGAAGAAAGATAAACCCCCTTCGAAGAAGCAAGAGAGGTGATAATATTTCCATTCCTTCTAGGTTTAATCAAGTTATGGAAAAGGTAGTATTTCTATCAACTTCTTAAAGCCAATCAATCTAAGATTTTTTCTTCTAAAAAATATCCTCACAAAACTCCCATTCCTCTAGCTCCTTGACAACTATTGAATCCTCTCTACTCAAATCATTAGTTAGACTGTGATCCCAAATTTGTCTAGTGATAGTGTCCAGTCTAGCTTGAGATGAAATTTTATTGGCGTGAAGGTTGCAAAGCACTACCTATTCCACTTCTTAAGCCTATATTTCACATATTGTAATCTTTTAGCAAAGGAATACATGTCCCTACCATGAGAATGCCTCCCTTGATGCCACCATTCAATCATTAGATATTGTAGTAAATGATCTCACAACCACATGAGTTAAAACTTAAAGGTTGAGTTCTTAGAAGCTCTAAAAGAAACAATTAACAATTTAATCATCAAGTGATTGGAACATTTCCAATCCAAAATCTTAAGCTAGTAGTCCACCTATCTTGGACCCAATAACAAGAGATGAGGAAATGATTAAGTCTCTCAGAAATAGAATTTTCACAACATCTTCTATTGTTCTAGGACCATTATTTAGCTTCACATTCATAACTAAATTTAATAGATCAATGTTTTCCCTTAGGAGGTTAGTTGAAGAATCTATCCTAACAATGCCACCTCTTTTTCCTCCAAACAAGAAACAACATTAAAGTCCCTAGTAGTGACCCAAGGAAGAAAGGGATCCAAAGATTGAATGTATCTAATATGATACTAGAGCTAATATTTACCAATAATATCAATAGGAAAATAGAAATTAGTGAAAAGACACATTTCACTAGAATCTAACCTAGAATTAGCCATAGAAATAGAAGAATGACTCAATAACCACCACAAAGGAACAATCTTCCTTCAGAGAAAAAATTAGTGGTGAATCATTTCCAATTGGAAAATAATTGAAATCAAGACCTCTAGAGATGGTGAATAGTACAAGCTAAAAAGGATACTGAATCACCAAATTTTTACAAAAAATTAATTTTGTCTCGATTAATTTTCCTATGCATTATTTTTTAAACTAATAAACCAAATTGATTCGCCATGTAAATGATGTGTCATTGCAATTTATTCACTAGTAGTTTATACTATAATTATGAATATTAATTATATTCTCTAGTAATATTATATTCCTACTATTAATTTTGGGGAAATATCGCCACTAATAATAAATTACCATTTAATTTTAAGGATATTTTCACCATGAATAGGGCTTTTATTTATTGCCATCGAATCATTGATTAGCTTTTTCATTGGATGGATGCAGGTTGATTTCGCAACCTACATGCATGTGCCTTTTACAAGGCTTGTTGAGGCTCAAAATTTATTTTGGGCTACATTATTAGATTTAATGATGTGGCCCAAAACAAATTTCAGGCCTTAATAAGCCTTTTAAAAGACATGTGCATATAGGTCATGAAATCAACTTGCAGCCATCCGATTAAAAAGATAATCAATGGTAACAATTTCACTTTTCATTTAGTCTTATTTTTAAAGTGATATTTAAAAAGAAATACTTAATCCGTTTGTGCTACAATGCATTTTTGATAGTGAATTTATTCTTGGTGGTGAGGGGCTTTGCCCCTCGACCCCTCCTGTATCGCAATAGGAGAACGTTGGGGCCACTATCCTCAAACCCTGCAAGGGGGGCTTTCCCACTCGACCCCCACAAGGGGGATCTACCCCCTTGACCCCCACAAGGGGCACTGCCCCTTGACCCCATTAGTGGCTTCTGCCCCTAGGCCCCTACTTCAATATTACAAAAAAAACAAAAAAAATATGGGGCAACTGTGCCGACCAACTATGCAAATTTTTAAAGGAGAGACTCACCATTGTAATTAATCTTTTTAGTGATTATTTTCTAGGATTTGCTAGTGTGATTATTATTTTTACCAATTATTCATTAAGGTTTGTCAGGATTTTACAATTTTTTTAATAATGTACATAGATTGGCTAGGAAAATTAATAATTTTTTCAAATAAAAGGAAAGATTCACAAGGAAAATTATAACACTTAGCCAAGATTCACTAGGATTTTACACCTTCACTGAGGGGATACTTATTCAATTTATGTTAAATAGGCACATAACAACTAAGAGGGGGGGGTGAATAAGTTGTCACAAAATTCAAACTTGAGACTTCAACACATATCAATTCACTATCCAATAGGAAGGCTCACTGCCTACAAAAATATTTATAGAAAAAGTTAGTCCATACAGCCATAATGAACTGAAAAGATGCACCTATCAAGTGTTGATGTAGTTCTAGTGATGTCCAGTATACAAATTTAACATATTTCATCTTTTTCACACTTCTTCACTTTAGCATTCACAAATCAATCATCTGTCTATTCTATTCTTCAAAAGTTTTCAATCTATATATATACCTGATCTTCACCACAAGCATCAATTAGGTCAGCCTAATTAGATGCACTTCTTATTCATGAAAAATATCAACTATCGGCTCCAATCATTCATAAAATATTTCCAAAAATAATTCAAACCGTCAACACATTACATCATGTCGGCATAGACCAAAAATAGGTCGTACATATGTCCACATACCATATCACAATTAACTCATGAAGTCGGCTAGGAATAGACTTCAAAGCAAAAAGGAAACCAACAAAATAATGCCACTACGTCATACAAGCACCAGGGTACATAATTATCTGATCATACATACCTTCAAGAATCATTAATAATCTCCCAAAACCACAACTAGTAACTGTCAACTATAGAGAAATGCTAACTAAAATATCAGAGATTGCACCAAAATATTGGATCCAGTACAATAGGAGGTAAACTAGTTGTGGACACCATTTTAGGGTACCAGACTAAGTTGCCAACATGGTGACATCAATGACAACATATAGAAAAACTTCTCCATTCTTCCAAAAATCTCCCCCTTTTTCATTGATGACAACATGTAAAAAATTTCTTCTTCAATCTCTCCTCATAACTTTATATTCTAACTCTCTCCATACTCTAACTATGTCCCCGTTTGACATGAATGGCAAAGGGAAACAAAAAAGGATGTAAACATGGTGACATCAAAGTTTCAAAATGAATTCCAACTCTTCAAAAACTTTGAACCATCCAAATATTTTCAAACATTCAAAATTTAATTAAAGATGATGTTCTTCACCTGAAATACCTTCCTGTACCTCTCTTTGAGAGCTGGATACAACTTCTTCTATTTGAATACAACTGAATCCATTCTTGTGCGCTTACTTTCTTATAAAGCCAACAAAGTGAAAGAAGATGACCAATTTGTAGAGGAGCACCATTTTTCAACATCTTCTACATTAGTAAGTATTCTAGAAAGATGGTCTAACTAGACCTCAACAATCTCCTTAAGGAGCCAGAAGGTCTTCAACACATCATTTCTTTGTCTTTGTACAATGATCAATTTAGCTTGCAATTCACCAACTCTTAGTCTGTGCCTCCCTTCTTTATCTTTAAAGATATCAAAATTCTTTCCAATGTTGTTCACTTTAGATTCAATTGCTTCAATTTTGCTTCTAAAATTATCTACTATTGCAAGCCACTAGAGATTGTATTTGTAAATATTTGATATTTCTTTAATGTACTTATTTGTTTCCATAATCGGTTTAGATAATCTATGCTTAGCTTTACCACATCTCCTTTCAACCAAGGTTTCCAACTTGCGTCCTTTCAGACCTTCAAGAAACATTCTTTCTTCAACAATCTCAACTAGATTTTTTGGCAAGAAATCAAAAACAACTGATACTTCAATACCTTTCCAAAGTAAATATTCTACCAAAGCATCATCAATATTCAGTCTGACAATAGGAGAGGCTGCATTCCATAATTCACCAATTTTCTTCATCTTTCCCTTTACCATCATAGAATGGATGTCATCAGGATAAGAGGATTCAAATCCAATCAGGGATTCTTTCTCCTTTTCTTCTAAAGTTTCAATGATATATCTTCAATTATAAATTTTATCTTCTTTGATTCTAAAGGGGAATTACTAATGGAAACCCCCAATTCTCTTTTACTAGAGGAAGAGCCCACTTCAAACTAACTTGATGTAGATATATAGGAGCAAAGATTTGTTTTTAGGGATGAGAAATATGATCTGCACATACTTACATTATCTACCAGTGACTCTAGATATCTGTAGACTTGCTTTCCAATAGGAATACCAGATTCCAATACAAAATTATCATTTCTTGGTAGGGAACTCAAAAATTAAAACTCCAAGCACACTAGTAAAGATTTGAAATGAAAGGGATAACCCTCAACCAACGACATTCAAGAATTTTCAAGTAACAAGATACACAAATTAAACTTCCTGTTCTCCTTAACCATCATATGAGCAATGTGTATGGCAATTACCGAAGTGAATATTTTGCAATTTTTGAAATAAATTTTGTAATAAATACCATCCACAACATACCTAAAAGCCGAATCTACAAGTGTATCTATCAATAGTGCTTGAGGGTCT
The DNA here is from genome assembly GCA_007258455.2 of Sequoia sempervirens. Lineage (NCBI taxonomy): Eukaryota > Viridiplantae > Streptophyta > Pinopsida > Cupressales > Cupressaceae > Sequoia > Sequoia sempervirens. The sequence goes on along the minus strand of VDFB02000013.1, from coordinate 271,349,174 downwards.
TTACTAATGCCAATCAGTTCCTCCATGTCTTTGTACTTCACATTTTTCTTTCCAAGGAGTTCTCCAATACTGCATAAACCATCAATTGCTTCAATTGCTTCTTTCGAGATTAAGTAGGGTTTTTCCAATACAATACTACCATTCTTGAAATGATTCAATAGGAAGAGAATAAACTCTTTATCAGTAAACCATGGAAATTCTCTCCACAAATCCATACCTAAGGTTTTTATGTTTTGTAATTCATTTTTGCTTAGCCCTAGTTCTATTCCTTTCATCTTTCTATGATCATATTCTTCTAACTCAACCCATTTTAGCTTACGACGGATAACATGATTTGATCCTCTATCCATTGTTATGCTTTCTTTGAATTTTTAATCGAAGCCTCTTCGATTGTCTTATTCCCCTTTTTTCAAAGTGAGAAATGTTTCCAAATTACTCGAGATAATGTCTTTGAATTCCCTTTAGAATTGCTTCAAGCTTGCTTGAAGATCACTCCAAGCCACCATTCAAGTTATTCAAATGCTCAATTTACTAATAAGACTCACAAATTTCAACTTATACATCATCGAATTTACCCTAAAATGCATTAAATGCAGCAAACATCCAAAAGATGCTAAGAAAATTCTTCTTAACACAGAAAGCCCTAATTCGGTCCACAAATCATCATGACAACATACTTTCTTCTGGTTCTTTTTCCAAGGCCTCTGAATATTCATTGTTCACATTTCAACCTCGTGCCAACCTCTAACATGCCATTCTTCCAAAAGGTTTTAATAATTTTATGATAATGCTCCCCCTAAGACCATGCTAGGTCTAATTTCCTAATAAGTCATCTATACCGGATGAGAGTACAGACACATTAGTAGCTTCAAGTTTTTCCTCTCCTTTCTTCTTCCATATTTTATTCATCTCTTGCTCCATTTATTCTTTGTCGATCTTCTTTATCGGTTCACTCTTCTCTTTCGGAGTATACTTCTTTCCCTTCTTAAATATGAAAACTTTTGAGACATGTCCAGGTTTGTTGCAATTATAGTAGACAACACTTTTTCTGATTAGCCTATCCTCCATTATTCCTCAGCCTACATTGATTTCCTTTGTGTCCAAATTTATTCCAGGTATAATAGTAGCCATTAAAGAGTTGAATCATTCTTCCTTCATTAAACAAGTTCCTTACTACCCGATTGATCATTCTCACCTAATATCTGCATTTTATAGCCTTATGTCCAATCTTCCTTCATTCAAAACATTGTCTAGTGAAGGGACTAGAAAACTAGTTCTTCCTGCTCCTGCATTCTGTTACTCCATGATCATATTTTTTACAAGAAAAACAAACACCATTGAAAGAGGGATACCTTTGTGCATTAGGTTGTCTCATAGGTGGTCTCCTTGCAAAATTCCTTGAATTTCTTCTCTTCTTTCCTTTGTCTTGACTCTTCTGATTTTTCATTGTATTCTTCACATCTTTAGAACTTTCACTGGTATCAATTCCCAAAACACCTTTGTCTCTACTTGGTTTATGTCCTTCAAGTAATTCTTCAAGTTTACTGGAGCTAGATATGAAATTATTCTCATAGAGTTTTTCCTTCTCTAGTTCCACTCTTAAGTTTACTATCTCTTGTTCAAGTCTAGAGTATTCATCAGACTTGTTCTGCACCATTGTATTCAAACATTTTTCAATCCTCTTCTCTTCTACTATCACTTTCAGTCCAATTATCTCTTGTTTCAACTGTTCCCTCACTTCTTTATGTCTTTCCTTGAATTTCTTCAATCGTTCTTTTAGTTTCTAAACACATTCATTTGCATAATCTAGATTCTCTTTCAGATCTTTATTTTCTCTTTTCACTTTATCAAGATCCTCAAGATCAATCTAAAGCTCTCCTTTATCATCCATTTAACCAACCTTCAAGATCCTCCTAAAGTGATTAATCTCTTCACCGAGGAGCCAAAGATCTGATACTAATTGTTAAACACGCGCAGGACAACTAAGAGGGGGGGATGAATTAGTTATCACAAAATTCAAACTTAAGACTTCAACATTTATCAATTCACAACCACACTATTCTTTTATTAAGTAAGAGCATGAAACACAAATAACAAAAAGTAAATCAACACAATGAACACCAATTTTTTACGTGGACAACCCAATAAGGGAAAAACCATGGTGAGGGTTAACTCACAATATAAAGAGATTATAAAATAGAATACAGAGGATCACTACCAAGGGCTCACTGTCTAGAAGAGGACTCACTATCCAAGTACAAAGGCTCACTACCTCTAGAAAGGACTTACTGTCCAATAGGAAGGCTCATTGCCTATAGAAAAACTTACAAAACAAGTTAGACCATATAGCCAAAATGAACTGAAAAGATGCACCCATCAAGTGTTGATGCAGTTCAGGTGATGCTCAATATACAGACTTAACACATTTCATCTTTTTCAAACTTCTTCACTTTAGCATTCACAACTCAATCATCTTTCTATTATATTCTTCAAAACTATTCAATATATATATATACCTGATCTTCACCGCAAGCATCAATTAGGTTGGCCTAATTAGATGCACTTCTTATTCATGAAAAATATCAACCCTTAGCTCCAATCATTGAAAAAATATTTCCAAAAATAATTCAAACCCTTAGAACGTTACATCATATCAGCATAGAACAAAAATAGGTCACATATATGTCCACACACCGTATCAAAATTAACTAAAGAAGTCAACGAAGAATGGACTTCAAAGAAAAAAGGAAACCAACAAAATAATGCCACTACGTCGTACGAGCACTAGAGAACATAATAATCTGATCATACATGCCTTCAACAATCATAAACAATCTCCCAAAACCGCAACCAGTAACTGTCAACTGCGGAGAAATGTGGACTAAACTACTGGAGAGTGCACCAAAAATACTAGATCCACCACCAGAGGAGATAAACCAGTTGTGCACACAATTTTAGGGTACCAAACCAAGCTGACAACATGGTGAAATCAATGACAACATATTGAACTGTGGATTTTTCACACCCATAAGATTTATGCTATGTTGGAAAACGCAATGTGATATGCAAGCAATGAACTATGAATGAATAAATGCAAAACATAAATAAATGAGCTGAAACAATGTGCACCTGGGTAGGAATTGAGGAATTTGGAATGGTCTGAATGTTGTTTGGAATAACAAAAATTCACCAGTGGTACTCATTTTCCCAAGGTGGCGAATTAGTCTTACTTTTGATGAAAATTGTCAGAAATAGGTTTCTGAGTGTCAGGATCTGGAATCTGACAAAACTTATATTTTCAATCTTAAGGTAGGACTCATTCACCATTGGTGGTGAATAAGTCCTCTCCCAAACTTTTGAGAAATTAGGAAACAACTCTACAACACCAGATCTGAGGATGTTTTCTTGTCGGGTTACCAAAGTCATTTCTATAGGAAACAGATATAATACCTTCTCCAAGCTTGAAATATGGTTGATTTGACTTGAATCACCTATTGGACTTGTTGACCACTCTTCAACACCTAAATACTTGTTAAATCTACACACAAAATTCTGCAAACACACATCCAAGATGGGAAAAATGGTTGAGGGTTAGCAAATAGGGGTTTTCCTTGGTCAAACCCCACTTTGGTAATCAAACCCTTAATGAAATGATGAAATGAAAGAGAATGATAAACAAATAACATGCAAATGCTATCAACTTACCAAACCCTTGTTGAAGAAAATTTGAAGTTGTGTTAATGGATGCTCCAAAGTGCTTTATTTATGCTTGATTTGATGTTGTAAGATGCTTGAATGCTTGAGTGAATGAGTGAATAAGTAAAATTAATGAGTGGGTGTTAGAATGGATGTAAAAACACTTATTTATACAATCTTGTGCCTTAGTAACCCGTTAATAACCCATCATAGGTTGAAATCAAGTGATTTTGAATAAAAACCCGAAAGGAAATTTAAAATATTTTTAATTTGGAGCCAAGGGGGACTCATTCGCCACCCATGGTGAATGGGTCCCACCTAGGACCTGAAAATGCGTATTGAAAATTAACTCAGATTTAATGTTATTTGTTAGGTTTACATTTAAAAGTTTACTTAATTAAAGCTTATAAGGGCATGAAGGGTTCAAATAAAGCATAAGAAAGTTGTTAATAGTGAAATTATGCCTAGAAAAGTGTGAAATCTTGTTACAAGACTTTGCAAGACTTCAAAATAGGACTTGATTAGTGATGAAAAGGTGATTTTTAGGTGAATTGTAATGAATAGAGTCTAGAAGAGTGTAGAAATTCTTTACAACACTTCACAACACCTTCACAAGACACCATTATTTGAATTTTAGTATCTAAATATGCATGTTCAAGCCATATTACAACATAAAATTATAGCAAAATAAACCAAACATCATGAAGCAAGGCCTAAAAGGCCATGAAAATGACAAGGGTCCATTTTTCTACGATGCATTTATCCCCCACTTTAGTGAGAGGATGAACTTGCTTCAAACTCACACTAAAGTAGCCATGAACATCAAGAGAAGGGTTCAAATGTACTTACATTAGCAAGAGGGAATACAATGATCAAGAGGGATGAACAAGCCCCTAGGATGAAAATCCCATGGAAAACTAAGCATAAGAATGAAAGAACACACAAGTGTTGAAAAGAGAGAATCAGATGAAGCTTCAATCGTCTGTCCAACTAGTTGTGGATTAGATCTAGGTTGATTGTTTGAATGTATACTCACTTTGGGGTGAAAAAACTCATGACGACTCATTGGGTGAGAAGGCCCAAAAGATAAGATACATACGATAGTTGGTATGCACTTACAAACAAAAAGGTGGCTATGGGGAAAGTCATGCCACTGGATGGGCTTCCCACTCAACCATATAAAAGTTATACCTCTTGATAACTTTAGCAAGGCACCATATGGAAAATGTTGGTTCATGCTTCATGAGACAAGAAAATATTTGTATGCTTAGAACTCATGAACAAAAAGCAAGGTACCACAAGCATGCAAGTTGTGTTATAAAAACTTGTTCAAAGGAGTCTTGTTAAGTTCATGCAAGGTCTATCACTTAGGGAACATTGTGTCTAATGTCTCCAAGAGAGGATCAATCAAAGAATAGTATATTCACAACTTAGGGGATGCAGTACATCGCATTAGGCCACCAAGAGGAATGCAATATGCTTAGATAGATCACACTTATGAAGGACATCACACCCAATGTCATCCACAAAGTGACAAAAACATCATATAAATGAAAAGGATACATTAGGAACAAAGAATACAAATGAATTAATTGTAATGTATGCCCCCAGTTTAAAGGAATTGCTACACACCATTCTATGAGCAATTACTTTAAAGTAGTGAAGGAAAGAAAATGCAAAAAGAAAATGAGACGTGAGAGCCAACTTGGAAAACTCTATGCCAGGTCATATGTTTCTAAGGGCTGCATCATGTCAACGAAAAGGAAAAAAGAAAGAAAGGGAGTTGGCCCCTAGAAAAGAACACACCAAACACATAAGGGAACTATGGATTTGGGATCAATATGTTCATTGCTGCAATGTTTTGATTAAAGAGCTTGAAACTATCATCATTCCCCAAAGCACATAGAACTGGAAGAATGACACAAAGAGAATGAAAACAAAAGAAAAATAAAGTCCATTTTGGGTCAACATGGAAGAGACATTGTGATCTCAAAGCTTTGCATCATTCCCAAAAGGAAAACACAAGTGAAAAGAAAATGAAAAGGTAAAATAAAAAGATTTTGGGTCAACATGAAGGAGACATTTCAGTCTCAATGCCTTGCATCATCCCGAAAAGGAAAAACACAAGAAAAAGACAAAAAGAAAAAGGAAAAGGGACCAATCGGGTCAACATGGAAGAGACATAGGGCATCTCAATGCTTTGCATCATCCCAAAAGTGGATAACACAAAACAAAAGAAAAAAAAAGACAAGGACCTTTTGGGTCAACATAGAAGAGACATAGGGCATCTCTACACTTTGTGTCACCCCCAAAAAGGAGAACACAAAAAAAAGGCAAAAGACAATGCACAACATATAGAAGAATAAAGGTACAAATAGAAGAAGTGTACAAAGAGAGGGAACATCAAACACACATTATGGGGGAACAGGATACACACATGAAAGAAAAATGAAAAAGGAGCAAGTAATGCAAATGGAAGTCAACCATTAACTAAGTTTTTGGTTTCTCAATCTTAAGCAACTAAGTGGAAAAGGAATAACATAGTTAAGAGACAAAGGAAAATGCATTACAAGGACAAGGCTAACAACTTCTTTCACCCCATAAAGTGTAAAGGTAAGAATGAGCTGATGTGAGTGATGTGAAAGGATCATGTAATAATGAGAATAGGGAATTCTACAACTATGGCATGATAAAGGGATTTAGTGGTTATGAGACAAGAGGAAAGGAATGAGTATCAGTGAAGTGATACTTATCTAGTATGTCCTTCAATGTTTGACATTCTATTGTTTGATGTCCAAGAATGTGATGATATTTGCAAAATGGTATATTATAATCTTTAGGATGAATGACCAACCTATTCATAGGTGGTAAAAGTATAAGACCTTTGTTTAAAAGCAGTTGAAGTCTCCTTTCACATTTAGGGGGAGGATGAGTAGGAAACTTGAGTTTTTTCAATTTGTAAGGTCATTTTTGCTTTTCTTTTCATAATGCAATGAAGGATGCAAATGAAACTTTTTAATTTTTTCAACTAGATGCAATGCAAAAATGAAATCTAAATGAATGTTTCACTAATGCAATTTGAGAAACCCTAGAATGCAAGAACAAAACAATATCCTAATTTAATGTTGTTGCAAGTGTAATCTAGGATGCAAGATGCAAATGAAATCAGAAATGAAAAGTGTTCAAAATGTAGGTTCACGAAAATGAACCGTAGATTTTTGGCACCCACAAGACTCCCTTAACTCTTCTCGGGTTTTTCACCTAAAAGGAGAGAGTAGGGCCAAAAATGCTAACTAGGTTCATTCAAATTATGTAATGTAAGATGTAATTTAGACTAAATGGAATGAACTAAGTGCAATTAAGTGACCTATATGAATGATTATGTATGAGAAAACTAAGATTTATGTTATGTTTGAAAACATAATGTGATATGTAGACAATGAACTATGAACGAATAAATACAGAACAAAAAGAAATGAGCTGAAACAGTGTGCACTTGCGTAGGAATTGAGGAATCTGGAATGGTCTGAATACTGTCTAGAATTACAAAAATTCACCAGTGGGACTCATTCGCCTAGGGTGGTGAATTAGTCCTACTTTTGATGAAGATTACCAGAAAATGGTTTCTGAGTGTCAAGATTTGGAATATGATAAAAGTTATATTTTTAATCTTAAGGTGGGACTCATTCTCCACTAGTGGAAAATTAGTCCTCTCCCAAAATTTGGAGAAATCGGGAGACAACTCTGCAACACCATATATGAGGATGTTTACTTGTTGGGTTACCAAAGTCAATTCTACAGGAAACAGACAAAATACCTTATCCAAGCTTGAAATATGGTTGATTTGACTTGAAGCCCCTAGTGGACTTGTTGACCACTCTTCAACACCTAAATACTTGTTAAATCTGCACACAAAAGTCTGCAAACATGCATGGAAGAGGGGAAAAATGGTTGAGGGTTAGCAAATAGGGGTTTCCCTTGGTCAAACCCCACTTTGGTAGTCAAACCCTTAATGAAATGATGAAATGAAAGAGAATGATAAAAAAATAACATGCAAATGTTATGAACTTACCATACCCTTGTTGAAGAAAATATGAATTTGTGTCAATGGATGCTCAAAAGTACTTGATTTATGCTTGATTTGATGTTGCAAGATGCTTGAATGCTTGAGTGAATGAGTGATAAGTGAACTTGATGAATGGGAGTTAGAATGGATGTAAAAACACTTATTTATAAATCTTGTACCTTAGTAACCCTTAAAGACTCACCACAGGCTAACATCAAGTGATTTTGAATAAAAACCTGAAAGGAAATTTAAAATATTTTTAATTTGGAGCCAAGGGGGACTCATTCGCCAACCATGGCGAATGGGTCCCACCTAGGACCTAAAAATGGTTGTTAAGAATTAAGTCCTATTTAATGTTATTTGTTGGGTTTCCATTCAAAAATACACTTAATTAAAGATTATAAGGGCATAAAGGGGTCAAATAAAGCATAAGAAAGGTGTAAATAGTGAAATTATGCCTAGAAAAGTGTGAAATCTTGTTACAAGACTTTACAACACTTCAAAATAGGACTTGATTAGTGATGAAAAGGTGTTTTTTAGGTGAATTGTAATGAATAGAGTCTAGACGAGTGTAGAAATGTTCTACAACACTTCACAAAACCTTCACAAGACTACATTATTTCAATTTTAGTATCTAAATATGCATGCTCAAGCCATATTATAGCATAAAATCATAGCAAAATAGACCAAACATCATGAAGCAAGGCCTAAAAGACCATGAAAATGATAAGGGTTCATTTTTATACAGTGCACATATAGAAAAATTTCACCATTCTTCCAACAAGTTATCCCTATCTTCCTTGGATCCGAAAAACCAACTACACCACCAAAACTGCCATGAGCCCAACACACTAACAAGAGCCATCAGTCCAGATGTTAGGAGATCTATTTAACATATCATCTAATAACAACTTATTTTTGTAAATATCGAATAGCCTTTTATCTAGGGCTGATATTCATACTCCTTACATTCCAAGAAATAATAATAATTTATGATATTGGGAGAAGTGGGAGTCAATGGTTTTCACCAACCCAAAATCCACTAGTCTCCCAAATTAATTTAATCTTCCCTAGATCTTTCTTGCATCCCACCTTAGAGGATTTATCTAGAGGCCCCTTTTTGAGGGGATTTTGGTGTAGACCCAAGGAATGCAAAACCCCACTACATTTATTATAATCCAAAGCCACCTTCACATGAGAAGGAATTGGATCAGTTGAGGCTTCAAACTCCTTCAAAACCAAAGGCCCACTAGGTTCTAAAACAAAAAAAATATGAGGGGTAGATCTAAAACCATCTAAACAACTTGTGAGGCTACTAAAGGAGAAATCTGATTATCATTCTCTCTATTTTTTGAAAAAGCCACTCCCAAGGACCCAAGACTAGAAGGTATCTCAATAAGAAACTCCTCCTCTTGCACTAATTCCTCCTAAACATCAAATTGATTGAATACCCCATCATTTTGTATGTCCTTAAGGGTTCTCTTATGACTAGGCTCCCATTTTTGTGAGGCTTCACTGGAAGGAAACCCACCTTATCTGCCACTCCGTCAAATATAGGATCCTTCCCCTTATCATTCTTAGGAGAAAGTTTGGAGGTAGCATTAGCTAAACCAATCACCTAATTGAATTGATGGAATTTCCTTTAAAAATTTCCATACTCATGAAAACATTGACACCTAAAAAGAGGGTTTCATAGTATAGTTGTTGGATTCAAGAAGAGGATCTAAGGAAATTTTTTATAGAATTTGGAAAAGGGTTATTTAAATCAATCTCAACACAAATATGGGAATAAGAAATTACCCTTCTATCCAGAGTTTTTTGAGCCAAACCAATTAGTTTATTGAGCAAAAGAACAATCATGTGGATAATGTCACTCTATAACTCAAGCAAAAGATCTGCAAGATAAAACTAGATAGGGACCCTCGTAGGGAGCTCCTCAGCTGAATTGAACCCCACATGTTAGGGTTTGATGAAAAGTAAAAATTGATTAAAGAAATATGAGACACCTTCAAAAGCCTTATTCATGTCTACTATGCATGTAAACACAAACAAAAAGTAATATTTGGCAACCAAGATTATCTTCATATCACCTTTGGGGTTCCAAATCTGTAAAGCCCAAGATTAAAAAACTGGCAAAGAAAGATAGAGCCCCATAAATTTACAAATTAGATCATGATTTCTCAAGTAAGAAAAATCCTCTAAGATAGATTCTAGCTGAATCCCAAGAGTGGATTCTCTAAGAATCTCTTCAAATATCCATTCACTTTCTTTATTCTTGGGAAACCCTCCTTAGATTAAGAACCTTCACTAGTCAATATTTTAATTAAATTCTCCATAGCCTTTGCATGTAAAGAAGAAAGAAGATCTAGTAGATCCATACCTCCAAAGATCACTAAACTCGAGAATGCATCACACTTCTTCATCCCAAAATAAAGACCAAAAGGACCAACAACCCAAAAACCAACTTCGAGAGCCCAAACTTCCACAAACCCCTAAGCTCACACACAACTAGAATAGAGGAAAAATTATAAACCCACACACAAAAAAAATAGATCCCAAGATTAAATATAAAACAGACAAGAACACAACAAAAACCCTCAAGAAACATGAAAAAATGGCTCTCCAAAAGCTCTACACTATAATTTCCCCCAACCTAGGATACTACACCACAACACACTCACATGCAAGTCCCCAACCTGCACACACATCAGAGGAAGAAGCAGCTAGGGTTTCCCCTAGCCAATGTGGTTGTACAGAGTTGCCTTCACTATCATCCCTATAAAACATAAGGTATCATCTTCCTCTTTGAACTTAATTTCTATAGATGCAAGATCAATTAAAATCAAAATAAAAGCATTTGAATGGCCTATAATAGAATCACCATCTATATTTTTGAAAGAATATACAATATTTTGAGATATAACTTATTAGTAGAACTTTTAGTTTGATAGATAACACCTATCTCTTCCAAAACATATACGTGGTAATATAATTAGAAACATGAAATCAGATAGAATCTACAAGTAAGAACGATATGGTTTCTCATTTATTCTTATCTAGTTTTAACAATATGAGAAAAATGAACTAGATTAAAATTTCATTTGAAATAGGAAACCACACAACCACACAATGAAAATTATTATATTGCAACCAAATATCCTTCAACCCTTAATTGAAATATGCCCCTCTCTATGTAAAACTATTAGATATGATAACAACTACTAAGAAAAAAATTGAGGCTACTAAATAAAAACTTTCACAAGTGGGTAATCATATTAAATGTATTTATTAAACAAGGATTACCCTAAGAATTAAATTATGTCATTACACAAAAAAGAGATAAATTAAAAAACCATCTCAATATAGGATTTTTATGGAGAAACACTTTGGAGTTGTGGACACCGAAAAAGTATCCCCTTTTCCTTGCTTGATTTGGGATTAATTAATGATAATTTGGACTTAATGATGTCTTGATTTAGTGTTTTGAGGTGTCCTGCACATCCACATTAGGTCTTGGACCCTTGCAAACTCAATAAAATGCATTTAACAACTTCTTGTAAAGGTGTTGTAAAGTGTTGAAAATGACTTTCACAATTTCCTACACTTCTATTAAGCATCAAAGTCTAATAGACCTATTTTTCCCCTTAATTCAATATTATAAAATTTATTTAATGGAATTATCACATTAATCTAGAAGGCTTGTAAATTAAACCTAATTCTAATCTAGTCTTGTAATGTGTTTTACACATTAACATTGGATTTTGTGCCTTTCTAGGCTATGTGGACCTCATTTTAATGTTGTAAAGTGTATTTAATCACACTTTCACATTGAAATTTGTGTCCCTAGCCATAGTTACCCTTTACATAATCATTAATAGGCCCCTATGGCCCCATATTGTGCATCCCTAGGTATAATTTGATCAAAGACCCGATGAAATCAACATACAAACCAAAATTCTTCATTCCTCGACAATCTAGTTGGAAAAAGAGCCCCTGGGGAACGAAGTCACCCATCTAGGAAAATTAGTCCCATCCAGGTAGGACTAAGTTGCCCAACTTGGCGACTTAGTCCCATTTGGGCTATTTTCAAGGTTTGAGTGGGAAAATTTGGGTTTTAAGTTTAATTTTCCTCCATGTCGGCCTTGGGGATCAAATTAATAGGCATTTTAGGTGTATTCACTATATAAACAAGCTTTTAAACCTTAATTCAAGATCATCTTAACTCATTCATCATTCATTCTTCATTTATCGTGCATTTAAGTCAAGCAAGCTAGGGTTAGATCATTTAGAGAGCATTCAAGATCATTTTTCAAACATTCAAGGGAAGATTCTTCATCCATTGTTGCAGAAATTCAAGATCAGTCATCATGGAAAGTTTCTAATCCCTTCATTTCATGTTCATGCTTCATCTTATTTCTCCATTTGGTTTAATTACCTAAAAGGGGTTTAACCAAGGAAAACCCATATTCCCTAACATTCAACATTTCTCTTTCTTTGTGTGTTTGGAGATTTAGGCACCTTGAAGACTTGGAAATCATTGAAAAATAGGTTGAAATTTTTTTGAATACATCTCATTGTTGGCTAGGTCAAAATATCCAAAAAAATCACTTTCAGACCAAAATTTGGCAGTTTAAGAACTGGACACCTGGAGGAACTGAAAGTGCAAATCAAGAGTTCTTGTTTCCACTTTCTGGTTTTCAGAAAAGCTAAAGTGGAACAAGTCACGATAAATGACAACTCAGTCCCACTGTACATTTTTATTAGAGATTTTTGTAGATCTAGATACCCATTTGGTTGAAATAGGCTCCGGTGCAGTTATCTAGATCTAGGGTCCTAGGTCACCCAGAATGGTGTAAGTATCCTAGTAGGCCAAATTTTAAGGATCAACATGATTTCCACTCTTCATTCTAGTCTTCAAAACATTTACAAGTGCATGCTTTCTTTTTTTCTTTCCTGTTCTATTTTGTTTGCATTTCTATTCATCTTTCTAGGTCTTTTTGCATACAACACTATGTTTTCGAAAATCTTGCATTTCTTTAGTTTTCATTCAATAATTGATATATTTTAGAAGTTTTCTACATTTAGTAAATTACATTTAAATATATTTCATTCATATTTTCATTAGTCTTGAGTGGGGACATTGCAATTTTTGGCATACGTCTCTCCTTTTAGGTGAAAAACCCTAGAAATGTTAGAGAGTCCCATGGTGCTAAAATATTTTTCCACATTTTGGTGAAATTGACTTTTGAATATCTTCTCTTATTATTTATATTACATCATCATCCTAGAATTAGCTTGCATTGCATTTTGCATTAGTTAAGTGGCATTCTAGGGTTTAAAATTTTGCATTAGTGAAAGTGCATATAGGTTGCATTTTTGCATCTCAAATCATAAAAATTTTAACAAATTATGCATTTGCATCTTAGATTTACATCATCTGTCATAGAAAACATAAAACTCAATCCAAAAAATCTGAAGAATTCTCAAAAAATCCCTAGTGGGACTAATTCGCCACCTTGGGTGACTTAAAAAATGTAGAGTTCATGGCTCTTATTGTTTGTTTATTTCTTTGAAACTGTTGAGCCACCTTTGAAATTTTCATTTAAACATTTTACTTTAATTCATTTTATTGAACTTTCTTTAATTTTCCATGATAGCATGTTTACTTTCAAAAGATGTGGCTATGATTTGGTTAAAAATGGATTGCATAAATACACCATTCCCTCAATTATGAGTTCAATTTTGATTACAACAATGAGGTCATTAAGAAACATGTTAATCATCAAACCATTGACACAATCCTTAATATTACATTACCCATTGGTGAGAATGGTAGTGTATACAATCATAACAATCATACTTGTTCTTCTCCCTATACTTCTCCTATTAGTGACGAAGGTATCTTGGTGAAAGAAGAAACAAGCATTGAGGGTCTTTATTGTCCTTCTCTTCATTCTCCTTTGGAGGATATTGGAAAACAAGAACATGAGATTATAGAAACATTTATAAACATCACCTTACCTAGTCTCCATAACCATGACAATCCAAATTGTCATTCTCCTAACATCCTTCCTCGATGCAAAGAAGATAGGTTGGTGTTAGAAGATATACCTATTAAAAGTCATGAGAATATTGACCCTCCCTTCCCTAATGCTCCTACCATTTGGGACATTCTATTTCAAAATAATAGTGGTCCTTCTCTTGATACCTCCCCTACTTGTGATGAAGCTAGTTTACAAAGTCTAACCATGGAATGTGGTGAACAAATTACAAGCTCTCCTACTAGGGTAGATAACATGGAACAATAAAATGAAACCTTAGAGACAAAGGACAATCAAATAGAGCATTCCCCTAATATCCCCACTATCGATAAAAAAGAAAATCCCACCATTGATAATTCCCCTACTTGTGATGAAGTCATTTTAGAAGAACCAACCCTCGAATGTCAAGAGCCTATGGTTTGTAGTTCTCCTAAAAACTCTCCTCCTATAGAGGATAAATGATGCAAGAAAAGGATAACATTGACAATAATGATATTATGCCCTTAAACAAAGATTAAGAGCCCATGTTAGATTTGCATTCACTAAGGGATGTTAGTATTATTCAACCTCAACTCATCCTTTACCCCCCTTCATACAAACCTCAAACTCAAAACAAACCCAAACTTGTCCTTTACCCACCTAAGAATAATGTTTCGTAGCAACTAAGTCATAATACCATTTCTCATACATATAACACTAGAAACAATCCACAACCACAACAACGAACCTCAACACCTTTACCTTTTCCTAATCCCATCTTACCAGGTCCCCCTCATTTACCTTCACAAAGTGGAAAGGAGTAAAATATTGTTGAAAAACTAAAGAATACTCCTGCTAAGATATCATTATGGGACCTTATTCAAGCCTCCCTTCTCTACCACAACATGATTCAAGCAACCTTGTAACAATTTCTTGTCCCTTCTAATGTGCAACCAACTAACATAGTAGCCATGATTCAAGGAATAAACGCTAACATTGTTTTCCACCAAAGAGAACTTCCCTCTTTGGAAGTGCAAAAAAAAAATGATGTTTTCATGATCATAGCTCAATACAAATGAAAAGGGATAAAGAGAGCTCTTGTTGATACCGGCTCTGTCCTTAATGTGTGTAGTGTGAGCCTTCTGGATAGGCTTGGCATTGATAAATCAAACATTCAACCCGATTCTTTATCTCTTAAGGGATTTGACAATGTCAAAATGAAACTAGTTGGGGTGATCATTTCATTTCTTACAATTGGAAAGGCCACATTGGATACACCAATCCATGTTATGCCTCATGAAATTTCATGTAGTCTTCTCTTAGGCAGACTGTGGATTCACAAAATGAATGTGGTGCCTTGTACTCTTCATCGTAAAATGGAATACATCTACAACAACAAAGTGTACACACTTGAGGCTGATCCTGAGCCTTATAGTTTCTTACAACTTGAGAAAAAAAATTTAATTCCTTGAAAAAATTAACACCAACCACACAAATGGAACCCATGCACCAAAATGACAATGAAAAACAAATTTAACAAGTCATGAAGCTATTAGCCGATGATTGGGATTCCTTATATTTGACACCAACATTCATGGGGGATACAAGATCATAAACAAGGCCTCTAATAAGGGAAAAAAAAAGTAGTCATGTCAACAAAAAATTTAGAAGACCCTTTGAGAGCATCCACCTCAACCTACAAAACAAACTTTGACAACCTCAACAACGAACAATCACCTGATCCAAAAGCAATGAAAAAGCTTTATGGAAAGGTTATGAACTTATGAAACAACTTGGCTATAGTGGAAAAGGATGTGGTGCTAGAGAAAAAGGTATCAATGTCCCCATCGATCCTACCATGCAAGAAACAAATCATAGTCTAGGTTATTTTCCTTTGATAGAAATAAACAAGCCTTCACTTAACATCAACACTATCACAAAAGATTACTCTAGGCCCACTTTAATAGTAATGCATCCTAAACTCATAGACACTAGTGGTCTTGATCATTTGCAAGCAATGAAAAAAAAAGGACATCTTCACTTAATGTAAATTTCATCTCACAAAACAATAATGATTTGAGTTCCTTAGATTTTACACCCTCTTGTAAAAGAGAGAAAAAAATCTCTCAATCTCAAGAGTCTTGTGTAGATATGATATCTTGTACATCTAAACAAGAGATATATTTGTCACAACCTATAGGAACACCTACTCCCATTGATCAAGAGGGTATCATGTCGAGAATCCTCCATGATCACTTGATATTCCTTCCTCCTAAAAATCAGAAGAAATTCTATTACACAACTTCATTCTGCACATATCATAGAGTTCATGGTCATTCCACTAATGAATGCAAGCCTTTGAGTAGTAAAATCCAATATCTTAAGGGGTTTGGTGCTCTCCCTTATGTGGGGGCGCGTAATTCCTCTAATTGATATTGATTTTCACTCTACCATACATCTTATCAATCATTTCGACTCACCCTTGTCCTGCACTAAGTGGGGAAAAAGGGTTACATAGCCCTGTCCTCGTATGTCACTTGTCATTGTCTCTTTTGGATAGCTGTTAGCCTTTCATGAAAATATAAGATCAAGCTCGGGATGTGGACGAAATGTATTAACTTGACTCGCATGTGACATACTACCTTTTTCATTACATAGCTTATTGGAAACATATGACTTGGCATAGGGATTTCCAGGTTGGCTATCATGTCTTCCTTTCTTCTTAGCATTTTTCATTTGCTAGTTTAAAGAAATTTCTCAAAGTAATGGTGTTAGCAACCACTTTAAAATGGGGGCATACATCAACACTCATATTTCATTGTGCGCTTTTATTTTTCTTGTGATTTCCTCTCTTGGAAACATTAGGTACAATGTTCCACAGGATGAGACCTTGCACTTGTCCTCTCTTGGAAACAAGATGAGACCTTTTGTGCTTATCCTCTCTTGGAGAAATTACACACATTGTTCCCTAAGATGAGACCTTGCATGAACAAATAAAAATCTCCTTTAACAAAATCACTACATGAAATTCAAAAGCATTTGCAAAAGCATTTTCATTGTGGTGCCTTATTAAAGTTATCAGTAGGTATAACTTTGGTATGACTAAGCAAGAAGCCTATTCTGAGGCATGAATTTCCCCATAGCCACTTGCATGTGTGTGATTACATACCAACCATGAGTGTATGTTTCTCACCTTCTAGGACTTCTCACCTGGCGAACAACCATGAGTCCCGTCACCTTAGAGTGAGTATGTGGTTTTTGGACAAACAACCTATATCTAATCCATAACGTGTTGGGGAAATGGTTGAAGCTTGATCCACATTTTTAATTCTCTTCCTTCTAGTTATTACCATTGCATGATCATGTATCTTATTTTGCTGCAAATCATTCACCTTGTGTGTGTCCTTTTGTGCTTATGTTGGTTTGACTTATGATCTTGGATCCTAGGTGCTTGCACAACCTCTGATATTTTTCATCCTAGACCATCCACACTGGTAGGATTGGACCCTTCTTGAATGTCTACTTTACTGTGAATTTGAAGCAAGTTCCTCCTCTCACTAAAGTGGGGGCTAAATGTGGACACCAAAAAGTATCCCTTTTTCCTTGCTTGATTTGGGATTAATTAATGATAAATTGTACTTAATAATGCCTTGATTTAGAGTTGTGAGGTGTTTTAAACATCCACAATAGGTCTTGGGACGTTGCAAAATGAATAAAATGCATCTAACGATGTCTTGTAAAGGTGTTGTAAAGTGTTGAAAATGGCATTCACACTTTTCTAGACTTTTATTAAGCATCTAAGACTAATGGACACATTTTTCCCTTAATTCAATATTTTAAAATATATTTAATTACATTATCACATTTATCTAGAAGGCTTGTAAATTAAACCTAATTCTAATCTAGTGTTGTAATGTGTTTTACACATTCTTATTGGATGTTGTGCCTATCTAGGCTATGTGGACCTCATTTTAATGTTGTAAAATGTATTTAATCACACTTTCACATTGAAATTTGTGTCCCTAGCCCTAATTACCATTTACATCATCATTAATAGTCCCTTATGGCCCCATATTATGCATCCTAAGGCATAATTTGGTCAAAGACCTAATGAAATCAACATAGAAAATGAAATTCTTCATTCCCCGATAATCTAGCTAACAAAAGAGTCCCTGGGGAACTAAGTCACCCATCTAGGTGAATTAGTCCCATCCAAGTGGGACTAAGTCACCCAGCTTATCAACTTAGTCCCATTTGGGCTATTTTCGAGGTTCGAGCGGGAAAAAATGGGTTCCAAGTTTAATTTTCCTCCATGTCAGCCTTGGGAATAAAATCAATGGGAATTTTAGGTGGATTGCCTATATAAACAAGCTTTTAAACCCTAATTAATGATCATATTAACTCATTCATCATTCATTCATCATTTATTATGCATTCAAGTCAAGCAAGCTAGGGTTAGATCATTTAGAGAGCATTCAAGATCATTTTTCAAACATTTAAGGGCATGTTCTTTATCCATTGTTGTAGAAATTCAAGATAAATCATCATGGAAAGCTTCTAATCCCTTCATTTCATAGTCATGCTTCATCTTATTTCTCCATTTGGTTTAATTACCTAAAAGGAGTTTGACCAAGGCAAACCCCTATTCCCTAACATTCAACATTTCTCTTTCTTTCTTTGTGTGTTTAGAGATTTAGGTACCTTGAAGACTTGGAAATAATTAAAGAATAGGTTGCAATTTTTTTTAAGACATCTCCTTGTTGGATAGGTCAAAATATCCACAAAAAGTCACTTTCAGACCCGAATTTGGCAGTTTCAAAACCAAACACTTGGAGGAACAGAAAATGCAGATCGAGAGCTTTCGTTTCCACTTTTAGGATTTCAAAAAAGCTAAAGTGGAAAAAGTTACCATCAATGGAGAATTATTCCCACTGTACATGTTTATTAGATATTTCTGTAGATCTAGATACCCATTTGGCTGAAACAGGGTTCAGTGCAGTTTTCTAGATTTGGGACTAGGTCACCCAAAATGGCATAAGTGTCCCAGTAGGTCAAATTTTCTACATTGGTAACATTTCTAGTCTTCAACACATTTCCAGGTGCATGCTTTCTATTTTTCTTTACTGTTCTATTTTTTTTAATTTCTATTCATCTTTCTAGGTCTTTTTGCATACAACATTGTGTTTTCAAACATCTTGCATTTCTTTAGTTTTCATTCAATAATTGATCTATTTTATCAGTTTTCTATATTTAGGACATTACATTTTGTGTTAAGGGTAAATAAACAAGATTAAAGAACATAACGAATAGCAACAACCACGAATTTCCTAGATTATGCTAAAGATCCCAAATCAATAATGAAAAGCAATGAAAACAAAGGATTCATAAAAAAGAACCATATCACCCAAATTCCATGCTTGCTTGACTCATCTTCATTATTATTCTCAACTTTGCTTAAAATTGCTTCAATTTCCCTTAGATTGTGAGTATGCAATATATGCTTGTATGTATTTTAACAACAAAACTTTGAAGATTGTGGTTACTGAAAATAGAGTTGAAAAGCTTCTTTTATAGAAGTCTCATAGATTCAACGGTTGATATTGATTTGAATTCAGATGGTCCAAATCGTGTGAGGACCTGATTGGATGCTTTGATTGATTAGTTCCAAGAGGTGTAACTAAGAGATTATGTGAGTCACGAGGAGGTGACAAATCCATTAGGTGAGTGAACTAAAAGAGAGTGTTAGTTAGAAAGAGGTGATAGATCAATTCGATGAGTGAACTAAAAGAGAGAATTATGCATGAGATATTTGCTTGAAGATGTAAGAGACACGTGCTCAAATAAAAGAATTAATTATTAAATTAATTCCTTTCTTTAGTGGAGAAAGTGTGTGCATGTGATTAAATAGTTGAGTGAACTATTTAATTTATAAAAGCACTTTAGATGAGAGGATATAATTATTTAATTAAAAAAACACTCATTTATTTAATTAAATGTGGGAGAATATGATTTAATTTGAATGACTTAATTAAATAAATTTATTAAACTTATTTAATTAATTAGAAGAATGGATTAGATTAATTAGATGTTGTGTGATTAAATAAATTTAGAAAAATTATTTAATTAACTAAAAAAAGAAGATATTAGAATTAAATGACGTAATTAAATAAATTAATGTAACTTATATAATTAATCAAAAAAATAGATTAGAATTAATTAGTGATGTAATTAAAGTAAATTAATATAATTTACTCAATTAATCAATTTTAAAAGAATAATAAAATGAATTAATTAAATGGTTAAGACTATTTAATTAATTAGATGAATTTGAATGTTAAGTTATAATTAAATGACTAAGACCATTTAATCATCTTGTGGGTATCTTGAATAAATGATGAAAAAATGTAGTTGCAGGTCTAAGCCATTTTTTCGTGTCTACACATTTAAACATATTTCATTCATATTTGCATTAGTCTTGAGTGGGGACATTGCAATTTTTGGCATACCTCTCTCCTTGAAGGTGAAATAACCTAGAAGTGTTAGAGAGTCTTGTGATGCCAAAATCTTTGTCCACGTGAGTAAAAAAAATATACATGAGAAAGAAGGAAAGTATGAGGGATACATGTGCACGCCTAGACTCTCTTCATTGTAACAACAATTTGATAGTAGCTATATTCCGATAACCATTATTATATATATTTTTTAATCTCATTCTCTCAATATATAGGCACAAAGAGAGTACAAAACCATGATATCTTGAAAAAATCCCACACCCACCTTGGAGAGTGTCTTCCAAGAATTGAAAATGCATCAGTAAATTTGCATGGGTGCAATATTGACCTCTTGAATTGAAAATATAACCAAAAACACATCTTATGTGTCATAACTTCTTGTGGCTCAATTCCTAGAGTGTGACACTCCAACATGGAGTATTTAAACTATGCAGTACACATCTTGTCATACTCAATTCTCATTCCATAATCTAATATTTAGAATTAGAAATATGAATTTAATGATCCAAAAATATACTATAAATTCCATCATTATACTCTACCTTCTTCAAGAATTTATATGAAATATGTTATTAATACTTTGAAAGAACACACATTCCAGTTCACATAATTTCTAATTCCACTAGGGGCTAGGAATCTAAAGATACTTGATATTTTTGGATATACATGAATAATACATAGGATTGCATGGCAAAGTGTGTTTTAATATTAATTATTTAAACTCATCTTAAAACCTTCTAAATAAAAATAAAAAAATAAAAAATCATCTTTTAAATCTAAATGTTTTCACCCAAATTAGGTGAAATAGGTGAAATATTTAAACATTAGCCATTGTAACTAGGAGAAAGCCTAGAACTAACAACAATATGGACATTGAGGAAGAAAAATCATTTCAAATTCTAGAGCCCACATAGGAAATTCCTCCCATAATCCTAAGAAGAATTAATCTACCTAAAATAACAATCTAATGATATGCTTCATAATCATATTCAATATATATGACAAAGATGATATTTTTGTTATGAGATAGGATGCGACATATTAGACTAATATATATTTGAAAATATAAGCCAATATCCCTAGTAATATTCTCGAATTAGGAGCTAGGTTCCCTAGAGAAATCTAGTTCGGCTTCTTTTAATCCTTCCAAAATTTACAATAGTTTTGGCGATGATACCAATCTATACGTAACAGAATTGAAGGCCGTGGACGGTCTCTGAAAATGAAATGGAATTATATCACGTCGTTTAAAAAATATACATACGCACATAATCTAACCAAATATTTTTTTTTGCTTTGGACTTTTTGTCATTTCTTTGTTTTATTGAAGGACGGGTATTCAATCCTGAAACAAGAGGACTGCAATCCTGAAGCAGAGTAGCAACAGAAGTTGGAACCAATTTCACGGTGTTTCCAATGTTAGCCGGTGTTCTACATACAGTTTGATATTCACATTGGAAGCGATATAATTGTGACAATTGTACAAGTATTCAGGTCAGCTTGAGCTGAATGCGAGCACTTTATTTTTATTGTTTTGAAAAAACATGAAAACTTTGAATCTAAATAATGTTGCCAACATTTTGTTCTTCACAATGGCCGTGTTGCCTGCAAGTGCTCATGCAGAGAAAACAATGTTCATTGTTCATCTTGAAGAGCCGAAGACGACGTTAACTACTTTGGATGACCGCAAGAAATGGTACTCGTCGTTTGTAGGCCAAGAAAAAGTTATGCTGTATGCTTACGAGAATGTACGGATTCGCTGTTCGATAGACAGAAGCAGAAGTGGAAGCAATGCGAGAGATGCCAGGCTTTATTGCAGCGTATCTAGACATTCTCCTGCCATTGCACACCTCATATTCCGCTCAATTTTTGGGCCTCGCTCCTACCGAGGGACTGTGGGCGGCGGCTGACTTCGGCGAGGGCGTTATAATTGGGGTGTTGGACACGGGCGTGTGGCCAGAGAGTCCTTCATTCCCTGACACCGGTATGCCTCCCCCGCCGGCGAAGTGGAAAGGGTATGTGCGAAAGTGCCCCGATTTCAATTCATCCAACTGTAACAACAAACTAATTGGAGCCCGAACTTTTCTCAGTGGCAATGGAGACGGTAATCCCAGTCCGCGCGACACAGAAGGCCACGGAACTCATACTTCATCTACTGCCGCCGGTAGCCGCGTTGGCAATGCTAGCCTCTTTGGATATGCCACTGGAACGGCGTGGGGCATGGCTTCGGGTGCTCATGTAGCCATGTATAAGGTCTGCGGGCCCGCCGGGTGTTTGTCATCGGATATTCTCGCAGCCATGGACCAAGCCGTGGCCGATGAAGTGGACGTGCTATCGGTCTCCATTGGAGCAATTGCTAGGCCATTCGACACGGATCTCATTGCCGTGGGAGCCTTCACTGCAGTACAAAAGGGCGTTTTCGTCAGTTGTTCCGCAGGCAACAGCGGGCCCGCTCATTCTACGCTTTCAAACGATGCACCGTGGATCATGACCGTGGGCGCGAGCACCATGGACAGAAATTTCATCGCAAATGTCCAACTGGGCGATGGGAGGATTTTCTATGGAGAGTTTTTGTACTCGGGCAATGGCATTTCAGAGTCCTTGCCGCTTGTCCACTTTACCACAGAGAGCGGAAACTTGTGTCTCAATGGGAGCCTGAGCTCTAGTGATGTTGCAGGAAAGATTGTAGTGTGCGAACAAGGCACAACATTGCGGGTGTTGAAGGGTGACGTGGTTCGAGCAGCGGGAGGTGCGGGGATGATATTGGTCGCGAACAGTTCGTTTGAGGAGGCAATCATAGCAGACCCTAATGTCTTGCCAGCAACCTTCGTCGGCTACACAGCTGGATTTGCCATCAAAGCTTATGCTGCCTCAACGAAATCACCGACTGCAACCATAATATACTGCCGAAACGAAATCACCGACTGTAACCATAAATTTTCAAGGCACCATGTTCAGCAGCGTCGAAGCGCCTTCTGTGGCATCTTTCTGGTCGAGGGGTCCGAGTGTCGTCAATCCAGAAGTCCTTAAACCAGATGTGATAGCTCCCGGAGTTGATATTCTTGCCGCATGGCCTTTAAACCTTCCTCCCACGGGCCTCCTCGACGAGCAAAGGTTGGTCAAGTTCAATATAATTTCGGGCACATCCATGTCCTGTCCCCATGTGAGCGGGCTTGCCGCTTTGCTCAAAGCAGCTCCCATTAAATCAGCACTCATGACTACAGCAGGCACTACAGATAAAAGAGGCTTGCCAATCATGGACAGCACAACCAACACTTCAGCCAATGTTTTCGCTACAGGAGCAGGACATGTAAATCCGGAAAAAGCAACAAACCCGGGCCTTGTCTATGTCCTCTCACCAGCCGGCTACATACCATACCTTTGCGGCCTAAACTACACAGCTAACCAAATTCGGGTCATTGTGGGTACAAACGTAAGTTGCCCTCCTGACCCTGAAAGAACTCACCCGGGAAATTTAAATTACCCATCTTTCTCTGTGCTTTTCGACATAACATCTACACTGGCCACAACTACATTCAAAAGAACAGTAAATAATGTTGGGGCGGCGAACTCAACATATGTGGCCAGCATCGAGGTGCCCCCAGGAGTGGAGGTTAGTGTGAGTCCATCAGTTTTATCCTTCGTGGAAGTGATGGAGAAGCAGAGTTATAACATCACAGTCACGGTAACCACTCCAGCAACGCACTCTTTGCTCAAGGTTATCTTGCATGGGTCTCCAATTCCACCTCTCTTATTTACCAAGTTAGAAGCTCGATATCCATCATTTGGTATCAACCATCATAATAATTTTGTCCTAGTAAGAAGCTTTGCTTCTAATCCAAATACTGTATCACTTATCACTACTACAACCCAGCTATGTTATATTGTTCAAGTTTGATTTTATTTGGCTTTTATATAAGTAAATGAATTTCAATTATTGAATCGAAACCTTTCCAAACTCTTCCTTACTAATTGTAGTATGACGAACTAGTGACAACTTGTGTGATATGACCCGTCATTTGATTAATGTGTGCAGGGTAACAACAAAGTAATATTTTAATATAAAAGAAAAATAAATGTTAAAATAATTAAGTGATTATAAAGTAGGTCTCTTAGTTTTAAATAGATTCATAACATTTCAATTATAACTTTTCAATTATAGAGAATCAAGACAATTAGGTGGATTAAAAAATAAACAATAAAAAGGAGATGAGAAACCTACAAAACTTCATAGGCACGGTATGAACACTTGTTCCACTAAAGATTGTACATTCTTTAGGAATCAAAAGTAATGTTTTCCCTTATGTTAAACAAATTGCAAGAAATAAGGAGCAATAATATAGAAGGGTACATGTAGTAACAAAAGAAATATTTTTTACAAGAGTTGAAAGAACAACAATGATCCTTTCTCCTGCTCCTCAAAATTGAATAGTCTGTGCGCATGGTCGACTGTGCGTCAGGGGTACCTCTCGATCCCCCACCTCTATCCCATTTTGTCCATATTCTTCCTTTAGCACTTGTGGTGCCACCTTTGGGGCCCTCCTCAGTGTTGTCTGCTTCTTGGGATCCCATGATTCTTGTTCTGCCTAATCTCGAGGTGCTAGTTCTCCATGCTTCCCCGTTATCCAAGGGTTGGAAAGATGTGTTGACTAACAAAGCCCCATCTCCTATGAGTTCTCCCCATTGTCCTACTGTGGAGATTACTATCTTTGGCAAAGAATTCTCCATCTTGAAAGCTACCAGATACAAGTTAGTTTCTTCCATGGAGTTGGCAGTTGTGGGTAAGTTTCTCTCCTTCGGGCCCTCTATGGATATGGTGCGAAGATGGGTTGATGTGAAATGGCACTTGAAGGGTAGTGTTGGTGTCTATGCCATGACAGGTGGTCTCTTTCTATTTAAGTTTATGGTTGAGGTGGATTTGGTCTCTGTTCTCTTGTTAGGCCCCTGGGTTTACAGAAAACATGCGATGTCCTTATGTCATTAGAAGCCAAGTTTCAATCCTAATGTCGATCTCTACAAGTCGGCCCCTATTTGGATTCGAATCCCTAATCTTCCTTTGGAATACTGGGGCAAGTTTTTCTTTCGGTGCATCGGGGATTCTCTTGGTCAGTTCATTACCTCATACTCTATCACTAAATCCATGTCCAGGTTAGTCTTTGCTTGCTTTTGTGTTAACATTATGTAAACAAGAATCTTCCCATTTCTGTGAAGCTTTGTACTATCTTTGGTTCTTAGTTTCAACGTGTTTTCTATGAGAATGTTGTGATATATTTTCGAAAGTGTGCTCAACCGGGATACCTTATCACGGATTGTAAATCCTCAATAAAGCATGGCCCCTATCCTAGTGCTCCTTCAGTAGAGATCCCTTCAGATGGTTTCCCCTTTGAATCTAATCTACTAAAGATTATTGAGTCCCCATCTAAACTTGTGCCTGTTGACCTTGTGATCCTAGTGTTACCTTTAGATTTAGTTCCAACTAATGAGATTTTGATTCCCTCTGAGCCCCTTGTACTGACCTCAGAGGTATCCTTGATTTTAACTCTATTCCCAAATGGCATGGAGGATGGTGAAATATGGGATGAAGTTGAGAAGGTTGTTTCACCCAGTCATGGAAAGGAGGTGGAGATAGTTGTAGCTCAGGCACAAAATGTGGAAGAAGAGTTATGGTCAAATCCTAAGAAGAAAGGAAAAAAAAAGAAAGCGGATGTGGGTGGTGACTCCAAACTAGGTAGACCCAACCAACGAGCGACCAAGCTTAGAGAGAAAATAAAAGATATCGCGATAGGAAAACAAAGGACATTAGAAGAGTCCTCAAAGAAAAATTCTAAATGAAAGTCCTTTCTTAGAATGTGAGAGGGCTAAATAGTCGCCATAAGCAGCTGGCTCTGAAGAATTATGTTATGGAACATAAAGTTGATATACTATTTCTCCAAGAAACTAAAATGAAGAATTATTTTTTTATCTTATAGCCAAGTTTATTTGGCCAAATTCCCTCTTTTCTTGTAGTGATGTCGATGGGGTGTCTAGTGGTCTGGCAGTGCTTTGGAATCCTTCTCGGTTATGTGGCTCTGAGTTGTTCCAATGCAAGAAATGTCTTGGTATAAATTTCTCCAATGTTGGGGGCTCTGGGTTCTGGATAAATGTTTATGGTCCCAATATTAGGAATGTGAGGAAATCCCTTTGGCTAGAGATTTCTAATTGGATTTTAACTAATAAGGATGGTCGATGGATGGTGGCAGGGGATTTTAACTCTCACCTTTACCCATCAGAGAAGAGTGGGGGTCTAATTGATTATTCTGACAGTATGTATGATCTATCCAACTTTTTGAATTGTACTAGACTGGTTGATATTGGTCTATAGGGCCGGGATTTTACTTGGTTGAACCATCACCTTGGGCAGACCTAATCAAGGTCATCCTTGATCATTTCCTTTTCTCCCCCAATTGCACTGCTCTCCTTAATGCTAACATGCTAGCTCTCTCTAGGACTATTTTGAACCACAATCCTCTACTAATACTCCCTACTGATCACTATGTTGTTGGTCCTTTCCATTTCTAGTTTGAAATCATGTGGAATTCTCATCCAGATTTCTGGAATAAAGTTGCTTTCTGGTGGAATATCCCGATGCAAGGTTCCCCTATGTTCAAGCTCTCTCAAAGAATTAAACATATCAAACATATGGTCAAAGGGTGAAATAAACTTGTGTTTGGTGATGTGTTCTATCAAAAATGGGTTGTGGGAGATAAGCTTGGTGAGTTACAAAATAAAATGGAAGAGGGTGACAATAGCATACTGATGGGCCAGTAGGAGAAGGAGGAACATGTGGAATGGGAGAAAATATTAAAGAAAGAAGAGGTTTTCTGGAAGTAGAAGTCCAGAATTCAGTGGCTTGCTGAGGGGGACCGAAATACCTCCTTCTTCCATGTTTCAACCGTTAAAGATCAAAAAAGGAATTGGATTAAAAATTTGGAAAATGAGGCTGGGGTTGAAGTTTCTAATCTTCTTTAGATTGGTCTTTTAGCCACTAATCACTTTTAGTGGGCACTCTCTCCCTGATGAGGCTCCAACCCCTGGATTGGTGGATCTGATGTTGGATCCCCTCCCTACTACAATTGACTATGAGGATAATATTTCTATTCTTAGGGTGGTTACTTCTGAGGAGGTTCATTCTATTGTGTTTAGTATGGGGGTATTTAAAGCTCCTAGGCCAGATGGTTTCCCCTCGACTTTTTTCCAAACCTTTTGGGAGATTGTCGAGGGGGGTATCTTACCCTTGTTACTAAAGATTTCTTTAACTCAAGTAAACTCCTTAAATAGTTGAACCACACCTTCATTTTTTGGTCCCCAAATCTGAGGACCCTCTGACCATGTCCAATTTTCATCATATTAGTCTTTGCAATACTATTTATAAAGTCTTCTTCAAAATTTTAGTGAACAGGCTGAAACACCTCCTTGAGAAAATGATTAGCCCCTTTCAAAAAGGTTTTGTTCCTGGCCGGCATATTATGGATGCTGCTTTATCAACCCATGAAATCCTTCATTTTATAGATCGTTGTAACAACCCTAGCATGGCTTTCAAGCTTGATATTTCTAAATTCTATGATAAAGTTCTATGGAACTTCCTCTCCAAAGTCCTTGGTAAGTTTGGCTTCAATCAAAAAGTTATTAAAATCATTATGGAATGTGTCTCCATAGTGAAATACTCTGTCCTGGTCAATGGAGTGTCCCAAGGGTCCTTTGAGGCTGGAAGGGGAATCAGATAGGGTGATTCCCTTTCCGCTTATTTATTCATTATGGTGGCTAAAGTGTTGACCAGGAATGTGGCTAGTTTTTTGTCAATGGACTCCATCAAGGGTATCAAACCGGCATGCACCCATGATCTTGTGTCAATCCAACAATTTGTGGATGATACCATTCTTTTTGGTAAATATTAGATGATTGAAGCTAGGAAATGGAAGGGGTTCCTCAATCTATATGCATCCTGTTCTGGTCAATGCATCAATTATAATAAGAGTATGATCTATTTCTTCAACTATTCTCCTGGTCTACAAGCTTGGGTTACTATTGTGTTAGGCTATGTGAGTGCCTCGCTTCCCTTGGTCTACCTAGGCCCCCCCCTTACTGTCAAAGAAGTCACCTAATTTCTGCAACTCTATCCTTGTGATAATACAAAGAAAGCTTGCTGGTTGGAAAGGCTCTCTCTTGAGTCATGCAGGAAAACTTTAGCTCCTCAGTATTTCCCTTTAGGGTATCCCTATTTATTTTCTTCCCATGTTCAAAATGCCTAGTTATATTGCTAAGAAATTTGGGAAGATCTAACATGTCTTCCTATGGTTGAGGACTAAAGATAAAATTATGTCTTTAGTTAGCTAGGAAAAAGTTTTCCTTCCTAAGCTTGTGGGGAGGCTTGGCATTAGGAAAGTCCTAGCTTCTAATAAGGATTTTCTTGTGAAGGTGGGTTGGGACCAATTAAGAGATAATAAGGATTGGTGCAGAATAATGAAATACAAATACCTGAATAACTACTCACTAATCAATTGTGTGGAAAATGATCATCCTCGTGGGTCTCTAGCTTGGAACAATATATGAAAAATGAGGAAGCTATTTTTGTCTAGTCTTAAATGGAAGCTTGGAAAGGGTAATAAGATCCATTTTTTGGAGGATTCCCGGCTCTTGGATTCCCCTTTGGCTAATTCAAAATTCAAAATTTTGATGGAACCTGCTTCTACATTCTTTGGTAGGAATGTGGAGGATTACATTGTTGATTCTCAGGGGGGTAGCTGTTGGAAAGTTATTGGCTCTTGTGGCCCTCTCTCCCCTAACCTGAAAAGTATTATTTCTTCCTTATAGGTCTTTCTATCTCAGTACTGACTACCACTATCTCCTATTGATGATGATTTATTTTGGGCCTCATATAGTAAAGGTGACTTGACTATTCAAATGACTTATGGTATGTTGACTGACAGGGGTATCCAAAGTAAGTTATGGAGGAAGGTTTGGAACTATCATCTGATCCCTAAGATAAATTTCTTTTGGTGTATGGCCTACCACAACAGGATCATTGCCCAAGATAACCTAAGGAGGGGTTTTCAAATCCCAAGTAAGTGTATGTTATGAAAGACAATGAAGAATCTATGGATCATATGCTTATGCACTGTCTGTTTGTTGTTTGTGTCTAGGATATGGTGTTTCAAAAGTTATGGACACATTGGAATTTGAATAAAGATTTGGTTTCCTTTGTGGAGGGGTGGAATGGGCCTTTTAGTCACCCCCTGCCCTTAGAAATTTGGAGGCAAAGTCCACCTATTATCTGCTGGTGTATTTGGAAGGAAAGGAACAATAGAGTGTTCCATGATATTGAGAAGAGCCTAAAGGAAATCTTTGGGTGTGGTACAAGAATAATCTCTAAAAGTATCTCCTCACTAAAGTGGAAGCCACCTAACACAACCCCAACTTAGTGGGAGATCAAAATGACTAAAGCCTGGAATATTGATCTTGTGGTTGATTCCTTTGATAACTCCAAATCTATTGCTAGGAAAAACACTATTTGGAAATAGCCGCCAAAGGGTTGGTTTAAACTTAACTTTGATGGAGTGGCCAAGGGGAACCCTAGTCTATCCAGCATAGGTGGAGTCATAAGGGATTGTTGGGGCAACTTGGTCACAGGGTTTGCTGGTGGTATTGGTATCCAATCTTCTATGGTGGCAGAAGCGCCTGCACTACTAAAGGGTGTTGAGATTGTTGTCACTCTAGGCATTAGATTCCTAGAGATCGAGGGGGATTCTAAAAATGTGATTGACTCTATTAATAAGGGTTTCTAGCTTGGTTGGAAATTACGGGATACTCTACTAAATATTAATAGTTTAATCTCTAGGTTTAATAGGTATCACCTATCTCATACTTTTCGGGAAGGTAATCAGGTGGCTGATGAATTTTCCAACCTGGGGTCCACCTAGCAGATTTGCAAGTGTTGGAGAAAAATTGAAGTTCTGCCAGAGTCTATTCAAAGGCTAATCCTCTTGGAGTGGAGGAATCACTCTAATATTAATAATTAATCGATCTTGCTTTTTCAGGAACAAGTGGCATTCCTTGACGAATCATTGGTTGATTTGGTCCAGGTGGGATGAGGTGTTCATGATCACGTGGGTTATCCTTGTATTGATTACTATTGGTGGGGCCCCTAACACTTGTGGGCTATCTTATCAATGGTACAACAGATCTGTCAAAATCTTATGGAGGTTGTGTATAAGGTTTTATACCTCCTTTTCTTTTAATAATTTCAAATCAAGGCATCATTTGCACCTTAGATGTTATCAAATGTACTTAAATATTTCTAATCTGCCTCCTGTATTTATATGGTTTTGAAAAATGTGTAACTCATGCAAGTTGATGAGATATTTGAATTTAATTTGGGAGGCCATTATTACTTTTATTTGGCTTAATTTTGGGTGGTTGGGTGATGATGATGGTCCTACATGGTGATCATCATTGGAAAAGATTGTTGGAATGTGTGAATGTCACTCTACCTTTATTAAGCCTATTCATCCTGACAGGCACTGTAAAGTTATTTGCAACGGTATTATTTTCAATGTTCATTCTGTTGTTTGGTTTTTATTTTTCTTCTACTATGTGTTGTGCATCATGATGGGTGGTGAACATGTTTGAACTGAGTTAGATAAATTTGAGGAGTTCTGCTAGGATCACCTGGCTTGGCATATTTGTTTGAAAGGTGGGCTAGCACTGCTAATGGAAAATATTTTGGGCCACGATGAGATGCTATCGGCCTGATTTGCTAGCTCTTGGAAGGATCAGCGGGTCACCCTAGGTGGCATTGTTTTCGAAGTCAATGAAGAGATTATTGATAGGGCTACTAGCCTCTCTTGTGAAGGCATAAAGTATAAAAAGCACACCAAATCATAGGATTTGGTGAATCTGAATGTGCTTTTTAAAGAGAATGAGAAGCCAATGAAAAAGTAGTCTGGCTTCGACCGGGAAGTGTTGCCTCAACCTTGGGATAAAGTCTTCCTTGCCATTATGAAGTATGTCACTCTCAAGGTTCACTTCAAGGTTTATTTTCTCTATCACTTACCATTGTTAAATTATTTAAGGAATAGGATGTTGCTCAGTTTCCCTTTCTTTCTACTTTCCTCTTTGGAAAGTTCCATCAAAGAAACCCAAGAAATAGCCATTAACAACCCTGATCCTCTACCTCCTTTACTGTTGCAGCAAGGTTCAATCGATAGACTATCATTTCCATTCGGATTTGGTCCCGCCCAAACCCATCTCAGCTATGGGGGTGGAAGAATTATTTTCTCCCAAAGTTAACCCTAATAACCCTCCCCCTACTATTTTTTTGGGCTCCAAGAAAAAATTCCCTATCCTTGAAGAAGTTCTTAGTACTTATACCATAGCCACTCCTCCCTCGAAGAAAAAGAAAATTGTGCTTGGTTTGTCTTAGGTGAGTGCAGTGGTTGGGCTCTGTGAGCTGAAAGGTAAGAAGGTTAGCACTCTTGTAGGTAAGAAGAAAGGAAAAATGTGTCTCTTTCCTTGAGGGTTCTTTTGGTCTCTAAGGTAAATTTGATGAGGAAAACGATTCTAAGGGTGATACTGTGGTGGGGGCTAGTTATGATTTAGGGATAGAGAAATTGAGTGTGAGAAGATCTCATAGAATGGCACAAAGCAAAAAAGAGGCCCCTGTTGACAATATTTCCAGTGACTCAGCTAAGTTTGGTGGCATGGATGAAGGAATCAAAGCTACTAAAAAGAGAAAGGATACGAGACCCATACAAGACCCTAGTCACTTTTTGGACCTAAACCAAATGCTATGTGAGGACTCTACTAATTCCTCAGACACTAGGGATGGTGTTGAAATGGAGATCCAGAGCAAGGAAGACAAAGAAAACATTATTGGAGGGCTGTAGGAGTAGGTGACTGTGCTGAATCATAAGGTTAACTGCCTGGATCGGTTTGTTTTCAAGTTGATTCACAAGTCATCTCTCACTCTCTCGGATGTGATTAAGGAGGAGCTGAACAAGAACACCATAGATGAAGGCCCCAACTAGATTGGGGAGGATGTGTTAAAACTCCTAGTCAAAAAATGGGAGGGTTTAGACAATTAGCTTTTGGATATGTTCTGGGTTATGGCTATGTTGTGTCTATGTTGTTACTTGGTTGTGTCTGTGTTTATAGTTTGTTGTTTATGTAATATTTTTTAGCCATTTGGGCTCCTCGTGTAAAGGGTACAACACCCTGTAAATGCTACTTATATAATCAAAAACAAATTGCAAGAAACATGAAATGGATCAATATTATAGAGAGTTATTGTAATTAGCATTCACAAAATCACTAAAGGCTTTCTCCATACAATAGTTATGGTAATCTCAGTTATTTCTAGTATTAACCTTTGTTTATTTCCAAACAAAATCTAATTTCCCCCAAAAACCATTAACCAAATTCATTTCCCTTTTGGTATAGTTTCACTTAACAACATTGAAACCATATTAAGGATGTTGAAATTATTTATTGCAATCATTTAACTAGTACAACTATGTAGGTCTCATGATCATTAAAGAAAAGAGACATTTCACCCTTTTCCACAATCTAGAAAAAAAAAATTAATTAGACTATACTCAACTTCATAGTTGTCCTATAATCAACCACCAAAAACAATAATACTTTTTATGAATAACTTAAATTTAAGCAATAGAGAAATGCCATTTTTTTTTAAATCGCTATGTAATACTTAAATTAATAAACAAGTTTGTAGATAAAATATTTTAATAAGGTGCAAATTCATATTAGGACTACTATCCTACTAGCTTGCTAGTTACATCAATATACATTTTTCTACTTTGTATAAGATTAAGTATGCAATCGACTATAGTCATTTCATATAACTGAAAGCAATATGGTTATTTAATTGTATGAGACAAAGCATCATGGGTATGTGCAGGATCATGATGGGCCAAAAAGTGGCGATATGATGGGTATGTGGCTGATGACTTTTTTTTACCCAAAATTGATGAAATGAAAAGGGTTTTTAAAGGAGATTCTCAGCTTTCCACCAATATAAATTATGCTTTACTTTCAATTTAATAAATAATTATTATTCATTTTCTATTTGAATTACGACTAAATCCCTGATTGATAGGCTGATTGAAAAACATCTATAGCTTTCAAAATGTATCACATTTTTTGAGTTTGAAACATGTGTCACATTTTATGCTTCACATACTATAGGATTAAAAAAAAAAAAATTGATGAAGTTTTGACCAAGTTAAGGTGGTCAGACATACAAGTTTTTATATTTTTAAAAGTTGTAATAAAAAATTCATAATTAATTATATACTTGGATAAAAATTATAAAAAAATATGCATCACATCGGGGCATGAGTCCTCTACTTATATCTAAAATCATATTAAAAAATATTATCATTTTATTGTGGTTAGGGTGGTCGACAGATACCTACTTCTTATTTTTTCCCTGAAATTTAAGTACTACTACATTGAAATTTCAAATTTTCACCAAATAGATTTGAAAAAAAAAAACCTAGCATTTTAGAAACTACATTCAATTTGCTACAGATTCTATTCTTACATATTTTTGAAATAATATAGATAACTTATTCAAATTTTTATGTCAAGTTGCCTAACTTAGATTTTTCTAAATTTTTCACCACTTAAGGGCCTGATTTTTCCATGATGATCCTACACATACCCTCATCTGAGAGTTTTACCTACAAAAAAGAAAAGGTAGTCGATCACTCATCTTCCTATTAGAAGTTATCCAACTCTTCAATGATGGTGATAGATAAGGACGTTGACAATAGAACCAAGTATCAAGACTAAGTGCAAATATTAATATGTACACATTGGTCACATGTAGTCAATTATATAATCCCTAGATACTCTTTAGCTAACAAGACTTAGAACTAACATAAACTCTATGGTATAATGAATTAGCAATATATAGAAATAACAGGACACCAACAAAAGTATTCAATTATTAATCACATAAATTTAGGTCATCTATTCACAACGTGCTACTATCACTCACATGTCTTTTATTGATGACTAATTAAATAGTGAAATGCAAGTATAAACTAACATACAAATTACCATTTGGTTGCCAAACTCTCAACATATCCTACCCTTGAGTTGATCCTACTATTTTTTTCTATATTAGATGGATGATCTTAGTTAGAGATTTGTATATGTACATTAACTATCAGTTTTCCAATCTCCTGATATACCCTATCTTAAGATAGTCATTCTTGACTTTATTAAACATAATATGATCATTAATAAAAGTACATAGATTAACCATTAATCTCCAATCTCTTAGTACCCTTTACATAGAGTTGGTTTTATTTATATCAATAATGCAAGTATAAAAGTAATTATTATTTCCAATTCTCTAGTATCTCTTACCCTTTAATTGGTTCTATTACAAAGTATCTATATACCTATTATTTTCCAATCTCCTAGTATACACTTACTCTTCAATTGTTTCTATTTATATCAATGAAATATAACTCAATTATTTCACAAGTTCAAATGTTATATACATAATAGTAATACATTGAATGTATAAAGCAACAATAGCATTATAATGTGATACTATGGAAGGAAAAACTAGAAAAACAATTAATGAACAAATTATTAATTTACCTTGTTCCTCAAATTGGTTATATCAATTTTCAATTTGAATAAGAAAAAGTATTTTTATATAAATAAATTATAGACTTTCTAACTGCTATCATACCCTACCCTACATAATTCTTACATAAAAAAACAAAAAATTATATTTCAATATTAATGAATCATTAGCTATATTTCCCTTGGCACTAATTGAGCATTGAATTCCTAATTGACTTAATCAATAATGATTAATGCAATTGTATAAAATTATTTTGTTGCATACTGTCAAACTATAAACTCTGTTGCTTATTTTTTTGAGAACCAAACTTAATCTCACCAGATGCCTATGAATTCTCCATAATTCAATGATTAGAAAAGGTAAGGATTGGCCAACAAACAAGTAAGGGATTTTTGGGCCTTTCCTTCTACTCTTCGGGCTCTATGAAACCCAAGAGGGTGATCATGGCAATGTTCATTTGATACTCTTCTGCCATTTTATCATGAACATTGAAATAAACAGATACATTCCTATTAGATGCAAATAGATAAAATCCCTCAAGGATTTGGTTAAATTTTAAGAAAATTACTACCTAAAGCAAGGAATGGGTGTTACTTCATAATGCTATGTTTTAGTGGGTATTTGCAGGATCATCATGGAAAAAGAAGGCCCTTAAGTGGAAAAAAATTCAAAAAAATCAGAGTTAGGCAACTTGACGTAAAAATTTAAATAAGTTATCTATATTATTTCAAAAATATGTAAGAATAGAATCTATATCAAATTGAATGTAGTTTCTAAACTACTAGGTTTTTAAAAAAAAATAAAAAATCTATTAGGTGAAAATTTGAAATTTAAATGTAGTGGTACTTAAATTTCAGGGAAAAAATAAGAAGTAGGTGTTTGTCTGACCACCTAACCACAATAAAATGATAATATTTTTTTATAAGATTTTAGATATAAGTAGAGGACTCATGCCCTAATGTGATACATATTTTTTCTATTTTTTTTCCAAGTAAATATAATTAATTATGAATTTTTTATTTCAATTTTAAAAAAATATAAAAACTCGTATGTGTGACCACCTTAACTTGGTCAAAACTTCATGAAATTCCATTTTTCTTTTTTTTAATCCTATAGTATGCAAAGCATAGAATGTGATGCATGTTTTGGATTCAAAAAATGTGATACCATTTGAAAGCTATAGATTTTTTTCAATCAGCCTATCAATTAGGACTTTAGTTTCTATTCGAATAGAAAATGAATAATAATTACTTATTAAATTCAAAATAAAGCATAATTTACATCGATGGAAAGTGAGAATATCCTTTATAAACCCTTTTCGTTTCATCAATTTTGGGTAAAAAAAATTCATCAGCCACATACCCATCATATTGCCACTTTTTGGCCCATCATGATCCTGCACATACCCTAGTTAAAAGGTGTTTAAGTGATTTTAATTCTTGTTTTTTGTTCCTTGTCAAGTACGAGCTAGCTCATTTACATTCAAGATGACCAAACTAATAGATCGGTGTTTTATCTATGGGTAACAAAGTCACATTTTTAACAAACTTAATACATTAGCAATTAGACTCAACATTTGTAGACTATTGACATATTGTACTTTGCAATACTCAACTCATTGTATTAAAAACATAAACTACTTAGTAATCCTTGAATTTCATCTCACAAAACTATGATCTTATTAAAGCATTTAATCAGTTCTTTGAACCAAAGTAGAAATAAAACCATTCATTCAACCAAAATGATTAAAGAAAAATAAAAAATCCTTTATCATTTTATTCATAACCTTGGAAGAAAAAATAAAAAGGAGAGAATTTGTTCCAGAATTTATATTTTCATTCATATGCTATTACTACTACAAAACTATTAAGCCCATTATAAACTAGAATGTACCCTAGAATCCATACTATACTATTCATCTATGCTTGATTTAGAAAACTACTCTTACATGAGCTCGCCCAGTTTTCCAACCTAGGCCACTCGAACCCAAAATTCAAACCCCCGTAAACTTGCCTTGAAATATCATTTATAGAAACATGGGAGCAAAAAAGCTTTAGGCCAAATTACAATTTCAGTCACATTTACATTTGACACTAAATATCACTTTAATTTCCAAACCTCCCAGATAGTTATATTTGCACCCTGGAGAAAGGGGGAAAACACAAAAGATAAAAATCCTTTTTATCATTGAAGATTTATCCACCCTCCAAAAGGAAACATTCACCAAAGTAGCAGCATTCAAAACCACTCACCCACATTGACCAAAGAGTTTCTCCTCATTAGTACTTAAGAAAAAAACTCATTCGTTTGTTGAAAAATATTTACTTGTCTTCCAAAAGGAAGCCTTCATTTTCACAGTGGTGTCCAACACCTCTCCTTCACATTGGCCATCCAAAAATAAAACACCAAACCAATGAACTACCTTTGCAATGGTTCATCATCTTCAAAATCAAAGTGTGCACATCCCCCTAGTGCTTTTGTTAAAACCGAATAGCTTATCTTGCCATCAGAGTCCCTAAGACATGCAGTTGCAAGAAGGTACCAGGAATATTTTGGATCATCATCAACCTCATCCTCCATGGAAACACCAGGTTCCTCCATAGAAAACTTAGAAGCCTTGTGGTCCTTATCCTTCTTCTTTTTCTTCTAGGACTGACCAACCTAATCCTTAGAATCCTTCTTTTTTGCACTATGTTCTTTCAAGGACACAACACCGGGCTTATTCTAATTATGAATAACAACCCTACTTCTCAGGTGGTAAGTGTTCATGGCCTCACACTCCATAGACCTACCACAAGTTCTCTTCTCAGCTTTTTCCTTTTCAGGATCTCCTAGTATATCTTTCTTAGCTTTAGGTGTATCATCCCAAGATTTAAGTCTCTTGATCCTCCTAGATCTCCTTACTGGTTTGACAGACACACTAGGATTAAGTTCACTCATTCTTGCACAAGAACAAGGATAAGGCTTATGAAATTTCAATTACAGAGAGACCTCACCAAATTGTAGAAAAAAGATTCTAGAAGAACACACAGAATTCCTATCAACTTATTGAAATTCTAAAAATAACCAAACCCATGCAAACTCTAGATACCTAAAACCTACATAGCCACAAAAATTTCCCAGACCAACTAACTGATGCACAATTGACATATAGAAATATGAGTACCAACTTATATGGTACAACTATCTCAATGGCCCTGCAACTACTTTCCAAAGCTCTTCAACCTTCTTCTTAGAATCAAGACCAATTACTCAGCTTTTGATGATTGCAATTGTGAAATAAACTGGTTGAAAAACCTCATTCTATGACACAATTGGAGCATGCCCACCATTAATGTTCAAAGAAATCCCACATGAGTGAGATGAAAATTAGCCACTTGATTTTAAATCTTAGTCATTGATCATGCAACAAGATAGATCGGTAGATCATCCGAATTGAAGCAATTAATTTTGAAAAAGTTGACTGCATGCATCCATTGCCTTTGTCCAATCAGAAAAAGCCATGCAAATAAGCATCAAACATATTTGCATGCTCCACCATCCACTTATCGCTGAAAAGAACCTGTCATATCAAATTTTCTCGCTCGCCTATGAAAGTTAACCCTCTTGAAACTTTCATCAATGGGGAGGTGCAAAAAGGCTGAGATTAGATCTCTCATCTTCAACATGTGTGTTCCTTATCACAAGAACTTTCACTAGTGCACATAACTCTATGACACAATCGATGGCCAAGAGCAAAAGATCCTCCCTACATTTAGAGAACATGCAACAAAACCATTTTAGTAGCGCACACTTTATTCCTTCATACCCCTATGGTGAAATATTTTATCGACATTTTCCCTTTACTAATATTGATTTTTCCCTTTAGATTGCTCCACGTGCACTAAACTGCTTCCCTACTAAGAGAGGGCAGGGAAAGGTGGGTCCCCCACAAGATTGTAAGGAGTGGTGAGGATTGACCCACATCATCTACCATGGACCACTGGTCTCAATTAAATGGGGCATTTTCTTCCTTCATATTATGGTGGATACCTCTAGCAAGGATACACATTTCATCTGCCTTCTACCCCATGACATTAGTTTAAGGAAAAATAAAATCATATGGGGTGGTAGGGAATAGTCCAAATGAAGACACATCATTTAACAACCACCATTGATTCCTTCAAACTACTTCCTGCTGACTTATTCAAGGTTTTCAGGCTTGCCAATGCAGAGGGCACTTAGCGCTCACTTTCCAACCCTTCAAATTATTTTAATGGAAAATGGAAGAGTGCGGGGGCACAGGGAATGACAAGGATTTAACCTTGGTGATCCAATGGTCTTCATAATACTAAAAATCTGAATGTGCAAAAATGTTAGTTCTAAAAGGGGGCCACCACTAGGCATACAACAAAAGGGTACATAAGGAATTAAGGGTGAAACCTTAGGCAACCAATCAGAAAATATTAAACCCAAATCTAGGCCATGACAAATATTTTGAAGAAAATCAACCCATGTTACTATAAGGTTGTATTTTTAATAAAGTAATAGGAAACAACCGAGACATTAGGACTCAAGGGCCGGTAATAAAATAGACTTGATGACATAAGATGTGTCTTAAATGATTGGGAACCAACAACAAGGGGTCAATGATGAATTATAAAATTTTCAAAAGACATTAGACTTAAGATTTTTTAGAAAGGGTTTTATCAATACAAACCCTAAGCCCCATGACATGAAACTAACCACATTTTGCAAAATTTTGAGATGGAACACAAAGTATTTTTAGGGGTTCCATCAATGGCTCTAGTTGGGGACGTTTGTTCCTCTAGAATAGAGTGAGATCCTAGAACCTCAGGTTGAAGCAAGCCAAACACAGAGAACCAAAACCAAGACCTGGCTAGACAAGGCAAGAGAACCAGACCAAAGAAAACCAACCAAACACACCTATATACAATATTTACAGCACTATACAACATACATGGAAGAAACATACTTCAAGAGAAATATGGATTCAAGAACTGTCCATGTACTGGAAGTTCTAGAATTTAATCATATCAATATGAACACTTAATTCACCCTTAGAAGCCTTTCTTTTGATACAGGCTTCAGCTTCACTTGGCGGCCCCAGGCCCCCAAGAAACTTAAAACTAGCATTTACCTCTATAAAACACTTTATTTTCTATTGTATGCACCAGGCCAAATCTAAAAAATATTGCCATGAATTGCCCACCAACTAACCCTATTTTGGTCATTACAATTAGCCATTATTGACATGTGTCTGAACTTTCAATGGTTTCATCTTGAAAGACATATCTTGATTTATTGAAGGAAAATTGTAGCTCCAATTCTAAGAAATCAGAATGAACAAAAAAATCATGGGTAAATGCAAAAATATGGGGGGCCAAAAAGGGGGCTTAAGTAGCCACTTTTTTTTTAAATCAAGAAATACTGACCTTGGACATGAAATTGAGGATAGTTACACTCAAAATTTTGAGATGCAACAAAAACAAGGATCGTAGTACTCTGAGTCTACTTTCTAAACTACTAATTTATTTTGAAAATGGTTGAGATTAAGGGGTTTAAAAGAGGGATGCATAGAAATTGTTAGAAACTAAGATTTGAAATGCAAACCAGAAAAGCTTCCATAGAAGAGAAAATTAGAAAAAGCAAGAGCTTTGCAAAAGATGTGCAAAATATTATTATTTAGGAATTCATAATTATGTGAGATGATTTGCTTTATAAAAGAAAAGTATGGATAACCCTAATCTTTACCTTGAGAAACAAGATAGCTCAACAAGATAAGGATGAGAATAATTAACCTAGGAATTAAAATATTACCTAAGTAAAGTTATGCAAGTGCAATTAAATATTAATTACACTAACACCCCCCCATAAGTGCAACTTAGGGAGACTAAAAAAGCATGCACTTAAAACTAAGATGAATGCAAGAAAGCACGAGTGGGTCCCGGAAACAAGGCCTGATCAGGTAACCATGTACAAATGCAATAATGAGGTAGAGAAGGAAAACCCAGTGGGAAAAACCCCCTACAATGAGATGACTAATGTAAAGAAGCACTGGAAGAACATTGTGGAGTAACATTGGAACAAAATCTGACAAGCAAGGAAAGATACTTTTGTCTACAAGAAAACAAAAATGGAATCATAATAATGTGATAGCAGACCCGATGCCATGGAACACTAGAAAACTCATAAACTGGAACAACCCTGGAATCTGTGAAGCAACAATAGGGTATGTGTAGGATCATAATAGGCCAAAAAGTGGCAATATGATGGGTATGCGGCTGATGACATTTTTTTTACCCAAAATTGATGAAATGAAAAGGGTTTTTAAAGGATATTCTCAGCTTTCCACCAATATAAATTATGCTTTACTTTCAATTTAATAAGTAATTATTATTTATTTTCTATTCAAATTACGAATAAAGTCTTGATTGATAAACTGATTGAAAATCATCTATAGCTTTCAAATGGTATCGCATTTTTTGAATCCAAAACATGCATCACATTCTATGCTTTGCATACCATAAGATTAAAAAAATAAAAAATTGAATTTCATGAATTTTTTACCAAGTTAAGGTGGTCAGACATACGATTTTTTTATACTTTTTAAAAGTTGTAATAAAAAACTCATAATTAATTATTTAGTTGGAAAAAAATTACAAATAAATATGCATCACATTGGGACATGAGTCCTCTACTTATATCTAAAATATTATAAAAAAATATTATCATTTTATTGTGGTTAGGGTGGTTAGGAAGACACCTACTTCTTATTTTTCCCTGAAATTTAAGTACTACTGCATTGAAATTTCAAATTTTCACCAAATAGATTTTTTTTAAATAAACCTAGTAGTTTAGAAACTACATTCAATTTTCTATAGATTCTATTCTTACATATTTTTGAAATAATATAGAAACTTACAACAAGTTTTAACTCTAATTTTTTTTACCACTTTTTGAAATAATATACATAACTTAATCAAATTTTTATGTCAAGTTGCTTAACTCTAATTTTTTTGCCACTTAAGGGCCCATTTTTTCCATGATGATCCTGCAAATACCCAATAGATGAAATGATGAAAAAATATGTTAACCATGTATCTCAATGTTGATGCCAAACTGGGACTAAAACTCTTCCATAGGAACAAGTACCATAAAGACTCTGGAACATTAACCATAAAAATATGGCCCTCAAACTGAGAAGGATCTGAACCAATGCGGATCAAGAAACATAAGCTCTCAATCTAAAGTGTGAACCGATGTGAATTTTATATGTGTCAAACTATATCAAGATGTGGCCAAAAGAAACTAAGAAACCAGACGATAACCCAATGATTGTAAAAGGAGAGAATGCTAATGTTCATAAACAGAAAATAAAATGATGTGGTACTAAAATGAAGTGCAAATATTCAAGTTTCACCTTTCCAACTGCCAAAACATCCAAGTAATCTCCAAAACACCCATTGGGACAAATCTACAATAAAAATCTACCTAGGATAGATACAAAAAAAAGTGCATGGACAACAAAATAGAGCTCCTCAATACCTTTCCAATGCCTCAAAGATAGCGAAAATCGGAGATCGTGGCAAAAAGTTATGAGGTCGGAAGCCATAAATGAAAATCTAACTTCAAACAGAAATAAATGTAGCTAAACAAAAAAATACTGAAAAATAAACTACACCATAGGAAATTGCTCGGAACTAGCTTTCTAGCGATATCTTGTTTGCCCGATTTCGATACCGTATGTCCAAGTTGTACACCAAAAAGAAAAAAATTGCTCCTTGAAGGAAAATTGGGGTTAGGATGGGGCAAAGAGGGTCATACGGCCGCTGATGTCATGCTGACCTCCGCACTTCACGAGCTTAAACTTGAGGACCATCTGGCCATCATGGCAAAAAATGCCCCCCTACAAAAAAATTGACGACCGTTGTACAAAATACGTTGGGAAGATGCCAGAATCTTGAGGAATATTCCTCAGTACCACCATGGGTTTCCAAAGTTCACCAGTTTTTGTTTGAAGGTCCAGTAACTGACTTCACTAGCCACCGGTGTAAAAAACCACCGCCAGATTTGGTGGCCGGCTGAGTTGATTTCCGCTAGCCGAATTTTGATTTTTTTAAGGGCTGCTAGTGAGGTGGAGAATGCCGGTGGGGAAGAGCTGTCGGGGGCTTCCAAACAATGTTGTCAGCTACAAGTGGGCCACGGGCTAGGTTGGTCCTACTGCCAAGGTACGGCCCTGTACCCTATGCGTAGGAAGCCTGATTTTTTTTTGAAATGCGTGCACAGGGGTTGTACACAGACCGTATGACTTCTGGAACAACAAATTTTTTCCTCAAAAGCTCATGACGCCAGAATAGGTCAAGTTATATGTCAATTTTCATCTCTCAGACACTCTGGATCTGATGGCGAGGCCCAATCTACTTGAAAATGCACCAGAAGCTTCGCAACTCCCAGATCTGGCAAATCTTCAAACCCTCATAACTCTGGCATAAAATGTCGGATTTAGGCAAAACAAAAGTTGATCTTGACTTTTTCGATAGCCCTGGACTCGAAAATGAGCTTAGATTTCCTCCAACATGCACCGAAAGTAACCATGCAAGAGCACCCAAATAGAGAGACAATCTCAAGGTATGAAACCCTCAAGGAATCTCAAATGAACTCTGCACTGAATCTTTCCAAAAATCTGAGAAGAGGATGCAAATCAAGGCTCTGATACCATGTTAGAAACCAAGATCTGAAATGCAAACCAGAAAAGCTTCCACAAAAGAGAAAATCAGAAAAAGCAAGAGCTTTGCAAAAGATGTGAAAAATATTATTATTCAGGAACTCATAGTTACATGAGATGATTTTCTTTATAAAAGAAAAGTATGCATAACCCTAATCTTTATCTTGAGCAACAAGATAGCTCAACAAGATAAGGATGAGAATAATTAACCTAGGAATTAAAATATTACCTAAGTAAAGTTATGCAAGTGTAATTAAATATTAATTACACTAATAGAAATTGGTGTTGTTTTTTGTTAGAAGAATATAACATAGCAAATTTTGTGAAAACCTAGCACAATGAACTTTTTTTTAGTATTTTTAAAATCTCTTTGGTGAGAAGTTAGCTAATAGTATTTAGTTGATGCACAATTTTTTTGATAATTTTTTAGTGAATATTTGATTTTTTATTAATTTTGAAAGTGGACACTTCTTGAAAAATAGAATTTTGTCCATGCTACCCCTACAAATTTTGGAGACTAATTAAAATTTTCTTTAAAATAAAATAAAATTGTAGAATGGAGTCTAGTTTCAAAAAATGTAATTTATTTGAATATTTGATGAACGGTTAATTTATAACGAAAAAACACCAAACACTGCTTTTTTTTCCAAAAAAGAGACACACAAACAAAACAAATTATAGATGAAAGGCTTAACATTGTCAAAAAGTAAAAAAATTACATCCTTGGATAGCTAAGAGAGATCCTAACATTACTTAGGTGTTCAATTTTTTTGACATTGAAACACGTGCAATCCTGATAGTGAGCATGAACTCGATTATGTGAAATATTGTAGAATTATCAAAAACATGTCTCTAGTCATTGGGAAGGCCCTACAAGCCTTTGGATTGGTATTCCAAGGAGAATGCCAAGCCTAAGGCTTGGGGATTCCCAAAGTAAGATATAACACAAGCGTGTTATAACACACTTGCATTATATCTTAGTTTTGACATGGTTTTTTGAGTTTTTACGAGATATTTCTAGCAAGACATAACACGAGCACAAAATAATGTTCTCGTGTTATGTCTTGCTTTATGTTAAATGCTACTCTATTTAATGTATGTTTATATATTTGTATGTTTGTATGTACATGTATGCTTGTATGTCATGTATGTATGTATGTATGCATGTATGTATGCATT
Organism: Sequoia sempervirens; assembly: GCA_007258455.2. Classification (NCBI taxonomy): domain Eukaryota; kingdom Viridiplantae; phylum Streptophyta; class Pinopsida; order Cupressales; family Cupressaceae; genus Sequoia; species Sequoia sempervirens. Next base: position 271,304,314 of record VDFB02000013.1, on the reverse strand, counting down.
TATGTATCAATGCATGCATGTATGTACGCCTATATGTATGTAAGATTGCATCTACATATGTACATGTATGCTTGTAGTATGTAGGATTGTATGTACATATGTCTAATGCTTGTATGTATGTATGCATATAGTTATGTATGTCTTTAGAGGGAGGGAGAATTTTAAGAGAGAGAGAGAGGTAGTGAGAGAGAGTATTGCAAGAGGGAGAGGGGGTGGAAGGGAGAGTCTAAGAGAGAGGGAGTGGGAGAGAAGGGGTTGGAGTGAGAGGGACTTAGCTAGGTAGGGTGGGAGGGATAGAGGGAGAGAGATGAGGGGAGAGAGAGATGGAGAGAAAGAAATATTTATGTAAGTAGGGTGTCAGAGGGAGAGACTTGAGCGATAGGTAGTGAGAGGGAGTGCAAGAGAGAGGGAGTGGGAGAGAGAGGGAGTGTGAGATTGAGAGACTTGAGAGAGGGAGAGGGTGTGGGAGGGTTACCTAGAGGGAGGGGGTGGAGTGAGAGGGACTTATCTAGGTAGGGTGGGATGGATAGATAGAGAGAGGGGGAGAGAGAGAGAGAGTTACCTAGGTAGGGTGCCAGAGGGAGAGACTTGAGAGAGAGAGAAGGGGTGAAAGGGAGAGACACGAGAGAGAGGGAGAGAGATAGAGAGAGATAGATAGAGGGACCGGGAGGGAGGTAGGGATTGATTGAGTGAGAGATATGTAGAAAGAGGGAGAGGGTAGATAGAGACAATTAGAGAGGGTGGGAGGGAGGGAGGGAAAGAGAGGTGAGATGTATAGATAGAGAGAAAGGGATAGGGGTTGAGGGTATAGGGTTGAGGGATTAGGGTGGAGGATATATAGGGTTGATGGTTTAGGGTATTGGTTTGGGGGTATAGGGTTGAGGGATTAGGGTTGAGGGTATAGGGTAGAAGGTTTAAGGTTTGAGGATTAAAGGGTTTACGATTGAGGGTAGAGGTTTTAGGGTATAGGTTTTGGGGTATATGGTTGAAGGATTAGGTTGACGGTCCAATGTAAAGGGTAGAGGGTAGAGGGTAGAGGGTAAATGGTAGAGGGTTTAAGGGTTTAAATTTTATGGGTTGAGGGTTGAGGGTTTAAGGTCGAGGGTAGAGGATTGAGGGTATAGGGTTGACAGACTAGGGTTTGGGGGAATATGGTTGAAGGATTAGGTTGAGGGTCCAATGTAAAGGGTAGAGGGTATAGGGGTTGAGGGTTTAGGGTTTAAGGGTTGAGGGTTGAGGGATTAAAGGTTGAGGGTTGAGGGTTTAATGTATAGGGTAGAGGGTTTAAGGGTTTAAAGTTTATTGGTTGAGGGTTGAGGGTTTAAGGTCAAGGGTAGATGATTGCGGGTCCAATGTATAGGGTTGAGGGTATAGGGGTTGAGGGATTAGGGTTTTAAGGGTTGAGGGTTGAGGGTAGAGGGTTTAAGGGTTGAGGGATTAAGGGTTGATGGTTTAGGGATTAACGTAGAGATTTTTCTTGGGTTTAAGGGTTTAAGGGTTGAGGGTAGAGGGTATTGGGTTGATGGTAGAGGGTAGAGGGTTTAAGGGATGAGGGTTTAGGTTTTAAGGTTTAGGGTTTAGGGTTGAGTGTTTAAGGGTTTAAGGGTTGAGGGTTTAGGTTTGAGAGATTATGGTAGTTATGGAGTGATGGATGGATGGAGAGACGAGGGGAGAAGTTAGATAGAGAGGAGATAAGAGGAGGGAGGGACAAAGATATATGTGGGTCAAAGATCTAATGTATAGGGTTGAGGACCTATATGGTTGATGGTTTAGGGTATTGGGTTGAATGCATAGGGTTTATGGATTAGGGTTGAGGGTACATATGGTTGAAGGATTAGGATTGAGGGTCTAATGTATAGGGTATAGGGTATTAGGGTTGAGGGTTTAGGGTTTGAGGGTTGAGGATTGAGGGATTAAGGGTTGAGGGTTGAGAATTGAGGGTTTAATGTATAGGGTAGAGGGTAAAGGGTTTAAGGGTTGATGGTTGAGGGTTTAAGGTTGATGGTAGAGGATTGAGGGTATAGGGTTGGGGGATTAGGGTTGAGGGTCCAATGTATAGGGTAGACGATATAGGGGTTGAGGGATTAGGGTTTAAGGGTTGAGGGTTGAGGGATTAAGGGTTGAGGATTGAGGGATTAGGGTAGAGAGGTTACTTGGGTTTGAGAGTTTAAGATTTGATAGATTAGGGTTGAGCGTAGAGGGTATTGGGTTGAGGGTAGAGGGTTTAAGGGTTTAGGGTTTAGGGTTGAGGGTTGAGGGTTTGAGGGTTTAGGGTTGATTTTAAAATGGTTTAAGGGTTGAGGGTATATGGTTGACAGATTAGGGTAGAGATGGAGGGATGTATGGAGGGAGAGATAGAGGGATAAGTGAGATAGGGAGAAGGAGAGAAGAGGAGGGAGGGGAAAAGATATATGAGGGTTAAGTATCCAATGTATAGGGTATAGGGTTGAGAATTGAAGGTATAGGGTTGAGGACCTATAAGGTTGATGTTTTAGGGTATTTGGTTGAGGGTATAGGGTTGAGGGTAGAGGGTTGAGGGTAGAGGGTAAAAGGTTTAAGGGTTTAGGGTATAGGTTTTAGGGTATGCGGTTGAAGGATTAAGGTTGAGGGTCAAATGTATAGGGTAGAGTGTATGGAGGTTGAGGGTTGAGAGATTAAGGGTTGGGGGTTGAGAGTTTAATGTATAGGGTAAAGGGTAGAGGATAGAGGGTGTAAGGGTTTAGGGTTTAAGGGTTGAGGGTTGAGGATTTAGGGTAGAGGGTTGAGGGTATAGGGTTGAGGGATTAGGGTTGAGGGTCTATTCTATAGGGTAGAGGGTATAAGGGTTGAGGGGTTAGAGTTTAAGGGTTGAGGGTTTAGGGTGTATGGTTTAGGGTTTAATGGTTGAGGGTTGATGGTTTAGGGTTTAGGGTAGGGGGTTGAGGGTATAGGGTTGAGGGATTAGGGCTGAGGGTACATTATATAGGGTAGCGGGCATAGGGGTTGAGGGATTAGGGTATAAGGATTTAGGGTAGAGGGTAGAGGGTTCAAGGGTTTAGGGATTAAGGGCTGAGTGTTGAGGTTTTATGGTATTGGGTTGAGTGGGATAGAGGGTAGATAGAGAGAGGGAGTGAGTGGGATAGAGGGTAGAGGGGAGAAAGAGAGAGGGAGTGAGTGAGAGAGAGAGAGAGGGAGGGAGTGGGAGAGAGATAGAGGGTAGAGGGGAGGGAGCGACCCCATTTCTTGGATCCATTATTGTAAATAGGCCACTACATTGCCATTTTCATCAAATTGGCAAGATAGTAGGCCCACTAGCTTGCCAATTTGATGAAATTGGCAACCTAATTAACTTTGTTTGAAAAAATGGGTCCAGAAATGGAATGCTACTTGATGATTTACATCATGGTTAAATCATCAGAATCCCATTTCTTGGACGACCCCTCAAATAATCCTTACATTCAATTTCATGATTGGCAAATAGAGGGCCCACTAAACGCCAATTTGTAGTAAACCAGCAACCAACAACTTGTTTGACGCAAGGATCCAGAGGCAGGGATTACTAATTGTAATCCTGGCAAGGACCCCTTCCCTGAACCCATTTTTCAAACAATACAATGATAATTTCACTGAATTAGCAAGCTAGTGAGGGCCCTGGCTTGCGGTCGATAATTATGATAGTCTTCCTGAAAAAATGAATTGTGATGGGAGGGAGTGAGTGCGGGAGAGAGAGAGAGAGAGAGAGAGAGAGAGAGTGGTGGATAGATAGAGGGTAGAATTATAGTGTTTAGGGTTTGAGGGTTAAGGGTAGAAGGAGAGATAAAGGGTGAGTGAGTGAGAGAGAGAGAATTGAGAAAGGAGAGGGTAGGAGGAGAGAGAGAGAGAGGAGTGGGAGAGAGATAGAGGGTAGAGTGTAGATGGTTTAAGAGTTTAAGGGTAGAGGGTAGAGGGCTAAGGGTAGAGGGGAGAGAAATAGGAGTGAGTGAGAGAGATACACTTGAGAGAGGGAGAGGGGGTAGGAGGGAGAGACTTGAGAGAGAGAGATAGGGATGGAGTGGGAGAGAGATAGAGGCTAGAGGCTAGAGATTTTAAGGGTTTAAGGGTTTGAGGGTTAAGGGTAGAGAGAAAAGGGTTAAGGATAGAGGTGAGAGAGATAGGAGTGAGTGAGAGAGAGATAGAGGGTAGAGGGTAGAGGGTTTAAGGGTTTTGAGGTTTTAAAGGTTAAGGGTAGAGGGTAGGGGTTGAGGTAGAGGTGAGTGAGAGATGCTTGAGAGGAGAGGAGGAGAGAGAGAGAGAGAGAGAGAGAGAGAGAGAGAGAGAGAGAGAGAGAGGGTAGAGGGTTTAAGGGTTAAGGGTAGATATTAGAGGGTTAAGGGTAGAGGGTAGAGGGTTTGTTGAGGGTTAAGGGTAGAGGGTAGAGAGTTAAGGGTATAGGGTAGATGGTTAAGGGTACAGGGGAGAGAGATAGAAGGAGTGAGTGTGTGAGAGAGAATTGAGAGAGGGAGAGGAGGTAGGAGGGAGAGATGAGATAGAGAGAGACAGCGAGAGACAAAGATAGAGACAAAGACAAAGACAAAGAGGGTAGATGATAGAGGGTTTAAGGGTTAAGGTTAGAGGTAGAGAGATAGAAGGAGTGAGTGAGGTAGATATAAAGGGTAGAGGGTAGGGGTTTAAGGGTTAAGGGTAGAGGGTAGAGGGTTAAGGGTAGACAACAGACAGATATACTTGACATAGGGAGAGGGGTAGGATGGAGAGACTTGAGAGAGAGAGAGAGGGAGGGAGTGGGAGAGAAATAGAGGGTAGAGGGTTTAAGGGTTAAGGGTAGAGGGTTAAGGGTAGAGGGGAGAGGGGAGAGAGACATAAGGAGTGAGTGAGTGAGAGAGAGATACTTGAGAGAGGGAGAGGGGGTAGGAGGGAGAGACTTGAGAGAGAGAGAGTTAGGGATGGAGTGGGAGAGAGATAGAGGGTAGAGGGTATAGGGTTTAAGGGTTTAAGGGTAGCGGGTAGAGGATAGAGAGAAAGAGAGAAAATAAACCTATAAAAAATCACCTTTCTCATAACGCAAGCATGTTTTGAAGTAATAGAGATATGGTTGTTGTTTTAGCAAGACATAATGCACTTGTGTTATAAAATGAGTGTTTTATAATACGAGCATGTTATAATGCAAATGTGTTTTTTCTTGATCTAAAAAATTGTAAAGAACTTAATATACCCGCGATCTCAAGGCCTACATTCTGCATATTCTCCTAGTTCTATGCGTGTTTTGACAAAAAAAGTTTTTTGATGATTTTGTGAAGTGTGCATGCATGTTTTTCACATTCCACCACCTTTTTCATGAGCTTTCCACCACCTTTGCATGAAATAGTAGAATTTTCATGTTGAAAGTCATATAATATCAATTCAAGTCTTAATTCCATTCAAGAGTGATACACAATTGAAGTTCGAAGGGGAACAAGATTTTGAAAAAACCAAATTATTGGGGAGTTTGAAGAAAGAAGAAGCAAAGGAAACATAATTGGGTAGAAATCCTCCATTTGAAACTCTAGTTTTTTAGGTATGTGAAGTCTTTACACATTTTATTTCATTCTATTTTTTCTTGCTTTGATTTTCATTATTTTGCATATTCCATGTTGATCATTGTTTGTTTGTCATTATAACCTTAGTTTGTCAATGAAAATTTTAAATTACACAATTATTTGCACTTGCCAATTACATTTTTAAACCACATCTCTTAGAGGCATTTTGTTAAAAAATTGACTTACCTTGTGTATGCTTCCACATTTTTTATACACATATATATGACATAAGTTATAAGGAAGTAAAATAATACATCATTTCTCAATTGTTTACTATGGATGTGCATACCACTCTCCAAATATTTCTTTTTGGTATAGGCATGGGGGATGTTGGAAAATGTAGTTGAATTTGGTTTTACACCTACAATTTGCATATGCTTGAAATTTTCTAAATCCTTTCCAATAAATCTATTTTGTGCATATCTTGCAATCATTCTAGTCCACGAGGACATATCTCATTGAGGTATTTTGTCAAATAGTTATACCAAGCAGTCGATTGCCTAATCTACCAAATTTTCCATACATGTCTACCAAAGCATTTTATCAAACAACATAGACAAGGAAATCAATTGTTTGAATAAATGCCTCAAATAAATGGGGTCTCAAGGTGATGTGAATTTTATCAACCAGTTGATTGCATTGTCTATGCTACCAAATTTTCCATACATGTATCTATGAAATTGGAATATACTCCTCCCACATTGATAGATCTTTGAATCTATTTTCGTTTTCATCTCTATTTCTAAATTTACCTCATCACTTATGTTATGATATATTTTAAATGTTTCCTTGATTAGTCTACCTACAAGGGGTTCTAACCCTTCCCTCCACTATTTCAAGACTCTTTATTCAAGGCTAAGTTAGCAACATGGGGAAAGGTGCAACTTGTCTTGCAATAATGGCATGTCACAAGACAATGTAGTAGGGTTGACAAGGTAGGTGCAGCGTGAGAGAATGCCTCATAGTGATTTACATCACTATGATTTCCCATTTCTAGGAGGAATTTTCTCATGCTACCCCTACCTTTTCAACCCTACCACATTGACAAGCTAGTGACCTCAGTAGCATGCCAATTTGGCAGTGTTGACAAGGTAGGGGCAGTATGAAAAATGCCTCATAGAAATGGGGACTCACAGTGAGGTAGATCACCATGATTCCCCATTTCCCTTGTCAACCATACCAAATTGGAAAGCTTGTGAGCTCACTAGCTTTCCAATGCTCACATGATTTTTCCGATGGAATACCTTAAAGAAATGTGGTTATGTGGCATGCCATGATTGTAAGATAGGCTCAAAATGGAAGCATGGACAAGGAATTTGAATTGTTTGAAATTATTTTTTTGGTAGAAATGTATGAAAAATGTGGTAGCATTGACAAGCTAGTGAGATCACTAGCTCTACATCACTATGAGACCCCATTTCTATGAGAATACGCTGCCCCTACCTTGTCAACCCTACCAAATTGGAAAGCTAGTGAGCTCAGAAGTTTTCCAATTCAGTAGGGTTGACAAGGTAGGGGCAGCATGAAAGAATTCCTCATAGAAATGGGGACTCACAATGATGTACATCACTATGATTCCCCATTTCTATGAGGCATTTTTCTCGGAGCCCCTACCTTGTCAACCGTACTGAATTAGCAAGCTTGTGAGCTCACTAGCTTTCCAATGTTCACATGATTTTTACGATGGAATACCTTAAAGAAATGTGGTTATGTGGCATGCCATGATTTTAAGATAGGCTCAAAGTGGAAGCATGGACAAGGAATTTGAATTGTTTGACATTATTTTTTTGGTAGAAATGTATGCAAAATGTGGTAGCATTGACAAGCTAGTGAGCTCACTAGCTCTACATCACTATGAGACCCCATTTCTATGAGAATACACTGCCCCTACCTAGCTCTTTATAATTGAAGTCTCAAGGGTTTCTTCTTGAATGAAGTGTTGATATTTGTCTCTCCTTTTAGGTGCAAAACCCTAGAGGTGTAAGAGGTGACAAAAAATTATGCTACATTTTTGGTAAAAATAACCTTAGAACATAATTTTCTGATTTTAGAGTCCATCATCATCCTATAATTAGCTTTCATTAACATAGCATTACATTTTACATTAGTGAAAGTGCATATAGTTTGCATTCTTGCATCTCAAATCATTGAAAAACATCTAAAAGCCACATTTTCCTTTAGTATTCAAGTCATACATACTAAAAAGCATCAAAACCAATTAAAAATTTATGAAAATTTTGAAACAACCCTTACTAGGACTTATTCGCCATTCTGGTGACTTTGTCCCAGACCATATTTTTAACTTTTTGTTTCATTGTCAAAAACCTCATTTTTATGCTTCCTAAGCCTCCTAGTACCATATACTATAAGTCTAGAAAGTTTCTAGAACATTTTTTTATTCATTTAGATCAAAAACATTAATTTAGGGTAGTCATTTTTGAAATCATTTGAATTCCACGCATCATTAGATCTAAAAATGCTCACATTTCTAAAATTTTGCATAACATGGATAAAAGTACTTTTCACTTTTGCATACACAATGTTTCTATTCATAAAAAAATTCATAAGTTTGATAAAATTTATTTTCATTCTTTGATATATATTGTTTACATTCTTAAATTTTTTCATACATTGGATAAAAGTGTTTTGCAACTTTGGATATACATTGTTTGCATTGCTGAAAAAATTGCATGAAATGGTTACACGTGCTTTTCATTTTTGTTCAAACAATGTTAATGTCTTACATATTTATACATGCCAAGAAAAATTTCCTGTCCCTTCCCTATGATATTTTTTTAGTGAAAGAGAATACAACCTTGGACATTCCTAACAATCATATTTGTTCTTCTCCCAATATCTCTCCTATTGGTGATGAAGATATTTTGGTAGAAGAACAAATCAATGAGAGTTTTAAGAATCCTAGTTGTTTTTCTCCTCTTACCTCTCTTAGTGGACAAAACATTGTTGAGAAAGACAACACAACCATAGGTAATCATGAAAATAACATTTTTTCTTCTCCTAGTATCTCTCCTAGTTGTGAAGAAGATACTGTGATGTTAGAAAACACAATCGATGAAGGTCACCTAGAAAAACCCTTCTTGAGCAAGAAAATTCAACCATTGATCATTCCCCTACTTGCGATGAAGTCCTTTTAGAAGAACCAACCTTTGAATGTCAAGAACATTTGGCTTGTAGTTCTCCTAAAAACTCTTCTCCTAGGGAGAATATCATGGTACAAGAAAATGTGAACATTGACACCTGTCCCTCAAACACTAAACCTTCCCTAGGTGAAGATAATAAAGTGACATTCGAATCCTCTTCACTAACAAGTCATGCAAATAAAGATAATATTCTTGAGGTTATGATGAGACAAGTATAATCTCCTTTAATTAGTGAGCTTCCTAAGTCACCTCCCACTAGTGAATCGCAAAAAAACTAATAGATTTCTTGAAATCCATGATGTAATCTAATCGTAAGAATATTGTACAGTAGCTAAGTTGTAACTTAGTAACTCAAACATATAGGGGACCACACATCACTCCCATGCCATTACCTTTTCCTCAACATAGAGTACCTAGTGTTGAAGACCTTAAAAATATTACTGCTAATATATCTGTATGGCAACTCATTCAACTATCACCTACATTCAAGTTTCTATTTCAAGAAATGTTGCAAATAAAGCGGGAGGAGATCCAATCCTACATAAAATTTAATAATGTAACATTCTCCTCTTGTCCCATGTAAGTCACCCAATCAAAAATCACATTCCCTAGAAATGAATTAACCTCACTTGAGATTCAAAACAACAATGATCTCTTGTTGATAAAGGTGATCATTAATGAAACCTTAGTTAGACACACTCTCATAGACAATGGAGCAAAAATTAATCTTTGTAGCATGGACCTCCTAAACAAACTTGGAATGGAGAAAAATATCATTCAACTTAATGATGTTCATATCCATGGCTTTGAAAATGTTAATAGCAAACCACTAGGGATGATCACATTACCTATTGAAGTTGGACCTGTAGTGTTTCCTACCTCTATCCATATCATGCAAGGACCCCTTCCATACAATCTACTCCTAGGGATACCATGGATTCATGCTATGCAAGGAGTCCCATCTACCCTTCACCGTAAAATTAAATTTGAGTACAATAACAAGATCCACACGTGCGGTTGACATAGATGAACGAAGCTATGAATAAAATGATCACAACATATCCAAATCCCATAATACTCTCATTCCAAGATAAAAAAACTTGAACCTATACCAGTTGATTCTAATTCTTCACCTACAACAAAAGTATTTCGTGATAATTTGGGGTCATTAGATTCTACACCTCCTTCCAATAAAATTTCCAAAATTTCATGATCCAAAGAGTCATATACAAACAATTCATTTTTTGACACAAGTTATAGTAGCGATTGGGGTTTCACACCTTCCTTTAGGGGAGAGTATGAAATATCACAACTCAAACCCAAAAAAACTTTTTTTGTATATGCTCAACTTGGTTCTACATCAACAACATTAACCTATGATAGTGATGGGGGCTATCAAACTCCCATCCATCATGGGGAGATGACACAAAACATTAACAAGGATTTGTGTTCTTGTAAAGACTTCAATCCTTCTCAGAAATATAAACTCCCTTTATATGACTTGAAAGATTGTTATGGTATTAGATACAATCTCCCTGCTACATATGGATACAGTGAACACACAAATCAGATACGCATATCATACTATTTCAAGAAATACTTAGGGTTACCTCCCTTCTCTCCACTTTCATCTAAGACTTTACAAACAAAATTCAACATCATAAGGAGTTTGGTACTCTTCCTTGTATTGAAGAACCTAATTCCTCTACCTGATACTTAATTTTATCCTATCTAACTTGTCCTTGTCCTACACTAAGTGGGGGAAAAGGGTTAGAGAGCCTTGTCCTTGTATGTAACTTTTAATTGTCTCTTTCGTCTAGTCGTTAACCTTTCATGAACATATAAGATCAAGCTTGGGATGTGGATGGAATGCCTTAAGTTGAATCGTATGTGACATACTTATTCATGATGTAGCTCAATTTAGGAACATATGATTGGGCATAGGGATTTCCAAGTTGGCTCTCATGTCTTCTTTTATTTATCATTTTCTACTTTAAAGAAATTTCTCAAAGTGTTGGTGTAGCAACTACTTTAAACTGGGGGCATACATAGATGACATCTTTTGGAAAGAATTTAATGGTGTGATTTTTCTTTTCTTGTGATGTGTCCTCTTCTTGGTGGTGTCACTAGGTTTAATGTCGTCCAAGAGTGTACGATCTTCTGACATGGCATGATGTGAATGAGGCACCCCATTGGAAATGATCTAACACATTGTCTTGTCCTCTCTTGGAGAAACTAGGCACAATGCTCCCTAAGATGAAGACCTTACTTGAACAAAGCAAAATCCCCCTTAACAAAATCTTTACAAGACATTCAAAATTGTTTACAAAAGAATTTTCATTATGGTTCCTTATTGAAGTTTTTAGGAGGTATAACTTTGGTATGGTTGAGCGGGAAGCCCATTTTGAGGCATGACTTTCCCCAGAGCCACCTACATGTGTGTGAGTGCATACCAACCATGAGTGTATGTTTGTCACCTTTGTGGACTTCTCACCCGATGGACAACCTAAAGTTCAATTGCCTCAGAGTGAGCATGAATTTTTAGACAAATAACCTAGATCTAATCCACAATGTGTTGGAAAAATGGTCTAAGCTTGATCCACCTTTTTATTTTTACTCATTTGTATTTCTCTTCCTTCTAGTTATTTCCATTGCATGATCACATATCTTATTTTGTTGCATATCATTCAACTTGTGCATGTCCTTTTGCGCTCATGTCAATTTGACTTAGGATCTTCGATCTTGGGGGCTTGATCACCTCCTTCATCTTTGTTATCCTAGTCCATCCACATTGGTACGATTGGACTCCTCTTGAATGTCTACTTTAGTATGAGTTTGAAGCAAGTTTATCCTCTCACTAAAGTGGGGGCTAAATGTAGTGTAAAAAATGTATCCCTTGACATTTTCATACTGGATTTGGGAATAATTCATGATAAATTAGACTTAACATGTCCTTGATCTAGTGTTGTAAGGTATTTTACACATCCAAATTAGGTCTTGGACCCTTGCAAATTGAATAAAATGTATGTCTTGTAAAGGTGTTGTAAGGAATTGTAAATGACTTTCACACTTTTCTTGACTTTTATTAAGCATTTAAGTCTAATAGTCCTTTCCCCCCAACTTTTGAATTAAATATTATTTTAATTCAAAAGTTAATTTTTCCCTCTTCTTGTATAAGTAAATAATTATTTTAATTATTTAATTATTCATTAGCCTTTTCTCTCTATAATTAAATAAATGTTATATTTATTTAATTATTTATCCTTTCTTTATCTCCCAATTAAATAATTATCTTTAATTATTTAATTATTTAATTTGTTCTCACCTTTCTTTTGAAATAAATAAAATTAATATTTTATTTATTTCTCCTATGTTGGCCACCTAAATTAAAAATCTTTAATTTCTCCTATCACCTTTTTTTTTCCAATCTTATCTTCCACCTCAAGTCTTTATCTATTCATGTCTTTCTTCTCTCAATTAAACTCCACCCTTGATTAAATTATCTTCTAATTTAATCTTGGCCCCTTATCATGATCCTTATTCTATCCATTCACTTAAATCTTCTCTATAAAATGATTCCTTTAAACCCTAATTCATGATTCATTCATGACTAATTCAATCACCAATCATCATTCATTCATATTGTCAAGTCAAGAAAATAAGAATCAAGCATTCAAGATAGCATTCAAGCTCACTTCCAAGGCATTTAAGTGCAAGATTCATCGTCCATTGTTGCAGCAATTCACAGATCCATCATCATGGAAATTTTCTAATTACTTTGTTTCATGTTTCATGTTTCATCATTTTATTTTGTTATTTTGGTTTAATTACCTAAACAAGGTTTGACTAAGACAAACCCCTAATCCCTAACAATCAACATTTTCTCTCTCTTTTCCTTTGTGTGATTGTAGATTTAGATTCTTGGATGGCTTGGGCATGATTTAATAATATATTTCAAACTTGTTGAAGTCATTTCCCTATTGAAAAGGTCAAAATCTACATAAAAAGTCACTTTTAGGCCTGAATTTGGTAGTTTCAAAACCAGACACCTAGAGGAATAGAAAGAGTAGACCGAGAGCTTACGACTCCACTTTTAGAATTCCAGAAAAGCCAAAGTGGACTAAGTCACCATCAATGGTGACTTAGTCCAATTGTACCTATTTTTCAAAAGTTTCTATAGATTCAGATACCCATTTGGTTGAAACGGGGCTCCAATGTAGTTTTCCAAATCTGGGACTAAGTCACCCAACTTGGTGTAAATATCCTAGTTGGCCTCAATAGTGATTTCTATAGGATTCTAGAGCTCCTCTCCATCACTTTCCACTTTCCAGGTGCACCTCTCCAATCTCATTAAATTTTGTTATAGTTTACTTGCATATTTAGGTCATTCTGCATATCATAGTGTGTTTCCAAACACTTTGCATTTTCCAAGTTTACACTTGGTGGTGAACTCCTCTTTTCCATTTTCATCCTTTAGAACCTTCCTTTTTCAGATTTTAATATCCTTAGCATTGAAGTCTCGAGGGTTTGTTGTTGAATGAAGTGTTGATCTTTGTCTCTCTCCTTTTAGGTGCAAAATCCTAGAGGTGCAAGAGGTGACAAAAAATTATGCTACATTTGGTATGATAAATAAAGTTTTCACCCAAGTCCATTTCTTATTTGTATTATAAATTATAAAGCTTTCTCCCAATTCCATTTCCTAGAGAAGAAATAATATTGCAAAAAGTTGGCATATACATTTTTCAATGTGTTTATATGGATCAACAACATAACAATTCATTATATACTATGGGGATTATGTTGTGAAAATTTTTAAAGACTATTCAAGATAAATATTTGTACGATAATGTGTCAAGAAGTTAACTACTCATACTCTATTATGAATATTATTTTTTATAAGTGTTGTGAATATTATGTATCCTTTGCTTAATTAAATTGTTCCAATCAAAATATTAAATATACTAGAATCTTTTTATGAAACATCTCATGGAATACCAATTGAAAACATGTTTTCTTCTCTTAGATAAAGCATTTGATGGAACTCTTTGAATTAAACTAAATTGAGATATGCAAGAACAAGGGAGCATTATGAAATACATTGCTCAAGGATCTTAATTCTTACCAAATTTGAAAAAGCATGATAAGCCCATGGTTGAAAATTTTGTAGTCATCAAAGTGGGTACTATTTCTATATTATATAGATCATAATTCTTCTTTATCTTTAAGATATTCTAATTTTGGAAATGGTTTCACCAAGTTGTGAAGGGTGAACTATTCTTTATTTAGTTATACCTATGTGGGTTCATTTTCCTTATCCCCTATTGCAATTTCGGGTGGATTATTTCTTTCAAAGTATTGGGAATGCTTTCCCTATTTTCTAGTTGGAATTTTCCATTCTAGAAGGCTCATCTCTTGATATATATATTATACTCATTATTAGTCAATTATCAAGTTAATAATAAGTGCATTTATTTATAGTTAATATTTTCTTTTCAATTTGTGCAATTTTGTAATTCATAACTCTACTAGTATTCCTAGAACTATTGAAGTTTTTTAGCATCAACTAATAAAGTTGTTTAGAATCAATCAATAAATATTCAAGACAAACCATGAAGGACAACAATGATCAATGCTAGGGATAACCAATTAATAATTATACACGTGAATAAGTCAAGCATACATGTGAATAAGGGAAGCACATGTACTCAAATACACATAAGCCTTGAAGTATACACACGAATATATCGTATATGGAAATTAATATAAAGTATATGCATGAATACAAGGTATACGCATGAAAACACATAAGTCTCAAAGTATAAATTGGAATACATGTAAGTCAAAAAGTATAAACATAATTTGTAAAGTATACACTTGAATATACATAACTCATATTTATTGAACTATGGATTTATAATGCAAATATGGACACCATTGATAAAAAAATATTTGTATTAACCAAATAGCCATGTACTGATACATCAATATATGTCAATATAAGTAGAAAATATATACAAAATATCCATATAGGATTACGAGAATGCTATATAGGAATACAATTTCAAATATATGCAATACAAAATATGTATAAAAATTCCATATAGGAATACAACAAAGGGCTCTGGAATCAAAAGTCATTACTCTCCATGCTCTCGAGATAAAATATTGCCCTTTGCTTGTCGATCAAATGGAAATAGTTATGTCACTCATTTATTTTGAGGTCGAGGAGTTCTCCTCGTGCTCCTCCTAGCGTTTAGTTCTTGGTCAAGCCTTATCTGTTATAATAACAAGTAAAGACATTAATATATAGGAATTACATTATAAAAAATGATATATTTAACAAAGTAATCACTTACCGCCATCTAATGATCACTCTCCTCAAGAGAAATATTCAAATTCCCATATTGAGGCATGTTGAAGCCCTGTAGAAACCATCCAAAGAGAAATTAAACTATGAATCAATAATGGTTTAATTTTTCACTAATTAATAGCTATAACAACGAATGTAAATTGAAATTTAGTAATCTGCCACATACCTCTATGAGGGGCATTGAGGAGTCTATAGAAAATGAAACACAAAGCTACATTTCCCTATGAACATTTGGAGGTGTATTTGCTTCCTACATCTAAAAATTAAAAAAATAAATTATTCAATCACAAAAAGTACAATAGTGATTCATGTCATGCCTTATAATGTATGAGATAATAAAACAAATTTTGAGGACTTATTATTAAACTATATATTTTTAACTGTCATGCTTACTATTTTCCCTATCCATAGCTTGTTTGAAAGAACCTATTTTTAGGATTTTATCCATAGCAGCAAGGCAGTGAACTATTTGATAAAATGCTTTGGTAGACATGTATGATAACTATGCTAGCATAGAGAAGGTAGTGAACTGTTTGAAAAAATACCTCAAATAATCGGGGTCTCATGGTGATTGAATACCATTACAAACAAATGTTTCAAGGCATTCCATCACCATGAGACCACATTTATTCAAGGAATTCTTTCAAACTACTCAATACCTTGACTATGATATTGCTTACTATTATGCTTTGATAGAATTTTTCCAAGCATCCATAGTTTGTTGGAAAGTGCCTATTTTAGGCTTTTAGCCATAGCAACAAGGAAGTGAGTAGTTTGATAAAATTCTTTGATAGAAATGTATGCAAAATGTGGTAGCATAGAAAAGGCAGTGAGTTTTTTGAAAAAATTTCTCAAAGAAATGTGGTCTCGTGGTGATGGAATGGTATTCCATCACCATGAGACTGCATTTCTTCAAGACATCTTTTCAAACTACTCACTTCCTTGTCTATGTTAATGCTTACTATTATGCTTTGATATATCTTTTCCAAGCATCCATAGTTTGTTAGATAACACCTTTTTTAGGATTTTAGCCATAGCAACAAGGAGGTTCAAGTAGTTTGATAAAATTATTTTGTAGACATGTATGGAAAATGTGATAGCATAGAAAAGGCGGTGAGCTATTTGAAAAAATACCTCAAAGAAATGTGGTCTTGTGGTGATGGAATGTAATTCCATCACCATGAGACCACATTTCTTTGAGGAATTTTTTCACACTACTCACTACCTTTTCTATGTTATTTCTTACTACCATGCTTTGATAATTTTTTTCCAAGCATCCATAGTTTGTTGGAAAGCACCTAATTTAGGCTTTTAGCCATATCAACAAGGAAGTGAGTAGATTGATTAAATTCTTTGGTAGACATGTATGGAAAATGTGGTAGCATAAAAAAAGAGGTGAGCTATTTCAAAAAATTCCTCAAGGAAATGTGGTCTCATGGTGATGGAATGGCATTCCATCACCATGAGACCACATTTCTTCGAGGTATTTTTTCAAACTACTCACTTCCTTGTCTATGCTATTGCTTACTATTATGTTTTGATAAAAAAAAATTCAAGCATCCATAGTTTTTTGGAAAACACCCTTTTTGGGATTTTAGCCATAGTAGCAAGGAAGTTCAAGTAGTTTGATAAAATTCTTTGGTAGAAATGTATGGAAAATGTAGTAGCATAGAAAAGGCGGTGAGTTGTTTGAAAAAATTACTCTAAGAAATGTGGTCTTAGGGTGATGGAATGGAATTCCATCACCATGAGACCACATTTCTTTGAGGATTTTTTTCAAACTATTCACTCCCTTGTCTATGCTATTTCTTACTCTTATTCTTTGATATATTTTTTTCCAAGAACCCTTAGTTTGTGGGAAAACACCTTTTTTAGGATTTTAGCCATAGTAGCAAGGAAGTGAACTATTTGATAAAATGCTTTGGTAAACATGTATGGAAAATGTGGTACCATAGAAAAGGTAGTGAGCTGTTTAAAAAAATGCCTCAAATAAATTAGGTCTCATGGTGATGGACATCACCATGAGACCCAATTTCTTTGAGACATTTTTCAAAAAACTCATTTCCTTGTCTATGCTATTACTTACTATTATTATTTCTTATATTTCTTCGAACCATCCATAGCATAGACAAGGCAATGAACTATTTGAAAAGATGCCTTAATAAAAATTGGTCTCATGGAATGCCATGATAAGCAAATGCAATTGGAAGCTGCTCCTAGTTATTACTCATGCTATGTGAAGTAATTACATCACTGCTTATGTTGAATTTCTAAACAGCTATATTGTAACTTTGAAATTTCTTCATCTATCAACATCTAGTTATTAGTTATGGAATGTGAAGTAATGCTTTGAGTTTGAAAGATGTGCAATGTAATGTAATCAATGATCTGAATATAAGCTACACAAATCTATTAAGTACAATTCATTAGTTAAACTCTTTATTCTATTACCTATGTGTAGGTTTTTCTAACTCCACTGGCACTAGGAGGTGTTCCCACGAAACCTCCAATATTAGCCTATTCAACATCCAAAATCAGATATTAGAATACCATTCATATAATAATGCTATTAACATGTAATAAATTTATAATTGTTTACTAGTTACATACCTCAATGGTAGATCCAGTGGAGTAATAAGAAAGTGTAGGGCCAGTGTGTCCAGTATCAACACTATGACCTTAAAATTTTATTAAAATCATAAAACTATATTAGTTAATCTTGCATTTAAAAATTGAAATTTAATTAATTAAATTCAATGAACATGTTAACATTTACCTGAGTATCAATGCCATAAGCCTCATTCAAAATGCCAGTTGCTCTCACCATCTCCATAGCTATACAAATATCCTACATAGTAGCCTCTCGAGTGTCGATGGGGTCATATGAACAAGTCACCCCAAAGCTTGACATGAATGGGTTGGAATCCTACCACTTGAAGACTCCGCTAGATGGCACTGTAGTATAGGACTGGCATACTGGATGATACTTTGGGTCAAAGGGGTGATATCCTTTAAAGTGTCTATCTCAACACTCTCCTTCGCGATGGAAGAGATAACAATGTGCTCATGATCTGACCTAGTGAGAGCTCATCTTGCTTGTCACTTAGGATCCTGCTATGCATCAGGTCTATCTTGAGCCAACCCCCCATCTCTCCCCTGGAAGTTCCTCATATCAAAATAGTTTGGGATTTTTTTAGGATGAACTCACAGTATAGTTTCCTTAGGAAATATTGTGGGACTTCACAATTCTTGCATGGTGGATACTCAAAAAACATGTACCACCTGTATTGTGTGATGTAAATAAATGAGTAATAAAACCACACAATCAATGAAATGTATTATATTAGAGAATTGAATCACAAAACTAATTGGATTGAAACACAAAAAACTCCCTAGAATCATCCCATTGTTTCCTATCTTCAAGGATTCATGAAATCATAATGGCTCTTAGATTGATTTGTGCACTATGACCTTTTGAATTACAACTTGAAGAATGGAATGTTGTAAAATGCAAGAACTATATTCCTACATGATTGATGCTATGATAGTGATGTTGATGTTGTTGTATAAAAATGGAGATTATGATATGATAATTATGTTGTATGAAGCTACTATGATAATGGAAATGTACATAATAACTAAGCCATGATTCTAAACTAAATGATTCTACAATGCTAATTGTTAAATGCTCCAATGCTAAATGCTCAAACACTAAATGCTCTTATGAAAATTTTGTAGAGTAAGTTTTCTCAAAGTTGGGATATCAAATGCTAGATAATGATGTTGTCTTTATAGGATTTCCAATGCATATTGTGATGTGGTAGTAGCCAACGATTAATATTTTAGCTAGAAAGATTGAAGGTGGAGGATGAAGAAGTTAGATAGAATCATGGAGAGTGTTCCCTTTAACAGAACACTTTGCCAAGTGTTGGAGAGAATAAATGAAATGGAAGAGCCAAGTGTCTCAAGTTTGTTTCAAATTTGTTGAGGATAATTCCAATTTAAATATTAAAGATATTTAAATTCATGAGACACTTGATAGGGTGGCAAGAGGAAAAGATGTAGACATGTGACTAAATTTAAATTTGGAATTATTCAAATTTAGTGAGAAGATATTAATTAAGTAAAACAAACTATTTTAATTTGTTTATTTAATTAAAATTAGAAGAATGTGCTTTAAGATAAGAAGAATTAGAAAATGTGAACTATATAAATAAATTTAGAATTTATTTATAAGTAGATGAAATAAGAGGTTTGTTAATCAAATAACTGGTATTTAATTAATTGATTATCTTGACCAATTTTAGGTGTATACATTTTTCCCCTCTTTGAAGTGATGTGTTTACACATTGCTTCAAAGAAAAAATTTCTGGTGATGCTAACAATTTTTTTTTAATATGCCCCAGATGCTGATTTTTAAGTGATGATGGATATATGCCCCCTCAGGAGATAAATCGATGAATTTTTGTAGTTTTAGGATTTTTTGATTTTTTGAATTTTTTTATGATTTTCTAATGATTTGACGATGATTCAAATTTTATGATGGAGAGATGATTTATCTCTTGAAAAATGATGATGAGCATTCCAATTGATGAATTGATTAATTAAGTCCCCTTTGAGAAATAAAATAAATCAATTCCATTTTAATCCCATTTAATTACCCCTTAAAAGGTAAAAAGGATGTGATTTGAGCTCATTTGTGCATTTGCATTTTGAAAAATTGGAGTGATTGAGCAACTTTTGAGAAAATTTGGCAAGATGGTGATTTTGATCCAAACCCATCGATTCAAGTGCGTGTGATGTCACAACTGCCCAGCCGCATATGGACCTCCAGTACATACCCCAAAAAACACCCTCATAAATTTTGAATGTCATTTTTACCGTATTTTTCACATTTTAGCGCATTGGAACCCCGATGTAGCACATTGAATGCCTGTTCTAGCACATACGGTAAATTAGCACGTAGGGTAAAATCTTTAGCACATCAATTTATGCAGCGCATAAAGTCATAGATTAGCACATTTGGTGATCCTTTTAGAGCATTAAGAGATTTAGCACATTGATGGAGGGAAATAGCGGATTGATGAAATTTGATGATGCATATAGAGATTTGGCACTTTGATGCACTATTTTGGTGCATCCATGAATTTTTCTAGCGCATGGAATTTTTTAGTGCATTGAAGCACTATTCTAGTGTATTGAGAGCAGATTTATGAATTTTTAGATTGGACTCTTTATTTTCAATGATTGTTGATCATGCCAGTAGTTGATTTGATGATGTTTGATGATGTTGATAGATTATATGATGATTGATCTCATGATAGGTGAGATTCAATGATAGGATGATGATGCTTGACCTCATGATAGGTGAGGATCAATGATAGACTAATGATGATTGAACTCATGATAGGTGAGGATCAATGATAGATGCTCATGAGATGTAATCAAAATCTCATCAGAGCTGATTATATTGATAGGTTGACTGATGTTGATTGATAAGATTTCTGATTTGTGATATGTTATGATGATAGGAGCTTTCGACAGTCCTCATGTCACGGGAGTGTTTCCCGAGGATCTACGATTTGATTTCACATCTAGATCAAGCTGATATAAATGTTATTGGATGATGTAGATTGAATTCATTGATAGATATTCCCCAACATAGGATTAACAAGGGACTTCTGACCGCTTTAGTAGAGAGCTAGGAAAGTGACCATAACACCTTTCACTTACCTACTGGTGAGATGACAGTGACACTAGATGATGTTTACCAAATTTTGATGATTCTTGTTGTCAAAGAGTTGTTTGTGTATGATTCCACTGAGTACGGAGGTATGGATGCATTGTGAAGAGTCTTTGAGGATGATCAGATTTGTGGTTATGAGATCCCATGGTAGGATATGGTTGATGCATAGACAACACTACCATGTGTTCTTACTAGATTCATCAGATGATTTCTATGTCCCAATCGAAGGTTGAAGGGAATTTTAGTCAATTGGGCTCAGATTTTGGAGAGCATGATTATGCAGGGGACCATATATGCATGGGGATCTTGCATGCTTGAAAATTTCTACCATGATCTACATCAGGTTGTTTATCTTAGAGGGGCCAGTTTGTTAGCTGGAATCACACTATTATAGATATGGGCATGGGAGCATATAGTTGTCACACACCCAGTGGCAGAGAGACAACATCTAGTAGGGAGGCCATATGTTCATGCATATACAAGCCCAGTTGTCCAACATAAGCTAGGAAAACTAGAGTACTGGAGGAGGGTATTGGATGATCTCAATACAATTACATGGAGGCCATATCTTGACTGTAAGTAGTGGCCGAAGGATGACACTAAGATGCCCTATGTGTGCATGGCTAGATACCTAATTAGGAGGACACAATTCATGATTGAGATATTATTGCTTGGGAGAGTGTTGCGACAATATGGCAAAGTACTGACATGCCCCAGGGAGTGACTCTTTATGCACGGAGATGGGTAGATATACCAAAGTGGGGACCCACTTTATCCTATGATACAGTGGTTGAAGAGTACTAGGGGTTACAAGTAGTGATATGGGAATATCACCTTGATGCAAGAGCATCATTGGTTCTTGGCAATCTTGCATCAACTAAAAATATCTTCATTTCAGTTTTGTTCTTATTTAGTTCAGTTCATATTGGTGGATTCATTGAATCATCATATTTGCTCACCAGGCCCTATGGATCTATGTTTTCATTGTGGACATGTTCATTTTCCTTATTCCAAGATTTGAGCATGATTGGATCTTTTTTCAGAAAGTTATCGCTTCCGGATTTAACGGCAGTTTCTTGAACTGACACCAAAATAATTTTCAAGCTTAACGACTAGTTTGATCACTTGTGGATCTTTCATGTAACTTGCGGATCTTGATGGTGTGATTTAAATTGTTTCATGGAGTGTCCCCGACCTTAATTATATGTCCACACTTCATCCTATGCATTCACCGAGGTGTAATTCAAATTTGAGGCTGACCTATTCCATGAACACGTTACATTTTATTTCATTGGAGATTGTCATGATCTTTGGCTGACACAGATGATTCTTGATCTCAAAACGTGATATAAACTATTGTAACTGATCATTAGAAAGTATTCAAGTTAGAATATAGAAGAATGCAGGTTTGATATGTAAGGTTTTTGCTCACATTGAGGACCATATAGGAAGATTGTATTTTGAGCATGTTGTATCAGGCTTGTGAGCCCAATCTGTAAGCTTGAATGTTGTCGATTGTTTGTATTTGAAATTTATATCAATAAGAATGTTTGAATCTGAATTTTCCTCTGAATTTTGTGTTGCTTATGTTGTGTGACTCTTTTTGCATGGTTCAAACTGTTCTCTTTGAGGACCCTCCTACTGTGACTGCACCAAACTGGAATCAGAGCGAGACTCGTTGTAGAAGATTTTTTCATCACAGTTTGCGAAGTATTGTTGAAGATTTTTTGTGGGGTGGTAGACTAAGGATCTAACCTATAGCTTTAGAGGACTTGTGTAAATATGGTGGGAAGAAGAAATTTTAGAGGAAATGGATAACGTGGAAATGCAGACCCAGCTATAATGGAGATTTTAAGAGGAATTATTGCTAGATTAGAAGCAGTTGAAACAACCCAGAGAACAGGTTGACTAGTTGATGATGTGAGTGATGAAGAGGTAGAAGAACAAGAAGAAAGATAAAGAGAAGATCAACCTAGCCTTGATCAGGGAGAAGAAAGGTTCATAAGAGCCCTAACTAGAGTAAATACCAAACCACATTATAATGGTAAGTTGGATTTGGATGAATTGCTTGATTGGATAATGAAGATGGAAAATTATTTTGAATTTGAAGGTACTGTCGAAGAGAAGAAGGAAAATTTTGTGTGTACAAAGTTGAAAGGACATGTATCCCTTTGGTGGGAAAATTTGCAGACAAAGAGGCAAAGAAGAGGAAAAGTGAAGATAAAATCATGGGATCAAATGGTGAATAAGTTAAAGAAAATTTTTATGCCCACATATTATCAGATCAATTTGTTTCAGAAGTTACCAAATTTGAAGTAGAAGGAGTTAAGTGTGACAGAGTATACTGAGGAGTTCTAAAAGCTGAATATTAGATCTAGACATTCAGAGGATGAGGTCGAGCAAGTAGTCAGATATGTGAATGGCTTGAAGCCATCTATAAAGGATGAGATAAGTTTGATCAAGTTACTAAGTGTGGAAGAGGCATATCAATGTGCCTTAAAGGCAGAAGAGAAGCTGAAAAAAAGACATGAGTGGAGACAAAGAGGAAGACGTAAAATATTTTAGAGAGGAAGAATTTTTACTAGAGGAGGAAGAGGAACCTTTGTAGATCAGAATAAAGATAAGGAAGTCAATAAGAATGATAAATTGTCCTATAGAGATGATGGAAACTCTTACTAGAAAGGAGGATATGGTGGTTACTAGAATGTGGATTATAGAAAAGATGATAGAGGATAGGAGAAAAGAGTATTTAGAGGAACTTGTCTCAAGTGTGGTGGAGAAGGACATAGAGCATTTGAATGTAATCAAGGAGAGACAAGTAGAAAGATAGAGAATAGTAGAAGAACAACCATTGTTGAGGAATATCATGTTAGATCATCTAATAAACCGAAAGATGGAGAAGTGTTGTTGAATAGAAGAGTATTATGTCAAAGTGAGATGCAACAAGAACTATTGCAGAGAATGAACTTGTTTCAGACCAGATGCAAGGTAGCTGGTAAATGTTGCAGAGTGATTTTTGATAGTGGAAGCTCAAAGAACCTAGTTTTTGAAGAAATGGTGACCAAATTGAAACTGGAAAGATTGAAACATCAGAAGCCCTATCAGATATCATGGATTTAGGATGAGCATAAGATACCAGTAAGTGAACAATGTTTGGTGAAATTGTAGATAGGAAATTATCATGATGAATTTTTGTGTGATATCATGCCTATGGATGTATGCCATGTTTTTTTGGGAAGGCCTTAGTAGTATGATAGATAGGCTATTCATGATGGAAAGAGGAATACATACACCATTTCTGCTAATGGGATGAAGCAGACTTTGTTTCCATTGGAGGACATTCCTAAACTTGAGATTTATATGAGTGCTATAATTATCTTGGTTGATGGAAGGAGATTTCTGGATGGACTGAGACACGAGAACATGTGTTATGCCTTGGTTCCTAAGAAGGCTGAAGACTTGAAGCATGTAGAAGAACAACTGGAAGAGATAAAGGAGTTGATGGCAGAATATGAGGAGATCATTTCAGATAATGTACTTGATGGACTACCACCTGTGTGGAGTATTAGTCATTGCATGGATTTGATTCCTTCAGCTGGTTTTCCTAATAAAGCAACACATTGTATAACACCTATAGAGAATGAAGATTTGAATAGACAAGTACAAGAATTGTTGAGGAAGGGTTTGATCAGAGAAAGCTTAAGTCCATGTGCAGTACCTGATGTGCTAGCACCTAAGAAGGATGGAGAATGGAGAATGTGTACAAACTCTAGAGCCATAAACAAAATCACAGTGAAGTATATATTTCCTTTGCCCTGGATGGATGACATTATGGATTGTTTGAGTGGAGCTAAATACTTTACAAAGATAGATTTCAAAAGTGGATATCATCAAATCATAATCAAATAAGGGGATGAGTGGAAGATAGCATTCAAGACCAATGAAGGATTGTATGAGTGGTTGGTGATGCCTTTTGGACTAAAAAATGCACTGAGTACTTTCATGGGGTTGATGAATGAGGTATTGAAGAAATTCTTGCGTAAGTTTGTGATTGTTTACTTGGATGACATCTTGATTTTTTAGTGAGACTAGAGAAGAAAATTTTTTGCATATAAGACAAGTTTTGCAGAGGTTGAGAGAAGAGAAATTGCTGATAAACATTAAGAAGTGTAGTTTCATGAAGGAAGAATTGGTATATCTAGGATTTGTAATATCTATGGATGGATTGAGGATGAATCCTAAGAAGGTAAGAGAAATTATTGAATGGCCTACACTAGAAAGCATTGGAAAGCTAAGATCATTTCATGGATTGGCTAGTTTCTACCGAAATTTCATTAGGAATTTTAGTTCTATTTGCAGTCCTATGACAGAAACAATGAGAGGGGATAAGAAAGATTTTAGGTGGAAATATGGAATAGACTAGAGTTTTGAGTTTTTGAAATAGAAGGTGACTAAGTAGCCTGTGTTGGATTTACTAGAATTTAGTAAGGTATTTCAGGTAGACTGTGATGCAAGTGGAAATGTAGTTGGAGTAGTATTAAGTCAAGAGGGAAGACCCATAGCTTATTTCAGCGAGAAATTTAATGATTTTAAGAGAAGAGATTCAGTGTATGATCAAGAGTTCTATGCCATAGTTCAAGCCTTGAAGAAGTGGAGACATTTTCTTTTACCTAAGGAATTTGTGTTGTATATGGATCATCAAGCATTACAATATTTGAACAGTCAAGGAAAGTTGAATTAGAGACAAATGAGATGGGTGGAATTCTTGTAGAGTTATACTTTTGTTTTGAAATATAGGAGTGGAAAATCAAATAGAGTTGTTGATGCTTAGAGTAGGAGAAGGAATTTACTAGAAGATATGAGAGTGAAGTTATTAGGATTTGATGAATTGAAGAACTTGTATGAGGAAGACCCGGATTTTGCAGAACCTTGGAGAGCTTGCAAAGAACTAGTCTTGGAGGATAGGAGTCAGTGGTTAGATTATTTAATTTAGGAGGATATGTTGTTCAAAGGGAATCAGTTGTGTATGCCCCAGAGTTCAATGAGGGATAACTTGGTAAAAGGAAAACATAGTGGAGGATTGGTAGGACACTTTGGAATTGATAAGACAGTAGCATTCGTAAGTGAGAATTACTTTTGTCCACAAATTCATAAGGATGTTAGGAATTTTTTGCAAAGTTGTAGAGTTTGTCAAGTTGCAAAAGGGAGTAGTTATAATGTTGGATTGTATAAGCCTTTGATAGTTATGGAGAGACCATGGGAGGATATTAGCATGGATTTCATGGTTTTTTGAAGACACAAAGAGGTAATGATTCCATATTTGTGGTGGTGGATAGATTTTCTAAAATGGCACATTTCATACCTTGTAAGAAGACAAGAGATGTAGTACATGTAGTAGACTTGTTTCTCAAGGAAGTGGTTAGATTACATAGATTACCTAGGAGTATTGTTTCAGACAGAGATACAAAGTTTGTTGGTTACATTTGGAGAACGATTTGGAAGAAGTTAAAGACAAATTTACAGTTCAATTCTACTTTTCACCCACAAACTGATGGACAGACAGAGGTAGTAAATAGGATTTTGGGGAATTTACTAAGATGTTTGGCTGGAGAGAAGACTAGAAGTTGGGATTTAGTTCTTGCACAAGCAAAGTTTGCTTACAATAATTCAGTGAACAGGAGTACCAGAAACACACCCTTTGAGATTGTTACTGGAGTTCATCCTAGAGGTATATCAGAGTTGAGAGACATCAGTAAGGAAGATAAAAGAAGTGTAGAAGCAGAGGAATTTGCAGAACATATGAAGACAGTGGATACTCAAGTAAAGTAGCAATTGGAAGATATGAGTCAGAAGTATACGGAGCGAGCAGATGAAAAGAGGAGACATAATGATTTCAAATTTGGAGATGAAGTGATAGTGTATTTGAGGAAGGAAATATTTCTAGTTGGCACATACAATAAACTCAAGATGAGGAAGTTTGGATCTTGTAATATTTTGAAGAAATTTGATTTAGAAAATGCATATGAAGTAGAGTTACTAGATGGCATGGGTATATCACCTATATTCAACATTGTACACCTATATCAGTACCATGAAGCAGAATTTACTGAAGATAGTGAAGAAAAATTAGAGAATAAGTTTCCTAGACAATAATCAGATGAGATAGAAGAAATTTTGGATACCAGAGATGGGAGGAAAATGTCTAGAAGACAATACAAAGAATATCTTGCGAAATGGAAGGGTAGACTAGTGGAGGATTCCTCTTGGATTTCTCAGGTTGAGGTAGACTGTATTGGTTTTCCTTTGGCCCCTACAAAGTGAGGGACTCACTTTTCAATCAACCCAAGATGTCTGATGCAGAAGCATCCTTGGTTCTTGGCAATCTTGCATCAACCAAAATAATTTTCATTTTAGTTTTGTTCTTGGTCAGTTCAGTTCATATTGGCGGATTCAACATACCATCATATTTTTTCACCAGACCCTGTGGATCTATGTTTTCATCAAGGAAATTTTCATTTTACTTATTCCAAGATTTGAGTGCAATTAGATCTTTTTTCGGCAAGTTATCACTTTTGAATTTAATGGCAGTTTCTTGAATCAACACTAGAATAATTTTCAAGCCTAACAACTAGTTTCATCGCTTGTGGATCTTTCCCATAACTTGTAAATCTTGACGGTTTGATTCAAATTGTTCCGTGGAGTGTCCCCGACCTTAATTATAGGTCCACACTTCATCCTATGCATTCACCAAGGTGTAATTCAAATTTGAGGCTGACCTATTCCATGCACACATTACATTTTCTTTCATTGGAGATTGTAATGATCTTTGGCCAACGCGGATGATTCTTGATCTCAAAATGTGATATGTCATTGTAACCAATCATTAGAAAGTAGTCAATTTAGAATATAGAAAAATGTAGGTTTGATATGTAATATTTTTGCTCGCATTTAGGAGCATATAGGAAGATGGTATTTTGAGCACATTGTATCAGGCCTATGAGCCCAATCTGTAAGCCCGGATGTTTCCCATTGTTTGTATTTGAAATTTCTATTAATAAGAATGTTTGAATATGCATTTTCTTCCATATTTTGTGTCACTTCTATTGTGTGACTCTTGTTGCATGGTCCAAAATGTTCTCTTTAAGGACCCTCTTACCATGGTTGCACCACACCTAGAGATTATAGAGGTTGCAGTATCACAAGAGTATGCCCACTACTTCTTTGTGCATCCCTTCCCACAAATTTCCAGTCTCGATGAGTCGGTACCTTTATTGGATGATGATGAGAGGGAACCACCACATGCACCCAGGTTGAGTAGAGATAGAGGAGATGATGAGGAGATGGAGGGAGAGAGTAGTGATGATGGAGGTGGAGATGGAGATGGTGGAGGTGGTGGAGATGGTGATGGAGGTGATGGTGGAGGTGGGCCACTGATGGATGTGCAGGACTTCAGAGTACCCCAGAGGAGGAGATCCCAGGTAGCTGCATCACAACAACACATTCAGATTTGATTGCCTTCTCAGCAGTAGCAGGGACAAATAGCTGCATTACAGGCCCAGGTTCAGACATTACATGGACAGTTGGCACAGGCGCAGACATAGGCATATGCACATATTTCTATGCTCATTGTGGAGAGAGACAACCTAAGACAGTGGTGTGAGTAGGGAGAGGGCCTATCAGAGCAATTATAGAGAGTGGTTGAGGGCACAACTACAACAGATTACCTTAGAGACGTACGACACTGCGTTAGGGAGGCTGAGTATTACAGAGGACGATATCATGAGGTAGTGCCTCCAGAGCATCAGTTTAGTTATGCTAAGTCCACTAGTGCCTACAGTCATTCTAGGACTGCCAATAGAGGTGTTACAGGACCACCACCTTGTAGAGATCTAGGCGTAGTGCCATTGGGTGGTGTAGCAGGAGCCACAAGGGCAACATTTTCTAGGGGGAGTAGCACATAGCTCCGTTATGATCACCTCTAATATATTTTAGACATGATGTGTACACTTGTTTAGCTTAGACATTGATGATTTATTGCCATATTGATGTTATATCTCTTGACATATTTGGATATCATTGTAAACTTGACATGATCATTTTTGAGATTTATATATGATATGCAGTGATGATTAGTGATCGATATGTGTTGATATGATGTTATGATGGATGCATTCAATTTCCACGTTATGATGCTTATATGATGGTTAATATGCTTATGTGATGATTATGTATGGATGTAATGATGATATGTTGATGTATGGATGATGATTCTATATGTTCTTATGCATGATGCTTTATGCTATGAGAGGGATGCAAATGAAATGTCATGCCCCTTATGTTTTTGTATTCTTTTAGTGCAAATATATGATACTTCTATACTATATGGGATAAATTTGATTATGTCAGTGAGATGCAATGCACTTCTTTTTGTGTTTTCTAATGCAAATATTATGATTTAATGCATGGATGGATGACTGATGTAATAATTTTTCCTAATGTATGTATGATGTGCAAATGATTATGCAACTACATGAGAATGGTATGTTTTTGTTAATTTCAAGTATGCTCAATCCAATAATGATAGAGATAACATCATTTTGAAAAAATTTCCAGCATTGGAGAATCCATAAATACAAATGGAAAACTAAAATTATACTATATGGGATAAATTTGATTATGTCAGTGAGATGCAATGCACTTCTTTTTGTGTTTTCTAATGCAAATATTATGATTTAATGCATGGATGGATGAATGATGTAATAATTTTTTCTAATGTATGTATGATGTGCAAATGATTATGCAACTACATGAGAATGGTATGTTTTTGTTAATGTCAAGTATGCTCAATCCATTAATGATAGAGATAACATCATTTTGAAAAAAATTCCAGCCTTGGAGAATCCATAAATACAAATGGAAAACTAATATGGATGCAATCTAACTTAACCATGCAAATCTAAATATGCAAAGTTGTCATTTTACTAGTTGATTTGTTGTGATTTTATCATCATTGAGCTTTTAAAATGTTGAAAGTGAGTACACGCATCAATGGTATATTTAGACCATGATGACCTGAGTACTACTTCCATGATTTTTGATATTCCAATTTAACACAAGCATCTAGGTATAATTAAATTGAGATGACCTGAGCATTGCTTGCATAAAATAGACAAGAGTTAATCATTTTCCTATGCAAATTCAAAATGCCATCAATGATACTTTGTAGAGAATGTCCTGCAATAATTTGCATAGTAGTAATGATTGAATCACAAACAATAGACAAAGAAAAATCATTCTCCTTCCTAGCTCCTCTAGTTCAATACATCCTCTAGGTACTCTAGAGAAATGATGACAAAAATAAAAATACAACAGTTGAACATTCATGCTAACATGATAAAATCATGATTCAGAAGGAACATCATCCATTTAGATTTGTTTTGATTTGATTCATTTAGTTGTTTGATATGGATGGTTGATGTGTAAAGTCTAATTATTAATATTCAATGTCAAGTTGCACTATGATTGTTGTGTTCGTGACATTGTGTTACTATTGTTTGTCTATTGGTTTAAGCTCAAAATTTATTGCCCCCAGTGAGTTCAGGATTTTTCCTCTAGTCTAGGGTGAGACACGACCACAATGCCATGATATGTACATAAGGTTTTACACTAATAGGTAGAATGATGACAAAAGTGAATGGTTGGCACATACTCAAATAGATGGAAAAGATAATATATCACAAATAGTGCCTATTAGTAGGTTTTCACTAGTTTTTATTGCACTTTTTCAAATTTTATGATTTTTTTTATTTTTTCACTTTTTTATATTTTTCAATTTTTCAATTTTTTTGTTTTTTTCTCTTTTTCACTTTTTTGTTGTCACCAAGATGCCTGTTTTCTAGGTTCTCATTAGGGTGACCATTTTTTTCGGACATTTTTTGATTTTTGTATTTTTTCAGGACTTTTACTGTGCACTAGATGAGTCAAGTGTAGAACTTCTTGAGATGCAAGATATTGATGGGTTCTTCAAATAGGTCCCCTTCAAGCGTAGACAGCTGATATGCTCCAGATCCTAAGACTGAAATAATGACAAAGGGACCTAGCCAGTTTGGTTCAAATTTTCCTTTCTTTTCCCTATCTTATTGATTTCAAGGATTTTCTTTCAAGACCAAGTCACCAGCCTCCTAAAATGTTCTTGGTTTGATCTTGTGATTATAACTTCTAGACATTCTTTGCTAATAGGATTTTAGGTGATCCATAGCATGTTGATGACGCTCATCCAATAGTTCTACCTCCATAGCCTAGACACCTGATAATCTTCATCTAAAATGATCCCCTTTAGTGACACACGAAGTGATGGTAGCTCAACCTCAATAGGTAAAATGGCCTCTGATCCATATACAAGAGTGTATGGTGTGGCTCCTATTGGGGTTTGAATACTGGTTTTGTAAGCCCACAAAGTAGGGTTCAGTTGAATATGCTAGTCATGTCCAACATCGTTGATAGTTTTCTTTAAGATTTTAAAAATGGTTTTATTTGAGGCCTTTGCCTAGCCATTTCCTTGAGGGTAGTAAGGTCTAGAAAATTAATGCTAGATACGAAACCTTTCACAAAGTTCTTGGACGCCCTAACTCTTGAAAGGTTTACCATTATCAATGACAATGGACTAAGGAATGCCATATCGACAGATAATGTAATTTAGGATGAAGGATGCAATTTGTTTTCCAATGATTTTGGTTAAGGGAACAACTTCAATCCACTTTGTAAAGTACTTGTGGCTATGATGATGAAATTGTGTCCATTGGATGAAGATGGATGCATTTTTCCTACAAGGTCAAGTCCCCATTGACAAAAATGCATTTTGATGTGAATGGTTGCAATTCTTGTGTTGATGCATGTATCATGTTTCCATGGATTTGACATTTTTGGTACTTCTTGACAAATTGAAAAGACTCCTCTATATTCGGCCAGTAATACCCCAAGTGTAGGATATTTTTAGAGAGAGTTATACCACTTGAATGTGTTCCATAGATACCTTCATGAACCTCACGTAAAGAAATTTCAAATTCATTACATTCAAGACAACGAAGGAGAGTACCATCAAGACCTCGTCGATAAAGTACATCTGCTATCAGGGTATGTCGAATTGCTTGTCGAATAAAGTTTCATTTTTGGTTTTGAGATAAATCTGGTGGTAGAGTATTGTCTCTTAGATAGGTGTAGATCTTCCCATAGATAGAAGCTTCAGCCTTGACCAGATGTTATATGACTTGGGACTCAGAGTTATCATAGGTAGGATTAAACAATTATTCCATCATGAATTTGTAGTGAGCTTGTTTTTCAGGTATCTATAGGAGAGAGGCTATGGTAGCCATGGCATCAACAAATTTTTTGTCCCCTCTTGGAATCTACTCAAATTTTATCTCCACAAAGTAATTTTGGAAATCATCCACCATTCTTTTATATGGCATTAATTTATCATCTTTGTCTCGTAATCATCATTCACCTAATTTATGAATAGTTGGGAATCACCATAGACTTGCAACTCCATGATCTTCCATTCGACTACCACCTTGATTCCAATGATCAATGCTTCATACTTAGCTATGTTATTAGTACAAGGAAATATCAACCTATAGGACTTTGGAATGATGTGTCCTTGATGTGTGACAAATAGAATTCCTGCACCAAATCCATGTTGCATGTAAGATCCATTAAAGTATAACATCCACTATTGTGTTGGCACTATTAGGACATCTGCATCTGGAAACTCAATGTTCATGGGATGATCATCTTGTAATGGTGCTTCAGCTAATTGATCTACTATGGCTTGACCCTTGATTGCTTTTCTGTCCACATACTGAATGTCAAAGTTTCCTAATATCATTATCCACTAGGCTAGTCTTCCTGTTAGGGAATCTTTGCTGAGTAGATACTTCAATGGATCAATTTTATCTATGAGTTTGATGGTGTGGGTTAAAATGTAATGTCTTAGTTATTGAGTAGAAAATACTACCGCTAGACAAGCTTTTTCAATAAATGTGCAATTGATTTCATAGCCATTCAAGGTTTTGCTGATGTAATAAATAGCCCTTTCTTTTCCCGCAAAATCTTCCTATGCCAATAGAGTGCCCAAAGATACCTCTGTTGTTTCTATGTAGAGTAATAATGGTTTTCCTTCAGTTGGAAGTACTAGTATAGGTGGATGCATCAGATACTACTTCAATTGATTAAAAGCTACTTCACACTTCTCATCCCATTTGAAAGAAACATTCTTGTGTAGTAAGTGATTAAAAGGATGAATTATATCTTCTAGTTGTGTGATGAACCTCTTGATAGATTGGAATCGTCCCTTTAAAGATTTGAGTTGGCTGATATTCTTGGGAGGAGGCATCTCCATGATGAATTTGACTTTCACAGGATCCACCTCAATTCCTTTAGTTGATACTATATATCCCAAAAGTTTAGCTGATGTTACACGAAATACACATTTCTTGGGATTTAATCTCACATTGAATTTCTCCAACTGAGTAAATATTTTTTTCTCAATTTTCTATGTGTCCCTCTCTAGTGAATGATTTTCCAATTCATCTACATAATCCTCCATAAAGTGTGCATCATATCATGAAAGATAGTGGTCATTGCTCATTGATATGTAGCTCCTGCATTTTTCAATCCAAATGGCATGACATTCCAATAGAAAGTACCCCATGGACATGTGAAAATGGTTTTATCTTGGTCTTCTAGTGTAATTTTTATCTGATTATAACCTAAAAATCCATCGATTAGTGAAAAAATTTCATGTGAAGCTGTCAAATCTACAATGATGTCAATGTTAGGCAAAGTAATGTCATCTTTCAGGAAATCCTTATTAAGATCTCTGAAAACTGTACATATCTTGATACTGTGGTATGGTTTAGAAATTGGCACAATGTTTGATATCCATTCAAAATAATCAATAGGTCAGATAAATCTTGCATCTAATAGTTTCTTCAATTCAACTTTCACCAGAAGGGCAATGTGCGGATGCATTTTTCTCAACTTTTTCTTCACTGGCTTTACTCTAGGTGGTAGTGATAAATGATGCATGATAAGCTCTGGATCCATGCCTGGCATTTCAGTGTAGGACCAAGCAAAGTTTATTTTTCTCTCTTCAAAGAACTTAGTAAAGCTAGGTTTTTCATCCTCTATCATGGATGCTGCTAGATGTAGAGTCTTGACTATTTCAGCTATACTAATGTTAATGGATTGTGTGGGATCAATCAACACTGAAGATCTCTCATGATAGTGCTTGGGAAGATTGTCAAATCTCCCATCTTTCGGTGTCTTGAAGAGGTTTTCACCATTAGATGCACTCTTTACTTTTACTTTTTCTTGATCTAATACTGCCATTAAATGGCTTTTACCATTAGATCAATTTCTGATATTCATTGTTTTGTAGCTAAGATATTTGGCACTCCCCTTGTCTGAAGCTTCGTTATGAGATTCGATGATGGAACATGTTTCAAGATTATTAGAGAAAAAGAGGTTCACAATGGCATCATCATTTGGAAAGATGGGGATGTCAAGAAACTCAGTTTGGTCCTAGTAAATTAGTTCGAGGTCTACCAATGGTAAGGAACCATCAGATTGGCTAAGGTCAAAAGGAGTGAGTTTCATGATGGAAAATTCATCAAAGTGTTTGATAGAGATATCGAGGTCTATGATATTACTCTCTTCTGAAGGATCTATCTTGCTCAAAGTCTGATCGTCTTCACTAGAGTCATCAATATGTTTTGATCCAATTTCAAGTGATCTAGACCCTAGGCATTGTCCCTCCATACGTGTTGGTGCATACCTTTTTATCACATCAATTTCTTTTTCATGACAAGATTCTTCAGAGAGGGAATCCCATTCATACTCATTGGAATCTGTTTCAGAACTACCTTGCAATTGAAGGATTCTCTCAACAACTTACTGCTTAGTTTCCTCTTTTGACTCTTATCTATATCCTAGTCCTATTTTTTCCTTTGAATTGGTTATGGTAGGTTGTAGTGGTTCTATGATACCCTCTTTTCTTTTACTGACAGGACCTTTTCTATCATATCTCATCTTCTCTAGAATTGTAGAACCTTTACCATATTGTTCAATCAGTACATTGGAAGTTGATGCTTGTGATGCTTCTTCATCTTTGTACAACCAGTTTAAAACATACCTATCTTCAGATTCATCCACTAAAGTGCCTACTTTTACAAATTTACCATCAAAGAGCATGGTTGGTTGTGAGGATTGTTGTCTTGATGTTGATGGCTATCCATATGACTTAGGAGAAGATAGCAGTTTTGAAAGACATAAGGATTGCTCAATTGAATACTCCTTCATGCCTTTGTCCTTCAACTGGATTTTTTAATCAATTTTTTTTGATAGAGAATTGAGTTGACTTTCATGATTTGATGGAGCAGAATCACCAATGCCTTTGTCTTTTGACTGAACCTTTTCCTCGAGCTGATTTGAGAAAGAGTTTGATTGACTTTCATTACTTGATGGAGTAGAATCACTGATACCCTTTTCTTTTGATTGATCCTTTTTCTCAACCCACTTTGACAAGGAATTTAATTGTCTTTTTTTGTTGGATGAAATAGGAATGGGAGCTTCCCTATTATGTGGCACAAAAGCATCTTGGATTATTTTGAGTGTGTTGCAATATTGGGGATTGTTGGAATCAGCTGAAATAGTGATTTCTTTCCCATTGAAAGGAAATTTCAAGCATTGATGATACGTTGATGACACAACTTGCATCTCATGGATCCAAGGACATCCCAAGAGTATATTGTATGTCAACTCCTTATCCAACACTTGGCAGATTATATCTTTTACAACTGGTCCCACTTGAATTGGTAACACTATCAATCCTTGGGAGGATCTCTCTTCAACATCATAAACTTTTATAGTGATTTTCCTTCTAGCATCAATTGCATTTTCTGAATATCCAAGTGCATGGATAATTTTTAAAGTGTAGATATTTAGGCCAACTCCACCATCTATTAGAACATGTTTGACCTAGTGTTTGTGAATTAAAACCTCAATGTGGAGGGTAGCATTATGTGGATGGGTAAGTGATACATCATCATTTTTAGAAAATTATAGGAAATGAGGTGTGGTCAAGTGTCCCACCATAGATTGTAATTGACAAACTTCTACATTATTTGGTACTGTGGTGGCTACTAGAGCTTGTTCTATAATTTCTTTGTGAGCTAGTGAGATTTTTATCAGTTCCAATATGGATATTTGAGCTGGGATTTTCTACAATTGGTCAACTATTTTGTATTGAGTTGCAGGGGCAGCAGTTGCTTTGGATGTAGAAGAGGCAGCTCCTTTCAATATTACTTTGGCTTGCTCTCTTGTGGCTGCATTGACTGGTTGGTAATCTTGTTTTTCTCTAATTTTAATGACATTAATTTGATTATCATTTGTAGCAAATTTTATGATCATATTTATTGGTACGATGTCATTAATTTGATGTGATTTGGTGTTTATGTCATGAAGATGATTTTCAATTGTAATAATGCTTTGTTCATGCTCAATTGTGATTTCATTAATTTGATTCTCACCTGCAATAATATCTTTTTTTCCCTTGATTTTGATGTCCTTAGTTTGATTCTCAACTACAACAATGTCTTTTTGGCCCTTTATTTCAATTTCCTTAGTTTGATTCTCAACTACAATAATTTCTTTTTGGCCCTTGATTACGATGTCCTTAGTCTGATTATCAACTACCTCAATATGGAGAATGGTGGAATCATAAACATAGTTCACATTTTTGTCTTTGGTGTTCGATGAAGAGGACTCCCCCTTTTCATAGTTTGGTAAAGGATTCTTGACTGCTCCATGATAATTGTTCATTTGAGATCCTTCTACAAATATTTATTTTCTATCAATGAAATCTTGTACCAAATATTTCAGTTGCATGCAATCATTTGTTTTATGGCCCTTGTTTCTGTGAAAGTCACAATAATGTGCATCATTCCACCATGAAGGTTTAACTCTTGGTTCTCAATCGCGTTCTTCTAGTAATGTTATAACTTTGGCTACAAGAAGCTCCTTTAATGCTAATTTGAGTGACTATCCCAAAGGTGTAAATCTTCTTCAATTTGATGATGTTCGATATGGTGGTGGTTTAGATTTTGTACTGCTTGGATTGTTTTTTTGATTGGTGTTTTGGTTGGTGTTTTGGTTGTTTTGTGATTGGTCTTGGTGGTAGTTGTTGTCAAGTTAAATACTAGTTTTGCATTTTGTGTCTCAGTTATAGCATCATTGTTACCAACATTCTTGTTTCTTTGCCAAATTTTTGGTTTATCACTGTAGTTATAATTGTTGGAAGAATTTTCTTAGTTGTTTCCTCCATTGTATATTTTTAAGACTCCTCTCTTGACCAAGGTTTCTTCAATTTTTATTCCATTTTCAATCATTTTCTCAAAGGTAGGTGGACATTGAAATTTAAGTCTATAGCTCATCTCATCATTTAGATTGTCAATGAAGATTTCCATCTTTTATTTTTCAGGTATGGGACAAGCATATCTTGCAAACAATCTTCTCCATCTTTGTAAAAATATGAGGAATGGTTCACCCTTTTTCTATTTTGTATTGCAAAGGTCTTTAATGGTTATCTCATGTTGAATGTTGTAGGAGTATTGGGTGATGAATTTATTAACCAACTCTTCAAAGGTCTTAATACCTGGTGCAAGTTTGGAGAACCATTACATGCATTGGCCACCTAACCTTTGTGGAAACAATCTCATCAAATAAGTCTCTTTGTGTGAAAATTCAAGGCTCATGGTTCGAAATTCCCTTACATGATCTATATGATTTATTTTCCCATTGTATTTATCATACTTTGGAAATTCACAATGTTTGCAAAAAGGAATCATGTTGATAGTTTGATCAAAAGGATATGGAAAAATATCTTACAACATATATCTTTTTATGGTTCCCCTTCACATGTCAAGAAGTTTCAAATTTTTCATTTGATTGGTTAATGCAGCCATTGGATCTATGTTTGGTGGATCAATTTTAGTTCTTTTAGGAGCTCCTTTTAGTTGATTAACATCAAAGTCATGTGGAAGTTTGATACCTTGATTAGCTAGCATTAAGAAGTATTTTTCCCCATCTTTTTCAAAAATATTTTCCATGAATTTGTGGAATTTGGGATCTTGTTTTTTTATTTTAATATCTTCCTCAGTAATTTCATCATTTTCAGGTTGGTGAAATCTATGGAATGGATTTTCTTCACCTTCAGCTATAGAGTTTTGAGTTTCAATTTCCTTTTCTTTGAGTTTATGTTTTTGTGATCTTCTTTGAATGATCATACAAGTGTTATAATTTGACTAAACTTTGATCTTTGTTTGGAGGAGTACCAAGGATAATAACTAAGTCAAATAGAATGAAAAATTCTATTGATGAGATTAAGTTGAATCTAATTATACAACATTGTTTCATGATGAAGGATGACAGATCTTGATAATGAAACTTAGCTTAATAATCAAAGGTGTGATGGATGTTTAGGCACTTTAAGGTGTTAGATCCTGGTTTAGTTTGAATAATTTCACTTGTAAAGGTCATTTTCAACAAGTTTAAGACACCAGTGTAACTGAGGAATGATTCTGGTTTGGAAAGGATCCTTAATTCTAGTTCAATCTAACAAATAGATAGTGAACTTAGCTCTCTAGTTTTGAATTTACTAGATGCACTAAAAAGGGCTTGAATGCACTAAAATATGGAATGGATGCACTAATAAATAGCCTAGATGTGCTAGACTGTACCCTAGATGCACCAAAAGATGGACTCAATGCATTGAACAATGGACCAAATGCACTAGAGAATGTACTGAATTTGCTAAAAGATGGAATCAATGCATTGGAGAATGACTCGAATGCGCTAGAAAATGGACTACATGTGCTAAAATAAGTTAGTGATGTCCTAGACTACCCCCTAAATGTGATTCAACTTGGTATCTTGTAGGTGAATGTGCTAAAAGGATTTACAAATGCGCTAGAAAATGCAATTGATGCACTAGAAACTGACCTACATGCACTATAAAATGGACTATATGCTTTGGAAAATGACTCAGATGTGTTATATTGTCCCCTTGATGTACCAGAAAATTACCTCCATGTGCTAAAGGATGTCGTGAATGTGCTAGAGTATGATGTGAATGCACTAAAATAGAGAATGCATGTGCTAATCTGGAAGTGTTCAGTGTTTTTGAAAGTTTGTCTAGTTATTTTTCTTTTAAATAGTGAAATGGATGTTTTCAAGGGATGATTTTTTGAACAATTATTTTTTCTTGGTTTCCTTGTCTATGAATTATGTGAATTAAGTGTTTTAAATGGATGATTTCTTGAATAATGACTTCAAACACAACAAGAAGTTGTAAGACAATTGTTTCTAGCATAGGAGCTAAACATTGAGTGTATGTTCAAGAATATGGTCAGATTCCTTTGATTTCTATAGGTATAGCACAAGAGAAAAAAAATCAACCACTTTTCTAATGTCAAGGGTCACTTACATCTTAGAACTATGTCAGCTCACACAACCATTTCACCCCCTAGAGGATGCCCATGTTTTTTCCTTTCCGGGGTCTTAACCAAAGTTGAATCCTCCACTTTTGGCCAACAATCCCTAATAGTTATATGGTGAGTATCTTGGGGGTAGATTCTTCCCTCCCCTTGCACTGTAATATTAGTAGTGTTCAAAGACCTCCCAACCTTTAGAACAAAGGCTTTGGGGATGGTTATTAATGCATACTACCATCAAATTGTGAGTTTCCTTGAATTAACTTTTAATTATAGTTGGTTAGAAAACTTGGATTTAGTTGTTCCCACTTAGGTCGTTCTCATAGGGTGAGTACTTTTTACCACTACGACAGGCCTTCTAAAGGTACTATCAAAACATGAAATAGTGAGTCTGGAATTCTAGTCACCCAATGAAGGGGAGAGCATAGGGCTATCACTTTACAAGCATAGTAAACATGGTGTTCATTAACCTCTTAATTAAACTAGATTCCTAATTTAATCAAAAGAAGGAAATAATAACTCTAGCCCATGAAAACATCATTAGTAGTTCGATACAATTATCTTTGACAGTGTTTAAAAGTACCTATAAAATATACAGTATTGATTAGTTCTCAGAATTGTGAATTTCCGCACAGAAAACTAGATGTGCTAAAACAAAACTTATATGCACTAAAAGATAACACAAATGCACTAGGTGCGCTAAAAGATAGACCAAATGCACTAAAAGGCCCCTATATGCACTGAAATATGAGTTGGATGCTCTCGATGTGCCATAACAAGAACTAGATGTGTTATATGATGTTTTTTCTGCATCGAAATAAATCATGGATGTGTTATATAAGAGTTCATGTCCAGATTTGTAAAATAACTTTCTAGAAAACATAAATAAAAAAGGGGCTAAGCCCCATGGTGGGCACCAAAATGTATTGTGTGAATTGTGTAATGTAAATAAATGAGTAATAAAATAACACAATCAATGAAACACATTATATTAGAGAATTGAACCACAAAATTAATTGGATTGAAACACAACAAATTCCCTAAAATCATCCCATTGTTTCCTATCTTCAAGGATTCATGAAATCATAATGACTCACTTTTTTTGGTGCACTATGACATTTTGAATGACAACCTGAATAATGGAATGCTGTAAAATGCAAGAACTATTCCTACATGATTGATGCTATGATAGTGATGTTGATGCTATTGTATAAAAATGGAGATTATGCTATGATAATGGAAATGCAACTAATAACTAAGTCATGATTCTAAACTAAATGATTCTACAATGCTAAATGCTCAAACACTAAATGCTCTCATGAAAATTCTATAGAGTAAGTTTGCTCAAAGTTTGGATATCAAATGTTGGTGAATGATGTTGTATTTATAGTATTTCCAAGGAATATTGTGATGTGGCAGCAACCAACGGTCAAGATTTTAGCTAGAAAGATCGAGGGTGGAGGATGAAGAAGCTAGAGGGAATCATGGAGAGTGTTCCCTTTAATAGAACACTTTGCCAAGTGTTGCAGAGAATAAATGAAATGGAAGAGCTAAGTCTCTCAAGTTTGTTTCGAATTTGTTGAGGATAATTCCAATTTAAATATTAAAGATATTTAAATTCATGAGACACTTGATGAGGTGGGAAGAGGAAAAGTTGTAGACATGTGACTAAATTTAAATTTGGAATTATTCAAATTTAGTGAGAAGATATTAATTAAATAAAAAAAACTATTTGAATTTGTTTATTTAATTAAAATTAGAAGAATGTTCTTTAAGATAAAAAGAATTAGAAAATGTGAACTATATAAATAAATTTAGAATTTATTTATAAGTAGATGAAATAAGAGGTTTGTTAATTAAATAACTGGTATTTAATTAATTTATTATCCTGACCAATTTTAGGTGTATACAACAGCTATCCCAAAATGGTTCCTATTCCCATGATGGTGGCACCAATGGATAGGACGAAAGTGTGGTTCTAGGATGTCAACACGACATGTTAGTGTCTCTTAGGTGTGCTGGCATATGTACGATTAGAGGACCGAAAGTACAATGGGAATTTCCAAAAAATGAGTTGATAGCCTAGCTAATAGTTTCTAAGGGAACAAAATAGGAGTATGAAATAAGATACATACGAACGAATATGATAAAGTAGATATATTAAAGCTAGGGTCATAAGGATGATCTCACAAAAGAGTGTGTTCACCAACTAGCTCCAAATGCACATCCTCTTACACAAAATAAAGAGGACAATTGTTTGGGGGGCTGTATAGGAGCCTGCCTCAGTAAAACCCCCGCTTTGGTTTTTCCACCTCCACAAATAGCCAAGATAGCAATGATAGAGAAAAGTATGATAAAGGAGGAAAGATATTTAAGAACACAATAAGCACTACAAAACAGTAATGTCCTACTCAACCAAATCATAGAGGAGAGGAGTGAAAATGCTTACCACCTCCACCAAGAGCTCACTAGCTAATGGAGGAGAGAAAAGAGAGGACTCAAGCCCCTGTTGCAATGGTGTTGTTCAACACTTTCTCTACAGAGTTGATGGAGTGTTGTTGCTACTGCTATGGAGTGCCAAAGTGTTGCTCGAAAGTGATGGATGCTAAGAGAATTCTTGAGAATTCTTAGAGGTTGTGAAGAAGATGTCTTAGAAGATCAAATGCATGAAGGAAGAGTGCTTTTGAAGGCGGGATGTGAAAAAATAGCCATATTTTGGTCAGTTGGTCGAAGAGGGGTGTTACAAACTAACCTTAATAGGAAGTGTAATTCCTCTGCCTCCTTCAAACATAGGAATCTATAAGGGACATAAGCACATTGCACATATTTCTACACGCCACGTAGGCATCCTCGATAGTTATTCTTCTACCAATGCAAGAAATAGATGCCAAGTGGAGTGAAGGCAGTGGGTTAATGTGGATTTTTTCCTTTGGATTTGGTTTTCTAAGGTGAGGAAGTGTAAAAGGGGAATTTGTGTAAGGGGTGTAAATTCATGCCTATGCATTTTTCCCCCACTTTAGTGAGCATGAATACTAATGAGTGCTTTAGTAAAGTAGATCAAAGAATGAATAGGGTTAGTAATGTATACCTGAACCGTTGAGGAAGTAGACTGCAATCCTACAAGCTCAAGAGCTAAGGACAAGAAAAGGAATTCATAGCTCCGTAGAACTATAAAGTTGTAGGATGAAATTGTCTTACAGGTCCACAAACCTACAAGGAGGTGACCCCAAAGATCTCTCACATGAAGGAAGCCCTAAGGAGTAAGCACCTCATAGGCCCGCAAACCTACAAGGAAGGTGTCCTCCAAGATCTCTCACATGAAGGATACCCAAAAAGACACCTTACAGACCCATAGACCTACAAGAAAGCATCCCCCAAGATATCTCACATGGAGGAAGCTGAGAAAGTGCTCTACAAATGCACAAACCGATAGGGAAGGTGTCCTTCAAGATCTCTCACATGAAGGAAACCCATAAAAGTGCCTTATAGACCTATAGACCTACAAGGAAGTGCCCCCCAAGATCTCTCACATGGAGGAAGCCAAGAAAACACCTTACAGACTTGTAGACCTGTAGGGAGGCATCCCCCAAGATCTCTCACATGGAGGAATCCCAAAGAAAGCATCTTATAGACCCACATACCTATAGGGGAGCCACCCCAAAGATCTATCGCATGGAGGAAGCTCAGAAGAAGCACCCTACAGACCTACAAACCTATAGATAGGTATCCCCCAAGATCTCTCACATGGAGGAAACTCAAGGAATGGGGAA
This sequence comes from Sequoia sempervirens, assembly GCA_007258455.2. Classification (NCBI taxonomy): domain Eukaryota; kingdom Viridiplantae; phylum Streptophyta; class Pinopsida; order Cupressales; family Cupressaceae; genus Sequoia; species Sequoia sempervirens. Next base: position 271,261,167 of record VDFB02000013.1, on the reverse strand, counting down.
TCTGTAGAGTTAGAAAATGGCTTCACAGACACACCCATAAAGCGACATGTTTACCTATTGATAGAACATGTTAGAAAGAAGCCACATAGGAAAGTAAGAAGACAATCGCGTAAAATGTCGATAGATTGGAAAGATTTCAAAGGGATCCCTTGGGAACTCGACATGAAGAAAGGGGTCCATTCAAGGGATGTGTTGTTCGAAAGTACGGAAGAGATGTTTCTTTTTTCGAACTGATTCATCATCAAGGAATCCTTTTGAAAGATGTACACTTCATCTAAGAATTCAAAAGGAAGAAGATGTCGCCACATGAGGGGAAGGTTCTCAAGTTCTTCCTTTATGAAACCATGATGAAGGAAACATGTTTTGTTAGGGTTTCAAGTCAAGAATACAATTCTTGAAAAGAAGTTTGTGACGATTCTTGAGAAAAGATTCATCAGCCACAAATGTATTTTCCAATAATAAAAATGTTGTAGAAGTGGTGTTGTCACACATGAAAGGGAAAACTAAAGAAAAGAAGAGAGAAATATAAAGGAAAAGCTAAAAGAAAGTATCACAAACAAAGGGCATAGGGGTAGCCTGATATTTTAGGGTTAGAATTGTTCATTAATATATATAAGTACAGTAATAGTATATAAAATGAACTATCATCAACCCCCTACTATATCACACCATGTGAGGAATGCACGAGAAGACAAAGTAAAAATAAAAAATTGGGTCAACATGGAAAGGAAGCCTAAATTCCTCCAACACTTTGCATCATCCCCAATTTATCAAAAATAAAGTCACAAACATGGCAGAATGATGAAATAAATAGAAGAAGGTTTACAACACGAAAACCATGCCTATATCCAAGCACCAAAAAGGGTGAAAAGGGTCATCTAGACACAAATAGCATGATCATAGGAGAACACATCACAACACACAAATATCTCTAATCTAAAGATAAAGAAGGGGCCTCCCCCTAACATTGATCAACCAAGAGGTCATCTACTTCTCTCTCTAGATTATTGTAGGGGGAAGAAGGATGAGCCTATAGTGGTGGAATGTTAAGAGGAGGAGCATCTAACCCTCCCACAACAAGGGCTAAGGAAGAGGTTACTGTAAGTTCCTCTCCACCAAACTCTTGTGGAGCTAAGGTCAGTAATTTCATTAAGATCATCAACAAGGCCAAAAATTCATCTAGAGTGAAACATGCACTTTACGGAAGTGCCATGTTTTATCTCAACAGAAAAAGAAGGTTGTGACCAAGAATCACCACTAGGCTCGCTGAGTGACTTGGGAGTGGTGATGAACTTACGGGAAGCCAAGACTAGTTCTGTCACTAGGACAAAACAAGTCAGTGTGGGACCACCTTTCAGAGAAGGTGGGCTCCTCTTATGTCCTCCATTACTATAAGGACCACTCTCTAATTTCTACTTTTTCAGGAGATGTGAACTCCCCAAAAACGAGGCAAGAGATGGTACATCTAGAAAGGACATCAACAAAGGTATCTCCATCAAAGGAGCGATGAACACCTGTACCTTTTTAGGGTCAGGTGCATTTGTACTCACAATGCAAGTGGGAAGCGACACTAAGATATTTTGAATGGAAATAGAGGGGAGGAGAGAGGAGGACATGGTAGGAGGCCCTGATATAGGGGAGGTTGTCTCCTCTTCCTTCTTCTATAAGGTGACTTGCTCAACCATGAGATCCTTTTGTTGACACTTGCACTCATGCACAAGGCAGTTTTTGTGACTCTTTGAATTGAAGGCCAGAGGCTGTGAAGGAATGGAAGGCTCTTGCTCAACCATGGGAGTGTCTGATAGAGCCATTTTTCATAGAGGGATAGACTCTTGAATGAGAGCAAGAAGAATAGGTTGAGAAGTAATGGGGGGAGTCGACTCAAGTGCCTCAACAGTAGGCCTCTTCCTATTTACTGCTTTTGGAGTAGAAATAGTAGGAGGCCACGAAGGCCAAGACATAGAGGATTCCCCATGGGGTCCTTTTCCTCTACCATACAAATAGTACCAAGGTCTAGGTAGCTTATTAGAGAGGTTTTATATTCTAATCTTGGGTCTACGCTAAGGAGGGATGATTGGACTTAACAGGTAGAAGCTAGGCTTGCTCATCCAATACTCCTCCCAAGAAAGGGGAGTGGATGAGTTAGCTTGAGAGGATACAAGCTTCTCCTTCCCTTTTCAAGAAGAGGAGACAGTTGGCTATTGTGTTACAAGAAGATTCATTTTTTTCTATCCCTTGTCCCCGGTCTTATACTTCACATACTTTTTTTAAAGTAGGTTTGTTCTTGGAGGAAGCAGACCAACTAGGGTGGGCCAAAAATGGCCTAATGAATATCCAGTGTCATGAACTACATGCACAACAACTTCGTGGGAGAACTTTGGACATTTATGAATAACAAAGGTGATTCCATTCATGGAAGCTAGCCAAGGTATGCCTAGCTTCATCCTGAATAGATCTGACTCTAGAATGATGTCGAAAATCATGTCAACAACCCTAGGTCCAACTAGGATAGACAAAGTTGTGGAGCCATATGGCTTCAGAAAAATACCATCATACGTAAGGATGGTGGATTTTGTTTCTTCGTAATCTTTTCTATGTAGTGAGTTAAGCCACAATGTGTCTTCAGTAATAACATTCATTTGAATCACGAGGTCTACTAAGACCCCTGTCACAATGTTGCCATTGAGGTGAGAAAGAATATAGAGGGGAGAGGGCTTCTTATTTAGGGTCAAGTCCTATGAAGTGAATGTCACATCTGAGGATACAAGCATGGGTTGTGTGGTAGAAGTAATCATGACTATGTTAACATAGGCCTCGGGCTGAGTGATAGAATTAGTGGGATCAACAATCATGTTAGTAGAATGTGATAGAAATGGGTCCATGTATATTTGCACTTCAATATTCACTTTCACCATCGATTCATTCATATTTTTTTTGCTTCCATTAAGACAAATAGTACCATCCTTGATGCAGTCCTATATCTAATGATGCAGGCCCATACAACGTTCAATATCATGTTTGTTGAAATGATGGTACTGACAGTAGGTGCTTGCATCATACCAACTAGGGTAAGGTTCCTTAAGAGGTTTAGGGTTTGGAAAGGTTATGATCTTATCCTTCACTAAATTTTGCAAGATAGAAGAGCAAGATTATGCTAACTTTGTGAACTTTCAGTTGCATTTGAGGCCATTATCATCTACAACGGCTACTACATTCACAACAACCTTTCCTTTCCTAGAAATTGATATAATGGACTTTCCTTCAGAATGGAAGCATGAGGAGGGTCCCCCAAACTCAACTACCATTTTTTCGTACTCTCGTAGGGTTGGACATAAATGCTCAAAAGAAGGGTACTTGATAATGAGAAAATTCTCATACCAAATCCTTTGCAAGTTCCCTATGAATACCTTTTGCATGTCAGATACAAGTAATGGATATGAGATTTGTGAGAATAGTGCTTGATACCATGCTATGAAATCGGTAATTTTTTCATTATCACCTTGTTTGCATTAGACAAGATCTGAAAAGGTCATCTTCAGCCCAATATTAGCTTGTAATTGTCACAAGAATTGGTTTACAAGTTGGTAAAATGATAAAATTGAATTATTGGGTAAGGAACAATACCACTCGAGTGTTGTATCCTTCAGAGATCGAGGAAATAGTTTTTCCATCAATGCATTGTGATGGAAGAAATCTATACACAGGGCGTTAAAGGTAGACACATGTGTTTGTGGGTGCCCTTTGCCGCCATATTTTTTGAATGTAGGAATCTTCATTCCTTGAGGGAAGGGAGTGTTCAATATTGCAATCGATGATGGGCTATGCCAGAAGAAGGGTCGGAAGATAGGCTAGGTGGAGGATTGGGAGAGACTTGCCAACTGGCTCTACATATTACCCATATTTTGAACCATCGGTGTGGCCATTGCCACAAGTAGGACCTCTGTTGGAGCCACCTCTGCTTCCAAAATGACCACCATGACCTCCACTAGAACCACTTCCACTAGCACCACCTTTGCCACCTCTGCCACTGCCAATACCAAAGCCCCCACCGTTAGAGGTGACTGGAGGGGTGAATCTAAAACCCAAGGGGATCTTGTTCACTTTGATAATTTTGGATCCTTCATAGGTAGAGGGAACACTACTCTAGGGTACAACATTAGCCATGTACACAGACATAGGAGGCATCGACATTCCTATCTGTCTCTCATGGTCTTCAAAAGTGACTCCTCGTACAATGTGAGGATTGTTTGGAGGAGCGCATGCATCAGTTAGACTAGAGAGACTATCCAAGAGTTTTATGCATGTTTGGTCTTTCCCCACCATATACTTTAGTTCACTAATGACCCAGGTGGCCCTAGCCAACTTTGGGTCTCTTTCCAAGTGATGTTTCAAGTCACCCAAACCTTTGCTAAGGGTGGAGACATATTTATATGGAATGTGAGAAACCTCATGCTCATTGACTGACGATGGTGTGGGAGATGCAGGAGGAGTGGGGATGTGGTCGGTCTCATTAGAGAATCCTACCTTATCCCTTGACAATTTCTCCTATGTGGCGAGACCAACAACGGATCCAGATAAAAATCCCTATAGAGAAACTAGTAGCAACCTTTGTCTCCTCCATCAAAAGGTTTCATACACTTCTCCTAATAATATACCTGGATGTTTTGGACTTGGTTGTGATGCTCATAAACCTTCACAACACTCAAGGGCACAATGATCACAAGGTACAAGGGAAAATCCTCAACACCAACGAATGAGCAAATGTTGCTTCATGTCAGGTTTGCCAAAAATGTAAGAGGGGGACCAACCATGTTCAAGGCCCTAGGTCATGGAGAGCTAAGAGTGGAAGGTTGCCCTAACTTACCTGACTCTAAAGGGGTGTTTTAAAATGAGGGATGAGAATGATGAGGACTATAAGGCCCTTTAATCACTTTGGAGACCTGAAACTTAAAATGGGTCTAAGAAAGCTAGTTTTTGGGTTCAACAATTTGCCTTAGGTAGCTCTCTATCTAAGGACCAAAGCGCAATTCCAGGATGACAGTGTGGCACACTGGCATTTATATGACCAAAGGACCGAAAGTATAGTGGGAACTGCCAGAAAATGAGTTGACAACCTAGCTAATAGTTTCTAAGGGACAAAGTAGGAGTATGAAATAAGAGATATACAAATGAATAGGAAAAAGTAGATATATTAAAGCTAGGGTGACAAGGATGATCTCACAAAAGAGCCTTTTCGCCAGCTAGCTCCAAATGCATGTTATCCTACACACAAGAAAGAGGAAAATTGTTGGAGGCCTGTATAGGGGCCTTCCTCAGTTAGACCCCCACTTCGATGTTTCCACCTCCATGGATAGCCAAGATAGAAATGATAGAGAAAAGTATGATAGAGGAGGAAAGACAGTAAATAACACAATAAACACTAGAAGATAGTAATATGCTACTCAACCAAATTGTAGAGGAGAGGAGTGAAAATTCTTACCACCTACACCAAGAGCTCACTAGCTAATGGAGGAGAGAAAAGAGAGGACTCAAGCCCCTACTACAATGGTGTTGTTCCACACTTTCTATATGGAGTTGATGGAGTGTTGTTGTTATTGCTATGGAGTGACAAAGTGCTGCTTGAAAGTGATGGATGCTAAGAGAATGCTTGAAAAAATTCTTAGAAGATGTGAAGATGTCTTAGAAGATCAAATACATGAAGGAAGATTGCTTTTGAAGGTGGGATGAGGAAAATGACAATATTTGGGTCAGTTGGTTGAAGAGGGGCATTACAAACCGAACCCAATGGGAAGTGTAATGCCTCTACTTGCTTCAAATGTAGGAATCCGTCAGGGACGTAAATGTGCCACGTGGAAGTCTGTGCACTATGTGAGCGTCCCCGTCAGTTATTCTTCTATCGACACAAAAAATAGATGCCAAGTGGAATGAAGGCAGCCAACTGATGTGGATTTTCACCTTTGGATATGGTTTTCTAAGGCAAATAAGTGTAAAATGGGAATTTGTGTAAAGCGTGCAAATTCACACATATACAAAATTGACAAAAAATATTGAATATTGTCTCCTAGAATGTGAGCATGCAAGAGAAGGGCTTTTGGCTACGAGCAGTAGAAAAAATAGTCAACACAAAAATGAATTTGATTTCCTTTTTTGAAAATAACTAATAATGCGAGTGCATTATTCCATGCTCGCATTATAAGATGAATGGGTTATACTATGCTCACATTATAGCCTATCAGAAGTATTTTTAAATTTTGGCCACAATTTGGCCCCTCATCTTCTTACACCCACCCTCATATAAATCCTTGGATTCATCTTCCAATTTCTATCCCATATCAAAAAATAATTCATTTTGTGTGATGAACAAAAAAAATTCATACATAGGCATGTTCTTAAACTACTGCTCACACTCACCTAACATTGTAAATCGGTTCTATTGTCACATGCTTCAAAACCTTGGAAAGGTGATTCATCAAAACCCATGGTATCTTTTCTCTTATTCAAATAAGGATCATTACTATAAAAATCACCAGTAATAACATCCTGTGCATTAAAGAATACCTCCATTTCAGGCTCATTAGCATATTTTGATCTATTTTTCAAGTCATCATCCTACTTAATGCAAAATGTTTCAAAGGATGGCTCAAACAATTCAAAATTAGTAAGGTGAGAAGCAAGGAACTCATGTGCATCACCAACCGATAATTTTCTTGCCCCAAACATGAAAGGTTCAATGTAATCTAAATGTTTCTTATTAGCAACTCAACAAGCCTCTTCACCCCTTTTCTCATCAATACATTCTTTTAAAAAAAAAAATCATGTCCATTTTTTGTAAAAGAGCTTGCATATTCCATCTCTTCTTCACACAGATAATCAAGAATAGCTAAGACATGATCTTTTTGGTTAGCACCATAGTCAACATCATCAACATATTTATCTTTTTTAACACTATGCTTAGGATCAAGATACTAAATACATGCATTCTTATCTTTGAACTCAACATTATTCACAAAGCTAGCATACTCTACTTCTGATATAACCATATTGCATTCCAGGTGTTCACTCACTTGTGAGAGAAATATCTCATGAGCTTTAATATTATTGCATCCTTCATGCAAAGAAAATGCCTCTAGGTCATCCTCATGAAAAGATTCATAATCCTCAGAAAAATAATCAAAACCTCACTTTCTCTATGATCATTATCACAAGGAGATTCATTATCACATGTACTATGATCAAAATGTTTAGATTCAATTCTCAAACTCTCATCCTTAGTATATTTACCATTGATTTGTGATGAGACGTCAACAACACTTGCAAATGTATCTTCATCCTTTTCACCAATGTACTAATTTGGACATAGGATGCTTATGAATTGATTATAATCGATGTCCTTACTCATACCACAAGATGGATGTCTATTTTCTAATATACCCTTTTTCACTCATTTGCATAGCATTTTTATTTTTTTCAATAGGACAACCACTACTAACACTTTGAGACATCATTCTTTGTGCATAATCACACTTGGAATCCTCAACAATCCTTATCCAATCAATTATTAGATCAAAACCATGAGGCTTCAACTCTTTTGGCAAGGTACTCATCCCTAGCTCAAAAATTTCACAAAACAAGTCAATGCATGTTGAGTCCTTAGGTCTAAGATCCTTGGGAATTTCCAACAAGGTATCCAAAAACCTTACAAATAGGTCATATGGTGATTCTCCCTTACATTGTTTCATACTGGACAATCCTTGAACAAAATATGTTTGTTCAATATTTCTTAAAATTTGTTGATGTTCAACTTGAAAATCATCATTAGTCTCATTAGGTAATGATGGAAAAATCATAAGAATATAAACACAATCATCATGATAATCACTTTTGTTGTTTGGTATGTTTTCATGAGGTATGCTACAATAATTGATGCTTGCAGCCATATAACCTTTCATCATTGAGTATCTCCAGTTATTTTCAATGTCCATGAAAATTTGATTTGCATGATGCAATGTAGAAGGCTCCTTGTCTCTCAACAAATAGCTCATTTCTTCATCAAATGCACCTAAATATACAACCAAACACTCTGCATCACTTGGTCTCATATTTTTAGGAATATCCCTTATTTCCTTTGCAAATATGAGGTTAAAAGTTGTGACTAACTCTTCTTCATCCTTTTGAATTTCCATGATTTTTTTCTTTACTAAACTTGGATCAATTCTTTCACCAAACTATTCTATAAATTCTTCCATGAACTCATTCGATGAGGAAATAGAACATGCTGATAAGTATGAAAACCAATCTCTGGCATCTTCATTTAGAGATTGAACTAAAAGCTTCATGACAACATCTTCATGAACTATCTCATAATATCCCATCATATCCATAAATGTATGAAAATTCCTATAAGTTGATTCTAAGTTATGCCCTATGAATTTTGGAAAATGTTCCCTAACATCATTTGGAACAGGGTTTGGGAAACCCTAAATACCATTAAAATTTAATGGTCTATACCTTCCAATAGAGAAATTTCTTTGAGGGCATGACATGGGCTACACACTCTTCATGCTTGGATCTAACACCGCACAAGGATGTACAAGTGAATGATACATTTTCTTACACTCCCTTTACAAACCTCAAACATCAACTCTACAGTTGGTCATTCACTGCCCTATTTCTTTGTTCCATCATGACCTTTAAAAATTGAATGCATATAGCTCAAATGCATTCATGCCTAGGATCTCTCTAATGGGAATATTTTATGAACCAAAATACTTCTTCAATGGATATTTCAAATTATATCTTAGAAGAATGTAAAATCACCACTAGAATTCCCTTTATTAGTGCTTAATTTCACTCAATTGGGAACCAAAATTCTTCTATATTTTTTGCATAGGGTTTTCATAATAAATTTATGGTTCTTGAAAATCAAAACATGGGAAATACCTGGATACATTGCAACTACTATAAATAATACTTTTGAGTGTAAATATTTGTAGATTTGAATTTATCATCACAATTTTATCAAGTTATTGGCATAGAGTTGCCACCTCTTTTCATAGAGGACTAAACTTCAACAATGTGAAGTTTCATTCAAAGGTTAATTTCAATCTCAGGTTTCTTCAATAGTAGAGTCTCATATAAATTCATTTGTATTCACTAGAACACAACCCTTTCTAGGTCTAAAATATTTAAATATCTAAACCAGGTGTTCAAATTCACCCAATTGTTTGACTCTTTCCAAATAGTACTAGAGCCTTCTAAAATTCCCATCCTAGCTTCTCACTAGGGTCCTTCATTGTATGATCTCTGGTGTGCTTCATCACTTCTTAGAAAACTCCTCTTTCTTAATATTTCTTGATTTCCTCAAATAATGCACACTAGTAGAGAGATCTTGGATTCACCACCCACACTTAGTGGGAATTTATGAAAATATTCATGAAATTATGGTAAATCTTGACTGAATTTGCAAAGTCATTTGAAAGAAACATAGCAAACCCTAAGCCACACTTCTGAGAACTGAACTACTGACACCAAAGCTAGACTAGAAAATGGACTTTCATTTGCAAAGTATTGGAATCTAATACTTCTGATCTAGAACTAGAGACATTGTATGGATTTTCCCCATTAGAGTCGCTAATCTGTTGGTTTTTTTTTTAGAACCAAACTTAATCTCACTAGATGCCTATGAATTTTCTATAATTCAATGATTAGCAAAGGTAAGGATTGGAGAACAAACAAGTAAAGGATTTTTGGGCCTTCACTTCTATTATTTGGGCTCTATGAAATCTAGGAGGGTGATCCTGGCAATGTTCATTTGATACTCTTGTGCCATATTATCATGAACATTGAAACAAACAGATACATTCCTATCATATGCAAATAGATAAAATCCCTCAATAATTTAGTTGATCCTTAATAAAATTGCTACCTAAATCAAGGAATGAGTGTTACTTCATAATGTTATGTTGTAGTTAAATGGTGTTTAAGTGATTTTCATTATTGTTTTGTGTCCCTGGTCAGGTACAGGATAGCTCATTTACATTCAAGATGACCAAACTAATAGATGAGTGTTTTATCTATGGGTAATAGAGTCACATTTGTAACAAACTGTAATACATTAGCAATTAGACTCAACATTTGTAGACTATTGACATATTTCTTTGCAATACTCAACTCATTATTTCAAAAATAGAAACTACTTAGTGATCCTTGAATTTCATCTCACAAACCTATGATCTTATTAAACCATTTAATTAGTTATTTGAACCAAAGTAGAAATAAAACCATTCATTCAACCAAAATGATTAAAGACAAATAACAGATCCTTGATCATTTTATTCATAACCTTGGAAGACCAAATACATAGGAGAGAATTTGTTCCAGAATTTTCATTTTCATTCATATGCTATGGCTACTGTAAAATTATTAAGCCCATTACAAACTAGAATGTACCCTAGACTTTGTAATATTCTATTCATCTATACTTGACTTACAAAACTTCTCTTACATGAGCCTAGTTTTCCAACATAAACCACTTGAACCCAAAATTTGAATCCCCATAAAATGGCACTGAATTCCCATTTATAGAAACATGGGAGCATCAAGCTTTGAGCCAAATTACAATTTCACTCACATTTACATTTGACATTCAATTTCACTCTAATTTCAAAACCTGTTAGATGGTTATATTTGCATCCTGCAGAAAGGGGGAAAAAGCAAAAGAAAATAATCCTTTTCATCGTTGAAGATTTACCCTCCCTCCAAAAGGAAACATTCACCAAAGTAGTAGCATTCAAAACCACTCATCCACGTTAACCAAAGAAGTTCTCCTCATGAGTACTTAAGACAAAAACTTATTCATTTATTGAAGAATATTTACTTTCCTTCCAAAAGGTAGCCTTCATCATCGCAGTGGTTTCCAACACCTCTCCTTCACACCAATCATCAAAAATAAAAACACTGAATCGGGGCACTACCACTAGAATAATTTGACAAGTAAATGAATAGGTGACTAAAAATTCTAGTCACAACAACTAAAAATGACTAAATTCCACTATTTTTTTGAAACTCAACTATAAATGAGTAAATGGGTATGTGTAGGGTCATCATAGAAAAAATAGGCCCTTAAGTGGCAAAAAATTCAAAAAAATCAGAGTTAGGCAACTTGATGTAAAAATTTGAATAAGTTATCTATATTATTTCAAAAATATGTAACAATAGAATCTGTAGCAAATTGAATGCAGTTTCTAAACTACTAGGTTTACTTAAGAAAAATAAAAATCTATTTAGTTAAAATTTGAAATTTCAATGCAGTAGTACTTAAATTTCAGGGAAAAAATAAGTAGGTGTTTGTCGACCACCCTAACCACAGTAAAATGATAATATTTTTTTATAATATTTTAGACATAAGTAGAGGACTCATCTCGAATGTGATGCATATTTTTTGTAATTTTTTCCAAGTAAATAATTAATTATGAATTTTTATTACAACTTTTAAAAAATATAAAACTCGTATGTCTGACCACCTTAACTTGGTCAAAACTTCATGAAATTCAATTTTTATTTTTTTAATCCTATAGTATGCAAAGCATAGAATGTGATGCATTTTTTGGATTCCAAAAATGTGATACCGTTTGAAAGCTATAGATTTTTTTCAATCAGCCTATCAATCAGGACTTTTGTCGTAATTCAAATAGAAAATGAGTAATAATTATTTATTAAATTCAAAGTAAAGTATAATTTATATTGGTGGAAAGATGAGAATCTCTTTTAAAAATTCTATTCATTTCATCAATTTTGGGTTAAAAAAAAGTCGTCAGCCACATACCCTACAAATACCCACCATATCGCCACTTTTTGGCCCATCATGATCCTACACATACCCACATAAATGACTAATTTGGTAGTTGACTAAAAAAATATTTATTCACATAAATAAAAATGACTAAATATTTAGTCACCAAATATAAATTAGACAAAATTTTAAAAACACATTTCATTCAATTATTGGTGTGATGTATTGCGTGTTCAATGTAAAATTTGGTTGTCAGTGCCAAAATAGAATTTCCTCAAACAATTTTGATACATTTTCACTACAAGCATAAACTATCCTTGTGCAAAGTAAACATGTGCTATATTTACTGACACATCAAGCTTTTGACCAAAGATGTTTCCTACTGTGACTTCTTGTACATGTGTAAAAATTTCCTTTGCAATATCAAATTGACACCTTTCAGCTAGCATAATGGCTGCTCCATTTGTAGCATAAACATTTCTTGGTCTTTGTGCCAACACTTTACAATACAATTCTCTAGCCTTCTCAATATTTTGTGCCTCCACCTTTGGATCTCTCCTCTCATTGTGAAAAGATGCAAGATAATTCCAATTTCCAAGTGAAATTCCAACATAAGAATTCTTTGCATCTGATTCACTTTGTACAGCTTTAATTGTTTCTTTTGCTTTAATCCAGTCATCTATTTTCAGTTCCATTTTTCCAAGCATAAATAAAGCATTTGATGAGTTTTTATTCACCTTAAGTGCATACCCAATCAATCCCAGGCTTAGTTCTATCTCATTCCAAACCTGATCCATTACTACAAGACATAGATATGCCTATATTAAAGATTTTCTTTATCAATATCATGTAGTTGTTCAAAAAACCTACCATGATTAAATAGTGTTGTGAATTTATCCCATGGTAACTCAAGTGAAACACTACCTTCTTCTAATCGATGGAAGAATTTCATATCCTTAAAGAGCATGAGAAAAATTGTAGAATTGGCACTAAGGTTTTTATTTATGAATTCAACCCAAATTCCATTTCCTAATGCCTCCATAAAATTTTGTTGAGCCAACTCTAGTTCATCACACTCAAAATGAACAACCCCAATGTATTTTAAAAATTTAATGGGTAACTCTTCTCTACTCTTCTTCAGAAGAGACTTTTTTGTCTTAAGAGAATCTAAGGCTGCACTGGGGTCTGATGATATTAATAATGTACCAATCTTGATAAATGCATGGGAATCAAATGGATCTATATGAGTTGCCTTTATTAATTTCCAAAGCCTTATCTACCTACCCTTGTTGAGCATATATATGGCCTACAAATTTTAAACTCTCACAATTCTTAGGGTGGACCTCTAGAACCTTTTCAAACTTTGAGAGAGAACTCTTAAGATCTCCCAGATTCAGTTGAACCTGTCCACAAAATCCTATGGCCTCTAGCTTTCTTTGACTGATGTCATGTAGTAGTAGAAAGTGGTGTCATAATAACCTTTACTAAGATAAAATTTTGCAAGATTATAATATGAATGATATTTCATGAGAGGGTGGTTAGTAGAAACAATAGTTGTCTCAGTCAAATGTTCCACAAGAAAATGCTACCCTATAGTGAAGAAAAAATGGTTTTCTAAATGATTCAATGCCATTGCACAGTATGGGTATAATTCAAAGTCTCTATGCATCTTTTACATTCCCTCATGAACACTACCTTTTTCACTAACTATGAGAATCCTACAAGTAAAAAATGCACAAAAATAAACACAAAGATTTATGTAGAGGCAGAGCATCATTTCCTAATGCCTCCATAAAAGCTCATTGAGCCAACTCTAGTTCATCACACTCAAAATGAAGAACCTCAATGTTGTTTAATAATTGAGTGGGTACTTCTTCTCTTCTCTTCTTCAGAAGAGACTTTGGCATCTTAAGATAATCTAAGGCTGCACTAGGGTCTAACAATATTAATAACTCACCCATCTTTACACATGCATGGGAATCATGTGGATCTATGTGATTTTCCTTTCTTAATTACTAAAGCCTTCTCTTCCTACCCTTGTTGAGCATATATGGCCTATAGCTTTTAATTTCTCACAGTTCTCAAGGTGGACCTCTAGAACCTTTTCAAAATTTGAGAGAGAACTCTTAAGATCTACCAACTTCAATTGGACCTATCCACAAAATCCTGTGGCCTCTGGATTTCCTTAATTGATGTCATGTAGTAGCAACTAGTGGTGTCATAATCACCTTTATTATGATAAGATAGCGTAATATTATAATATGAATGATATTTCATGAGAGGTTGGTTAGTTGAAACTAGAGTTGTCTCAGTAAACTATTCGACAAGAAAAATTTTCCCTGCAATGAAGAAAAAATGGTTTGCTAAATGATTTGATGCCATTGCACAATACAGGTATAATTCAAAGGATCTACACATATTTTCTATTCCTTCATGAACACTACCTTTTTCACTAACTATGAGAATCCTACAAGTAAAAAATGCATAAAACTAACCATAGAGATTTATGTAGAGGCAAAACATCATTTCCTAATGCCTCCATAAAAGTTTGTTGAGCCAACTCTAGTTCATCATGCTCAAAATGAAGAACCCAATGTTTTTTAACAATTGAATGGGTACTTCTTCTCCGCTCTTCTTCAAATGAGAATTTTGCATCTTAAGAGAATCTAAGGCTTCACTAGGGTCTGACAATATTAATAACTCACCCATTTGATAAATGCATGGGAATCACGTGGATCTATGTGAGTTTCCTTTCTTAAAATTTCTAAACCCTTCTCTACTTACCCTTGCTAAGAATATATATGGCCTAAAACTTTTAAGCTATCATAATTCTCAAGGTGGACCTCTAGAACCTTTTCAAAATTTGAGAGAGAACTCTTAAGATCTCTCAACTTCAATTGAACATGTCCACAAAATCTTGTGGCCTCTGGATTTCCTTGACTAATTCCATGTAGTAGTTTCCAGTTGTGTCATAATCACCTTTACTATGATAAGATTGTGCAAGATTATAATATGAATGGGATTTCATGAGAGGGTGGTCAATTGAAACAAGAGTTGTCTTAGTCAATTGTTCCACAAGAAAATGCTACCCTATGAAGAAAAAATTCTTTCCTAAATGATTCAATGCCATTGCATAGTATGGGTATAATTCAAATTCTTTAAGCATCTTTTACATTCCTTCATGAACACTACCTTTTTCACTAACTATGAGAATCCTATAATTAAAAAGTGCAAAAAACTGACCACAGAGATTTTTCCCCATTTCAAACAACAAAATTGCCAAAAAAATGTGTTTAAAACCTTAAAAAAAATACAAATAAAATCACATTGATTTTCGTGCCAAAAAAACCATGAGACCATAACTTTTTTCTTACTATTATGCTTTGATATATTTTTCTAAGAATCCATAGCTTTTTTTAAGTCACCTATTTTAGGCTTTTAGCCATAGTAGCAAGGCAATGAACTGTTTGATAAAATTCTTTGGTAGACATGTATGGAAAATGTGGACAAGGCAATGAACTTTGGAAAAAATGCCTCAAAGAAATATGGTCTCATGTTGATGGAATGCCATGAAAAGTGAATTGTTATGGATTGTCATGGCATTCCATCACCATGAGACCACATTTCTTTGAGGAATTTTTTCAACCAGTTTATTGCCTTGTATATGCTATTTCTTACTATTATGCTTTGATAGATTTTCTCCAATCATCTGTAGCTTGTTCAAAAGCACTTATTCTAGGCTTTTAGCCATATCAACAAGGAAAAAAACTATTTGATAAAATGCTTTGGTAGATAATATGTATGAAAAATGTGGTAGCATAGACAAGGCAGTGAAATTTTTGAAAAAAATTCTCAAAGAAATGTGGTCTCATGGAATGCCATGATAATCAAATACAATTGGCAATTGCTCCTAGTTATTAGTTATGCAATGTGAAGTAATTGCATAACTTCTTAGGTTGAATTTGTAAAAAC
Organism: Sequoia sempervirens; assembly: GCA_007258455.2. Classification (NCBI taxonomy): domain Eukaryota; kingdom Viridiplantae; phylum Streptophyta; class Pinopsida; order Cupressales; family Cupressaceae; genus Sequoia; species Sequoia sempervirens. The sequence goes on along the minus strand of VDFB02000013.1, from coordinate 271,245,404 downwards.
TATATTGTAATTGAAATTTTATCATCTATTAGCATCTAGTTATTAGTTATGCAGTTTGAAGTAATGCTTTGAGTTTGAAAGATTTGGAATGCAATGTAATTAGCAATTTGAATATAAACTACAAAAATCTATTTTTCTACAATTCATTAGTTAAACTCTCTGTTTTATTTTCTCTATATAACTCTATTTCTATGGAAATTCCTTTCATTAAAAAAATAGATTTTATCTCTTAGTCTACAATTTTTTGTTACTATGTGTAGAACATTACAGATGGATCAATGTTGAAGGTTGACTAGGGATAAATGCCATGCATTTGATGAGAGAATAACTAAAAAGAGGTACATGGAAAAATATCAATTTCCACGTAATGACTATCTTGGTGGAAAGGTTTAAAAAATAAATGAGATTTATTGACATATGATAAGATATGGGCATAGTGGTATAAGCCCTTAGAATGTCAATTATTATGAAGATATGATAGAATGGAATTGTGCGAGAAATGAAGAGGCAACAAACATAGATGAAGTGGCACCAAACATAAATGAAGTGGTACCAAACATAGATGAAGAGGTAACAATGTTAGACAAAGGGTTTTAAGTTGATATAATGTTGAATGAGGGTCTAAACGATAATGGGCCAAGTTGATGGAGGATGCTTCAAAGCTTGTGTATGATAATTGTAGGTTAAGTCATTTGAAAAAAATCCTTCAAATTCTTAACTTGCTAGTGGTGTTTGGTTGGAAAAATGAGAGTGTAGACCAGTTATTGGAATTATTAAGTTCGTTGTTACCACCTGACTCCACATTTCCAACAAAAAAAAGTAAATATAGAAAGGAAATAACTAGGCTAGGATTATGGTATGAAAACATCCAAACATGTGTGAATGGTTGTGTATTATTTTGCAAGAATCTTGCAAGTGAGAGTGAATGTCTAAAATGTCATGAAGCGAGGTATAGAGAAGGGTTGAAATTAGCTATGGTTCCTAGAAAGGTTCTTCATCACTTTTTGGTAATCCCACGATTATTATGAATGTATAGGTGCAAAGACCTTGCTGAACTTATGCAATGGAATGTCCAAAATAAGAGCACTGATGGAAAACAATGACATGTTCCTGATTCTAAGATGTGGATGGAATTTGATAATAGTTGGGCTGATTTTTCTCAAGATCCTCATAATATAAGGTTGGGTTTGGCTCTAGATGGGTTGAACCCATTCTTAGATCAAAGCACTAAATGGTCAACTTAGCTAGTTTCTTTACTAAATTATAACTTGCTTCCACGGTTAGCAACTAAACTAGTTTTCTTAATGCTATCATTGATTATACTAGAACATAAAAGTGTGACTTTAGATAGAATTGATGCTTATCTAGAGCCATTATATGATGAGCTAATGGAATTTTGGAAAGGAATTGAAGCAATTCAATCTTTAAGGGGTGGACATTCAATCAAATTCACTTTAAGACCTTCCTTATTGTTTATGATTCATAATCTTCCTGCATATGGCACATTTTCTAGTCTCAGTGTTCATGGATACCATGGATGTCCTTGCAACTTTAAGGATTTTGTGAGGCACTCAAGAAGTTTTCATAAGTTTATTTATTATGGAAATCGTGCTTACCTTAAAATGGATCATCCATATCATAAAACAAAAACATGGTTCAATGGTCAAGAAGAGAATCGTGAAGCACCATTGCTAATAATAAGTTATTACATTATTGAGAATGGATAAAAATGAATTTCATTTATTGAAAATGATGGGATTACTGGTAATAGATATGATCCATGTAATGAAAGTGATGTAAAAAGGTTTTTCATATTCTATAAGTTTCCATACTTTAAGGATATAGCCATTAGGCATTCTTTTGACTTTATGCATACTAAGAAAAATATAGCCTATGCTATTATAGAAACTCTTTTTGTTTCTTTTCATACTATTTCATCACGTGAAGACTTTCAAAAACTAAATATCTATCAAAATCTTTGGGTTGAAAAATATGATGATGAAAAATATAGAACACCTAGTGCTCCTTATGTATGGAAAAAGGAATAATGTGCACAATTCTTAGAATTGATGTCTCAGACTCACTTTCCCACTGGATATGTAAGTAGTAGTATTAGAAGCCAAACAAACATTAATGGCTTAAGAGGCCTCAAGACCCATGAATATCATGTCATAATGGAGAATATTTTACCTATTGTGGTAAATATATTAAGTTTGGCAAAGGGGCCAAGATTGGCAGTTATAAGGTTGGGCCTAATATTAAAGAGAATGAGTTTACATGTATTATATCCTTCGAAATTTGATAGTTTGAGGGAGGAGGTTGTTGAGGTCCTTTTTCTATTGGAATGATAATTTCCACCAAAAATATTTAACATTTCTATGCATCTTTTGATACATCTATAATATGAACTAAAGCATTATGGTCGGTAAGAAAAAGATGGATGTATCCTATAGAATGATATATAAAGGTTTTCAAAAAAAAAAATTGTACTAGGGAATAACTAGAAGGAAGCATGTCTAAGGAATATTCAATGCAAGAGGCCATAGGATTTTGCATAGAATATATGACGGATTTTATAAATGTCAATCGACATGTATGGGATGATGACAAAGAAGAGACAGTTGTAGGTGAAGTATTAGAAGGAAATGGATGTGCCTTCAAGCTATCACATCAAGAAAGAAGTGTGATACATGCCTTATTCCTCATAACACACTTTGTTCGATAAGTGGCATAGGTTAAAAAAATTTACACAATAATTTATTTTCTCAATTGCATTTACACATTTATATTATCAATATTACTATTTATACGTTAATATTATATGCAAAAAATATGAAGAAGACAATCAAGCTTGGATGCAACATTGACCTCAAAAGCATAAACGTCATGCTAATTTGATTGAAGGACATTCTTTTCCAAAATTTGAAGAATGGATTGCTAATGCAGTCAAAGATGCAAAAGAAGAAGGTCAAGATATAACAATGGAGGAAAGTGAGCTTTCAAAACCTCCACATTTATGGGCTATGCATTTCAGTGGAATGTGGGCTTATGCTAGTCATTTAAGAGTGGAAGAAAGTGAAAAAGGAAAGATAAATTGTCATTGTGTTGTTAGTGCTGAATTTATTCACGGAACTGAGAATAAATTTTATGTTGGATTCATCCAAAAAATTATTCTAGTGGACTATGGTGAAAATAGTCCTATATTAATAAAATGTAAGTGGATCCAACCATCTATAGTATAGTTTGATGAATATGGATTTGTACATGCAAATACAAGAAAAATCTTATCAGAGATGAATGAGTCATATGTTTCCCCTCTTCAAATTAACCAATCATTTCTAATTGATGATGTAAGAATCCCATGATGGTCATATTCCATTCAAACAAAGTCTTGTTCAAAATGAAAATTCATGGAAGTTGTTGATATAATGCTTGATGGGAAATATGTTAATTTACAATAAACATTCAAAGAAGTGGATGAAGACGATGATGGAGTTTTTGAAGAAGAAATTTTGATTACCAATGAACAGATTGGGAGAGATAATGCATTGAATTTCATATATGAGGATGAGGAAGAGAATCAAGTAGATACAAACACGAATGATCAGGATTCTGATCTTGCTAGAAATGCAGATGATTATGATGATTTTTTGTCACCCTAAGAGGTTATTGTCACCTAAAATTTGGTTATATGTGTGGTGAAAATTATTATTGAATGTAATAAATATCTGAGTATATGTATGTTGGAATGTATTAAGGTGATGTCGATTGCTTGTTGTCATTAATGGTCAAGTCATTGATGTCAACATATCTTGGTTGTTTGAACAAAGCTCTATTTTGGTACCTTGGTGATTTGGATTGGCCTGGTTTCAGATGTCATGTTGTAAAGATCTATTTTGGGTTGTATCTGTCCTGGTCCCATTCCTCTTGTAACACAATAAAATACATTTTTCTGGGTCCAGATTGAGCTGGCAATTGGTTAACATGCTCCGACACATGGTTTGCATTGTAACATGTATATCTTACTCTTTGGTTCTAGATATCATGTAGCATGTTGATTTGAGGAAGGAGGCTATGTTTGGTCCATTTTTTATTCCTCTCCACCACGAGAATGTTTTTGTAGTGACCTATTTCAAATTGTGCTTGGTTGACTTAGGAATTATGAAATTGTGTTTGGCTGACTTGAGAGATTATGAAGGATAAGTAGAAGATGATTTTGTTTGATGCAAGCAAGTGTGAAGAATGTGAATCTTAATATCCAATCATTATGAAGTGTGTGAAAGTGTATGACTGGAGGAAATAGATAGTGAAATTCTATCCAGTGTTTTTGGTGATAGTTCTTTCAGTGGTGGATTCCATTTCATCATTCTTTTGTTGTCAGTGAGCCATTTTCTTTAGGTAGTGAGCCTTTTTGTATCTTTGGCTATAATAGCCAGGAAATGAGCCCAACCAGTAGTGAGCCACCCTATAGTGATCAACTTGGCAGTGAGACCTTTTAAAACTCACCTTAACTAGTGTCACCTTCACCAGTGTTTTATAATTGAGAATTAGTATTCTTCATGGTTTTTTCCTCTTGGGTTTCCATGCAAATTTTAGTGTTCTTTATGCATGGTGTTTTTGTGTGCTTTCATATTCATTAATATCTATTTGATTTAATTTTGGTTCAGATAAATTAAAGTGAATAAAATTGTTTGATGATAAATGATTCACCCCCCTCTCAATTATTTGGATTATTTAACAATTGGTATTAGAGCTTTGGTTCCTTGAAGAAGAGCTTAACCACTTGGGGTATATCTAATGGTGCACAAATTGACAATCCCTATGTTTGATGGATCTGACTATAGTTTCTGGAAAGTGTAGATGAAAGGTTACTTGATCTCTCTTGGTTACAAGACTTGGAAAGTTGTTGAGACAAAATATGTTTAGCTGGCAAGTGGTCCTTCTTCTACAAATGAAATTTCATCCTATGAAGAGAATGAAAAAGCAAGGTATGCAATCTATAGTTCTTTATTTAAGACTAAGCTAACAAAATCTATTTCATTGGGCACCACTTATGAAGTTTTGGAAAAGTTGAAAGAAATATATGAAGGAAATGATAGAGTCAAATTATCAAAGAAATTGACAGCTAAGTGTAGATATGAGAACTGGAGGATGGAAGAAGGCGAGGACATAGAAAGTTACTTTTAAAGGGTTGATAGTGTAGTAAATGAAGTCAAAAATCAAGGATGAACTCTAACAGATGAATATGTAATGGAGAAGATTCTAATGACCCTACTAGAGAGCTACAATGACAAGATCTCAACAATTGAGGAAGTCTATGATCCAAAGAAATTCACTAGAGAGGAGCTATTTGGCACCTTGACCCCATTTGAAATGAGGAAATTTGGAAAGGAAAAGGAGAAATCTAAAACAACCTTCAAAGCCACAAAGTCAGAAGATGATTTGTATAGTGAAAGTTCAGAGGATTTGGAAGAAAATTTCACAAGGAAACTATAAAAAGGTATTGGAAATTACAAAGGTATGTTACCTCTTAAATGCTTTAGATGTGGAAAGATTGGTAATTTACCAATAAGTGTCCAAAGAAAGGAACAAGGAAAAAATTTAAAAAGATCAATAAAGAGGCCTATTATGTCAATGAGAATGTTGGCATTTCAGATGATGAATCAGATCATGAGGATTGTTTGTTTTTGGTGGAAAAGGATGAACCTAGATTGATATCTCTAATATTTATCCTGAAGCTATATTGTTTGTTAAAAGAAATAAAGATGAATGGTGCTTGATAGTGGATGTTCGAATCATATGATCAGTGACAAAAGTAAGCTTGTGAAGCTTGAGAAATACAATGGAGGTTCTATTAGACTTGGTGATGATAAAACAACATAGATTGTTGGAATTGGCTCTATTACCTTCAATGATGGAAAAAATAACACTGAAAATGTTTACTATGTGAAGGGATTATATCATAATCTTCTAAGTGTTGGAAAAATGTGAGAAAATGGCTATAATGTGGTGTTTCAGGATGATGGTTGTCAGATCTATAAGAGATCTGGAACTATTATTTCAGCTTGAAAAATAACAAGTGGGAATATGTATCAGTTGGAAGGAGCTACAAAAAGATGCTTAGTATCTCAGTTCAATGACAATTGGCTTTGGCACTGGAGGATGTGTCACATCAACTTTGAAATTTTGATAAGATAAGTTCATCAAAGAGAAGTTATAGATTTTCCAAGACTGACCAAACTCAACAATACTATCTACAAAGGATGTCAAGAAGGAAAGTAGACCAGAGAAATATTTCGAAGAAAAGAAGAATCATCTATTGGACTGTTGGACCTTGTACACACTGACCTATATGGTTTGACCAAAACAAGAAGCTTACAAGGTGAGAGATATTTCATTCTTTTAATAGATGATTATTCTAGATTTACTTGGGTTGCATTTTTGAGAGAAAAATCAGAGGCATTGGAAAACTTCAAGATTTTGAAGGCAAGAGTTGAGAATGAATTTGACAGAAATATCAGTTGTTTAAGATTTAATAGAGGAGGAGAATTTATTTTTGATGAATTCAAGAAATACTATGAAAATCATGGCATTAGAAGATAGCTATCTACCCCTAGAACACCTCAACAAAATGATGTAATGGAAAGAATGAACCAGATAGTTCAAGAAGTAGGTAGAACAATGATCATGGAAGCAATTTTACCACAAATCTATTGGAGAGAAGCGATACACACAGTATTATACACCTTCAATAGATTACTATTTTAGAGGAAGTATGGAAAAACATCATATGAGATATGGCATGGAAGAGCTCCCATAGTAAACTACTTCAATTTTTTTGGAAGCAAATGCTACATCGGGAAAGATGAGCACAATCTTGGAATGTTTGATAGTAGAGCTAATGATGGTATATTCTTGGATTACTCTACAAGAAGTAAAGCATAATGGTGTTACAACAAGAGATTGAACAAGATGGTTGAAAGTGCGAAAGTGAAAGTAGATGAAGATGTTCAAAGAATTCCTAATGAGAATATTCAATATGAATTAGATAACTCAGATGACAAAGGAGAAAAGGATAAGAAGGAAGAAGAAGAAGAGACAAAGGAGGCTTTGACAACTGAAACTAAGACTCCAAGGTATGTACAAAAAAACCACTCAAAAAAATAGATTATTGGAGATAAGAATAAGGGAAATATCAAAATAAGAAAATAAACTCGAGAAAGTATTATTGTGTCCCTAAGGGAATTCTTCCACCAAGTAGAGAAAGAAACATGATGAGAGCCAGGAGGATAGTCACTAGCCAAGTTTTTAGTATAAAAATAACATCTATAGTGAAATGAGATTTCTTTGTAATCCACAAGTTGAGACCATGAACAATCATTAGCTTGAATCACACCCTCACCAGGTAGAGCCTAAGATAAATCAAACTCCACAAAAAACCTAGCATAGGAGGTGTGAATAATATTCTTGGAATCCTCATCCACTTTAAAGAACCTACCAAGAGCATTACCTATGCTTTCAAGAGTAGAGGAGCCCCAAAATTGTAAGGGAAGAAAAGGAAATCTCACCCAAATGAGCATAAAATTAACAAGCCCCTTCAAGGGGTTAAAGGAATGAACCCAAGGGTTCAAAGATAGTGGATGAGAATGCCAAAACCAAAAACTATGATTTAAAACTACCTTCCTATCATTAGAAGAAGAAAAAATAACAACAAAATATTGCAGGTATGAGCTAGTCTGGTGGTGTTGTCATTAATGTTATCATTGATTTCAACACGGTTTAGTATGTTGCAGATTGTACATGTATATATGAGATGATGTGAGTACATGGAGCTATCTTTATGGTGTTGGGTTGATGATTTTCCAAGTGCTTTTGAGAAAATTAATGAAGAAGAGAAGTCAAAATGATGAAAAGTGTCCAGAATGTGCTCCGGTATGTGCTCTACATTTATCTTATGTTGATGCTATGCTTGTCTGGATTTGAATATTTGATAATGATGATCCTATGGTGATATTTCCTAATTTTTAGCTTCTGGTTTGATGGTATGTGAAATTTACGTTCACCAGTATGTGAATTGTTCTGGCAAAGTTGGTCTTTTGTGGACTGGGAGAAATATTGTTGCTCTACAGTTCTCCTCTATTTCATTTCAGATATTTTGGATCTATAATATGCCTTGTTAAGGTCCTTTCCATGCTCTAGCAATGATGATTGAAGTTTGGTGATCTGGAAGTCATGTTTCAGTATTTCAGTGTGAGTTTATATAGTTTGGATGGATTGGTGAAAGGGGTTCAGTGATTGAAGTTTGTTGTTTTTCTATGGATGTATTCTCATGGATAAGGAAATTTGTTGTGGTTTATATGTGTCATCTTCTTGTTGGGAAGCATGTACATCAATTTTCTTTTGTGTTTTCATTAGGTTTCACCGACCTAGTGTTTATACTTCATTCAAAGAATAAATTTAAATTGAGGAATCATGTGGTTGTTCAGAGACAATATTTTTGGTCTTGGTTAAATGTTTTATTGGTCCACTCTCATTCCTTTCCACCACAAGAATGTTGAGTCACTGACCTATCTTTGAAAATTTATGAAATGAGATAATTGTGGCTAACCTTGGAGAAATTTTCTAAGGATGGGGACGCTATAAAAGCAAGTCGAGTTGTGAAGAATCGTATGACAATGTGATGCAAAGTGATGAAAGTGAGCCACAAATCTTAAGAGAAGAATTGTTTTTTTGAGTGTTTCGAGACAATATTTCTTCATTGTGTTGAAGGCAATGACTTGAAGGTTTCTACAATCCTATGGATGTGCATTAATTGTTGTGGTGGATCTTTTTTTCTCTTTTGTATTTGTAGGTAGTGAGTCTCCCTATTGGATAGTAAGTCCTTTCTACAGGTAGTGAGCCTTTGTACTTGGACAATGAATCATCTTTTGGGCAGTGATCCATAGGTAGTGAGCCTTTGTATTTAGTTTATAATATTTAATATTGTGAGTTAACCCTCACCCTAGTTTTTCCCTCATTGGGTTTTCCAAGTAAAAATCTGGTGTTCATTGTGTTGATCTACTTTATGTTATTTGTGTTTCATGCTCTTACTTAATAACAAAATAATGTGGTTATGGAATTAATAAGTGTTGGGTTTAAGTTTTAATTTTGTGACAACTGATTCACCTGCCCCTCTTAGTACTCCTACGCCTCTTTAATAGTTGGTATCAGAGCTTAACTGCCTAAGGAAGATCCGATGGTGCATAAGTTGGTAATCCCTATGTTCGATGGAATTGACTACAATGATTGGAAGGGAAGGATGAAAGGATATATTATCTCTCTTGGTTTCAAGACCTGGAAGGTTGTTGAGGAAAAGTATACACCCCCATGTCGGCCTCCTACAATGATTTAACAACTAGGCATTTAAAGCTATGATTTAGAGATTGGACATCTAACCTGAATAGCTATTTCAATCATCATGAAGGTGCATTTAACTTGTTAACCCAGGGATGTGAAATTGAAATTGGTCAGCACAGTATGTGCATTAGGAATCCAAAGTAGCCATTTTCATTCTATACCTAAGAAAGACACAATGTTGAAAGTAAATTGCTTGGAAAGGAATAACATAAATATTGAACATCAACCAACAACTACACCAAGCTGAAATGCATAACAGAAATGAAATTTTGAGCAAAAAAATAGGACACTACTCTATCTACTTTGGTTGTAGGAATAGTCATAGAATAGAAGTCTAGTGGTTGTAGGAATAGTCAGTGCTAGATTCTTAACTAATTACTAAAGAGAAAGTAATACTAAACTAAGGGATGGATTACTCACCAAATGGCCCCTCTTGGATAAGTATCCTCTAAAACTAATGAGAACTCATATGATCAAACTTAGAACATTTTTTTCACTAGAATTCATGAGTACAAAAGAGTATCATAAATGTATTGCTAAAAACTTAAGAATGCAAGTACAATATCAAATCATGCAAAATTTTCAGAAGGGGCATATGATCCTTATTTATACTACCAACTAAACAAGGCAGTCAACTCCCTAAACTGGGAGGATTCCATTTAGGGAAAACAAAGAAAGTGGAGAGGCAGTTATGCACGCATAGAATCTGGTCAGACGTGCATGCAGATCCAGCACAACAGTAACGACTATATTCGTTCAACAACAATAAAGACAACTACAAGGTGGTTACATTTTATTTGCATGGGGAATCTCATATCATTGACCTCCTTTGACCTTTGAATGATTCCCTAGCTGGACGTTATGGTGCATGCCTAGCTAGTAGTGTCTTTCTCAATTTAGTATCCTTAAATTATATCTGCATGGAAATGTTAGTACACACAATAATTGCATATTTGCAACCACCTTGAAGAACATTCAGTAACCACATGTAGGATTATTATAGATAGTCCATATAACATGCCAATATCATTAAATATTTACAAAAATAGGATTAGGCCCAATGTCTATAGTTTGAGGAAATATCATAAAAGTATCAATACTTAACATCAAATTCCATTATAACTTCAACAACTAAATCATAAATTCTACCCAAAATTAGACCATAAACTAGACTCATCACTCCCCCCAACCTAAGCTCTTGTTGGTCCTCCAGTAGGGGAAGGGTTATCTTCTGCTTGGTCAATGCTCTGAAATTTGCAACTAACAACTATCCCACATTAGTGTTTGCTATGCATGAATTAGGGTCCCAATAGAATCCTCCCAATCTTTCCAATTTGCTCCATCTTTGTCTCTCTGCAGCAATATCATAGTGGTAAAACTTGAAGTTTGGTATGGGCCACATTAGGATGGGTGGCTAGAAAGTTAGGGGAAGCCAAAATCATCCTTTTGTTCTTCTAATTTGAATATATTTGTCAATTCTTTTAAGGGTTGTAGCATATTTCTTGATGGAATGAGGCTTGGCCTACTTTAGCTCATCAATTAGGTTGTTCCATCTTTGTGATAGGTATCTCTTCACAGTTTTTTCTTTTTCTTTTTCCTTTGCCTCATATTCACTATAGACTATTTCTATCCAAGGAATAATCCTATTACCATAGCTAGGTTTGAAAATCATTCTGTGCCATTCCCTGAAAATGTCCCTTGGATTCCTTGATTCAGCCCTAATGGACAAAGGGATGTTGGATTCCCTTTGCTTATAATCCCCATACTGTTGTCCCAAACTAATATCATTTTGCACCTAGGACATAAATTCCCTTAATTGGAAATCACCAACATACAATAATGGATTCCAATCATGGTCTTGAGTCATAGCATAATTATGCAAATAAAACTCACACAACAAATTCTTCATTTTAGGGGAAGCAATCCGATAAGCATTGAAAAATTCAGTAGGGGTCTTAATGGAAGGGTTCAAACCTGAGACAATCCTTTCAAGCCTAAAATAAATATATTTATCCTTCAAATGTAGAGAATAGACCCTTGGAGGGGTCCTACACTCCAAAATATGTGGTACCAAAGTTGCCATATCATCCACCTTCTTCTTTAAGGTAGCAATTTTTGCATCCTTGTCTTCAATCTCCTCATCTTTCTTTTGGATCTCCTTCTTCAACCTATGTTTTTCCTCCTTCCATTCTTCTTCCCTTCTTTTCATCTCTTTCCATAAATGCATAGCTACCTTGTGCATTAAAAAATAAGGCAGGTTATGTATTCCTACCAACATTTTTCCTAGCACTGATGCTTTCTCTTGATATGGTACTATCTGCAAGGATTCAGGCTGTCCTGTCAATTCCGGCTATAGGGGCACTAATTTTTCTCCCAATTCTTGTTGTTGTTGTAGTGACTCTTACTCTTGTTCTTGTTCTAGATTTTGCTACAAGATATCTTGTTGCAGGATCTCTTTTTGTAGGAAATCCTGATTTTCCTCATCCTCCTAGTTTTCGACTTGTTCTGTAATGTCAGCAAGATCAACCAATGTTATGTTTTCTATGATTTTAAATATATCATCTTCCTCAAAATTCACCTACCCCATTGGAGCTTCTATGTCCCCCTGTGATATTTCTCTAAAATTAGGGCTTTCTTGTGGAGGCATACCAAAGGCTAGCTCAGCTGGTCTTGATTTCCTAGGAGAGCTCTCATGTTTTTCTTTGGCTGTAGGATGAACAATGTCAGCCTTCCACTTCTTAGAGCTTGGTTCTTCTTTTTCTACTAGCTACTTTTTAGCTTTTCCTTTTCTCATTTCTACCTCTCTCTTTTGTGCCCTAGTTTTCATTAGGATGCCAAGTGGAACATCATCATCAAAATCAGGGGAAGAACTTTCTTTGTCTAAGTGCTATGTCCTAGAAGATCTAATTTCTATGGTTTCCTCTAATGCAGGAGGGTTTATACTAGGGCATGCGCTAGAGGTTGAAGCACCAAGAGTGGATTCAACCATGCTCAATCTCTTGCTAGACCTACGAGGTTGAGGTAAAACCCTAGGTTGCAAATGATCAGGTCTAATTTGATCATTTTTTATGAATTCTTCCCAGGTCATTTGAGACACATCCTATAGAGACTTCTCAACTAACAATTTAATCAGACAATGGTGGGAAACAAAATTGTCCCTACCTTTCTGAGTCTCAGCTGCCATGATAGAAAGAAGGTTGTATAGTACATTCAACACATTCATCCTCCTCCCATGCCTCATGTGATTCAAAAGCTTGAAGTGCACGAAATGCAGATTCAACTGGCGACCTTCATAGGTGATATATTTTATGACATAAATAGCTATCTGCTTCCATGGCTTGGGTAGAGACATTCTCTTTGCACCTTGTTTATCTATGCTCAATGGAGGGTCACTCAATTTTGTAAATTTGGCCATAGTTGATCTGGCATCTCTGGAAGCAAGGTAATTTTCACCGTTGGCAGGTAACCTTGTGACTTCTATAATTATTTATTTAGTCACCATGACCTCCAACCCTTTTACCATGGCCTTCCCTTCAAACAATGTTTAGGCGAATTCTAGTGCAATTTCTTCATCAAAATCATCCAGCTTCAAGAAGTAGTCTATCCACCTGCAGTTTGTGAATTCGACCAGGTAGGGTGCATCCTCCAAAAATACATCGTGCACCATGGGTTCATTTGGAATTAACCCACCTCCCATTATTTGCAATCAATAATCACTCTACAGTTTCCTTCCTACAATTCTCATCTAAAAACCAAATTTACCTTCTTGCAACACTTGCTAAATTTCCAATGCCAATGTCGACTGAGTTTTCCCTTTCTAATTTACCTTTTGTTTGCAACTTGAGATATGATAGGGTCAATAATGGAAAGGAAGGAGTAATAAAGGAAAGCTATGATGGAGAGAAATGTAGATAGCAGTTGGTGTCACCTCACACATGCAAGTTGTCCTCTCACTCAAATTTCAAATCGGCTCAATTTAAATTTTTGTTGATGTAGACTAGCATGGACTGACACGTGGGAAAAAAATTCACATCTTTTTCATCCCCCCCACCTAAATATTGGTATGTGTCCACACATGCGAGATGATGATTTGATAGGGGTAGGGAATACTGGCATGCTATGGTGAACATCCATACTAATGTAGAACAATTAAATGAATGCACTTAAAGATAATTAAGGTATAGAAATTAATGCACACATACTTGAATGTGTGGAGGATTCATTGCAAATATTGTGGAGAAATTATTGTTCTCCTGTTTAAGAAATGAGTTGAGCAATTAATAAAAATGAGGTGGTATGAGGTGGAGTGGAATGAAGTGAAGTGATGGAAGAGAAAGAAAGGTGGAGATGGATGGGAAAATGGGTGGATGGGTGAAGAAGTGGACTCCCACAGAAGTGGAAGTCTTTATTATGGCAATTAAATACCTTAATTATCTAGAAGGAGGGACACTACGTCCACTTCCTTTGGTTGCAGGAAGCTCGGGTGTTGGATGTTGAGTGAATTGTTGCAGGAACTCCTCCTTGGATGTTGGCTTGTGATACAATCTAAGGCGATGACCACTGACAAGAAGCTTAAATCTAACTGGGTCAATAGTAATGAGTTGTACAACACCAATAGGAAATACTTCAACAACCTCATATGTTCCTAGCCACCTTGTCTACAATTTTCCTTCATTGTCCTAATACCTTGAGTCATAGAGAAGAACCCAATCTTCTAGTTAGAATTTCTTGTCCTTGATGAATTTGTCATGCCACTTGATTCTTTGGTTTTTCACTACCTCTGTGTGATGTAAGGCTGCTCTCCTCATCTCATCCAAAGAATTTAGTTGCATGATTCTTTCTCTTTGTGCCTCAGAGATATTCATCCCAAAATTTACTACAATCCTAAGAGTCTTATGTTTAAATTCAATGGGCATCATGGTTGTCTTTCCATACAACAACTCAAATGGAGTGAAGCCTGTAGTTGGTTTCCAAGTAGTTCTTTAGGATCAAACAACTTCTGGTAATCTATTTTCCCAATTCTTTCTGCGGATAGCTACTATTTCGGTCATAATAGCTTCAATTTATTTGTTGGTAACCTCAACATGGCCATTAGCTTGGGGGTGATAAGGAGTAGAATTTCTATGTCTTATGTTGTACTCATTAACTAGTGCTACAATGAGCGTTGATGTGGATTGAGCCCCTTGATCAATCACTATCTCTCTTGGAACTCCATAACTTGTGAAAATCTCCTCATAAAAAATTTTTGCAACCTTTTTATATATTGCATGCTTCATGGCCTTAACTTCTACCCACTTTGTTACATAATCAGTGCATACTAGGATATAAGACTTACCATTTGATGGAGGGTCAATGGGTCCTACAAAATCCAATCTCCACTTGTCAAAAGGAGTGATTACTACTTGAGGGTAAAGTGGAATCTCATCAGATTTGCTTGGCCTGCCCATTCTTTGGTATTCATCACATTTTCTTGTATACCTTCCCGCATCTTTGTGGAGTGTTGGCCAGTAATATCCCATGTTCAAAATCTTTATTGCGATCCTGTTGGCTGTAAAATTTCCTCCACATGTGTCATTTTGGCATACATGAAAAATTTCATATGTCTCATCTACTCTCACACATCTCCTCATGACATGGTTTGGTCCCATATAAAACATCCAACAATCCATGAGAAAGGAAAACACTTTTCAATGAGTTCCCTTCTCTCTTTTGGAGAGAAGTGAGGAGGAACTCTACCTATGACCAAATAATTAGCTATGTCAACATACCATGGTGTTTGTACACTGATAGAGAATAGATGCTCATCAGGAAAAGAGTCATCTATGCCGTGATTATCCCTTTATGTAGTCAACCTTGAAAGAAAATCTGCAACAAAATTGGCCTTCCCTAGTTTATCCACAATGGTTATGTCAAACTCCTGCATCAATAATAACCATCTTGCCAGCCTACCAGAGATCAATGGTTTATTCATCAGATACCTAATGGCTGCATGATTAGTGTGCATAAAGATTTGGTAACCTATTATGTAATGCACGAATTTGTTTAGGGCATAGATCACTACCAACATTTCTTTCTTTGTCACTGTATAGTTGAATTCAACTCCCTATAAATTTTTGCTAACAAAATAAATGGCATTTTCAATAGCTCCTTATTTGTATCCTAAGACTACTCCTATGGCATAATCTGATGCATCTGTATGGATGTGGAAAGGAAGCTCCCAATTAGGTCCTTTGAATATAGGAGCATGAGTCAAGGCTACCTTCAAATCAGAAAACTCCTTGTCACAATTTTTATTCCATTGGAATTCAACATCTTTAGTGAGAAAAGTATACAATGGTGCTGCTATTTTGCTAAAATCCTTGATGAAACACCTATAATATCCTACATGGCCTTAAAAACTCCTAACATCCTTTTTTTCTGCAGGTGTAGGCAGATTTGTGATCACCTCAATCTTTACAAGATCTACTTGAATTCCTTTGTGGGAGATGTAGTGGCCAAGGACTACACTTTCTTGCATCATTATCAAGCACTTTTCACTGTTTAAGGATAAATTTTGGTCTTCACATATCTATAGGACTCTCCTGAGATTATCCAATGCCTGATTGAAATTAGCACCATAAGTGGTAAAGTCATCCATGTAAATTTCCATGCAATCAAGAGAGATACCTAAAAATATGCTAATGACTATCCTCTGAAAAGTTGTAGGTGCATTGCATAAGCCAAAGGGGAGTACAGAGTAGGCATAGGTCTCCCATGGATAGGTAAAAGTGATCTTCTCCTAGTCCTCTAGTAAAATTTAGATCTGGTTGTAGCTGGTAGATCCATCTAGAAAAGAAAAGTATTGCTTTCCTGCAAGTGATTCCAAAACTTGATCTATGAAAGGTAAAGGAAAATGGTCTTTTTTGGTGGAAACATCAAGTTCCCTATAATCAACAAAAACTCGCCATTTCCATCCTTTCTTGGTCACAATCACTAATGGAGACACCCACTGGCTATCTGAAATGGAGTAGATAAATCCTATATCTAGCAATTTATGTAGTTTTCCTTTGACAATATCTCTAAGTGTAGGGTTGATTCTTCTTTGTGGCTACCTCACTGGGGTGCAATCATCTCTGATGTAAATTCTATGAGTGAAAATTTTAGGTTCTAATCCCTTCATATCATGATCATCCCACACAAATGCATGTTGGTGGGTCCTCAATAAGTTTTCCAATAACAATTGTTATTCTTCACTTAATTTGTTGTTAACATTTAGATATTTTCCTTCTAACACCTACACTTGTGTAGTTAAATCTACCATGGTTGCTTCATTAATGCATGGTATGTTGAGTTCATATGGAATAAATGTATAGGACATACCTACTATTGTAGGAAGTCCAACTACAGGAAGAGTGGTTGTAGGAAGAACGCCTGGAGGAAAAGTGGTTGTAGGAAGAATAGGTAGAAGTGTCTTGGTTGGAGCAGCAGAATGAGAAGATGATGCTTCTTCAACTTCACAAATATTATGAATGATTTTATACAATACTTCATCTTCATCTTGAAGTTGCATAAAATAACTTTTGCCTAACATCATAACATGCGCAACATAATTAACTTCCTCGGCCACTTTACCAATATGTGGCCATACGGGATTATCCTCATCATGGGATAGCTGAGCAGGAGGATATAGAACAAAATTTTTGATGCTCTTCCCATAAGAAATGGTCATGTCACCTAACTGACATCCAATATATGCATCTATAGTTGCTAACCATGGCCTTCCAAGAATAATGGGATTCCCGCCTAGTGTAGCTTTAGGGGAAAGAATCATGAAGTATGTTGGGTACTCCCATGAGTCTAGAACTACCACAAGATCCTCCACTATACCATCAATCTTAACAATAGAACTATCATAAAACTATAGGATAGTAGGAGTAGATCTCATGCTTGTAACGTTTAGTTGCTGCAGGACATCCTTAGTCATTACATTTATTGCTACCCCTAAATAAATCGGAGCATTCTTTATTTGTATCCTGTTTATAACAACTACTATCACAGGACTACCTGGGTCATTGTACTTGGGGATATTCCCTTTCCCAAGCATGATGTTAGCTAGCTGTCCCACCACATGAATTGTAGTTGGGTCTTTCTTTTTCCTGCTTGGCTTCTTGAGGCATGCTTCTTTGATTGCCTTGCCATAGATTGGGACATCCTTTATGGCATGGAATAGAGGTATTTCGACACATATATGCTTTAGCTAATCCAATATGTCAAAATTTGTGTCCTTTTTTTCTTCCTTCTTCTTGGAAACTTCCAATCTTTAAGGAAATAGTGGTTCTTGTTTAGTTTGTTTGGTTGGGATTGGTTCAGAATTTTTAGGTGCACTTAACTGAATGGGATCATTTAGAGGTTCCTCTTCCTCTTCTGTAGGAAGCTCAGTGATAATGGGATTGGAAGGGGCTAGTAAATTAGTTCCTGAATGCAATTGGATGTCACTTACACTCACAAAATATGTAGGGAATTGGTTTGAATCAACAGAGTATATAGGTTGTTGATGTGGTTTGTTATTTGGATTGGGTGTAGGCTAAGTTGGTAGCTGAGTAGGTTTAGGTGCATTTGAGTTTGAATTAGTAGGTGGAGGCATTATAGTAGGCTGCTAGGGCTGAGAAGGTGGCTGCATGTAACTGGTTGTTTGGGTTGGCCATTATTGTCCTCCCCGCCATTGATTGGTTTGCTGCCAATTTTCTGGAGGTGGCTACCAATGCCCTTGATATTGCTCCCAATTCCCCTAAGGTTGCTGCCACTAGGGTGGATATTTTTTATGATTGGGCCAAGCATTTGGAGGGTTACCCCAAGGCTATGGTGGATATCCTCCATAGTTGGATGGATATGGGAGATGCCATTTGTTACCAGATGAGTAGGAACTGAAATATATCCTAGCATAAGATAGTGGAACCGGTGGCATACCTTGTCTTGGAGCCCAAGGCTTTCTTTGTGTAACATAGTAGACTTTATCTTCTTCAATTTGGATTGGTTTGAACTCAGGTGGAATCTGCTTACTTTCAATATTAGCTACCATCTTTCATTTTTAGTCCTTATGTCTGTAATGGGGGCAATACTCTTCCAACATTGTTTCTACCTCCTCTTGTTTCTTCTTGGCCTGAAATGTATCCAACTAAGTAGATAGATTTTTTATGATATCTTGCTTGATATCTTACAACAAATGTGTGATCTCCATCCTTGAAACTCCATTGGTAGATGACTTACCCATAGAGGATTGGTAAGCTCTCCCTTTCTTTGAAGCTTCCCTAGAGTAGTTCTGGCATGTTTTCTTGATGTCTTCCCAAGGAACTTGGGTGATATCTCCTCCTGCCATTAGGTCCAAGGCATCAGTGCATATCTCAATGATTCCTCTTAAGAAAATAAGCTTTTGTGATTCTTTGTTGAGCGTATGGTGTGGAGATTTCTGTAAGCAGAACAAAAGCCTTGAAATGTAATCCTCTAGGATCTCATCCTCCTTTTGCTACATCCTAAAAATGTCATCTCCTCGCATGTCACTTCCCCTGCGATATTCCTTTTATTTCTCAAGGAACTTTGTCTTTATGTCCTCCCAAGTTTCCATAGTATCTCTTCCTAGGCTCATGAACCATCTTAATGCAGCTTCTTTCAAAGTGGTAGGAAATAGCTTAAGCCTATGGGCATTGGTGGTATAGTTATAACTCCTACAGAGTATATCAAACTCAAACAAGAAGGTATCCAGGCTGTTGATGGTGTCTTCTACATAGTAAATACTCAAACAAGATACAAGTATCCTATCTCTCTTGAAAGGTGAATCTCTATCAACAAGCATCAAGAGATAGCCCCAAGGTCTCTAATGTCAAGTCTTGACAAGGCATAAAAACTCAGATAATATGTGAAAAGGCTGGTAATCACAAGGGGCCTTACAAATGAACAATGCTAGAAGCATACTTTCATCAGATGCAACAATATGGTGATGCTTTCAATCCTAAAACTAACCCAGATTCAAAATAAATAGCAAAAGAGATAAGGGTTGAGAGAGATCCAACTCTAAACTAACTCCTAAGATCAATCACAATAATGATGAATGCTGCAAATGGACAGATCTCCAATAAAACCAATCTTTGCTTCATCAAGGCCAAGCCCACAACTCTGCAGAAATGGTGCAATCTTCTAAGGAAACTGAAGATTTCCAGACTATGAATATTCATCCACATACCCAATAATTGGCGCAATGTAAACAAGCATCCACAACTAAAATTAGCACAAAATAAGGCCTAGACTAACTTTACACAACAAATTACAATTAGTAAATTGCTAAAAGTATGGACCGAAGATTGATCAACATCATTAACATTTCACCATCATTGCAAAATAACTAAAATCTAACATCTAATATTGAGAATTGAGAACAAGAAACCATAAAATGTCAAAGATAAATACAAAGTTTTCCAAATCAACAACTCAGTTGCATTACTTCTCCAGTATTACATAACAATTTCAAGTCTCTCCTCTCCTAATGCTACTAACTTCTCCAACTTAGCCAATTATGGCTTTTACAGCCTCAAACCAGCTATTCTAACCTAGCCTAACTCATTTTACAAATGAGAAGGCACTGGCCTTTTATAGAAAATTACATTTTGAATCAATGGCCAGGATTTAATTCATCCAATGGCTTCAATTGCACTTCTAGAAGCATCAAGCTGTTACATTTAATTTGGGAGCTCATGGTACATCATCATCCAATTGCATAAAAGCAATTACATCATGGAACAATGAGAAAACAATATTATGCTAGCTTGTCACTAATGAAAATTCTGATTAAAGGATGAAATTAGCTTCACATGTCTCCCAGAAACTCCTTCCAACTGTAGACAATTTGGGCACAAACTCTTATGCAAGCCCCACTTTTAATATTTGAATTGAACTCTTCTAGATTTCCCTTTTGGCACGAATCTATATGCAAGTCCCCCTTTTGATATTTATTTAATCCTGAAAAATAGATATCATCATTAGTAGCTCACATGTTAAAAATCCAATCCAAATTAAACTTAAATAAAATTTTGGCCTTTTAAAAAGAGCTTACATTTTTATAAGGAAACTTTCCATATTCGAGATTTTTTCTCCATCTCAAGAATTTCATTTTTTGGAACATTTTAAAATTTCAAGATTTTTTTTTTCCATTTTTGGAAAAAATTGCATTTCGGGAAAAAAAATCATTTTTGGAAAATTTCGTGTTTTTGAGGGGTCTTGGAATTTTCCAAAAATGGAAATTTCAGGATTTTCCATTAGGGACGGAAATACTTGAATTCCCTGCAAGGTCAAAATCCCCTAAACCTCATAACCTTTTTTCTAGAAGGAATTTTCAAAAAGTTCAAAAAACAACCCTAGCTAATTTTTCATCCTTTATCCATGGGTGCAAAAAAGAAAAATTTCAGGACTTTGAGGGGGTCTTGGAAATTTCCAAAAATGGAAATTTCGGGGATTTCCATCAAGGACAGAAATCCCCCAATTCCCTACAGGGTCAAAATATCCTAAACTCCATTACTTTTTTTCTAGAAGGAATTTTCAAAAAGTTCAAAAAGCAACCTAGCCTAATTTTTCGTCCTCTATCCACCATGCAAAAATATTTTTATATAACATTGAAAATTCACTTCAAAATCCACATTTTCAAATTTCAAGGTAGGTGAATTTCCCCTAGAGCCTCAAAATATTGTCCTCATCAAACCCAATCTAGACTTAATCCCAAAATAACCTCCCAAGAAGAGAAAAACCAATATTTGACCAAGCCAAGAGGCAGAGATGTAAAAGAAAAAAGAGGGTCCCCGCCTTCGGTGGGGTGTGTGTGTGAAAATTGCACAAGGGTCTTCTATAACAATTCCATAAAACTTAGGAAGGGTTGAAGTAGGGATATTTTTGAGATTCTCAACTTCATTATGATGGCCAATGGGGAAATGAAAATCTACTTGGTTAGGTATGTTCCTATTTGCATCACCCATTCCTACTTGATGGATTTCCCAAGCAAAGGGATTCTCAAACTAATTTTGGTCTTCGATGGAAGGTTCAGAACTAGTTAGATCAGGAAATGCATCAACAAAAGGGTTTGGCTCTTCTTCTTCTTCATTCCTTGGCAGATTTGGAAGCTCTTTTAGTTGGAATGGATTAGGATTGTTAGGAAGGAATCTTCCATAAGCATCTCTTCTCCTTCCTCTATGCATGTGGTATCAACTCACTATCAAGCAACTCACACAAAGAATTGGTAATGAATAAGGGGGGTACACTAAGAGAAAATTTCAGAAATACTTAGCAAGAAAAATATCAATGACTCCAAAGAACTTCCTAGTTTGACACCATCCCTAGCAATGACGCCAAAAATATCGACCTCCTACAATGATTTAACAACTAGGAATGTATAGTTGTGATTCAAAGATTAGACATCTAACTTGAATAGCTATTTCAATCATCATGAAGGTGCATTTAACTTGTCAACCTAGGGATGTGAACTTGAAATGGGTCGGCATAGTATGTGCACTAGGAACCCAAATTAGCCATTTTCATTCTATAGCTAAAAAAGACAATGTTGAAAGTAAATTGCTTGGAAATGAATAAAATAAATGTTGAACATCAACCAACAACTACACCAAGCTGAAATGCATAACAAAAATGAAAACCTGAGCAAACAAACATGACACTACTATGTCTGCTTTTGCTACAGGAACAGTCACATAATGGAATTTTGGTGGCTGCGAGAATAGTCGGTGTCTGATTCTTAACTAATAACTAAATAAAAAGTAATACTAAACTAAGGGATAGATTACTCACCAAGTGGCCCCCCTTGGATACGTATGATCTAAAACTAATGAGAACTCAGATGCTCAAACTTAGAACTTCATTTTATTCACTAGAATTCATGAGTACAAAAGACTATCATAACTGTATTGCTGAAAACTTAAGAATGCAAGTACAATATCAGATCACACAACCTTCTGAGAAGAGGCATCTGATCCTTATTTATACTACCAACTAAATAAGGAGGTCAACTCCCCAAACTAGGAGGATGCCATTTAGGGAAAAATAATGAAAGTGGAGAGGCAGTTACACGCACATGTAATCTGGTCAGACGTTCCCACAGATCTAACACAATAGTAATGCCTATATTCGCTCAATAACAATAAAGACCACTACAAGGCGGTTACATTCTATTTGCATGGGGAATCTCCCGACGTCGACATCCTTTGACCTTTGAACAATTCCCTGGCTGGACATTATGGTGCATGCTCAGCTAGTGGTGTCTTTCTCAATTTAGTATCCTCAAATTATATTTGCATGGCAATGTTAGTATGCACAATAATTGCATATATGTAATCACCTTAAAGAACATTCATTAACCACATGTAGGATTAATATAGATAGTCCATATAACATGCCAATATCATGAAAGATTTGCAGAAATAGGATAAGGCCCAATGTCTATAGTTTGAGGAAATATCATAAAAGTATTAATACTTAACATCAAAGTCCATGATAACTTCAACAACTAAATCATAAATTCTACCCAAAATTAGACCATAAACTAGACTCATCACCCCGTCTGGTGGTCTTACTACTGTAGATGAGATCTCTCCTTATGAGGAAAATGAGAAGGAGAACTATGCTATTTGCAATCGCTTATCTAAAAATGAGTGAGCTAAGGTTCTTTCTTTGGATAGTGCATTTGAGGTCTGGAAGAAGTTGGAAGACATGTATGAAGGAAATGAAATAGTGAAATTGAAAAAGAAGCTGGTGGAAAAGCGTAAATTTGTAAATATTAAAATGGAAGAAGGTGAAGAATTTACAAGTTTATTTTAGAGGGTTGACTTG
Source organism: Sequoia sempervirens (assembly GCA_007258455.2). Lineage (NCBI taxonomy): Eukaryota > Viridiplantae > Streptophyta > Pinopsida > Cupressales > Cupressaceae > Sequoia > Sequoia sempervirens. The sequence goes on along the minus strand of VDFB02000013.1, from coordinate 271,222,151 downwards.
ACTACAAATGAAGTTATAAATAAAGGAAGGAAACTATCAAATGAAGATATAATTGAGAAGATCCTAATCACCCTACCGAACTACTACAATGATAAGATCTCAGTGATTGAAGAAGTGTATGATCCTAAGAAGTACACATTGGAACAATTGTTTTTGCACCTTGCAAGCATTTGAGATGAGAAAGTTTCAGAAAGAAGACAAGATGGAAGAAAAGAAAAAAATGATATTTAAGGCAATGAAGATTGAGGATGAACTAGATAGCAATGGTGTTGATGAGTTGGAAGCAAACTTCACTAGGAAGTTGAAGAAAGGAACCAAAAAATATAAAGGTATGTTGCCCTTTAAATGCTTTAGTTTTGGTAATATTGGTCATTATGCTTCAAGATGTCCAAATAGAGATGTGCATAAGAAGAACAAGGATTATAAGGATAAGGATAGGAAGGATAAGAAATATAAGAAGTTGTACTATGTTAAAGAAGAAGTAGGAATTTCTGATGATGAATCTGAGAATGAGGTTGATGATAGTGAATGCTTATTCTTGGCTTTGGAAAGTAAATTTGTATCCACTAACCATAGAAAATGTGTAAGTAAGAAGGGTCCAGAGAATAAGAGAAATAGGATGGAAGGTACTTTGGTTTCTACTTTTCATGCAAGATAGGATGAAGACTACTGGGTAATTGATAGTGGATGTTCTAATCACATGACTAGAGATAAGAGTGAGTTCACTAAACTTGAGAAATATGATGGTGGTTTAGTTATGTCTGGTGATGATTCAGGAGCTAAGATCTGTGGGAAAGGTTCACTTAGTTTTGATGGAGTGCATATTACTAATGATGTATATTATGTGAAGGATTTGAGGCATAACCTTCTGAGTGTTGATCAGATGTGTAGCAATGGTTTCAAACTTGTGTTTTAGAACAATACCCATGAAATAAAAAAGGGTCCAAAATGGAGATATGATTGCTACTGGAAGAACTCATGGAAACATATATTAGCTAAAGGGGGTTGATGGTCATTTCCTTGTATCTAAAATAAGTGAAAGTTGGTTATGGCACCAGAGAATGGGACATGTAAATTTTGATAACCTAGTCAAGATCAGTGCAAAGGAGATTGTTCGAGGGCTTCCTACAATCACAAGACCTGCTAATGCTATTTGTAGAAGTTGTCAATTGGGGAAACAAAAAACATGCAGCTTTAAGGGAAAAGAACATTCTACTACCAGAATGTTGGAGTTAGTGCATACTAATCTCTGTGGTCTGACTAGGACTACAAGCCTGAATGGTGATAGATATTTCATGGTGCTTATTAATGATTATACTTGAATGACATGGGTTGTTTTTCTCAGAGAAAAGACTCAAGCTCTGGATAGGTTTAAGGTATTCAAAGCAAGAGTGGAAAATGAAGTAAATTTTTAAATCAAGTGTTTAAGATATGATAGAGGTGGGGAATTCACTTCTGGTGAATTTAATGCATCTGTGAACATCATGGCATAAGAAGATAGTTTTGTGCTTTGAGAACTCCTCAACAAAATGGAGTAGTTGAAAAGAAAAATAGGACTATACAAGAAGTTGCTAGGACCATGATGAAAGAATCAAATGTACTAGATGTGTACTGGAGAGAGGCGATACATATTGTTTTTTATGTTCTTAATAGAGCTCAGATTAGATACAATAGCATAAAGACTCCTTTTGACTTATGGATTGGTAAGATTCCTACTGTGAATTATTTTAAGGTATTTGGAAGTAGATGCTATATTAAAAGAGATGATGAAAATCTTAGAAAAATTGATGCTAGATGTGATGAAGGAATGTTTCTTAGATACTCTACAACTAGCAAAGCATACAGATGCTTTAACAAAAGATTGAGAAAGATTATTAAAAGTGTTGATGTGAAAGTTGATGAAGACATATGCAAACCTATTGAGATAAGTGAAGTTGAACCTGATGATCCTATTTGTGGACATGTACTTGAAGAAAACAAGGAGAAGAAAAAAGAAGAGAAAGAAGAGCAAGTGGAAGAAGAAGAAGGAGAAGAAGAAAATGAACTAGAACCTACTGTTAGGACTCTTAAGTATGTACAGAAGAATCCTCTAGAGGATCAGATAATTGGAGATAAAAGTGAAGGTGTAAAGACTATAAGTAGAATTATAGCTGAGGTAGATTTGTGTCTATTATCTAAAATTGAACCCAAATTTGTAAGTGAAGCATGTGAAGATGAGAGTTGGACGAGAGCTATGAAAGAAGAGTTGTAGCAGATAGAAAAGAATCTGACATGGGAACTATTTCCTAGGCCTGTGAATAAAAATATAATTGGCTCAAAATGGATGTTCCAGAATAAGATAAATGAAAGTGGAGAAGTTGTAAGGAATAAGTCAAGATTGGTATGCAAAGGATATTCACAAGTTGAAGGTATAGATTTTGAAGAAGCATTTTCCCCTGTGGCTAGAATGGAAGCTATCAAGTTTTTTTGGAATTTTTTGGCCATACGGACTTCAAGGTGTATCAGATGGATGTTAAGTCAGCATTTTTGAATAGTGAATTGGAGGAAGAAGTGCACATGGAGCAACCTAAAGGTTTTTAGTTATCTAACAAACTGAACATGGTATGTAAGTTGAAGAAAGAATTGTATGGATTGAAGCAAGATCCCAAAGCTTGGTATGCATGATTGGACAGATACCTAACAAAGCAAGGATTTAGCAAAGGTTATGTTGAAAACAATCTCTACTTCAAAGTGCAAATGAATTAAACAAATAAAGGGGTATTCATTTCACAATCCAAGTATGTAAAAGAACTGTTGAAGATGTTTGGGATGGATGATTCCAAACCAATTAGTACTCCTATGGTAACCCGATTTAAATTCAACAAAGATGATGAAGCTACTAAGATTGATCAGAGCAAATATATATCTATGATTGGTGGACTGTTGTATCTTACTGCTAACAAACTAGATATTACGTATGCAGTATGTTTAGTTGCTAGATTCTAAGTAGATCCCAGAGAAGCACATGTTACAACTATGAAAAGGATATTTAGATACCTCAAAGGTATACCGTATTATGGATTATGGTATCCTAAGAGTAATTATTTCACCCTGAGTGCCTATACAAATGATGAATGGGCCAAATGTGTAGATGATCAAAAGAGTACCAATGGTGGTGCTTTCTTTCTTGGTAGGAGATTAGTTTCATGGTTGAGTAAAATGAAAGACTCGGTTTCTTTATCCACTACAGAGGAAAAATATATTGATGTAGCATCTTGCTACACCCATGTTTTGTGGATGAAGCAAACTCTGAAAGACATTGGAGTGATATGTGATGAGCCTATTTATATTTTCTATGACAACACAAGTGAAATAAACATTCCAAAGAACCCAGTAATGCATTCAAGAACAAAAAAAATATCTATAAAGTATCATTTCCTGAGAGAAAAGGTGCTAGAGAATGAAGTCAGATTGGAGTATGTGACAACAAAGGAACAAATTGTAAGCATATTTACTAAGGCTCTTCCAAAGCATACTTTTGAGAATCTTAGGGAGAGGATGGTGTTCATTGGTCATCCTAACTAAGTTCACATAAAGGTGCATCAGTCTAGTGAATTCATAGATTCTTGATTTATCTGGACTGATAGATGGGTCTACTCCATAGGTGGAGTAGAAAAGGTTTTCATTGTTGTAGTATTAGTGTACTTCTAAGGGGGAGTAATTTGAGTTGTTGATTTTTTCCATTGATGTCAAAGGGGGAGAGAAAGTCATGTGAAAAATAGTTGCAGAAGAAGAGAAGGTGTTCTCCTAGGATATTGTGTGATTTTTTTATCTTTAATGGTTTTTTCACATCATGTGTTGCCATCAATGACAAAGGGGGAGATTGTTGTAGGTATGAGCTAGTCTGGTGGTGTTGTCATTATTATTTTCATTGATGTCAACATAGGTCAGTATGTTGCAGATTGTACATGTATAGATGAGATGTTGAGATGTTGTGAGTACATGTAGCTATCTTTATAGTGTTGGGTTGATGAGTTTCCAAGTGCTTTTGAGAAAATTCATGAAGAAGAGAAGTTTGAATGATGAAAAGTGTTCAGAATGTGCTTCATTATGTGCTATGAATTTCGCTTGTGTTGATCCTATTCTTGTGCCGATTTGAATATTTTATAATGATGATCCCATGTTCATATTTCCTGAATTTTAGCTTTCGGTTTGATGGTACGCATAATTTACATTCACTAGTATGTGAACTTTTCTGGCACAGTTGGTTTTCTATGGACTGGGAGAAATATTGTTGCTCTATAGTTCTCCTCTATTTTTTTTTTAGGTCTTGCAGATCTAGAATAAGTCTTGTGAAGGTCTTTTCTGTGCTCTAGCAAGGAAGTTTGAAGTTTGGTGATCCAAAAGTCATGTTTCAATATTTCAGTGTGAGTTTATACAATCTGGATGGACTAGTGAAAGGTGTTTAGTGATTGAAGTTTGTTGTTTTGTTGCGGATGTATCTAGAAGATTCTAAGATGTATTCTCTTGCATAAGGAAATGTGTTGTGGTGTCTGCATGTCATCTTCTTGTTGGGAAGCATGTACATCACTGTTCTTTTGTGTTTTCATTAGGTTTGGCTGACTTGGTGTTTACACTTCATTCAAAGAGTAAAATTAAATTGAGGAAGCATGTGGTTGTTCTGAGACATTATTTTTGGTCTTGGTTAAATGTTTTATTGATCCATTCTCATTCCTTTCCACTGTGAGAATGTTGAGTCACCAACCTATTTTTGAATTTATGAAATGAGATAATTGTGGCCGACCTTGGAGAAAGTTTCTAAGGATGAGGATGGTATAAAAGCAAGTCAACTTGTGAAGAATTGTATGATAGTGTTATGAAAGTGATGAAAGTGAGCCACAAATCATAAGAGAAGAAGTGTGTGTGTGAGTGATTCGAGACAATAGTTCTTCATTGTGTTGAAGGCAATGACCTAAAGGTTTCTGCAATCCTACGTATGTGCATTAATTACTATGGTGGATCTTTTTTTCTCTTTTGTATCTATACGTAGCGAGCTTCCGTATTGGACAATGAGTCCTTTTTGTAGGTAGTGAGCCTTTCTACTTGGATAGTGAGCCCTCTTTTGCGAAGTAAACCTTGGGTAGTGAGCCTTTGTATTCATTTTATAATCTTTTATATTGTGAGTTAAGCCTCACCATGGTTTTTCCCTCATTGGGTTTTCCACATAAAAATTTGGTGTTCATTGTGTTGATCTACTTTCTATTATTTGTGTTTCATGCTCTTACTTAACAATAGAATAATGTGGTTGTGGAATTAATAAGTGTTGGGTTTAAGTTTGAATTTTATGACAATTGATTCACCCCCTCCTCTCAATTGTCCTGCAATTGTTTAACACAAAAAGACCTTTAGCAGAAGGAAAAATATCAATCCTACCCCCCACCAAGTTTTTCTAATGCTTCATGATGTAAAGGTTCAAATCTAGGAGAGAAGGCCACAAAAAATAGAACCTACATATTATTCCCATTTTGGAGAAGGAATTAATGCTATCAAAAGCCTCTTGCCTGACAGAGATAATAGGAGCAACAATGATAGACTTTAGAGGGAAAAAAAAGCCCACCCTCACCTCTTTGGACATTGCAACATCAACAAAAGACTTAGCAACCACAAAAAAACAATTGGGGATCCCACAACCTTGTCTGCGGTAGGAGACACTTTTGAAGCCATGACCAAAGAATACAATGATGGGTAAGACAAATCTATGACTATATCACATTCTAGTGAAGTAGGTTGAAGCACAATAGAGTGGGAGGTAGGGGGAAGGATATTTTTTTGACCTAAAAGCTCAAAATTGTAGAAGGTTAGGAGAGATGTTCCATCATAGGCGAGATACTTATGAAATTGACATGTTAAATCCATATTAAACCTTACATTTAAAACATAATTAAAGTTTGACTCTTAAGAGCCATAGTTCTCTATTGAATCCTACATACAACATTGAATTACATAATAGCAACACCAAACACTACAATGTGAATTCTCACATTACAAAATAAATCTCACATCACAAGAGAAAATTGCACAACACAAAAGATATTATCCTCTCCAATTAGGTTAGGTCAAATCCATTGTTAAGTCACAACAAGTTACCACATGTAATTTCCTTTATCTCATTAGCCATAGAACTCCATACACATTCAATTTGAATCATAAGTTTATCATCATGAAATTTGTAACAAAAGCAAAAAAAATATCAAAATTTAATATATCCAAATCTAGCATCCCATACCTAAAAATCTTTACTATATGTTTCATTTCATTATGATTATATTACATTTATCTAATACTACATTGGATCCAAGATCATAATTTCACAATCATATGAAATGCATCATAATCATTGAATCATAAACTAATAGTACACATGAATTAGCAAGAACAAGATCACCTAATTATTTGGCCATACTCATAATGTCACCATAAACATAACAAATATGAACCATATATGAATAAATACATATTCTGAGCCTAAAATAAATACCCAAAATAAAAGGTCCAATTCAAAATGGTGGAACCTTCAAGTTTCATGTTCCACTAGTCTAAAATGCATTTTCTTTGGTGTCCTCTTCATCTAATATGATTAGGGTTTTGGGTTTTATATTGAGGAGTTGGTTTACTTAGAATGTTTTCTCATTTGTTTAAATCCTTGTATTTTTATCTAATCCTATGTTGATATACTATTTTCTATCACCGGCCAAGTTAAAACAACGTAAGTCTTTGAGTTCATCCAGTTGACCGACCCCTTGTAGTTAGAGTTCCCCATTTACTGGTCGCTTAATATTTCCCATATTACCTTAGTCCAGGGACTTAATATTTATAAATTTGAAAATATAAAGTATTTGGCCTTTACATCATTTGCATAAAATGGTTTTAGTCCTCTTATAGCCTTCTCTTGCATTGTTCCTAGTTGGTCCCCTTTTAAAAAAACATGTGAGCATGTGCAAAATTCCTTCAATTAAGTCCTCGCCTATCTCTTTTTACATCACTCATCATGGATTGTTTTGTGAGTGATTGAATTATATCAGTGATGCTTGAAGAGCCTTATCCCTTTCTATCGTTCATTGTGAATAGGTTTTAAACCTTGAGTTTCATATTAGCAATGCATGATGTGAGTATTTTCCTTTATATCACTAGTTGCTTCTTTATCGCTAATTGCTTATGAGTTTTGAGCTCTAAATTGGTGATGTGTGATGACCTTATAAGCTCTTTGTATTTTCTTTCATCACTCATCGTGGATGGCTGCTCACTTATCTTTTTCAAAGTAGCAATGAGCGATGAGGTATTTTGTCCTAATATTCCATCACTGATTTGAAGTATTACTAAGTGTGATACTTGTTGTGACTTTGACCATGAAACATGTACACGTGGCTAAATATTGTTCCATCACCACTTCTCTCCCATTGCTCATATGACCCAAATATTGAGATATGAATTAGTGATACACGATGGGCAATGAATAGAGTCAAAGAAGGACCTTGATCTAATGGATGAGATCTTATTCTACATGTTGTTTACATCACTAATATGACACATGAAAGAAAAGAACATCCATGATGAGCAATAAATTGTTCATTCTATTTCCTATTGCACTACCTTGAGCCACCACTAATGCAAGTGAAAGTCTAGAGAACATATCAATGATGAGCGATGGCATATTCGATGGAATATTCCTCTTATTGTTGGGTCCTAAGACATTGTAGATTCATCCATAGAAGCATAGATCAAAGTAGTGATGCATGATGGATTCCAAACAAGAGGTGACATTCAAATAAAGGAAAAATGGAAGCATCTAAGGGATATAACTGAATGCAAATAGAAAAGGAGTGAAAAGAAAGGAGAGCCACTGGTCTAGTTTTAAAACAAAATGGTCAACAACCAATATTTGAACTCAAATGGATAAGTTTTATCTCACTCATGTGAGGTTTCTATCAGACATTAATGGTGATACACTCCATCCTCTAGCCATAAAGAAGGTAGTTGGCTCATTTATTCTCACAATTTCAACCGTTGAAGAGTAGAAAAGCTAATAAAGTTTGAGGAAATATGTGAAGAGCTTCGACGAATAGTTGAAGAAGGCATTAATAGAAAAATTCCATATGGGTAAGAAAATAATCACAGTTCTCTGTGTTAATTTCATTTAATTAACCTAGTCTAGGGAATTAGTGAGAATTTTGAATTCTTTAAGTTCTTAGGGTTTACTATGGTTTGTGAATCATTCAAATTCAATTGGGTTAGTGAGAATTGTGGGAAGTCTAGGAGGGTTTTAATTCTACAATATGTATCTTGAGCATTTAAACCAATAAGGTCTTTCCATAAATTTAAATTTGAAAACCCTAGTCCTATTATATTGTGAAAATGAGTGAGCCTAGTGAGTCTAGCATCATATCAGAGAGAAAACCCAAACAGAAGAGGGTTAAGAGACTCAAAACCTAGGATATCACGTCTGCACCTAAGTTAGATGCACTAGAAGCACCTACAAAGAAAAAAGGTGAGAAGAGAGCTCATGATAGATTCATGGAGGATGCATCCAAGGATGTGAATGAGGGAAGGTCAAAAATTGGAGAGAGACCCATAAGGTAGTGTTGTGCCCTTAGCACACACGCCCCGTTAAGAACGAGGACCCTCTTTTCTTTCACCTTGCTAGGCCATTTTTTCACTGCCTCATTTTGTGTGCCCCATTTTGGTGTCCTAAATGGTCAAATGTGCCTCCAAAGTCTCATCTTAAGTTGACTATTTTTCATCCCCTCCAATTTTTCTAAGTCTTGGTTCCTTGCGGAGTCTCCTTGGTAGTTTGCTTCTGCCAGCGGCCTTAGGGCCTGGCAAGCCCGCCTCACCAAGCTTCCCTAGCTGAGTTTCCTCTAAGAATTCGCTGTTCAAAATTGCAGAAGCCTTCCACCTTCCCGAGCCCTGGGACCCAACTCCTTCTTTGCCTACCCTATTTAACTTGTGATGAAACTGGATTGCTTTTACCCTTGTCGGGCTCACCCCTCTGAAATTCTGTCCCCAGAACTCCATGTTGTCTTCACCATTTTTGATGGCCAAACTGCGGCAATGCTCCATCCTCCGGACCCTAGGTTCCCTTTCATCGGTGATTTTCAAAATGAACATTGAAACAACCATCTGACCACATCCTTTCAGCCCCTGGACCTCCCGCCACTGTCCGAGATTTAAACCCACCAACCCTCCTGTCATCTGTATGAGCATTAAATGGGCATATTAAATTCTAATTGGGGTATAAATATTAGGCTCAACCTGTCATTTGCATATGTCAGGCTAGCTAGAGGAAGTCAGAGAGATTTTGGGGAGTCCAACACCTTCGTCGCTCGCCGCCCTCGCGCCCATTGCCCTCGTTTGCTGATCCTTAGTGGATTTTGCAACTTCTTTCATTGGACTTCTGAGGCAAGTTTGTCGTCCTCCCTCCCGTGAGGTTTTTTATGATTTTGTGCTTAAAATAATGAACAAAATGGGCTAAAAATGCTTTAATTAGGTAAAACATGACAACATCTAAAAAACCCATGTGTTCAAATTCTAAGAAACCTTCAAAACATCATCTAAGATCAAGTCGAAACTCGACCTTTCCGCTGCCATTCTTCGCACAAGGCATTCATGCCCTCTGGGCCCGCGTCGGCTCATTGCTGTTAAACTTAGCAAATAGAAAACAATCAAACCAAGCGGCGGGATGCCCTATCGAGCCCGCTACCCCAGAATTTCGTTGGTACGTCATCGTTAGACTTAAAAGTCGACAAAATTTGAAGTTCGGCCTCTATTTTGACTTCCTGGACCCGCTCCCATGGGACTCCATCCCTGAGAGTCCTCGTCGTTTCCATCATTCCAAACGGTGGAGTGCCCTCGTCCACCTAAGATCTGGAACCCATATCTCCTTTTTCCATTTGTTAGACCATACCAAAATGAATTGATCAAACATGTCCTCGGGCCCTGGTTCGTGGAGTTCCGTCTACGAATTTCCCTTGCATCTTTGTCATTTCAAACGACTATCTAGCAATGTCTTTCCATCTCCTAGGTCTCGACCCTCCATTTTCTGCGAAGACCAAGTAGAAAGAAAAATTTGGCACCATTTCCCTCGTTGGGCCCCATCCACCTAGGATTTCGTCCCATCTCATTCGGTTCAAAAGGGAAAAGCAGGTTTGTCTTTCAACCTCCAAGACCCGCCATCCGGATTGCTAAAAGAAACTTAAGAGAAAACCTAGCGGCCAAGCTCAATGTCAGGTCTGGTCCACCAGGCTGCTCCCAATAGATTTATGCCCAACGACCGCTGTTCTAAATGGTGGAGCCCTGACAACTTTCCGCCCTTGTATCTCTAGGTGCCCCAAACGTGATCCAAATGACCTTCAATTTGAAAACCAATCTCAACCCACATGCTCAGATTCAACCTTCTCGTACATGACCCTTTCAAACCATCAAAATCTGAATTGGGATGGATTGCCCTACCCTGTTCGCCTATCAAAACAACATTTCTGCCAAGGAGGTCTAGCCCTCACGACCCAGTTTGTCCAAAATCCCTCCAGTAAATGACTAATGACATCTGGAAGTAAAAGTTTGATTTCATGAATGATATATTGTCTAATTAAATTTTGTCCATGGGATTTCATCTAATTTTCATGCTTTCATGATCGGTTGTGCTCATTATGCCCTTGCTTGCAGGATATATGGAATTGGGTATAGGACCCTCGAGGGGAATTACAGAAAAAGACAAAGGGAAAAAGGCAGGAAAGGCTCCTCGTGGAGAGGAGGATAAATACCAAATGAAGTACCAGTTCCAGGGAGAGCCTTTGCATTTGAATATTATCACAGACTGGAAAGAAATTACAGATACGAATATCGGTCACATCGATATTAAAGAGTTCAAGAAAAGGGTTAGAATCCACCCTAAGATCGACAATGCCAGACTGATCAAGAAAAATGGAATTGCTAAAGTTGCAAGCTTCCCTCTATCCCTCATAGCCCTCGAATTGATCATGGCTTGTGGGTAGGAATATCAACCACATACATGAACAATTGTTGAAAGAGATGGAAACATCCTTGCTGACATGTCAGGTGAGGCGATTACGAAGAATTTTCACATCCCCACCTTTGAATAAATGGAGATTCCCACCATAGCAGAGTGTAAAACAACGTGGGATGAGGACCTGATGGGCTGCAAGAAGCTAACAAATCAGTACTGGCTCAAAGAAAAAAGGGGCAGCGTTGCAAAGGTTCCTCAAGAACTCTTCCGCAACAACTTCCATGAGGAGTACCATGACTTGGTCACCATGTTGAGTAGGGTGATGGGCCTCCCCAATGCTGCATATTTTTAGGAATGGATGGTGTATTTCATAGAGCAGATCCTCCGTGGGGATGAAGATGTCACCACAAAAGCTTCGTTCTACTAGGGAGGCATAATAAGTGACTGCTTCCACAAGCAGTTCATGAATGTAAAGAAGACCTCCAAGTTCTACATGACCTCCTATCTTGTGTAATCATTGGACAAGTGGAGGTAGTATAGTGGATTGTTTGTTGCATCTAATGAGGAACCAGGTCATGTGCTGAAGGTCTATGACAAATATCCCCAGCTCTAGTTCAGGAACTTCAAGAAAGAGTATTGCAGGGTGAACGATGCCTTCATTGGCCACACCATTAGATTGCTTGGAGGGGATTTTGAAAGAAGGGTCTCTCACAATGCTTGGGCATTCATAAAGAAATATGCCTTCTTATTCATACAATACCCCAAGTTCACATATATTTGTGCCCAAGGTTTCACAGAGAGGCTAAATAAGCTGCCCCAGTACCCCAATGACTAGATCATACTATTAGAGCTCTCCCAAAAGATGCAACATGTGCATTCAGTCCTCGACAGTAGAAATTTGGCGGGGATTCCTTATCCCTTAACTTTCGGCCAAGGGATGTACAGATTACAAACCTCCTAGTGTGTTGGGAATTTTGAGAAGGAATTGGCAGAGTATCATTTTTTCTTACACACTGCTCACCCATGGACCCATATGGGCATGTAAGGAAAGCACTAGGACTAGGGTACGCCCATTTGCATCATGTGGAAGACTTTTGGGTAGATTTACAGGATGAAAATGAGGTGTGCACAAGGAACTACATGAGAATGACTACGTACTTCACAAAAAGAGTACAATTGTTTCTTGTACTTGATCAAGTTGAAGAGGATGAAAGCACCATCATGGACCCTAGGCACAATGCAGTCGTTAACTTGCTGCTGCTAGTAATAGATTGGGATGAGCAAGAGGTCAATGACCTCGATATTATAACCCAACCAATCGTGGCTCATACCAAAGAATGGGTTAATGGACAAGTAGCCTGATTGAAGCAACAAGGGGTTGTCCTCACATATGAGGGACTCAAGAGTGAGCCTAGTGATGCAGAGGATGTTGTTGCCATAAATTCAACAAGAGGGACATCCAAGTCTCCTCTGCTCACAAGATCGAAGAAGAGGCAGGGAATGGAAGCAGAGCAGTTGCCAGATCCAAAGGTTTATTCTAGAAAATATTTAGGAGGTTCACCCTCTAAGAAGCCCAAATAGACGGGAAGCATTGTGAGGCAACCAACAATTCAAGAGGATCCCCTTCAAGAGTGTGTGGAAGGGAAAATAGATCAGCCAAAACCTCCTCCAACTCTCCCTATTTCCATCGCCCTTCCATCTGTTTCCTAGGCCATGGTTGCCACATCCCCACCTGCGGTGGACATCTTGGTCCATCTTGCTTCCTCTCCGTTAGTTGGGCCCGTAATAATGATTGAATCCTCCTCTGCTGCAACTTCTTTGCTTTCCTTTGCTTCCATGTCACCCACTGCATCACTTCCATTGGTAGCAGTGACAATGCCAATGCACACACTCACATTGCTAGAGGCTTTCTCGAGGCATATGCAAAATGTCCCCTCTGAGATTTCCCAAATCTTTTTGGATCCCACCATCCAAGCTACCTTAGCGCAGGTCCTCGCCAGCGTTTCACCCTCACAACCTCCAACAGGACCACCAGCAATGGAGTCCACGATGCTAATCTTAGAAGAATGGTAAAAACAGGAGATGTTGACTTCAAAGGCAGTGGAGGAAGATGCCGATGAGTACCACGAACACCCAGAGTATGAACACTAGAAAATTGACAGGGTGGTCCATGAAGAAGAAGAAACAGGTTCTTCTAAAAGTGGAGATGAAGAGGAGGGTGCAAGTGGTAGAACTATTGTGCAATCCTTTGATGATGATTTCGAGGAGGAAATGGCCTGACAATTGAGGGATGATAAAGAAGAGGCAGAAAGGTCACCTCCCAGAGAAGAAAGGAAAGAAGATGACAAGGAAGCAAAAAATGTAGAAATTCCTATAGGGGAACAACAAAAGAATGTATCACCTCCTTATAGAGAAGAATAAAATTTAGAAGACAAACCTAAGGGTGAGGTTCCATCTGACAAAATTCTTGAAATTGAGCAGCTCGAGGAGCATGAGCATAAGGGTGAACAAGATGAAGAAAAGAAAGGGAAGGGGGCTGAGAAAGAAGAAAGTCCTCTAGAGCAATTTCCTACTAAGCTTCCCATCAAGCACCTTGTTTTCATCCAAGACTCTGATGAGGAAGAGGGAGAAGACACTAAAATGGAAGAAAAGGCTCTCAGAGATAAAGAAAAAGAGATCCGAACAAAGGAGGGCAAGGGTGATCGTGAATTGCCTAAGGGAAAATATGCTATGCCTGAATGGTTGGAAAGATAGCTTGAAAAGAACACTCATGCCCCAAAGGATCCAAGAGCAAGACTGGAGACTATCTTAGCTTAAGCACAGATCACAACCAGGAAAGAGAAGAAGCCCAAAATCAGATCCAAGGTAACGATGGATGCTTTTGGATCCTGAATTATGTAGGTAGCAACACCAGTGGTGGGCAAAGAAAGGGTGAGCTATAATATCTCCACCATTGACGTGGGAACAACTACTAGAGAGTACAAGGTGGAGCACCTCGAGGAACTTTTTGCCATGGTAGTGCATTTAATACAATAGGATAAAGTTTCAAAGGATGAGCTTAAAGTACAGGTAACTGATCTGACAGCTTACATCCGACAATGGTCCTCAACTAAAGAAATTCCTACTAGGTCCTTGGCTCCACCACAACTACTATCCAAGGAACAAATTAATAAGCTAGAAAAGAGAAAGAATTTGGACAAGGCTACAGAAAGCTAGTTCCGACGAGTTCTATACGTCGGAAATATGGGAATTGACTTGGCTGTCTAGACAACCAACAAGTTCTTGGAATTACAACAATCTCTTGAGAGCACAAGAAGGCTCTGCTCTGACTTCTTGGCAAGATACGAGTCCACCTATCCAGAGATTGAGGCTATCCTCAAGCTCCCAAGTGTGACATGGGAAAAGGAGCTCGCGCTCAAAAGGGACGATCACTGGCTGATGGATGTATGGAAATGAGACTTTGAGAATAGAAAAGAAAGATTGGAGCAGGTGATTGACAAAGTAGATCTGGATATTGAGTGGGTCAAAGAGATTAGGATGGATTGCATCTGATATTTGAAGCTAATGACAGGCTATGAGATGCCCATCGTACAAATGGACCCAGATAAAGTAAGGACTCATTTCTAGAAAATGATGGAGGACATGATGTCAGATGAGATAACCATAGATTTCATGATTTTTGTTGTTCGAGCCTTCACCTAGTCAGAGCTATTCTGGGACCACGCTACTAAGTATGATGAAGATTGGAAAAGGCTTGAGGACAACTCCAAGGAGTGGAGTTATCAAGTATTGTGGTCCGAGGTCATAGAGGTCGACAAACTCCAATAGGTAATTTTGAAGTTCATGGAGTATGCAGCTTTGAAGAAGTAGGAAGGCAACCCTATTGTTAGTGAAGAGATTCTAAATGAATAGCTATAGCAAAAGGGAAATCAACAACAAGACAAAAGGCTACAGTGTTGTCACTAAAGGACAAAATAGGGATGAAGACAAAGTTGTATTTTAAATTGTAATAAATTGGGGGGTTAGGTAGAACCCTAGTTTGTAGTGAATCTTGGCCACACAATGAGATTAAATCTTGGCCATTTGTTCTACTTTTTGGGCACTATAAATAGGGGGGTCTCCTCTCATATTTGAAGAGAGTTGAGTTGTTGTAGACATGTTGTAGAAATTTCTAATGAAAATACATTGACTTAGTGCATTTTCTGAGTTCTTCACATGTTTCATGATTCAATCTTCCATTGTTAGATGCTTTATTTAGATTTACACTACTATTCTAGTTAACTTTAAATTGCTTAGATAGATTTTGGTAATGTTGTTCTATGATTGTAGAAATTTTTGTTGTGTTGATGCCTTCTTGTCCGTACTTTTGCTATATGCTGCTGGTAAATGGTCTTGTAAAGTTAGTCTAGGCTGAAACTTGAAGCTGCTTTTAAAATTTTATCTTCATTCATGCATGTATGTGGAGGATGAATGGTAAAATATCTGCAAACCTTTGAAGATGGCACAAATTTCATGATACTGTAGGTTTCTTGGTTAAGTGGAATCTTGTTTGAAGGAAGCTATCCATAGCAAAACCTCCATGATCACTGTTCACAATTAGTTGCAGATCTAGGAACCTTCCCTCTTCCCTACTCTTTTTTTTTTTTTGAAACAACCTATGCTAAGGTTCATTGCACATTGTAAAGCCAAAACTTAAGGAAAACATTGAAGTTTTAGATTGTTGTTCATACCTATAGCAAAGTACACCTTAACTCCCATCTTAGAAACTTCAGATTTTAAGATCCACCTCTCATCTAGCTACGTAAGTCTGCCCTGTGATTACTAGAAAAATCACACCAAACATCAACTAAGGAGTTCCATGCAAGTCATGACCTGATACCCGAGAGACCTTGGGGCGATTTTCAACAACTTGCTATTGGAAGTCTCCTTTCAAGAGAGGTAGTGCATCTACACATTGCTTGTGTTGAGAAAGTGTGCAAAACACCCATCAATAGGTAGGTTGTTGTTACAAGAAAATTGATTGATCTTGCTAGTAGAATTGGATAACCTACTCAACCACATAGTGGGTGGGAATGGTTCTTGTATACTTTTAATGGAAGATATGCTAGACGACCACCCATATACTTATGGGGTCTTAATCTCAGGAGGCATGTAGTGCCTAATGTATTTTTGGAGGTTGATGTGATGTTGGATCTTGCAAAACACTATGATCCCAAGGAAAGGAAAATCAAGAGTGAAAATGGAACTCTGATCCTTGAGGTGGCAAGGGATAAAATTGTGGAGGAATTCAACTTGAAACCCAATTATATAGGGGTATGTGCAGGATCATGATGGGCCAAAAAATGGCAATATGATGGGTATTTGTAGGATATGTGGCTGACAACTTTCTTTTTACCCAAAATTGATGAAATGAAAAGGGTTTTTAAAGGATATTCTCAGCTTTCCACCAATATAAATTATCTTTTACTTTGAATTTAATAAATAATTATTATTTATTTTCTAGTTGAATTATGAGTAAAGTCCTTATTGAGATTTCAAATGGTATCACCTTTTTTGAATCTGAAACATTTTTCACATTCTAGGCTTCACGTACTATAGGATTAAAAAAAGAAAAATTGAATTTCATGAAGTTTTGACGAAGTTTAGGTGGTCATACATACAAGTTTTATATTTTTGAAAAGTTGTAATAAAAAATTCATAATTAATTATTTACTTGGAAAAAAATTACAGAAAAATATGCATCACATCGAGACATGAGTCCTCTACTTATATCTAAAATATTATAAAAAAATATTATCATTTTATTGTGGTTAGGGTGGTCAGATAAACACCTACTTCTTATTTTTTCCCTGAAATTTAAGTACTAGTACATTGAAGTTTCAGATTTTCACCAAATAGATTTTTCTTTTTTAAAATAAACAGAGTAGTTTAGAAAATTCATTCAATTTTCTACATATTATATTGTTACATATTTTTGAAATAATATAGATAACTTATTCAAATTTTTATGTCAAGTTACCTAACTTTGATTTTTTTGATTTTTTTGCCACTTAAGGGCCTTTTTTTTTCATGATGATCCTGCACATACCCATAGTCATCATAAGGCATGTGGATTTGTATACTGAATATGGACATAATAGATTTGGGTACATGAAGAATGTGCTTGCAAGGCACATAAAAGATAATAAGGGAGGATTTGGTCCTAAGGACTTGGAGCAGTTTTGATGCCAAAATAACTATTGATCTATAGGTAATGGTGATATTTATACAAAATTGGAATTCAAATAGGGGATTTTATTATGCTACTTACATTTTTGAGCGAATGCACACATATTTGATTAGTTCGAAGTAAGGAAATGTTCCTTTTTTTTTCCACATTATTATCTATTAATGCACATGCTTCTATTTGTTGGACAAGAAAAATGGAAGAAAAAATTGAAACTGAGGTAAAAGGATGATGAGAAAAATGATTTGCCTATCCAAATGTGGACACATATCTGGGAAAAAATTATCTCCATTCAAACTATTTGTTATTTTGCAATGTTATCATATATGGTATTTTGGAGAGTTTGGGTGTGGCACCCATTTACAAGATTTCAATAGTAATTAGGGATATCATGTTCCCCAAGGATGTAGAAGGAACACAAGAAGACCACAACTGGCTTGATTGGTTTCTACATTTGGAATACACTCTAATTAGGGCCTATGGAGCCAAGGTGGCATCACATTGTTTACCCTTGTATGTATCAAAAAAATTGGCATTCATGGAGTTAATGTGGAAACCCAATTTTATGGACAAGGAGTTGTTCAAAACTCATAGGAAAGGTTTCACGGTAGTGCCAAAATGCACTTTTTCTTATTTTAAAGCTACTTCCAAGGAATCCTATGAGAAATTTGGGATAATGGTGAATAACCTCAAGTTGCCTGTTCATGAGGTTAGGAGTTTTGATCCAAAAGGATTTGTAAATGGTATGAGGGAAAAGAAGGTTTTCCCATAAATTTTTATATACAGATGATGTGTTGATAAATTTGACAAGTGATGGAGCAGTCACATCGAGGAAGAAGGAATGGACTACTATTTGTGATATTGAAAAAGATATCATAAAAATAAATGCATTTTATGTGAGCCCATATGATAAAATTGAAAACCCTCTAGAGAAGTCTATGAAAAAATTGAGTGATTATCAAAGTGGAGAGTTTAATGTAAAGTTCAAAGAAGTTGTTGAAAGAGCACAAGGTCTCTTAGAGCAACAACACCAAGCCATGGATGTTTCTGACCGGCCTCTTGAGATTCAAGGAGGGGGTGTTGAAGAAATTGGGGAAGAGTAGATGGAAGATCATGTGTCTGGTGATGAGAAGGTGGAGAGGAGAATCCCTTCTCCCAAAATTAATGATGCTCTTGATTCTAATGTACCCTAGGATAGGGTGGTTAAATGGCAATATGATGAGAAGGCAAATGATGATCCAAGGATCAAGGCCTATGATGAATATCTTGCACATGATTCCTTAATTAAAAAAAAATATTTTAAAGATTTCATCATTCAAAAGAGAGGATTGAACAAGTTAAAGTTGGTGTGGACCCCTCTCTGAAGGAGGAGGCAAAGAAAGTAGAAGAAGAAAATATCAAGGCTAAGATTGTAGCCATTGATCCTACTGAAGCTATAAAAATTGTTGTAGAGAGTGGAATAATGTTGCTTTCTAAATGTACTATCACCTCGTCCATTGCACTTGATGAAATAAGAAGAGATCCACAAGTCTTTGTGTCAGAGGAGCACTTTGACAACTAGGTGTTCGATTTGGTTATAGTCCTAAATTGCATACTCTTGCAATTTGGTCTATGGCACCTAATATTGGGAAGCATTCAAACTTGTTAGGTCAATTGAAGAAGTAATTGGCTAAGGGGTAGTAAATAGGGTTGCAAACATATGCCTGTTCATGCAGCAAAATTGGTTGTGCATGCTGCAATGCTTAGTGTTGACACAACACAAATTTCTCAAAAGAAATATGATGCATTATTTAAAGAGCATAATCTTCTCTTGGATGAAATTAATAAGATGAGAGCCACATCAAAAGCATTTAATTCAATAAGATTATTGTCTTCACCATCATCATCTTCCTCAAATATGTTAACTTGGGATAGGGAAACCTCAGCACTAAGGATTTCGAGCTTGAAGAATGAATTAAAAATAGAGAAAAGCAATGTAAAGAAGACCGAAATGTAGATAGTTAAAGTGGTCAATGATATTTTTGATGATGTATTAAAACACAAAGTAAGAAAATTGGTAAATAAAGCTAATAATGTGTGGGATGCATACAAAAACATTCGTGAGTAAAATGTTAAATACTTGCAAATTCAAACTGAGTGGAGTAAGTGGAGCACTAGGGTGGGAACATTGAAAGAGATGATGCCATAGATGCAAGAAGACCCTAAAGCTCCCACCAACATCCCAGATTTATTAAAGGAAATTGATCTAGTGAATGAAATCACAACTTTTTATGGAAAGTTGGGAATGCAACTCTAGAAAAAATTGAGAATGTTGAGAGAAATGGAAGGGCGTCGTATGCCTAAAATATTAGATGATAAGGGCGAATTAAAAGAGTTTTCTAAGTGGAAGGAAGAGTTGGGAGATCTACTCCCTCATTATAAGATGATGCTTAGTGTTACTGATTACTCTATGTTGAATCCAAATATTGATAATATGACAGGAGTTGAAACGAGAATGGACACATTTGTTAAAGAGGGTAAGGCTTTGATTGATAAAAGGTACAATCAACACAATACAAAAGTATAGAAATTTTTGGATATGCAATGGCGCACTGAGGAGGATTAAAATACATGGCTTGAAAAATTTATAGATTAAGCCTATATTGGAGTATTGTAAAATGTTGTATTCTCTTAGTAATGAAAATTGATGATAAATATTGTGAGTAACAGATGGGAGAAATATAATACATAGCTTGGAACCTGTACATATTACACTTTTGCTAAAGTATGGATAAAATATTGTTTTCTCCCCAACATGAAAATTTATGACAAAGGTGTTGATATGGATGGGTCTACTTCTCTCTTTTCAATTTTTTTTCTTGTTTTAAAGTTTTGTTGATTGGACGTGCATGTGGAGAACAATTTTGGATTGTGAAGAAGATAGTTTGGTAATGATGCAATGATGAAATATGCCTTTTGGAAGGTGGAAAAATCTTCTTCAATAAATGGAAGCTAATTTTTTTTAATACGTTTTCCCCCTCATCAAAGGTGCAAATATAACCACCTTGGGAAGTTTTGGAATTGAAATGAAAATGTATGTCAAATCTAAAATGTGATTGTAAGTGTAATTTGGATTGAAGCTTGTTGCTCCCATGTTTCTATAAATGGGAATTCAATGCCATTTACATGGGTCTTTGTTTGGAGAAAGTTTGAACTCATGTAATAGCAATTTTGTAAATCAAGCACAAAGGAATAGAATAGTTTTGAGTCCTAGGTGTGAATTTTGGTTTGTAATAGACATAATAGTTTTACAGAAGTAATGGAATATGAATGAGAATTGTAAATTATGGAAAAATTGCTCTCTTGTGTATTTTGTTTCTCAAATTATGAATAAAATGATCAAGGAAATTTTATTTTTCCTCTATCATTTTGCTTGATTGTATGGTTTTATTTCTTCTTTATTTCAAATAACTAATTAAATGCTTTAATAGAACCATAGGTTTGTGAGATGAAGTTCAAGGATTAATAATTAGTTTTTTTCTTTGGATATCCTCACTTGTATATTGCAAAGCAATATACCGATAGTCAATAAATGCTAACTTTAATTACTGGTGTATTATAGTTTGTTTCAAATTTGAATCCATCACCCATGAATAAAACACTTGTCTATTATTTTGGTTATCCTATATGTGAATGAGTTAGCCCATACCTATCAAAGAACACAATCTAAATGAAAATAACTTACACAACTTTAATTGTTGCAATTTTTTATAAAGTATCACCCATTCCTTTATTTAAATAGTGATTTGTTAAAGGATTAGCCAAATCCTTGAAGGATTATGTTTAATTTGCATTCTACATGAATGAATCTATTATTCATAATATTTATGGTAATTTGGTAGAAGATTATCATTTAAGAATTGTAAGGATCACCCTCCTTGGTATCACAAAGCCCAAAGTGTAGATGTATAATCCTAGCAAGCTTCTACCTATTTGTTGGTCAATCCTCTACCTATTAGTGTTAAGGTTTCCCTATCTCAAGTTAACATATTTGAGGAAGATGAGGATGGTGAAGACAATACTCTTATTGAATGAGTTGCTTGTGATGTGGCTCTCATATTATTAATTTCATCCAAGAGAAGATTATTCTCTTTAAATAATGCATCATATTTCTTCTGAGAAATTTGTGTTGTGTCAACAACATTGTAGCATGCACAACCAATTTTGCTACATGAAAAACCATATGTATGCAACCCTATTTACTACCACTGAGCTAATGACTTCTTCAATTGACCTAACATCTTCATGCTTCCCAATATTAGGTGCCATAGACCAAATTGTAGGAGTATGCAATTTAGCACTATAACAAAATAAAACACCTAGTTGTTAAAGTGCTCCTTTGATACAAAGGCTTATGGATCTCTTCTTATTGCATCAAGTGAAACGGATGAGGTGATAGTACATTCAAGAATAAAAATTATTCCACTCTCTACAACAATTTTTCTAGCTTCAACAGGATCAATGGCTACAATCTCAGCCATGATCTTTTCTTCTTATACTTTCTCTCCATCTTCCTACTAAGAGGGGTCCACACCAGCTTTAACTTGTGCAATCCTTTCTTTTAGTTCCTTTCTTCTCATTTGAATGATGAAATCTTTAAACTCTTTTATTTTTATGAAGGCATCATGTGCAAGAGATTCATCATAGGCCTTGATCCTTTGATCATCATCTACCTTCTCATCATATTTCCATTTAACCACCCTATCCTGGGGTACATTAGAATCAAGAGCATCATTAATTTTGGGAGAAGGTATTATCCTCTCCACCTCCTCATCACCGGGCACATGCTCTACCATC
Organism: Sequoia sempervirens; assembly: GCA_007258455.2. Classification (NCBI taxonomy): domain Eukaryota; kingdom Viridiplantae; phylum Streptophyta; class Pinopsida; order Cupressales; family Cupressaceae; genus Sequoia; species Sequoia sempervirens. Next base: position 271,200,090 of record VDFB02000013.1, on the reverse strand, counting down.
TTCTGTTTCCCAATTTCTTCAACACCCCTTCCTTGAATCTCAACAGGTTGGTCAGGAACATCCATGGCTTTGGGTTGTTTCTCTAAGAGAGCTTGTGCTCTTTCAATAGCTTCTTTGAACTTTACCTTAAACTCTCCACATTGATAATCACTCAAATTTTTCATACACTTCTCCAAAGGGTTTTCAATTTCATCATATGGGATCACATAAAATGCATTTATTTTCATGACATCTTCTTCAATATCACAAATATAAGTCCATTCCTTCTTCCTTGATGTGACTACTCCATGAATTTTCAAATGTATCAACACATCATCTGTATATTAAAATTGACAGGAAAACCTAGATATACCCTTTCTTTTTCCTCATACCATTTACAAATCCTTATGGATCAAAACTCCTAACCTCATCAACACACAACTTGAGGTTATTCACCATTATTCCAAATTTCTCATACGATTCCTTGGAAGTAGCTTTAAAAGAAGAAAAAGCACATTGTGGAACTACCATAAAACCTTTCCCATGAGTTTTGAACAACTCCTTGTCAATAAAATTGATTTGTCACATCAACTCCATGAATGTCAATTTGTTTGATACATACAGGGGTAAAAAATGTGGTGCCACCTTGGTTCCATAGGCCCTAATTAGAGTGTATTCCAAATGTAGAAACTAGTCAACCTAGTTGTGGTCTTCTTGTGTTCCTTCTGCATCCTTGGGGCACATGATATCCCTGATTAGCCTTGAAATCCTGTAAATGGGTGCCACACCCAAACTCTCCAAAGTACCATATCTGATAACATTGCAAAATAAAAAATAGTTTGAATGGGGAAATTTTTTGTCCTAGATATGTGTCCACATTTGGATAGGAAAATCATTATTCTCATAATCCTGTTAACTTAGTTTCAATTTTTCTTCCATTTTTCGTGTCCAACAAATAGAAGCATGTGCATTAATAGATAATAATATGGAAAAAAAAGGGACATTTTCTTGCTTCAAAGTAATCAAATTTGTGTGCATTTTCTCTACAATGTAAGCAGCATAATCAAATCCCCTATTTGAATTCCAATTTTGTATAAATATCACCATTACCTATAGATCAATAGCTATTATGGCATCAAAACTGCTCCAAGTCCTTAGGACCCAATCCCCCATTATTATCCTTTATGTTCCTTGCAAGAACATTCTTCATGTTCCCAAATCTATTTTGATCATATTCATTATACAAATCCAAATGCCTTATGCTGACTATATAATTGGGTTTCAAGTTGAATACCTCCTCAATTTTATCCCTTGTCATGTCAAGGATTAGGCATCCATTTTCACTCTTGATTTTCCTTTCCTTGGGATCATAGTGTTTTGCAAGATCCAACATCACATCACCCAACAAAAATACATTAGGCACTATAATCCTCCCAAGATTAAGACCCCATAAGTATTTGGTTGGTCGTCTAGCATATCTTCTATTAAAATCATACAAGAACCATTCCCACCCACTCTATGGTTGAGTAGATCTCCAATTCCACTAGCAAGATGAATAAATCTGCTTGTCACAATAGCCTACCCTATGGTTCTCTCTCAAAATTTTGACCCTCCCTCATTCACATCCTTCGATGCATCCTCCATGAATTTTTCATGAGTTCTCTTCTCGCCTTTTTTCTTTGTAGGTTCTTCTAGTGCATCTAGCTTAGGTGCAGATGTGATATCCTAGATTTTGGGTCTCTTAACCCTCTTCTATTTGGGTTTTCTCTCTAATATCATGCTATACTCACTAGGTTCACTCATTTTCATATTATGAAAGGACTAAGGTTTGTAAATTTAAATTTATGGAAAGACCTTATTGATTTAAATTCTCAAGATACAGATTGAAGAATTAAAACCCTCCCAAACTTCCCACAATTATCACTAACCCAATTGAATTTGAATGATTCATAAACCATAGTAAACACTAACCACTTAAAGAATTCAAACTTCTCACTAATTTCCCTGACCAACTTAATTAAATGCAATTAACACGGAGAGGTGTGATTATTTTCTTACCCAGATTGAATTTTTCTATTAATGCATTCTACAACTATTTGTTGGAGCTATTCGCATGTTTCCTCAAACTTTATTAGCTCTTCTACTCTTCAATGGTTGCAATTGTGGGAATAAATGAGCCAAATACCTTCTTTATGGCTAGAGGATGAAGTGTATCACCATTAATGTTTAATATCAATCTCACATGAGTGAGATGAAACTTAGCTATTTAAGTTCAAATGTTGGTCATTGATCATTTTGTTTTAAAACCAGATAAGTGGCTTTCCTTTCTTTTCACTCCTTTTCCTTTTGAATTCAGTTATGTCCCTTGGATGCTTCAATGTTGCCTTTATTTTCCTGTCAATTCTTGTTTGGAAGCCATCGTGCATTGCTACTTTGATCTATGCTTCTATGGATGAATATGAAATGTCTTAGGACCCAACAATGAGAGGAATATTCCATCGAATATGCCATCCCTCATCGTTGATATGTTCTCTAGACTTTCACTTGCATCAGTGATGGCTCAAGGTAGTTGGATAGGCAATAGAATTAACAATTTATTGCTCATCATGGATGTTCTTTTCTTTCATGTGTCATATACATGATGTAAACAACAAGCACAATAAGACCTCAACCATTAGATCAAGCTCCATCTTTGTCTCTATTCATCGCCCATCGGGCATCGCTAATTCATATCTCAATATCCAAATCACATTAGCAATGGGAGAGAAGTGGTGATGGAACAATATTTAGCCACGTGTACATGCTTCAAGGTCAAAGTCATAGGAAGCATCAAACTTAGTAATACTTGAAATCAACAATAGAATATTAGGAAAAAATACCTCATCGATCATCGCTACTTTGGAAAAGATAAGCGGGTAGCTATCCATGATGAGTGATGGAAGAAAATATAGAGAGCTTATAAGGTCATCACACATCACCAATTTAGAACTCAAAACTCATAAGCAATTAGTGATAGAGAAGCAACCAGTGCTATAAAGGAAAATACTCACATCATGCATCACTAATATGAAACTCAAGGTTTAAAACCTATTTTTGATGAGTGATATAAATGGATAAGGCTCATCATACAACAATGATACAAGTCAAGCACTCACAAAACAATTTGCGATGAGCGATGCAAAAAGCGATGGGCGAGGACTTAAGTGAAGGAATTTTGCACATGCTCACATTTTATTTTAAAAGGGGACTGACTAGGAGCAACACAAGACAAGGACATAAAAGGACTAAAACCATTTTATTCAAACAATGTAAAGGCTAAATACTTTATATTTTAAAATATATAAACATTAAGTCGTTGGACCAAGGTAACATGGGAAATATTAGGTGATGGGTAAATGGGGAACTCTAACCACAAGGGGCCGGTCAACTAGATGAACTCAAAGACTTATATTGATTTAACTTGGCCGTAGATAGAAAATAGCAGGTCAACATAGGATTAGATCAAAATACAAGGGTTTAAACAAAGGAGAAACCATTCTAAGTAAACCAACTCCTCAACATAAAACCAAAAACCCTAATCATATTAGATGAAGAGGAGACCAGAGAAAATGCATTTTAGACTAGTGGAACATGAAACTTGAAGGTTCCACCATTTTGAATTGGACCTTTGATTTTGTGTATTTATTTTAGGCTCACAATATATATTTATTCATATATGGTTCATATTCTTTATGTTTATGGTGACATTATGAGTATGGCCAACTAATTAGGTGATCTTGTTCTTGCTAATTCATGTGTACTAGTAGTTTATGATTCAATGATTATGATGCATTTTATATGATTATGAAATTATGATCTTGGATCCAAGAAATGTACTATTAGATGAATGTAATATAATCATAATTAAATGAAACACACAATAAAGATGTTTAGGTATGGGATGCTAGATTTGGATATATTAGATTTTGATATTTTTTTGCTTTTGTTACAAATTTCATGATGATAAACTTACAATTCAAATTGAATGTCTAGGCAATTCTATGGTTGATGATATCAAGGAAACTACATGTGGAAAATTGTTGTGGCTTAACAATGGAGTTGACCTAACCTAATCAAGGAGGCTAATATATTTTGTGTCGTGCAATTTTCTCTTGTGATGTGAGATTTATTTTGTAATGTGAAAATTCACATCTTCATTGTGTAGTTTTTGGTGTTGTTATTATGTAATTGAATGTTGTATGTAGGATTCAATAGAGAATTATGGATCTTAAGAGTCAAACTTAAATTATGTTTTAAATGTAAGATTTAATATGGATTTAACATGTCAATTTCATAAGTATCTCACCTGTGATGGAACATCTCTCCTAACCTTCTACAATTTTTAACTTTGAGGTCAAAAAAATATCCTCCCCCCTACCTCCCACTCTCTTGTGCTTCAACCTACTTCACTAGAATGTGATCTAGTCATAAATTTGTCTTATCCATCATTGTATTCTGTGGTGGTAGCTTCAAAAGTGTCTCCTATCATAGACAAGGTTGTGAGATCCCTAATTGTTTTTTTTTTTTGTTGACAAGTCTTTTGTTGATGCTATGAGGTCCAAAGAGGCAAGGGTGGGCTTTGTGTGCCCTCTAAAGTCTGTCATTGTTGCTCATGTTATCTCTGTCAGGTAAGAGGTTTTTGATAACATTGATTTCTTCTCCAAAATGGGACTAATATGTTGGTTCTATTGTTTGTGGCCTTCTTTCACAAATTTGAACCTTTAGATCATGAAGAATTAGAAAACCTTGGTGGGAGGTAGGATTGATATTTGTCCTTCTGCTAAAGGGGGTTTTTTGTTAGTTTTTCTTCTTCTAATGATAGGCAGGTAGTTTTAGATCATAGTTTGTGGTTTTCAGATTATCATCTCCTATCTTTGAACCCTTGGGTTCATTCCTTTAACCCATTGAAGGGGCTTGTTAATTTTATTCTCGTTTGGGTGAGATTGCCTTATCTTCCCTTACAATTTTGGGGCTCCTCTACTCTTGAAAGCATAGGTAATGCTCTTGGTAGGTTCTTTAAAGTGGATGAGGCTTCCAAGAACATTATTCACACCTCCTATGCTAGGATTTTTGTGGAGGTTGATTTATCGTAGGCACTAACTGGTGAGGTTGCAATTCAAGCTAATGATTGTTCATGGTCTCAACTTGTGGATTACAAAGAAATCCCATTTCACTGCAGATGCTATTTTTATACTAAAAACTTGGCTTGTGACTTTCCTCCTGGATCTCATCATGTTTCTTTCTCTACTTCATGGATGAATTTGAATAACCTACGAGAACCACTTTGGAGACAACACAACATATAAGCATGAAAATCAACACAACAATTGAACATTGACAATAAATTTAGCAATTAGGCACAGTCTTCTCCATTCTTGCTTCAAAATATATACATTAATTGAAGAAGTCTCTGAAATGTGAAAATGGATCAGTGGAATGGATGAACCTATCTGCTAGTAGTGATTTTTATAACCTATTATCTACTTCTAATGCCTTATTGATGATATTTTATCCTACATATATACATTACATTTTTAGTGTTGTAACCCTTCACATATTTGCCTTGTGCAGCTCTTCATTTTATTTTAATTAATTTCCTTTGGAAAATTAAAATACTTTAATCTTCATTGTCGTCGTTTCCCATGGAAATAATTTTAATGATCATTATAATCCTTCCTTTACTAGTGATTTTTACTTCACATTTACCTTTATGTATTTTCACCTGACTTTTAAAAAAATCTCCTTTGGGTAAATAATTACTCACTCCATGATTCCAATTATCTCAGTGAAAATATTTTACTTCTTAGTAAAAATAAATTTCCATCATTGATAAAATCTCTATTTTCCCATAACAAATGTGGCGATTTTAATATTTTTCATTAAAATATTCCCCACAAAGCTTTGCAATAATATTTTATTTACTTCATGGCCACAATCGAATTAAAGTTCTGATAAATATTTGTTTTATCTTTCCGCTGTGATGTTTTCTTTTTTCCCTATCGAAGAGACATAGAGTATCGAAGAGACTTTAAATAAAGTCATGCTGATACCTTTATCTCTCTTTGATGAATTTTTTCTTAAGTCAATTTCTCCTTGTTAATGCTTTACCCTTTTTGAGACATCGGAGAGGCATTCATATTTCTCACACCGATATGTCAAAGTCCCTCTGATGCAAACATCACCTCCTTTATCAAATTAGGGTTTTAGCTTATCATTGCCCATTCCAAAGCCGTTTAGATCTACTCACCTTTTTCTTTATTTCAATCTTATTTTTCACATCATCCATTGCAAAAGCTTAACTGTGACCTCTGTTTGGAAGAATCTTTCCCTTCTCATTCACACCCCATTACAAATAATGTATCTTCAACATTCAAAAAACTGTATTTCATCATGCTGATAGCTCGTTTTGAAGCTCCTTTTGAACGAGCATGGAGAAATTTGGAAAAATATCAAATCTGGATTTATATCTACTAATTTCATTTGCTTTGTAGTTTTGAATTGTTTCTAACCAATCTGTTTTGTGTAAATCATGTGATTGTGGTGGTCCATGAAATTGCATCTTGTTTAAGCACTCAGTCAAAACAATTTGCATGCCTTCAGCTGAAGAAACTTGTCTATTTTCCTTAATAGTGTGTCGTTTTGCTTAAGTATTGTGGCTCTTCACTCAAATTCATAATTGGCGGTGTCACTGTAATTTACAAGTGCAATTTTATATGCTTCTATTCCCTAGCGCTAACAGCCGTGGATACTTCAATCTTTCAAATTCTTCAATTTCCTTCAGCCATTTATGACTTTAAATCAATTGGGGATACATTTTCAGTAGACTAAAAGTGAAGAATTTCAAGGCGCTATCAATAATCCGCTTATTGACACCTTTCATATCTGCTGAATGTGTGGGAATGCAATGATTACTTTGTTGATACCACCATTGTCAATATTGCAACCATTTGCAATTCAGGGCTACAAAGTGTATAAAGCTCCACAGCTGGGTTTAGACCTGTGCCAACATCATCAAATAACTTTGAAAAAAGCCTTATCCCTCTCAAATTTTTTTACTTGTTCTTAACTCTGCAAGTCTTCTTGGTTCGATCTTTCAAACTTACCTCGGCAGTGTCTGACTTCCTGAACATGAAGAGTATTCTTATTATTTAACCTTCTAATAATCCCTTTTCGTTCCACAATGTCCACAACAAGTTATTCTCTGCCTCATTTAGTTGCTTTCTTTTTACCCTCTTGTATCATTTTCCATTTAATGCTAACAATTTGGAAAGCACCTATAAGATGGTGGTGCACAGTGTTGCAACTCTGGATCCATTGCTGACATAGGCAACATTGTTTAAAAATTTGCAAACAATATTAATTATATCAACCTTCAGAATCTTTCCCACATATCCATTTTATTGAATCCACAAGTATTTTGATTTTTTTGTTTGAGCTACTAATCCCCAATGGTTCAAGAAGTTGTAGACGATACTTCTTCCTTAAATCTGATGACAAGATGGTTGATTTATTTCCTTTTGTTAGCAAAGCAATATATTTCTCATCTATACTCCAATTAGTTGTTCTAACTTTCTCTTCTATGTACTCAAAAGAAGACTCGATTTCTCCACAAGTTAGTGTGTCTTCACTGAAAAGTGCCAAGAATATGTTTTAGTTGTGCACCATCTTTATAATTCTGACCTTTTCATTCATCTCATCAAGTCATTTATTTGCTAAATCTGATCACATATTTGAAGCATTTTTATATATAATTTTTTGTCTTATCCTAACTATACAATAGATCAATGTTGTCAGATGTAATTTTTGCTTCTTCATTAGCCACACAAACATTTGCAATGGGGACAACTAAGAGAAGTTTCTTCAATTGCATTTATCATGGTTCCTTAGGAATTCCAGTGACTATTGTCTTTTTTCATTTTACAAGTAATTCCCTAAAGGCATCATTGCTCATTTGCAACACATTTTTCACCTTATGCATTTGTTTTCTTTCATTGGTGATTGTAATCAATAGACTTTGATCCAAACTCTACAAAATTTTCACCTCATTACTTGGAAAAATATGAGATACATTCCAAACTGAAGTGGGTGATCAATAAGATTGCTTTCTGACTTTTACACTGTCACCAAAACAAACTAGGTAGCCTCCAGAATTTCCTTCGAAAATTGATCAAAAATTCTCTCAGAGCCATGAGAATGCATCAACATGCTAGGTTATTATAGGGGAGTATGGTCGTAAAATGGATTGACGTGAATTCATCTGGATTAAAAACTGTTAATGCTCAAAGTTGCTTATTTAGCATTTTCTAAAAATTGCCACTGTCAAACTAAACTGAAACTCATCAACTTGCCTCTTTGGAAAAACATCGGATCTGATTCTAAGAAGCTTCCATCCTGAGGATTAGTTCTTTTAGGTCACATGAACATGTAGGAAAAAAGGTTTTTCCTCAATATTCTTCCTTTACAAAATATCAAGCATCAAAGTTGACCCTTTTGCAGCTTTCTGGAAGTGGTCAAAAACTGTGCAAAACCCATTTGGATTTGATTTTGAAAAAATACCAAATGAGATGTTGGGATTCTGAAAATTGGCATGAAAGTAGATTAAGGTGGGAATAATCTGAAACAACAATCTTTTTTCCATGATAATCTTCCAATTGATCAATGTTGGCCTCCAAAGTTGGTCTCTTTGATAGATTTTACTATGTGTAGATAACAAACTTTCCCCATAACCTTTCAACTTGATACTTTGAAACCTTGTTAAAAATGACTGTAAGAAGCTAAGATCAAACATGCAAAGTCACATATGTCAAATGAACATGCTTGCAAGGTAATTTTGCATGAAATTGCACTGGCTTCATTTTGTGATGTTTCAAAGTGGGCCACTAGAGTGGATTTTACAAATGCATTTCTGAGTTCTGAAATCAACTTTTTCATCATGGGAGCCCAAAATTGTGTGAAAATGGTAAGAATTTCTAGGTTCCAACAACTCCAACAAAGATCTCACTATGGGAATTGCTTCATTCTGCTCTGTTTTATCAAGCTATGCTTCAAGAAGCCTTGCAAAAGATCCTCTTTCCTTTTTCTGCCAAGTCGACAAATGTTAATTTGTTGATAGCTCATATTAATGCAGATTTGTTGAATATTAAGTTCTATCCACATGAACTCCCACCTCCAGAAGTAAAAAATAAAGCAAACCCTCTAATGATTATACTTAACATTAATAAGATCAACATCAAACATACTCTTATTGATGTTAGTTTGGCACTCAACTTCTGTAGCATTGATCTATTGCCTAATTAAAATTTATTCATCTTTGCTTGTTGCTTCTCTTATCATTCATGGGTTCGATAATATTGGTTGACAAGCCCTAGGCACAATAGTCCTACCTTTGAGGTTGGGGCCTATTATCGTACCCACCCTCGCATATGTAATGTTAGAAAATTTACCATATATTCTTCTCCTTAGTACACTATGGATTCATGCTATGGGTGTAGTCACATCTACCTTGCATAAATCTATTAAGTTCATTTGTATCAATTAAGTAGTCACAATTAGGGTTGACCCTAATGCTATAAACTTATGTGAGATAGTAGATGTTGGTCAAGCTTTCATTGTGCCTACTCTTATCCCTTTAGTGTCTTCCAATGTGTTTATGTCTACTCAAGAAGTACCTATTACAAAGGATACTCTTGAGGCAGAGATCCCTGAAGAAGATCCTTCTAAAGTAAGAAATTCTAAGGCTACTCCTTCTCAAGAAAATGCATATCTTGGTGATGATGTGGCTCTTTAGAATTTACATTTTCCTTCATTGGGGAGAATAAAGTTGACTCAATCGACTTAGACCTTTTGATAACATTATCCAAACCCACTATCAAAGATGATTACACTTCTACATCATGGGGTAATGTGAACACAAATTGTAATATTCTTAATTTTGATACTACCCCTTCTGAGGAAGATGATCACACCTCTATTAAGGAGGCTAATGTTGGCATTCCTATCAAGAAGGTTGATGGTGATCTCGTAGAAGAGTATGATCCCCATTGCTATAATAATGCTCTCTATGTAGATCCTCCTTCTCAATATTTGCAAACACGTTATGGCCTTGGATTTAAAATTGCCTCCAAAAATATCTATGGGTGTATAGGTTGTGGGTGTAATGAACAAAGCATTCAAGTCCCTATAGAATATGCACCTCATAAGTGCAATTTGGGGCTTGGTTTATTGAATGAACTATCTAAATAGTAACCATTTTTTAATGTTGACATTATTTCCACTCAGCCTCATTCTCTTGGATTGATTCATCCTCTATTATTTGCTATCTTCATGTCTTCTTCTTGTGAGCAGTCAATCCTTTCTCACAAGAGAAAGGGTTGCTTCTTGCTCCTCATCCTCTATCTAAGCAAGAGTGTATCTTTTTGATGCTTCTCAAATCCCACTTGATTACTCTTCCTCCTCTTGCACACAAGAAATTTCATAAACATTCTTGTTGTTCATACCATCGAGTATCTAGCCATTCCACTAGTGAATGTAAGGACTTGAAGGATAAAACACGAGAACTTTATGATTTTGGTGCCATCAAACTCTCATTTTTTGATTCACCTATATTTTCTTCACATGAAAAGTGATATCAAGGTCTACCTCTTGTTGATGGTCAAAGGTAACACAACAACGTTGAAAAAGAATATCTCTACTCTATTTCTCCTGAAAAAGACAAATGATCTAAAACCAGCGATCTTCCAAGGTCTCTATAGTTGGTTCTCAACTATGTTGTTATCATTAAGTGGTCCATGAAACCAGAATATTCAAAGGGCCTATTGGTAAATGAGTACAAATTAGATAGTACAAAGTAATTTAATGTTTGGGGGGTTTAAATAAACAACAAAAGATCAATCAAGGCTTAGGAAAGCAAAGCATGGACACAAATTCCTTTTAATTCAAACATGTAATCCTTATACTAAGTTCTTTACCTAATCAACTAAAACCGTAGAACAACAAAATTTATGAAACAATCCATACCATTGCATCTATTCACACTGCAAATTTAAAGCATACAACCATTCATCATCACTTTTTTTAAGACTTTTCAATAACAAAATACCATAAGCTCATTACTAGAATTAATAGATCAACAAATATCAAGAAATATCATCTACAGATAATGCAATAAAATGGTTTCAAATTCAGAGTCTTCTATTGATTTCCATCAAATAAGAAATATTTATGCACAAAAAGATGCACTGGCACACGAATAGCTGTTTTTTACCAACATCATCATTAAACTAGCAAAATTATGAACTAAAACTACTTGCATTCAAACTATAAAACTGCTTAATTATCTTGCATAAAATTTGTAAAACTAAAAATTGTATCTAATCTCTAGGAAGCTAATCTAACTTAAATTTGCTGGAATTTTCAATGAGGAGATAATTCTAAGTTATAGATAGAATTATCATCAATCCCTCCTATAAAAAATCAAGATCCATAAATTTGGGGCTCAGATCCACAATTATAGGGATGCCCAGTTAAGTTTGATTGTTATCTTTGTTGGAACTGCAAGAGCTAAAAAGTACACCACATGCTTCTTCAATCAAAATATGACTGGGAGTTCCAAATATTTCCTCTAGTAATCAACATTCCCAATCTCTAGCCCATCAAAACTTATTTGGAGCTATGTGTCTATCTCCAAACCGATCTGAAGGTACTGTTGTCCAAAAAAAAAGTCCCAGAAACTAGTTGATATATTTGACTTCATCTCTTTCAAAAAAATAAATATTCTTATTCGCATGTCACCTTCATGAGAAATCCTATCATACTCATCATGATTCCAAAAAATATGCTTTAGTGCATCATCATCAGGTCCATCAACCCAGTCGGCTTTAAACTTTGAATCTTCAAACTTCTTTTCCACTACAACAACAATTTCACTCAACTGGCCAACATCTATGATTTCCCATTGTATGTCACACCTAATATCGAGTAGCCTATCTATGAGTGTTGAATCAACAGTGTCTCCTTCCTTTATTATTTTATCAAGTCACACCTCCCAAGCATCTTTTATTTCTCCCAAGGATTCAAGTCTTTGATCCGAAGGTAAAGTCTTATCAATGAGTTTTGTAACAATATCTTCATATATACCTTCCTGTTCCCATATCTCATGAATGCCTTTGAGCATAGATATTCTTTGTTTAATGAGATTTTGACTTTTGAAAATTGACATATTAATAGCCTTTGAAATATACTCAGAACCCTCATCACCCAAAATATATGATTGAATCAATTCTTCACTGGAACTTTTAGAAATCACCTTCAACTTTCCCAAGTATTGCCTGAACTTTTCTTCTTCATCCCACCATTTACATATAAATTCTTCTATTGTTTCAACCAAATAAAGGCCTACATGATAGTGTATAAAAACTCCTCCCCGATGTTTATCCATGTCATACCTGAAAACACTAAACCAATTGTCAAACTAGGTGGCCTTCTTTTTCATCTCATTCAGCCCATCCACCTTCTTGTGACTCATCAAAATAGGGATTTCCAATTGTGTTGGCTGCTTAGGAGTGGATGCAATCAAATCCTTCTGAAAATATTTCATTTTCCCAACCTGAGCCTTAAGCTCATCTTTAGCTTGCTTAGCGTTGATCAACCATGATTTATTGGTGGTGGAAACAATATCAATCATATTTATCTATTGATTTCTCATCTGTTTTCCTAGATTGATAGTGCTTACTTGATAATCTTCAACCTGCAATTCCTTGTCTTCTTTGTCAGCTATTGGTATAGAAATTTCTACTATCAAATCTCCATCACCAGTCAACTTTGTAGAATGAACAACATGAGGTTTCTTCTTTGGTTGCACCTTTTCTATTTCCTCTACCATTTTATCTCATGTTACCAACTGAGCTTGAACCTATTGTCTCTTTTCTAAATTTAGCTTGACCCAAGTGGGAGCAGTTGACTGAGTAATTACTTGTTGAACACTAGGAGGCATCAATGATGGATCTGTAGAAGAAATTATCTCAACAACCTACTCAGAAGAAGCCTTTTTTTGCTCTTCTTTTTCTTTTTGCAAATTTTCCTGCTCCATTCTTTCATTATAAGCTCTAACTTCTTCTATCTTTCTTATCTCTTCCTCCTTTTGTGCAGAATCCTCTTCATCTCTCAACCTTTGTTGTTCTAACTCTTGTGCATAGAGTTCTTCCTGTATTATTCTAATTCATGTTCAAGAGCCTCTTCCTCAACTTTCTTTTATGCCTTAGTAGCTTCCTTTGCTCGGGCCAGCTCTTCAAGTTTCTTTCTTTGTTCTTCTTCTTCTTGAGCTAGCTATTCTAAAGCTAATCTTTGTGCACTTTCCATTATTTCTTTCTACTCTTCTTTAGTCAAAATTTCATTAGTTTCATCCCCACCCCATAGGCTTCTAGGCTCAAACCCAGTTTCTTCTTCTTCAAGATCTTCCTCAACCTTCTTTAGATATTCTTCCCACTATATTCTTTCTCCTTCCTAAGCCAAAGTTCTCTCAGAGTCTTAGGAGATAGGAGAATCTGTTACAATGATCACAGGGGGGCTCTCCTCTTTAATAGTTGTTATTCTTGAAGTTGATGGCTAAATAGGAGTAGTATCCTTAGTTTTTGGAGGGGCAGTAGAACAACCTTCTTCAGTAACTTCTTCCCCTGGATATATAGTAGCTAAAGTTATGGCACCAGGACCTACAATAAACCCAACAATAGATGTTACGCAAGTACCTTTAGCTTTTTACAAAGCTTCATCAATTTGTTGCATTGAAACCTATTCTTTTATTGGGGCAGAATCTTCCATGGCTACCTTTGTTGCTGCAACACCTTTCTTTAATCTCTTATATTATTTTATCTCAATGGAGGAAGTAGGTTCACTACTAGAACCTCTTTTCTTTAAATCCTTAACTCTTGGTTGATTTAACTCAAGATCAATCCATTTCACACTCAAGTATCCACAACTACTCGTGATATTTTACAGATATTTGTTTCCTTTTTCTCCATCCAATCAATGAGCTCTAAATCCTTTGTAGCCACTTTATCCATTTCATATTAGGGATCAAGAATGATCCCATCATCATTAGTACCTTCGGATATATCTTTTCTAACCTAAAAATCCTTGATATGAGGAATTATCAATCTCTCATACCCACTTTTCCTCACCTTGAACTGATCTTGAACATTGGCCCAAAAGTCTGAGAAGTGGTTGATGATGGGGAAAATGTGAAGCATATAGACCATACATTTTCCTCTTTGGATCAAAATATTTCCTAGATGTATTCCACTATAAATTCATGGACTATAATTCTTTTTTTGTTGTTTTGGCTACTGAAGTACCCTAAATCTGCAAGTAAAACCAACCTCAAATACACATTAGAAGGGTTAGTCTAAACATACAAATCTGCAAATACCTCCATGAAATAAAATATCTATGCTAAAGAAACACCACAAGTAACAAAAACAACATCAAGAAGACATTTCAAAAGCGAGATAATCACCTATTCCATGTTGGATTGGTGTCACATGTGCTAGTGACCCTTTCCCAACCCTTGATCAAAGCTTAAGATGATGAAATGAAAATGGATATGATGAGCAAGATGAGTTCTCAAATTAAGAGAGTAACCTTGTATAAAATTGTGGATCCATGAATGAGAATGAAGGCCTTATTTTATAGATTTTGTTGATGAGAGATTGGCCAAGATGGTGAATGTGGGACTAAAGATCCTCCAATGAGAAGATGACACTTGTTAAGTGGTGAGTGGTCAATGGCTGTGCAAGATTTGGGAAGAGTGCCCATGAGAGGGAGAATTTAAATTCAAATTTGAGAGTAAATGCTAAGTGGGGGACAAGAAAATGAGCAATAAATGCACTGTTGGAGGGACAAATCAACTTTCCTTTAAATTCAAAATTGAGGGAATATTCCCCATAAATGCCATGTTGATGGAAAATCTTGGATTTAATAAATCAATAAATGATTTATATGTGCAAGTGGCTAGATCTAGATAATGCAAGTGGGATGGGATTAACATTTAATCAGGGTTAGATTAAATAGATGATGATTATGCTGATTTAATGCTGATCAGGTGAGTTGACTTTTAAGACTTTGATTTCTGATTTATTTGAATTAGAAAATGATGGAATATGGATTTAATTAAATAAATGTTTGATCTATTTAATTAAAGTGATGATGTTTGATTTATTAAAAGGCTGATGATAAGGTTTATTTGATAAATGACCTTAGGAAATGAGATTATTTAATGAATGGATGAAAGTGATGAATGGGCCTAATGTGAGACCTAATTTGACTGAATCCGATCAAATGCATAATGTTAATTTTGCATGTCTACATTTTTCCCCTCTTTGAAGCAATGTACTTGTTGCGTTGGTTCAAAGAATAAACTTGTCGCGATCGAAATTTAAAAGTTTTCTGATTTTTCGATGCCCCAGCGGAAAGTACACTAGTACATTGCCCCCTCGAGAGATCGAGCGAAAAGATTCGATTTGAGGGTCGATCTCGCGATAAAGAGGTTCAAAATGGGTGATTATGGATGATGATGCAAATGAGATGATTTCAAGATGCTTAGAATAACAAATCTATATTATCCTAAACAACTTAAATGATGATATGATGTGATGATGGATGAGATGGATGATGTGATATGTTATGATTATGCAATGGATGATTTATGAGATGCTTAGACTAACAGATCTATATTATGATGATGATGCAAATGCAATGCATGTGAAATGATCGATGTTTCCTATTATGTATGATATGAATGATATGTGGTATCTTGTGAGTTTTCTAGAGGCAAGATGGATGCATGATGGATGCATTGGTGATGATGATGTTAAGCGGAAATGAGATGATGACAAGAGGATCCAACAAGCCAACATTATGAGAGATGATGATGAGAAATGATGATGATAGATGGATGATTTTGCTTTATCAAGGATTGGGATTTTCAAAGGGTCACTTATTTTATGTTTGATAACACGCTTAAGCATGATGCATCAAGGTATAAAGGACCAGGATGGCGTTGTACTTAGTGTGATGGACTTTGACTCAACAAATAGATAGGAGTATTCTTGTTCACACCTGGCATACGAAAACCTTGCTAGGATGCACTTTAGAAGTCTCAAACATCTCGGACCAAAACACGGAAAGGTATAACCAATCAATGCAATAGTCAACAAGCTATCTGAAACATCCCCCATACATATCTAACAAAGCAAGTATTCACCAAGTTATTTTACAAGAGCGTCCAACAAGCATAGCAGACAAAATATAATGATCGTTGCCCCATTCCTATCTCTCTAAATCCTTCATTCGAATATCATCGAGAGGTCCTTGGACTGAGCGCAATAAGATAAGTCAAAAGAAAAAGACCAAGTACGCAAACAAGTCAATGTTCTTCAATACCGCTAGCCAAAAGGGAATGTGTTTTTAAGGATAAGAACCGAAACTTATTGCCAAAAGATAATGCCCATTGTAGGAAGGATAAATCCTAGG
Source organism: Sequoia sempervirens (assembly GCA_007258455.2). Classification (NCBI taxonomy): domain Eukaryota; kingdom Viridiplantae; phylum Streptophyta; class Pinopsida; order Cupressales; family Cupressaceae; genus Sequoia; species Sequoia sempervirens. The sequence continues at coordinate 271,183,548 of VDFB02000013.1, read as the reverse complement.
ACATGTTAGTGGATGGCGGCACGCCATTTCGTTTATGCAAAATGTTCTTTCTGATAACCAATGCCCCTTGTAGGAAGGATTCATCCTACGACATGATGTTATCAGATGATTGATATGAGATTGTTTGGATAATGGACTATCGACACAAAGACTTGACCACTTGTTTCCGTACTGACTAAGACTTGAGACTTGATGCTTTTGAGTTTTGCTTTTAACCTGCTAGACTTGTTTCTAACTGTTTCACCAAAGGTTGAGGATGACGATCAGTTTATTATGAATGGTGTTTATTGCGGGTGCAAGATGAGAAGCAGATGGATTTTTCAAATATTTGGATGTTTTTGATGTTTTGCAATGTTTTGAGGCTTTTTGGTATTTTTGAAGTTTTACAAAATGTTTTGATTTTCGGTTTTCCTAATGTTTTGGGATTTTTACGAGATTTTGGCAGAGACTTCCTAAAGACCTATCCTACCTCGAGGGGAGCTGATCAACGATTAGCCTTGCCTACGTTATACCGAGGGAACCACGTGGTTATTTGTGACTTGACCAATCTGAGATGATGATATACATGATGAGATGTGGGTTTATTATAATGAGACTCCTATAGGACTGACCTAAATGTCACCGGGGATGATCAAAAGATCAACCTTGCCTACGTTCAAGCTCAGAGATAGCGTAGTTTGACAAAGCGACCTCGTTTTTGGATTTTGAATGACTTTTTGACTGTTTTGGATTTAAATGTTTTGATGTTTTTGGTTTTGATATTTTAGATGTTTTTGGATTTTTTGATTTTTGATGTTTTGGATTTTTTGATTTTTATGATGATTTTGGATTTTTGGATTTTTGATGTTTTGGATTTTTATTTTCGATGTTTTGGATTTTTGATTTTTGATTTTTTGGATTTTTTGGATTTTCTGATGTTTTTGGATTTTCTGATTTTCTGATGTTTTTGGATTTTTTTGATTTTCTGATGTTTTTGGATTTTCTGATTTTGAGGACTTTAAGACCATACACAAATCCGATCTGATGGGAACATGCCCCCATCATGATGCAATAGACTACTCTGATAAAGGCAGGACAAACTGACCTTGAGAATGGGCCGAGTAGTACTTGGAGGGATCATGATACGAACATAGGACCAAGCTATGGTGCGGATGTGAGTGGATGAGTGATGAATGGATATGAGATGGATGATGGAAGCGAAATGGAGGGATAATGCAGATCGAGCCATAAAGATTATGGTGGATGGAAAGTGCTTATTTACACAAGGCACCTGTTTGCCAGGTTTTCACCAAGGTACCTACCCAAAGTGCCACCGAAGTGGTTTTCACTAGAGGATGATTTTTTTTATCCTTTTTCTGATTTTTTTTGGATTTTTTTTCTTTTTTTTCTTTTTTTGTTGTTACCAAGACTGTTTGCCAGGTTTTCCGAAGTAACCATTTTTTTAGGACTTTTATTTTTTTTATTTTTGGATAGTTCTATACGGAAGAATTAGGCATAAAACTTTTTGAGATGGGAGCTATTCATGGGCTCTTGCGAAGGTTCCCAACCGGTGTTGATAGTTGATATGCCCACGATTTATAAGCTTTCGTGATGATGAAAGGCCCTAACCAATTGGGTTCAAACTTACCTTTCTCTGATTTGGGACATTCTTCTGATTTTCTTTTAAGACTAGTTCTCCGACTTGGAAAGTCCTACTTCTGATCTTCTTGTTGTAGCTTCGTTTGAGTCTATTTTGATAGACTTGTAAGTGATTCAAAGCATCTATGCGTCTCTCATCCAGTAACTCCAGCTCGTTTAGTCTTGAAACCTGATATTCTTCATCAATGATGAGATTTTGCAGTGATATTCTAAGGGATGGGAGCTCGATCTCAATGGGGAGTACAACTTCTGATCCGTAGACCAAGGAGAATGGGGTGGCGCCAGTGGGTGTGTGGATGTTGGTTCGATAAGCCCAGAGGGTGAGGATTAAGCTGCAAGTGCCAGTCACGACTTGCGTCATTGACTATTTCCTTGAGGATTTTGAGGATGGTTTGTTGGTAACTACTGGGTGAGAAGTGATGCTTTGGATTTTGAATTTCTCGCACAAGTTGCGAACCTCCTGGTTCTTGAAGGGTGTCCCATTATTTGAGATAATGGCTTGTGGGACACCGTAACATAGATGAGATAGTTCAGGATGAATTTTGAGATCTACTTCCCAGTGATATAGGTCATGGGTATGGCTTCCACCCACTTTGTGAAGTACTCAGTTGCAGTTATAATGAATTTGTGGCCATTGGATGAGGTGGGCGAGATTTTCCCAATGAGATCGAGTCCCTGCTGTGAGAAAGGCCATGGTGTAACGATCAGATGAAGCTCTTGAGTTGGAGCATGGATGACGTCCCCATGCTGCTGACATTGTAAACACCTTTTAGCATGATTATGTGCTTCTCACTCCATTGTGGGCCAATAATACCCTAGCCTCAGCAGTTTCTTGGCTATGGTTATTCCACTCGAGTGTGAGCCACAAATACTGTTATGAACCTCGGTTAGAGTGGTTAATGCCTCCTCAGCATTTAGACAGCGTAGTAAGGTACCTTCTATGCTTCTACGGTATAAGGTATCACCTAGGATGACAAATCTAGATGCCTTTTTGATAAAGGTTCGTTTTAGGCTCGATGGTAGGTCAGCAAGTAAGACTCCTATTCGAAGATATGTATAGATGTCATGATACCAAGGATCGCCAGGACCAATGATTTCACACACATATTCTGATTCTGGTACCTCGAATGTGGGAATGAGAATCTGTTCAATCAGAAATTTGTATTTCGGTACGTTATGAGGGATGTCTAATAGAGACCCAATTGTAGCCATGGTGTTAGTGGCTCTATTGTTGTTTCTTGGAATATGCTCAAATGTTATGTCGATGAAGGATTCCTTTAGAGTCTCCACCAATTTCTTGTATGGGGTTAGCTTGTCATCCTTTGTCTGATATTCATTATTGACCTGATTTATGATCAATTGTGAGTCACCGTAGACCTTGAGAGCTATGATATTCCACTGCACTGCTATCCTGAGACCTATAGTCAAAGCCTCATATTCCACTATGTTGTTAGTGCAAGGAAATGCTAGTTTGTATGATCGTGGTATGCAGTCCCCTTGGGGGGTGATGAAGAAGATACCAGCTCCTGATCCATGCTATGTATATGACCCATCGAAGTATAGTTTCTAGTGATCAACAACGTTGAGGTTAAAGATGGATTCGTCTGGAAATTTAGATACAAGAGGATTCTCAGAATACATAGGCGCTTCTGCTAATTGATCTGCAATAACCTATCCCTTGATTGCTTTCCTCTCTACATACTCGATGTCATATTCTGATAATATCATGACCCATTTTTCCATTCTGCCAGTTAACATTGCCTTGGATAAGAGATACTTGAGGGGATCAATTTTCGCAATAAGCTTGATTTTGTGTGCCAACATGTAGTGTCTAAATTTTTGGGATGCAAACACTACTGCGAGGAAAGCTTTTTCAATGGAGTAATTTAGCTCATGACCGACCATTGTCCTACTGATATAGTAGATGGCCCTCTCTGTTCCGTTTTCATCATGTTGAGCAAGAAGAGCTCCTAGGGCTGCTAATGTTGCTGACACATATAAGATCAATGGCTTTCTTGGGATAGGTGGCATTAACACTGGAGGTGTCAGTAGATATTCCTTTATCTTGTTGAATGCCTCTTCGCATTTTGTATCCCATTTGTATGATACCCCCTTGTGGAGAAGGTGCAAATATGGGTTTTGTTTGTCTGCCAATTGTGCTATGAACCTTCTAATGGATTGGAGCCTGCCTTGGAGGCCTCTCAGTTGCTTTAAGTTCCTTGGTGCTTCCATCTCAAGGATTGCTTTGACTTTTATTGGATCCACCTCAATACCCCTCATGGAGACTATGTATCCTAGCAGTTTACCTGATTGTACGCCGAAGACACACTTCTTGGGATTTAGTCCGACCTTGTATTCCTCTAATCTGTCAAAGATAGCACTTAGGTTTGCTATATGATCTTGTCTTTTTCTTGACTTTGCTAGGATGTCGTCGACATAGTCTTCGACTGTTTTGTGAATCATATCATGAAATATCAGTGTCATGGCCCTTTGATAGGTTGCTTCTGCATTCTTTAGGCCAAATGGCATCATGTTCCAGCAGTAGGTTCTCCATGGAAAGTGAAAGCTGTCTTGTGTTGATCTTCTTTTGCTATCATAATTTGGTTGTATCCTGAAAATCTGTCCATAAGTGATAGCATCTCATGCCCTGCTATCATGTCTACTATCATGTCGATGTTGGGAAGCGGGAAATCATCCTTGGGACATGCCTTGTTCAAATCTCTAAAGTCCGTACATATTCTGATGGCTCCGTCGGGTTTTGACATGGGTACCAAATTTGACACCCATTCTGCATAATCAATTGGTTGGATAAATCCTGCATCTAATAGCTTTTTAAGCTCCATTTTGACTAACAAAGCAATTTGAGGATGCATTTTGCGAAGCTTCTGTTTGATAGGTTTTGCGTCTGGATACACTGCTAGGTGGTGGACCACAGTATTTGGATCAAGTCCTGGCATATCAGCATAACTCCATGCGAAGTTTATTTGTCTTTCCTTTAGGAATGCTGCTAGGAGTTCTTGCTCTTCTGATAATAGTGATTCCGCATAGAATGTGATATGCGGGGTCTCCTATGTTCCTAGGTTGAGGGTTGCATTTTTCGCCAAGACTCTGACTTCTCTTGATGAATAGCTCTTAGGGAAGATTGAATCCTTCATCCTCAGGCACCTCAGAGAGGTTTTCACCATCGGATACATCCTTTCTTTTTACTATTTTCTTGTCAGAGAGTGCCACAGTGTGGTTTTCACTCAAGGACTTGGATATGATTCTTAGTTTTTCACTTTTGCGACTAAAGGATTCAATTGTTTCCCCGTAATAAGCATGTGTGTCTAACTCCATTATGAATCCTGCCTTATGATCTCCATCTGGAATGTTATCCCTCAACCCCATGAATTCTGAGAGTGCCTCATCATTTTCGAATGTGTCGAGAACTGGTGGTCCTCGTTGGTCATAGTCGATCAGTTGGGGGTAGACTAAGCAGATCTCATGATTTTGTGTATCTGGTTCAAAGGATATGGTACTAATCATACATAGAGTGGTATCTTTGAATAACCTAGGTAGATTGGATATGATATCTTCGTCATCGCTACTAATGTAGGGCTCAGTTATAAAATTATGTGTGTCCCTACCTGTGACTATTGGTGAGTGTAGTTGTACTATTACTGGCTGAGGAGAAACATTAGCGGTTCTAACCAGAGGACTTCGGCCACGTATGGTTATTCTTGGAGTGGCACATCCAAGACCAAGATTTGTTATGGGTCGCATCTCTGGAATGATAGGTACTATAAGGCCGTTGTCATTTTGTCCCAATCTCTGGTTTCGGTCATAGCCCATCGCAAGCATCATGTGTAGGCCTTTGCTTCTTTCATCCATTGGTAATTCAGGTGTTGGTCTTTCATCTCAGTACAACATGTGAGATGGATCTGCTTCAATAACCTCTCGGCCAAGGTCTCCCCAGCTTGTGAATTCAGGATAATCCTCAGGATACGTTTGTGATGTGGAAGCTTGATTTTCTTGTGGGTGTCCTCATGATCTAGGAGATTGTGGTAACTCTCCTATCACAAAAGCATCGTTAGGGAGCCTATAACTTCCACAACCGTCATCCTGGATGATGAGCTTGATATCGGATATGGTGGGAATGGCGGGTGTCTCTGTCGCAGAAGTGGATGTGAGAGTGGCGGGATTGATGTATGATGTGGATGGGCCCTCATCATTTTTTGACACTTGGGGGATTTTGTAATATTTGGCTTCAAGGTTCTTGCAGTATGAAAACGGCTCAAGATCTCCATGGAAAATAACCTCTTGTCCATTATATGTGAATTTCACACATTGGTGGAAGGTTGATGCTACAGCTTTCATTGCATGGATCCATGGGCGTCCCAGGAGAATGTTGTATGGTAAGTCAAGGTCCAGGACCTGACAAGTGGTTTCCATGAGTGTTGGCCCTACTTGGATAGGGAGCTTAATTGTGCCCTAAGACACTCTTTCTCGGTCATCATATGCTCTGATTGTAATGCCTTTACCTTTGTCAATGGTATCCTCTGATATTTGCAATTGTTTGATTAGGCTGAGAGAGCAGATGTTCAAACCTGCACCCCCATCCACTAGGACCCTTTTGATTTTGCTTTTGTTTACAATGACCTCCAAGTGAAGTGCGCGATTGTGAGATGGTTGGGGGGGAAAATCTTGATCGAAAAATGTAAGGAGGTTAGGTGTTATGATGTTTCCGACCATAGCTTGGAATTGCTCCACATCAAGATTTTGCGGGGACGGTGGATGAGGCTAATGCTTCTTCGAGGATATTTTTATGGGCCGATGATATTTTTAACAACTCCATGATGGAGATGTGTGCTGGTGTTCTCTTGAGTTGGTCTACATCATTGTAGCTATACGGAACGGCTCTTGATGTAGGGACTCTATTTGGTTGGGATGATCCTGCAATGGTGACTTTTCCGCCTCTTGTGGTGACTCCACAGTCTTCGGCATGGGCGCCTTTGATGGTGATGACCATGCAATTTTCATTGAGGTTGGCAACAACCATTTCGTATACATGATTTACACTGCATTTTCCTTTATCCTTGTTATTCCCTTTGTTGCCATGATTTGGCATCGGATTCATGTAGATTTTAAGATCCTGATTCCCAGTAGGTGCTTCCACATTTATGATTCTTTTGTTGATGAGATCTTGAATGATGTTCTTGAGTCTGATACAATTGTTTGTGGTGTGGCCTTTGATTTTGTGGAACTCACATAGTTGATTTTCATTGTACCAAGGAGGTTTGACATCAGGTTCTTGATAATTCTCAAATATAGGAGCTTGGATGAGTTTTTCATCGATTAGCTTTTTCATGATGTCCTCAAGTGGTTCTCCCAAAGTAGTGTATTTTTCGTTTGGGATATGTCTTGCGTTGAGGTGGTCCTCTTTGGTCATTGAGGTTATTGATGGTGGGATTATTGTTGGATTGATGCGTTGTGTGATGAATGTTTTGATTTGGTGTTTGGATTTGTTGTGTGGATGTGTTTTGGCACGGACCACTAATGACCACCTTGGTGTCTACGACACCATCATTAGTGACGTTTTTGTTTCTTGCCCATGTGCGGGGTTTATCATTGTAGTTTGATGACATGTGGTTGTTTTGCGGTTTGTGATATGATGTTGATTCGATGGGTTGAGTCACAAGGGCTCTTTCGATGCTAAGCGCTTTGGAGATCAATTGATCGTATGTGGTGATACCCTGAACTTTGAGATGGAATGATAGACGACTTTCAAGATTGGCTATGATTGTATAGACTTGTTCTTCTGGCATGGTCCATTTGCTCCGATTGGCCTTGGATCGCCATCATTGAAGGAATGAAGCGAAAGATTCATTCTTTCCTTGTTTCAGAGCGTAGAGTTCTTCGAGACTAACATCCATTGTAATGTTACATGCATAGTTTCTAATGAATGCATCTCTAATTTCTTCAAATTTCCTAATGCCTGAAGGTAAGCGAGAGAACCATTCTATAGCATTTCCTGCTAAGCTCCTAGGGAATATCCACATCAGATAAGTGTCGTCATATGCAACCTCCATACAATGAACCTAGAATTCCCTGATGTGATCTTCAAGGTTTCTCATCCCTCGATATTTGTCAAATTTAGGGATCTCAAATCCCTTAGGGAATGGTTTCATGTCTAGGCTCCTATCAAATGGATAGGGACACAAGTTGCTTTGTGTTTTGGTTGTTCGCCCTGATTGAAGATCGAGTACTTGTTGCGAGAGCAACTTGAGTTGTGTCGTCATATCATTCTGAGGATCAGGGGGTGGGATGAATGTGTTTTAGGGTGTTGCAATCGTGGTTTGGATGGATGGGTTGGTTGGTGCATTGTTCAATGGTATCGGTATGTTGTGGTGGGTGAAGTAGGCTTCTACTTGCTTTTGGATGAACAATGCTTGTTGTTTCTCTTGTTGTTGTTGTGCTTACTGTTGTTCCAACAACACTTGTTGTTCTGCTTGCTGCTGTGTTTGTTGTTGTTCTAACAATGCTTATTGTTTTGCTTGTTGTTGTTCCCACAACGCTTGTTGTTGGGCTGCCAAGTCTGCTGCTTCTTGTTGCTCTTGGTATTGCTTTAGTGCCTGCTGATATGCTTGTATTTGCACTGCTTTTGCAAGAAGTTGTGCTTGTGGTTGTGCTTGTTGTGCTTGATATTGAGATTGCGCTTGAGCTTGGGCTTGCGCTTGTGCTGCTTGCACTTGTGCGGCTTGTTGTTGTAATAAAAGTTGTGCTTGAGCGACTCTTTGTGCTTGTAATGCTTGTGCGGCTTGGGCGGCTTGTTGTTGTTGCTGTTGCAATAAAGCTTTGGCTTGTTGTGCTTGTTGTGCTTGTAATACGGCTTGTGCAGCTTTGGTAGCTTGCCTAGCTTGAGTAGCTTGTTGCACGGCTTTTTGTTTCTACACTTGTTGGTATCCTCTTTGAAAAGCGGCTTGTAATGTTGCGTCGAATTGGTTTGATATGGTGAACGTTGGTGGTGGTAGATGATGATGTTGTGTTGATTATTTTGTTGGTGGATGGTGTTGTTGATGTGGTAAGTGGCGTCGTTGATGTGATTGGCCCTTTAGATACCATGCTTTGCAAGGTTGTGGGGGTGTTTGATGATTTTTCCATTGCTTGTGTGTTTGTCATTTGTTGTTGTGATGTCAACAATAATCTTTGAGCATTTGGAAAAATATTTTGATTGATGATTGGGATGTTGTTTTGATTGATACTCGGTAGAGGGGGAAGCCCTAAACCAAGGAGTGGTGTAGATGACAATGGTGATGGTGGGAGAGGTGGAAATGTAAGGGGGGTGAATCCTTGCGAGAGTGTTGTGGTGTTGAAAATGTCCCCTGGTCCAAATATGTCTCCCTCCTCTTCTGAATTTTTGACGAGAGGTGTTTGTGGTGCTCTGTAAAAAGATGTTGATGATGGGTCATAATGTAAAGTGAGAGGAACATTTTGGTGTAATGGATTATGGAGGATGTTTTGTTCCACTGTGGTGTTTGCGTCCAAGTTTTGGTTATTCACAAGGAGATGTGATTGAAGTGCATTGAGGAATGTGTTTCCCTTGTTAACGTTGGGTTGAGTTGGAGCAAATGATGTTGTGATTTGCGGGATATTTTCCATGATGTTTTGAGATGGGGGTGTAGATGAAATGGGGATGGTGGATGAGATTGGTGGAAAAGATGTCTCTACTATAGTGCTCACATCAAAATCCGAAGGCAACTTGGCCCCTTGTTTTGCTAGTTCAAGCATGTACAACGAAGGGTTAAGTCTCATCATGATGTTGATGATTCTATGGTTGTCCAGATTTTGGAGCATTTATGTCATTTCCTCACGAGACATTCCAAAAGTAGGGTCTTCTCCTTGGTTTTCTTCTTGTGGGTTTTGTGATGATGTTGGGAGGTTAATTGTGAGATTTCCATCCCCAATGGGATTCATTTCAGGAGTGGTTTGGCTAAGATCACTTGAAGCGGGTGTTTCCTTGTTGGCTTCCATACTCTTCTTGTATTGAGATCTAGTTAGAACCATAAAACGGGGATCAATCTTCGAGAATATGGGAGATGAATCTCTTGATTCTTTGGATTAATCTCTATTTTATGTCCCAAAGTGAAAGTTTTAGGATGCTTTTTAGGATAAAATGTGATGATGATATGATGGTGATGTTTAAAGATGGATGTTATGGATGTTTTTGGCTTTTGATAAATCTTGAATGAAACGCTAGGACTTTGGATTTTTGATTGATTTTGATTTTGAGATCCTTGATCTTGATTTGGATTTTGATTTTGATTTTGAAAAAAAAAAGACCCTAAGATGTTTGATAATGATCTAAAGGATAGTTGTGTTCAAAGGATGATGATTTGGATATGTGTGAGGAGAAGGATGCATCTACCCACACCTACCCAAACAAAATGATTGTTTCACTAAGTATATGGAGAAGGATTCATCTACATACACTAAGCTAGACAAGATGATTTGGATGACTTTGACTAAGGATATGCAAAAGGATGCATTTACACATTCCTAGCCAAAGGTGTGTTTTGATAAATGTTTTCAACGAATTGGTCTCAATGATTTTGGTGTTTGCTTGATTTTGTCATAAAGCCTAGCACTTCAAGGATGATTTCAAGGTTTTTCAAAAGATGATTTGTGAGATGATGTTTGATGTTTTGGAGGATGGATGAAAAGTTTTGATATGTTTTGATCCCTAGATGAACCTAAAAAGACCACTTTGTGTTTTCCTAGACCTAGGTATTGAAGAGCATGCATATGCTTCCTAATGACCTTTGTAACCAAGGATTGATTTCATTTGAACTTTCATTTTCGGATTTCTAATCAATGATTTGTGCTTTTGGGATTTGGAGTCTTCAACACACATGAAAGTTCATTTTTCTTATCTTTGCTTAATGGATTTATTTTACCAAAAACACTCTCTTTGATTAAAGTTTCAAACTAAGATGTCCAATGTCTTAATTTCCTTAAACCCCACAAGATATTTTATGTGGAAATTCAATGAACTTAAGGCAAGGGTTTTCCTATTGTTTACTCAGAAGAAAAATTGAGGTATAATCCAATGCTTAGGAACCTCTAAGGACGTGAATCCCGAGGGAAAGCATAACATATGGATTGAGTCAATGATATTTGTCTTCAAGAGGGTTTGAAATTTTGAGAATCATGCAAAATGTTTTCAACAATATGGATGTGTAAGACAATATTTGTTGGATTCCCACTTGGACAAGTCCAGCTACGCTTATCTCTAGCGGATGGTTAGATGCTTGACCCCACTGGCTCCCCTCCACGGCTCATTATCGTCAATCGGGGCAGCCAAGCATCAACACCCATGAAACTCCCATGGCATGCTTTCCATCTCTACTAGAAGACCGTAAGAGTGTGGGGTGGCTTCAATGACCGTTCTTGCACCAACAAATAGATTAAGGATTTTGGAAAATTCTAGCACATGGGTTCTAGTAAGGACTTTCCGTTCATGGAGATTGACCCATTCAGCAAGAGTCCCCTTTCGGATCCATCTTGTCGGAGCCAACCACGTGATAATGGCGTTTAACCAATACCCACATTTATATCCTGGCTGGAAATACTCTTGGCTTTAGAGTGTTACCGGTTGAGTCGTTCCCTTGGGTGAGTACTTTTTCCCCAAGGCAAGCCCTCTAGGATAAACAAAAGTAAGCAAAAACACAATCCGTAACTCGATCAATCTTTGATGGCACAAAGAAAGAGAATGTATGTGAAAATGCCCCTACTCACACTCGCACAAGATGTTCAATTTTTAAGCCCAAATCAAAGTGTTTCAAAGCAATAAAATGCATTTTGAGTGTTTCTCTTGCACCCTAGATCGTACAAAGCGCAAGGGGAGAGGATACGCATTCAAAATGCAAAATCACACAATTCAAGCACTTGTTCATTTTATAGCCTTCAAAGCAATTGTGAGTTCGTTTTAAGCACCAAAATGAAGTGTGAGTTTTGATTGTTCAATTGTTAACCTCAAACAAAATCTAGTGAGTTTGTCCTAAGATTCATTTTAAGCCCTTGCAATGAAAATCAAATTGTTCGTTTTAGACCCAAATGAAAATTAGTGTTCTAAAATGAAAAGATAAACAACTTCGTGAAGTAGTGTTGATCAAACACTTAAAGCGTTAAAAAACACACTAAGTTTTCAAAAAAATTCTCCTCCTTTCGTTTTTTCGTTTGCTAGCCTCCTCCTTTGCTTTGTACCTTTTCACCTTCACTTTTCCTTTGTACCTATAAACATTACAAAATAAATTCTTAAAATAAATTTATTTTAAGAAATTAATTGAGATGTTTAAAAGATAAATCACAACTCCTCCAAATAACATTTGGGCTCTATAATGTTAGCGTACTCAAGTAACAAAGACATGACAAAATAAAATCAGCACTTAATACTTAAGCTAGCCAAGATAAATCTGCACAAGCGTTTAAATAACTCCTTATTGACTTCCAAAACAATTGATGTCAGCCCTATCATTAGATTTCCTTTAAAATGATAGTTATGTTGAAGAAATATTGATTTAGAAAACTAATTTTGTTAACCACAAAGTAATGTACCAAAAGGTGTTGCATCAATATTCCACATCCACAATACATTTAACTTATGGGTTTATTGAAATATCAAAAGATCAAAATGTAGTCCTTATCAAAAAGCATACTAAGTCAAACATACCACTGTCTACGCCACCATCAATAGCCTGCATTAACAAGTCAAACATACCACTGTCTGCGCATTAATGTTTCAATGCTTGCTGGATTCTATAATATTCATGTTGCAGGTTGATAGTTTAGTAGAGATTTGTCTTAGATATGACATTCATATGCATACACATCCAAAGTAACTTGCATATCCTTCATTAAAGAAAAAATACCAAAGCATTGGTTGTCCATTCATAAAGATCTTACTGCAAGAAAACAAACAAAAAAGAAATCCCTGTTCAAAAGGTGATGATGACTACGCCTGAAATTGTGGTACTCCCATATCACCTTGTGAGTTGCAATTTTTTCTTTTCTTTCCTGGTGCGGAGTTATTTGTCACCAGCTTCTTACTGAAGCACCATAAAGTCTCCATTGGTAGGCACATATGCCATCATCAAAGAGAAACTTGAGCTGAACCTGATATCATTCACCCAAGAAAAGAGACTGTCGCTATCATAGTCTATGGGTCTGCGCACCAACATGCTTCATTCGGCAGGAAATAACACACTTCATTAACTCCAACACATTTACTACGATGGTGACTTAAAAATAGCATTCATAGACTAGAACTTTTCAAGAAAATGGAAATGTGAAGCTGAATTCAACAAGGTTAGGTGTGTTGAAATGTTAGACAAAATGCTTCTCTTAAATGTGACTTCCTGAAGTGCAATGATTGCAGGATCTGAAAAGAAAATATTTATCAAAAAGCCTTAAAAACTTTCAACAGATGGAAATGTGGGAAAAAAAAAGCCATATTTCACAACCAATCCTATCGTACTCTTTGCTTAGGCCAAAATAATGAATTATTTTTTGCATTCAATCACTCTACAGTGATTGACCACTGCCCCAAGAACAGCCCACCCACATTACAGCAGTAAAAGTGACATTCAAGCAATGACAAGGAAGTTGCAGTAAGTTCAATGAAGATCATACATGACAAAGAATAGCTAGATACAGCGTACAAATTTCAAATGCTTTAAAAAAATGGAAATGAAATAAAACCATATCTTTCCCTCCTATTCCCAAGATATCTGGCAGAGAATTCTACAATTTATATTGAACTCAAAATGCATTGATCAATGTGAGAAATGAATATGTGCTCAGAGTTTTGAGATTTGATGTCCTCCACCCTCTTTAATTCATCAACGACCCTGCTAGAAAATAGCCTTATGCTGTTGATGTCAGGATACCAAAAATAGTGATATAAATTGCTTTTAACAATGTCAGAAAAGAAAATCGCACTCAACAACCAATGAGTTAAAAGGAAGCCAAAATGGTGATAGAAAGCATTGTCGTATGGTGCATCAAAATTCTGCTAAGGTATTCGATATCAAGTGAATGTTTTATATTTACTATCCTGTTAAAAATCAAATGCAATAAAAAAAAATCACAGTCCAGAGACGTAACGACTATTAAAAATTGTATTCAGCATTGCAGCGTAGGAACATCAACAATAGGTGTTGAATAAATGTAAATACTACAGGAAAATTCCAAGTCATTTTGAGAATGTGGATGACAGAAAGAAGTCCAAAGGCCGTCGTTATCCTGATTTGATAGACATGAACCTGAAATCTCTGTATATTAAGCAAAGCACTTAGAGATCATGGCTTGTACATCTATGCAAATGCAAAGTTGTATTGCTAATAGCATTCCTATTTCATGCAATAGAAATCAAAGTGAAGTAACATAAAATAGAAATGAAATGCATTATTCCCTCCCTCTAGCACCACAATGAAGTACCCTAAATCTGCAAGTAAAACCAACCTCAAATACACATTAGAAGGGTTAGTCTAAACATACAAATCTGCAAATACCTCCATGAAATAAAATATCTATGCTAAAGAAATGCCACAAGTAACAAAAACAACATCAAGAAGACATTTCAAAAGCAAGATAATCACCTATTCCATGTTGGATTGGTGTCACATGTGCTAGTGACCCTTTCCCAACCCTTGATCAAAGCTTAAGATGATGAAATGCAAATGGAGATGATGAGCAAGATGAGTTCTCAAATTAAGAGAGTAACCTTGTATAAAATTGTGGATCCATGAATGAGAATGAAGGCCTTATTTTATAGATTTTGTTGATGAGAGATTGGCCAAGATGGTGAATGTGGGACTAAAGATCCTCCAATGAGAAGATGACACTTGTCAAGTGGTGAGTGGTCAATGGTTGTGCAAGATTTGGGAAGAGTGCCCATGAGAGGGAGAATTTGAATTCAAATTTGAGAGTAAATGCTAAGTGGGGGACAAGAAAATGAGCAATAAATGCACTGTTGGAGGGACAAATCAACTTGCCTTTGAATTCAAAATTGAGGAAATATTCCCCATAAATGCCATGTTGATGGAAAATCTTGGATTTAATAAATCAATAAATTGATTTATATGTGCAAGTGGCTAGATCTAGATAATGCAAGTGGGATGGGATTAACATTTAATCAAGGTTAGATTAAATAGATGATGATTATGCTGATTTAATGCTGATTAGGTGAGTTGACTTTAGGATTTAAATATTTGATTTATTTAAATTAGAAAAGGATGAAATATGGATTTAATTAAATAAATGTTTGATCTATTTAATTAAAGTGATGATGTTTGATTTATTAAAAGGCTGATGATAATGTTTATTTGATAAATGACCTTAGGAAATGAGATTATTTAATGAATGGATGAAAGTGATGAATGGGCCCAATGTGAGACCTAATTTGACTGAATTCGATTGAATGCATAATGTTAATTTTGCATGTCTACAGCTACTACTGAAGAAGAAAAAAAATCCCAATTAAATTGGGAAAGAATGGCAACAAGTCTTGTGCAGAAACCTTAACATTTGCATCCACAGCCTAACGAGCGAACTCCATCAAGACCCATTTGTCACTACAGTATCTTGGCAATTTAAAAGGGTGACCATCATAAGAAACCAATCTAAAATAAGTGGACTTAGGGTACTAGATAAACTAGTATCCCCACTCTTTGATGAACTCCATAGCATCCCTGGATAAACTAGTATCCCCACTCTTTGATGAATTCCATAGCATCCCGTGATAACCTGAAACCAATATCACCTGTGAGCTGATTAATAATAGCGTATAAAAATGCATCATTGAATCTTTTGAAATGTTTCTCTGCTTTCTTAAGCTCCAGTTGGTCATAATATTCCCATACCTTATTTTGATCTGGACCATCATCCATCGACCCTTCAGTTTTCAACCTGAGAAACAGTCCCATCCTTGCAACACAGTACATGACATAGGAAGACATATAGAATGTCTTGGTTTTCGTTACTTTGAGTAGTTGGTCATGAATGTTATCTGAAATAATTTTCCCCCAATCTAAAAATTTCTTTCCCTCTAGAATCAACTAAATGAATGGAAACATCCAGTGCTCAAAGATATGAGAGTTCTCCTTTCCAAACACTCTTGCCAAAAATGTAATCATGTCCCCAATGTCTTCATAGAAGTCAAACATGTAAGGATTCAGTGGTACTTTCTTCAATGATTTATTCTTTATCTTAAGCCACCTTTTCTTGATAAGACTTTTGTTCCCTTCTACATCATTTTCCCAGAGTTTAAGTGCTTTAGCTTTAGTCATAATCTTGAGATTGGGAAAAGGAGGAGGGTCAAAAAGGTATTTGATCATTTCTAGGGTTAAATCAATTATTACATTTCCTTGTGAATCAATGCATTGCATTTGAGTAGGATTGTATGTTTAAGCAGCAGTTAGGATGAACTCAAGAGATTTCAAAACAATAGGAAAACTAGCCACATGAGCTAAATTGAACTGTTAAATCCTTTTTCCCCTTAGAGTAGCATCTTGTGAAAAGGCATCCTCGCAAAACTAGTCCAAATCAATGTGCCCCATAAGTGCATCAGTGATATTCATAACTTCAGACCCAAACTTAGATGGTACTGGGGCCCCTTGGAACTTATACTTCATTATAACTAGGACTTGTTTTGGCTTTAACCTCTTGTCCCTTGTTCCCTTAGATGTTCCTTCAATAGGCACTTCCTCGTCTGAATCATAAATTTTTTCATTATCCTGCACTACTAACAATTATCAGGTAAAGAAAAGATATGTGTAGAGAAATTTAATACAATCATTCATATTATATCACCATTCATTCGAGATAAACTCTCATTCAACAAGTTAATTCAACATCTTCGGGTTTTGGGTTTAGGATAAAAATAAGAACCTAACAATTTTAATCATAAAATTGAACTCTATCAGAAGTCAGGATTAGGTCCTGACTTGGCACCTGCACCTATAGTAATGAACAAGTTCAGAGTCATCTCGTAGTCTGATCCTGTAATGTTTTTGGGCATCGGTATCAGACCTTCGCCAAGTCATGGCACTTAGAAAATGTAGTCAAGGAAGGGGTCTTGCTAAGTTTTGATCCAAATATTGAATTAGAAGTCAGGATTGAGTTGTGATTTGGAGCTAGACCCATAGTGATGAAAAAGTGTAAGTGACTTCCCAAGTTTTGATCCTGATAAGATATCGAGAATCAAGGTCACGATTTTGTTATGAACCATACCTTAAGTATGCATAGTGGAAATAGGTTAACTTCAAGTTTTGTTCCCGACATTCAATTGGAAGTCAGAATTGGGGTGACACTAGGTCATGGTACTTAACAATATGTCAAAGGTCTGGTGTCGATCTAATTTTTTATCCCGATGGTAATGTGAGGATCAAAATCGAGACATGGAGTGGTACTTTATAAAAAAACCCTTAACATTCCAGGGTTACAATCTGATACTCGTTCCTAATAGAAGATTAGAAGTTAGAATTAGAGCAAGTGAAGGAGCTAGAATGAGATAGTGGTAACAACCTAAGTGCATTTCTGATTCTCGATTCTAATATACATGTGGGAATCGAGAAAACCATAATCAACAATAAATAAAGGAAAAATAGATGTAACGATATCTTTATCTTGTGTCTTTTGGGTCAGATTATGGTTAGGATCAAGATTTTTATTTAAAATGGTTGAAATTTGAAATTCATCAATTCATATGTAGTTTTGACCCGACAATATAGAAAAACCCTTGAAAACTAGGGCACGATGGGATGGAAAATATCGCGAATAGAAAATAAAAAAAGTGCAAGGGAAAAACCCAAACACACAAAATTCAAAATGAAACAAGGGCAACCAAAAAATAAAAAACAAGAAATAATAGACGAACATGAAAAGAAAACAAGAAACCCAAAAGAAACGTGAAACAACAAGCAAAGAAATCACAAGCAAACCAAGAACAAGAAAAGTGTAGGGAAAAACCTCTACCTCCAAATGCAACAGAGAATCTGACGGCATAGCAAGAAATCCAAGTGCCTCCTGAAACCCTAACTCTCGGCAACGCTCTTGTTTGCTTTGCCAACCTATACAAGCCAGAATGGATGGAAACCAAGGAGGAGTGGAATAAAAACTTGTTCATGTGTACAAATGGTTGGACATTAAATGCAGGTTGGTCAGGCCTTAGGATCAGGGTGAAAGTAATTAATACACAGTAGCAAGAAGGAAGGTAAGTAGGGGTCAATATCGAGAGATGAAATGACACCTAACTTTCAATGTGTGCAAAGTTCAAACGAAGATCTAAGGTACAAAACAGAACAAACAAACAAAGACAAAGAGGGAATCAGGATCTAGATGAGACATGCAACAAGAACTTTTTAAAAAGTTCTTAGTGCAAGTTCTGGTTTGAAGTCAGATCCTGAAAAAGAAAAAGAGAGTCAAAAGTTGGGATCAGGATGGAAATAGGAACAAGAACTTAGGTAAGTTCTTGGTGATGGTTCCAGTCTGATGTACGATTATGACACAAGCTAAAATGCACAAGGTAGAAAAGTGGAAGTTGGGACTGGGATGAAAACATAAATTTACACCCTAAAGGGTAAAAGGTAACAGTTCCTACCCAAAACCTGACTCCGACAGAACAAAGAAAAACACAAGGAAAAGTGTGGGGTCAGGACCAGGACATGAACAAGAACTCAAACCTTTCAAAAGTAACAAGTGTGAGTGTCATCCAAAAACCTACACCTAAAAAATAGAGGAAACCAAGACTTAGGGGAAAAAAAAACAGCTCCTAAGACCCGAACAAAAACACCGACCTGGACAAAAGAAAAAGAGGGGGACCAATTTTGACAAAAAAAAATGGGGTGGTTATGTAAGGAATAACACCTCTATCCTTTCCTTTCTAAGAATCCTCTCATGAGGTTCCTACACCTCCCTTCTATTGTGTTATTTATCACTATCTGGTAGTTGTAGCTTTACTTGCTCATTGTCATTCATGGTCATACACTATTGTTTCTAACCATACTTTTTTTGTGGTAACAACACAATAGTATCTTGTATGATTCTCCTTCCTTGTACACTAGGGGCAGTGTGTTGAAATGAATAGCACAACTGAGAGGGCAGGTGAATCATTTGTTGCAAATTAAACCTTCAAAACCCTCAATAGTAAATAGATCCACAAGTATTCATTAAACCCTTATTCTATTAAATTGATTAAACATGAAATGTAGATAATAGAAACTGAAATCACAACACTATACACATGAGAACACTAGATTTACATGGAAAACCCTAAGAGGGAAAAACCATGGTGAGGATTAGTTCACAATATAAGTAATAGAAAAACTGGTACAAAGGGGATCACTGCTAGAATAGGACACACTGTCCAAAAGGATCATAGCCAGGGATCATTTCCAAAGAAAGAAAATAAGAAGATAGAAGAATAAATTTACACAAAGAAAATACTTCTCAATGCAACAAGGAGTCCACCACAATTTCTTTCACACTTTCATAGTCTCACATGAAATATTTTGGATGTATTCAATTCACTACCTTTTGGAACCCTAACATAAATTTTGCACTACTCTTCTCACTTTCACATCACACACACCTCTTGGAAAAATCTCACATCTATCTTGCTTCTTACTCTTTCCATACCCTCTTGCATCAACACAATACATATTTATATAAAGTTCTACCTCAAAAAAAATTCTCCAATGTTAGCCACTAGTCGTTATACATTCAAATTCAAAATAGATCGATAGGTAAGCATTCCCATGGTGGATGGGAATAAAATGTGACCTACATAAATCCTTAATTAGGACCCAAATATATCCCAATACACTTCAACATGCTTCGAAAATCCTCACATGTAGTTTTAAACACAAGGTTAACCAACACTCATGCTAAACACCATAGACATTAAGTACACACTTCCTTAGATCAAGCCAAAATTTATGTACAACATAATTCACTTGAAATTAGTCTATAATAACCCACAAACTACATAAGATTCATCAAACACTTCATTCAAGCTTGCATCAATAAATACTTCAACTCAGGACAACTGATAACCCTTAAATGCATACTGATAAATGAAAAAATCACTGTACTACATCAAATCAAGTAAAACCTTGAATATAGAAAGATAAAAAAATTATAAGAAACTTCCCATATCTACACAACTTGAATCCAAACAACAAAGAAATGCAAAGGAAAAAAAATTCTCTTAGACCACAAAAAACATCATTAAACTATTGGTTTACACACTGGTGAAAATATCTCGCACTGTACAATGATCCAAAAACCCAAATTCTAAATATAGGAACCTCTATCACCCTTGAATAACCTTTAAGATCCACACAAGCATAACATAAACAAAGAAGAAATGTAGAGCATAGCATTCAAGCATATTATGAACATCTGCACAACACATTTTACTATGTTTATTAAATTTTCTCAAAAGCACTTGGAAACCAAGTAATAGAGACATAATCTCAACTCGTTACTTCATTCCAACTCATCTTTAGACTCCACAAAAAAAAAATCTCCATGTACTCTCAAAAAATCCTCAAGGTCTCAAATACACATGCACAACCCATTTTCCTCTTTTTCACAATTTTCTCAATATCCTTAACATCTTCATCACATAGTTGAAGTCAATGACAACACCAATCAATAGACCTCCTATTGACATCAATGACAACACCATCATTCTTGCAATAATCTCATCTTTTATCATTGATGGCAACACAAGATCTGAAAAGCTACCAAAGACCACACAATAGCTCTAAATACTCTCTCCCTTTTTTTGAAATTAGATAGCCTACACAACATTCCTAAAAAATCTCCCCCTTACAAGAGTCTCTTTCATTTTGACAACTTTATCTATTTTTTCACATGATTCTCTCTCCCTAAGTAGATAAGTTCTCTTTTTTTGTCACATGATTCTCTATCCCCCTTTCACATCAATCACAATGGATAAAATGTTTTGCATTGTTCTCCCTCTTTGACAATGAACCAAAATTACCTGCTCTTATTACTCTCCCTTAGGAGTACACCCAACTAAATCAACAACACAATGACAATTCATGACACTAACTACTCCCCCTAAGAGGTAGCCACCAACATCAGTCTAGATAAGAGATAGATCCATAGATCTGATGGATTGATGTATCTCCATAAGTATCTAGTTCAAGAAGGGGGGGGGGGGAAATAACCCCCAAATTATCCTAAAGATACTCTAAAGTATCCTTAGGAAGATCCATCGTAAATATGTTAACAATCTGATCCTTTATAGGAACATACTCAAGATTCACTTCATTCTCCATAACCTTCAAGTGACACCTGATAGATATATTTTTTTTCCTTCAATGCATCACTTGATTCTTGAAATGTTTATTACACTTGTATTATCACAAAAGATAGATATAGGTTTGTCCTATACAACTATGATATCCTTTAATGTTTGCCTCATCCATAATACCTATGTATAGAATGATACAGGTGCAATATACCCACCCTTTGTAGTGGATAAAGAAACTGAATCCATTTCTTACTCAACCATGACACCAATCTACATCCAAGAAATAATGCACCACCACTTTTACTTTTCCCATTGTCAACACAACTAGCCCAATCTACATTTGTATAAGAATTTAATGTGAAATTAGTATCCTTAGGATACCATAAAAATTAATTTGGTGTGCCTCTTAAATATCTTAATATTCTCTTCACTATCACAACAAGTGTTTCTTTAGGATCTTCTTAAAATCTAACCACAAGACAAACTACTTGCATGAAATCCAGTCTAGTAGCAGTCAAATATAGCATTCCACCAATCATAGATCTATACTTTCTCTCATAAACCTTAGGTGAATCATCATCTTTACTCAATTTAAAACCAATCATCATATGAGTACATACTGGTTTGGAGTCAACCATACCAAACTTCTTCAACATCTCTTTGACATACTTAGACTGTGAAATGAAAATCCATTTATCTATTTGATTGATTTGTAGCCCAAGAAAGAAATTCATCTCCTCAAACATTGACATCTCAATTTATTTTTTGTATTTCTCCACCAAATTTATTACACATATCCTCATTTCCACCAAATATAATATCACCCACATATACAACTACTATCAAGATTTTATCTTCCTCAATTTTAAAGTAAAGATTACTATCTATGAATCCCTTACTGAATCCTTGTTGTATCAAGTACCTATCTAATCTTTCATACTAAGCTCTAAGAGTTTGCTTCAAACCATATAGTGCCTTCTTCAACTTACATACCATGTCTAGTTGATCTGACAACTAAAAACCTTCTAGTTGTTCCATGTAAACCTCTTCTAATTCTCCATTTAGAAAAGTAGACTTCACATCCATTTGATAGACCTTAAAATATTTATGTGCTACAACTACCAACAATATTCTGATAGCTTCCATTCTAGACACATTAGAAAATGTATCCTCAAAATAGATACCTTCTACTTGTGAGTAACCCTTACACACAAGTCTTGCCTTGTTTCTTACTACTCCATTCTCATCCATCTTGTTCCTAAATACCCATTTTCTTACAATTATGTTCTTTTTTTCCAGTCTAGGGACCAATTCCAATTTCTAATTTTTCTCTATCTACATAAATTCTTCTTCCATTGCCTTCATCCAATGCTCATCCTTACATGCTTCACTTATTGATTTAGGTTCAGCTTCAAAAAGTAAACACAAACTTACCTCAACTTCAACAACTTTGCTTCTTGTTAGTACACCTTTCCTTTTGTCTCCAGTGATATGATCTTTGGAATAATTCTTTTGCACATACTAAGGGGTTTTAGGGGTCTTCTCCAGAGCTTCTTCCTTTTCATTCTACACTTCTTTCTCATCAAATTTTTCTTCTATTTCTCTACAATCACGTTCATCTAGCACATATCCATCTACTACAATAGAATTCTATAAGTTTTCATCAACTTCAACAATTGCACTTTCAACTATCTTTCTCAACCTTTTGTTGTAACATCTATAAGCTTTGCTTCTAATAGAATATCCAAGGAAGATACCTTCATCATACCTTTCATCAAACTTTCCTAAGTTTTCTTCTTCTCTTTTGATGTAACATTTTCTTCCAAACACTCCAAAGTAATTCATAGTAGAAATCCTTCCATACCATAGCTCATAAGGAGTCTTTGTGTTGTTAGCTTTATCTTGAACTCTGTTAAGTATGTAAACAACAATATGCATAGATTCTCTCCAGTATACTTCTAGTAGATTTTCCTCTTTCATCATAGTCCTTGCAGCTTTTTGAATAGTTTAGTTGTTCCTTTCAACATCTCCATTCCACTTAGGAGTTATAGGGTCAGAAAAATGCCTCTTTATTCCATGAACTTCACAAAACATGTTAAAATCAATTGAGGTGAATTCACCACCTCTGTCAGAACTCAAGAATTTTATTTTAAAATCCATTTCATTCTCAACCATATCTTAAATTCCTTGAATTTATCTACTACATCTAATTTTTTTTAACAAAAGTAACACATGTCATTCTAGAGTAATCATCAATCAAAATAATAACATAATTTTCACCTTATATACTTCTCACCCTTGTAAGACTACAAAGATCTATAAGCACTAATTATAGCATTCTGGTAGCAAATTGTTCCTTTCCATTAAAGATACTCCTTGTTTGTTTTCCAAATTGACAACTCTCACAAACAACATCGATAGCTTCTATGATTCTAGGTAAATATCTCATAGTAATTATCAAAATTCATGTGACACATCCTTTGATGCCATAACCAACTATCTTATTCTATGACATAAAATAATGATAATTAGCACCCTTAAGCTAATAGATGTTTCCATCTGTTCTCTTACTAGCAACAATTACAATTTTGAACTCTTTCCAGATCTCACATACTTCATCCTTAAACACAAGATTATACCCTTTTCTAAAACAATTTAGTATTATCTTAGCATCCTTCATCCTTAAACACAAGATTATACCCTTTGCTAAACATTGTTAGTATTATCTTGCTATCAAAACTGATTGAACCTATTCCACAAATCTTTGCTCCTGAATCATCTCCAAATTTAACTAATCCTCCATCATACTTTCCAAGTTTAACAAACTTACTTTTGTCTCTAATCATATGATTAGAGTAGCTACTATCAACAACCCAACAATTTTTATCCTCTGACATGAAAAGATGATACCAAAGTACCTTCAACCTTATCCTTCATCTTAGGAACACTTTCCTTCACACAAATTTCAAGGTTGTCAGAACCAGATTCTTCTTTTATATCCAAAAACAGACATTCATTATCATCAAAATCTCCATAATTGGATTCATCATCCAAAATACCAACATCTTGTTTCATATATGAACCAACAATTTTGTTGATTCTATGTGCTTCTCTTACACTCTTAGGATCTTTCACCTAAAAGGAGAGAGATAGAACCCTAAAATTGTGGTGCTTCACTCATAAAGGATTGTGTGATGTGATTAAGACTAAATGCAATGTTGTAAATGAAACTAAATGATGTAATTAACTGATTATTAATGCAAAACTAATGTAATATACAATGTTTGAAAACACAATGTGATATGAAAAAAGTGGAATAGAGATGAAAACTAATGAAAACAGAATTGAAAAAGGTCAAATAGAGTGCACCTGGGAATTGGATGATGAATTTGGAATGTTCTAAAATCTAGTAGAAATCACTATAAATCACCAGTGGGACTCATTCACCACTCATGGTGAATCAATCCTACTACTGGTAAAATCACCTGAAACTACTTTTTGATTGTTAGGAACTAAATTCTAACAAAATCACCATTTTTAGCCTTTAGGAGGGACTCATTCACCACTGATGGAAAATCAATCCTCCTCCAAAATTCTATGAAATTAGAGGTTAATTTTGTAGCTCCAGATCTGCACTTGTCTTCTTGTTGAGTTGACAAAGTCAAATCTACAAAAAATGGACTGTAGGTTGTCTCCAAGCTTGAAATAGAGTTTAGTTGACTTGAAACACTTTTTTTACTTCTTGACCAAGTTTCAACACCTATTTTATTGACAAATTTGCATACACAAGTCTGCAAACACACATTCAAAAGGGGAAAAATGGTTAAGGGTTAGAGTATAGGGATTTACCTTGGTCAAATCCCACTTTGGTAATTAAACCCTTAAAAAAGAAAAGAAGTGAAATGAACAAGGAATGATGAATAAACAACATGAAAATGTCCTAAACTCACCACAACCTTGTTAAAGAAATCTGAAGATATGTTAATGGCTACTCCAAGATGCTTGAAGATTACTTGATTAAATGCAAGAATTCTAATTGATGTTGAATGAGTGAATGTAAGTGAATAGGATGAATGGGGGTTGAAAAATGGATGTAAAAACACTTATTTATACACATTTATGCCCTAATAACCCAATAATACATCATCATAGGCCGATATAAGTCATTTTTGAATAAAAAATCAAAAGGAAATTTGAATTATTTTGAATTTGGAGCCAAGAGGGACTCATTCGACACCCATGGCGAATGGGTCCCACCTTGGGCTTGTAAGTGGGTGTCGGGAATTATCTTGCATTTAATGTTGTTTGTCAGGTTTACATTCAAAAATACACTTAATTAAGTCTTATGAGTGAATAAAGGGGTCAAATAAAGCACACAAAATATTTAAATAGTGATAATAAGCCTAGAAAAGAATGAAATCTTGTTACAATACTTTACAACACTTTGAAATAGGACTTGATAAGGGATAAAAAGGTAATTTTTAGGAGAATTATGATAAGAAGGGTCTATAAAATTGTAGAAATGTGTTACAACACTCCACATCACCTTCACAAGACATCATAATTTGAATGTTTAGGACCTAATGTGAATGCATAAGTTACATTGCAACATTAAATCAAAGACAAATAGGTCAAGAATCACAAGAGAAAGACCTAAAATACCATGAAAATGTCAATGATCTATTTTTATATGGTACATTTAGCCCCCACTTTAGTGAGAGGATGAACTTGCATCAAACTCACACTAAAGTGGTCATGCATATCAAGAGGGATCCAAATGCACTTATGCTAGCAAGATGAAATAACAATGATCAAGGCCCCAAGATGAAGATCCCATGGAAACTAAGCATAAGAACAAAGGAACACATGTGTGAAAGAGAGAGAGAGAAAATAGGAAAAGAAGTTAGATCGAGCTTTGATTGTTTGTCTAGCAAGTTGTAGATCAGATCTAGGCTATTTTTTTGAAAAATAAAAATCCACTCACTTTGGGGTGATGGAAAACATGGTGGTCCATTGGGAGAGAAGGCCCAAAAGGTGAGAAACAAACAATAGTTGGTATGCACTCAAAAACACATAGGTGGCTATGGGGAAAGTTGTGTCACAGAATGGGCTTCCTGCTCAACCATATCAAAGTTATACCTCCTAATAACATTAACAAGGAACCAGAAAGTAAAATGTTGGTTTGTACTTCATGAGACAAGAAAAGCTTTGTATGCTTAGAAATCATGAACAAACATGATGGTACCATAGGCATGCAATCTGCGTTATGCAAGGTGGAAAAGATGTAAAATGTAAAAGAAAGTTCAAATGAGTCTTGTTAAGTTCATACAAGGTCTATCACTTAGGGAACATTGTGTCTAACATCTCCAAGAGAAGACCAATCAAATAATAGTATAGTCACAACTTAGGGGATGTAGTGTGTCACATTTGGCTACTAAGAGGAATGTAATATGCTAAGATAGATCACACTTATGAAGGACATCACACCCAATGCCATCCATAAAGTGGAAAACACATCATATGAAGTGACAAGGCTGCACTAAGAACTAAGAACACAAATGAATAATGCCAATATATTCCCCCCACTTTAAATGAATTACTACACACCATTATGTGAGCAATTACTTTAAATTAGCGAAAAAAATGTAAAAAGAAAACAAGACATGAGAGCCAACGTGGAAAGCCCTATGCCAAGTCATATGTTTCCAAGTAAGGTTGCTTCATGTAAATGAAAAAGAAATCAAAAGAAAGGGAGTTTCCCCCTAGAAAGGAACACACAAAACACATAAGGGATCTATGGATTTGGGGTTAGTATGTTCATTGTTGCAATGTTTTTATGAAAGAGCTTGGAACTGTTATCATTCCCCAAAGCGCATAGAACTAGAAGAATGACACAAAGGGAGTGAAAAAAAAGAAAAAGAAGGTCTATTTTGGGTCAACATGGAAGAGACAATGTGGTCTCAATGCTTTGCATCACCCTCAAAAAGGAAAAAACAAGCAAAAAGAAAACAAAAAGGTAAATGAAAAGAAAAATCTTTTAGGTCAACATGAAGGAGATATTTTGGTCTCAATGCCTTGTGTCATCCCCAAAAGGAAAAACACAAGAAAAATTAAAAAGGAAAAGGGACCATTTGGATAAACATGGAAGAGACATAGGGCATCTCAATGCTTTCCATCATCCCCAAAAGGAAAACACAAAACAAAAGTGAAAAATAAAAATATAAAGTACAACATATAGAAGAATAGAGGTACAAATAGAAGTGTACAAAGAGAGAGAGAGAGAACATCAAACACACATTACAAGAGAACACAATATGCACATAAAATTGCAAAAGGAAAGATCAAATAAAAGAAAAATGCAAAAGGCTAGCAAGGTGAATGAAAGTCAACCATCTAACAAGCCATATGCCTCCCAATCATATGTAGTGTATCATGAGGGAGGTTGACTATCCAAAGGAAGAATTGCAAGTGTCGAACTAGGGGAAGTGTCGGGTTCTTCACTTGGTGTAGAAGATTTATCATTTAAGCTCATGGTAGATGAAAAATAAAGAGTTGAGATTTTTATACACTTCATCTATTTTAGAGATCTCCTGACCATCATCATCATCATATAGATTAATCATGATGGGAGGATGGAGGGTAATTTCCAAGGAAGGATGTATCAGGAGTTGTGGCTATTGAATTGGATCATTTTTTTGTGAGGGTTGGACTGTACTATCTTGTGATAGGTCAAGAGGAGGAGGGTGATTAGGTATTGCTTTTGTCAAAGGTGGAGGTTGATTTTCTTTGGTGTTTTCAGTTTGCATTTGACGAGCAAGGAGATGATGACAATGCCTACGTTCCCTAGCACCACAATTTATTTTAATTTTATTTTGAAGTTGTTGAGGTGTAAGAGGGGGTTGATCCACCATAGGTTCCTTTTCTTCCAGAGGGAGAAGAATGGAACAAACTGAATAAGATGGGTCAATCACTTTCTCTTTAGCTTTATATACTTGTTTAATGCGAGGAGGTAGGACGAGATTGGTTTCATTATCTCTTGGGTGTTTAAACGAAGAAGGGGAAATGTCTATGGATGGTTTCTCATGGGCTTGTATTGTTTACTCAGATTGGGACTCAAGCTGAAGCACTATCTCATCTATGATGGGAGGAGCGAAAGTGGACATGGACATTTAGTGAATAAACATTTTGGCTATTCATTTTTCTTTGAACTTTTGATAGGCTATGAAAAAGAAATCTTTATGAGAGGTGATGGGCTCCATATGTTCAGGCCAAAAGACTTCAAAGGAGAAATTACGTTTAGAAGACAATAGATGAAAACCACTATGGTGTATGGTAAATATTTCATTTCCATGCAGAAACTTCAAACATTTGTGAACAACTGAAGGGACTGCTTTCATTAAGCGAAGCTAAGGATGGCCAAGTTGTAGATGAAATTGATCCAATTGTGGAATAATAGAAAATGTTACATCCAAATTTTTGGGTCCAATCTGTAATGGGAGTATGATTAATCCAATTGTAGGGCATGAAAAACTAGTATGTCTTTTAATCCATGTAGTTGGTTTATCTTAATCTTCTTGATAAAGCTCATGTAATACTAATTTCTTGTTAGTGATCACACTCTTGCCACTGGCGAGATCTATTAATATCCCATTGCTGGGCTTATCATAGATGCGGCCAGCTATGTATAGAGGACCATTGGAAAGCTTTTTAAGTATATCATGAGAAGAAAAAATAATATCAAGAGATTGTTGGTTGGGCCCTTACGAGAGACAACATCTATCGTACCCACAAGTTCATCTGTAGGATTAACTTAGTTAACATTTGGAGTAATATCAGGTTGCTCATTATTTGTATCAATGTTCATCACATGAGTATTTGAAGGTTCACTTGCTTTGACAAATGAAAAATTGTGTTTAGGCATGGGGTTGGTTAAGATTTGTAAATTTGTATTAGGGGGTGCAACAGACTTATTTCCTTGATCATTGACACTCGCAATGGACAAACGACCAAAATCAATGAGGTCTTGAACTAAGTATTTGAGATGCTTACATTGTTCAGTTTCATGTCCATTTTGGTGATGAAAATGACAATAAGCATTTGGTTTAAGGGTGTGTGGTAAAGTATTGGTGGTATCAAGTGGTTTAACGGTAGGCAAAGTGATCATCTGTTGCTGGAGCAATTGATTCATTGTGTTATGGAGGGTATCAGGTAAGGGGGTAAATTGTCTCTTCAAGTCCCCATAGGTAATGGGCACCGCTACTTTAATAGCTACCACTTGACTTGGAATAGGTTGTGTTGGTTGTGGAGAAGGTGGATTGAACTCTAAGAATCCACAATTTGGTTTTCTAATTTTTTATGCGTTGTTTTGGTTGTTTTGTTCAGACTAGTAACAGAGTTGTGATAGTCACAAAGGGTTGTGCATAAATGCATGAATGAAGGAAATTTCATCATAGTCAACTTATCCTAAAGGTGAGTGTGCAAGTTTTTGATAAACATCTTTTGGAGATGTGAATCAAGAATCTTGACATCAATTTGAGCATATAATGACTAGTAACGTGAAATGAATTAGTTACTTTTTCATCCCCATTTTGTTTACATCTCATTAAATCAGCCATTGTCCTTTTGGGAGTCATATGGACTTGGAAATGACTTACAAATGCATCCACAACTTCATTAAATGATCAGATGGAATGATTAGGTAAATTTGAAAAGTAGTATCCTTTAAGGTCCTAAGAAAGATTTTTGCTAATAGTTTATCATCAAGGATAAAATCACTACACAATGTTGTATAGGCATTAACATGATTAGTAAGGTCTCCTTTACCTCCGTACTTCTCAAACCTAGGCATATCAATTATTTATGGAATTTGTGTGCATAATATGTCTAAGGATAATGGGCTACTACGGAAATTATATGTGGGTGCAGCATTTTGACTTTGGATAATGATGGAGATTTGTTGTTGCATGGAGGAAATAGTGTTAAAGAGTTGGGTAATGATGGGATCGGTGCAAGTGGTATGAGGTGGAAGGGAAAATGGTGATGGAGTGTATGTAATGTTAGGAGAAGTGAAGGGAACACTAAGAGGGGTGAAGTTGGAAGAGGGAACATTCGATGTCGCAAAAGAACTAGAAATGCTAGTTGGAATAGCGAAAGAAGGAGTCACATGACTAACCTGTTGCATGGTTGTTGTAACTTGAGGAGTGGTATAGGTGGGTATGGATGCTACAATTGAAGGAGGAGGAATGTAAGATCCTCCTTGGCTCACAACAATGTTTACTGGCTGGGAAGTGGAAGGAACATGTTTGTTGTATATCTCAACAATCCTTTTCATAACTTGTAAGCCATTATCACTTTCAATCAATCGACAAAGGTTTTCTATGGTAGGTATGGTAGTGGTGGAAATGTTTTCAAGGGATAACTCTTGTTGTAAATGTGAAAAATCCTCATGAATACTAATGAATTTATCTTGTGAGATTTGATCATCCATTGTATGTGAAGGTAAATGTGTATTAGTGGTAGTATCCATGCCTAATGCACCATTGTCCATACTAGAAGTAGGAGCTCTTGAGATCCCAAGGTCCACAATGAAAGTGCTATCATGAGAAGCCATGAGTCTAGAACTTTGTCTCACTAAAGTATTAACAATGGGGCACCAAACACTCATACAAGTACCAAAAAAGATGGGGTGAATGCAAATGAAAACTAAGAACAAGAGAAATTTTGTAAACTAAAACAAGAAGGCAGTAAAAGGAAACATAAATAGAGGAAATGTTGTGAAAATTCCAAAAATTTCAATGCAGAAAATGCAATTGGATTGATTCACCCAGGGTGGTGAATGAGTCTAGGTATGGATTTTTTATGTATTTTTCAAAAAATTAGAATGATTTAAATTCTTTTCAAATGCAGAATGAGGACGCAAATGCAAATTTTTAGTTTTTTAGTGATTTGATATGCAAGAATGAAGCCTATATGAGTCTTGCACTAATGCAGTTTTAGAAACCCTAGGATGCAAAAACAAAACAAAACCTAATTGAATGTTGATGCAAAGGATACCTAGGATGTAAGATGCAATTGAAATTAGGAAGATAAAGTGTTCAATATGCAGGTTCACCAAAATGAACCAACAATTTTGTAGATTCTATGTGCTTCTCATAGACTCTTAGGATCTTTCACCTAAAAGGAGAGAGATAGAACCCTAAAAATGTGGTGCTTCACTCAAATAAATGATTGCATGATGTGATTAAGACTAAATTCAATGTTGTAAATGCAACTAAATGGTGTAATTGATTGATTATTAATGAAAAACTAATGTAATATACAATGTTTGAAAACACAATGTGATATGAAAAAAGTGGAATTTGATGATGAATCTGGAATGTTCTGAAATCTAGCAGAAATCAATGTAAATCACCAGTGGGACTCATTCACCACTGATAGTGAATTAGTCCTGCTATTGGTAAAATCACCTGAAACTACTTTCTGGCTATCGGGAACTAAATTATGACAAAATCACCTTTTCCAGCCTTCAGGTGGGCCTCATTCACCACTAATGGTGAATCAGTCCTCCAAAATTCTATGAAATTAGAGGTTAATTTTGTAGCTCTAGATCTGCACTTGTCTTCTTGTCTGGTTGATGGAGTCAAATCTACAGAAAATGGATTGTAGGTTGTCTCCAAGCTTGAAATAGGGTTTAGTTGACTTGAAACACTTTGTTGACTTCTTGAACACCTTTCAATACCTATTTTCTTGAAAAAATTGCATACACAAGTCTGTAAACACACATGCAAAAAGGGCAAAAATGGTTAAGGGTTAGAGTATAGGGATTTTTCTTGGTCAAATCCCACTTTGGTAATCAAACCCTTAATAAAGAAATGAAATGAAATGAACAAGGAATGATGAATAAACAACATGCAAATGTCCTAATCTCACCACAACCTTGTTGAAGAAATCTAAAGATATGTCAATGGATGCTTGAAGATTGCTTGATTGAATGCAAGAATGCTAATTGATGTTGAATGAGTGAATGCAAGTGAATAGGATGAACGGGAGTTGAAAAATGAATGTAAAAAACTTATTTATACAAATGTATTCCCTAATAATCCAATAATACATCATCACAAGCTGACATAAGGAATTTTTGAATAAAAACCTGAAAGGATGTTTGAATTATTTTGAATTTGGCTCCAAGAAGGACTCATTCGACACCCATGGAAAATGGGTCCCACCTTGGGCTTGAAAGTGGGAGTCGGGAATTATATTGCATTTAATGTTGTTTATCAGGTTTACATTAAAAAATACACTTAATTAAGTCTTATGAGTGCATAAAGGGGTCAAATAAAGCACAAGAAAGGTGTAAATAGTGATAACAAGCCTAGGAAAGCATGAAATCTAGTTATAAGACTTTACAACACTTTGAAATAGGACTTGAAAAGGGAGAAAAATGTGATTTTTAGGTGAATTGTGATGAGAAGAGTCTAGAAAAGTGTAGAAATGTGTTACAACGCTCCACAATACCTTCACAAGACATCATAATTTGAATTTTTAGGACCTAATGTGAATGCATAAGCTACATTGCAACATTAAGTCAAAGCAAAATAGGTCAGGCATCACAAGAGAATGACCTAAAAGACCATGAAAATTTCAATGATCCATTTCTCTATGGTACAATACAGTAAAAATTCTTAATCATCTTTCTTTTATTTTCCTTGTTCTTATTGCTTAGAGCTATTTTTAGACATCTAGAAGAATAATGGACTATATGACCATAGCTAAAACATTTGAAAGGTAATTTACCTTGATACTTATCGGTGCCCTTTTTCATCCTTCTCACAAAGTTAGCTTCCAAATCATCAAGATCTTCACCACCTAAATCTTCAACCTTCTTTGATTTATCAGCCTTGAAAGTAGTCTCTACTTTTGTACTTTTCTTTAGTTTTCTCATTTCAAATGTAGTCAGAGTACTATTCAACTGATATCTAGAATAATTATCAAAACTAATTATTTCCTAAGTACTAGATACCTTTTCACTATAGCAATCCATAAGAGATCTGATAACTTTCTTCACCACTTTAGACTCTTTAACTATTGCACCAAGGCCTCTCATGTTACTTACCAATTCACCAACTCTTTGTATGTAGCATTTTATTGTTTCATCTTCAAAAATATGCATCATTTCAAACAATGCCTTCAAGTTCTACAACTTTTCTTGCTTTACCTTCAGATCTTCTTCATAAATGCTTTGTAACTTATCCCAAACTTCTTTAGTAGTCTTCAAACTCATAAATTTAACTAATTCAGTATTTGGAAGACTATTCACAAAAATATACCTTTCTCTAGCATTAATCTCATGCGCCATGATTTTTGCACTTGTAATTGGACCATTTAGAGGTGGAGTGTATCTATTCTAATAAGTCTTCTCAATCTCATATCCCTAAGCAAACAAATATTCTTCCATATTTGTTTTCCAAAATGCATAGTCTAAGCCATCAAATCTATGATATTATGAGGGAATCTTGTTTGCCATCCCAGATCTACCTCAAGTGTTTAAGATCTTCTTCAAGGAACCTTGCTCTGATACAAATTATTGAAATGAACAAGACAACTTAGAGGGGGTTGAATCAGTTATAGAAAATTAAACCTTCAAAACCCTCAATAGTAAACAAATCCACAAGGATTCATTAAACCCTTATTCTATTAAATTGATTAAATATGAAATACAAATAATAGAATCTGAAATCAGAACACCATACACATGAGAACATCATATTTATGTGGAAAACCCAATGAGGGAATAACCATGGTGAGGATTAGCTTACAATATAAGAAATAGTGAAACTGGTACAAAGGGGATCACTACCAGAATATGACACACTATCCAAAAGGATCACAACTAGGGCTCACTACCACATAATCAAAACAAGAAGATAGAAGAAAGTTACGCAGAGAAAACACTTCTCAATGCAACATGTAGTCCACCACAATTGTACACTTTCACAGTCTCACATGAAATATTTTAGATTCCTTTAGCTTACTACTTTTAGAAACCCTAACATAAAGTTCACACTGCTTTTTTGAATTTCACATCACACAAATCACTTGCAACAATATCACATCTATCTTGCTTCATACTCTTTTCGCACCCTCTTGCATCAACATAATACATGTTTATATCAAGTTCTATCTCAAAACCTTTTCTCCAATCTTGTCCACAAGTCGTTATACATTCAAATTCAAAATAGGATGGCACCTAAACATTCCCGTGGTGGATAGGAATAAAAGGAGACCTACATAAACCCTAAATTAGGACCCAAATAGATCCCAACACACTTCAACACACTTCCAGAAGCCTCACATGTAGTCTTAAACACAAGGCTGACCAACACCCATACAAAACACCATAGACATTAAATACACACTTCCTTTGATCAATCTAAAAGTGTCAAACAACATAATTCACTTTAAATTAGTCCAAAATAATCCACAAACTACATAAGATTCATTAAACACTTCATTTGAGCTTGCATCAACAACTAATTCAACTCAGGATAACTAATAACCCTTAAATGCATACTGATAAATGAAAATCTCATTGTACTGTATAAAATAAAGTAAAAAATTGAATACAGAAAGAGAAAAAAATTATAAGAAACTTCCAAAATCTACACAACCTGAAGCCAAATAGTGGAGAAAAATGAGGAAAATATATTTCTCCTAGACTACAAAAAACATCACTAAACAACTGGTTCACAAATTGGTGAAAATATCTCGCACTGTACAATGATCTAGAAACCCAAATTATGAATATAGCAACCTCTATCACCCTTGAATAACCTTTAAGATACACATAGGAATAGCATCAACACAAAAGAAACATGGAGAACAATATTAGAGCACACTATGAACATTTACATAACATAGTTTACTTTGTTTATTAAGTTTTCTCAAAAGCACTTGAAAACCATGTAATAGAGACATCATCTTAGCTCATTACATCATTCTAAATCATCTGTAGACTCTACTATAAAATAATATCTCCATGTACTCACAACACTTCCTTAAGGTCTCAAATACACATGCACAACCTATTTTCCTCTTTTCCACGATTTTCTCAATATCCTCAACATCTTCATCCCATAGTTGACAACAATGACAACACCATCTAGTAGACTTCTTGTTAAGATGAATGACAACACCACCATTCTTGCAACACAATGATAACTTGTTCTAGAGATTTGTGTGCTTATTTAGGACCCCTTCTCTTCTCTATATCTTTCAATTGGAGTGTTCCTTTGAATGGGATCCTTTGTGTCCTGAAGGGTTCCCTAGCAAAGGAACCCCCTTTGAAATATTCTCCTATAAATGAATTCATTGGTTTCTAGCTTGGGAGAAACCTAACTAGACCTATCTTATATATTGGCATCTAACTTGGGGAAAACCCGACTAGACCTATCCCTTTTGTTGCTATCCTACAATGCAGCTTGTAGCAACCATAGGCTTATCTAATCAGTCTTGCTTTATAGGACCAAGAACCTATAGAGATCCTTTGCATCAATATTTCCTTGTAGGACTAAGCAATTGTAAGGACCAATCAGACTCTATGGATCCTTTCACTTCCAACCCCCCAAAACTAAGAACCTATGATGCCTCCTTCAAAGGACTAAGCACTTGTGAAGCACTTTCACTCTACATGACCTATAGAGCCTTTTATTCATATTCTACAGGAGTGAGCACCTATCGAGAAAATTCTGTACGACTGAGCACTTGCATATCTTTTTTCCACCTTCTGTAGGACCAAGCACCTGCGGAACTTTTGTTCAAATATTTACAAGACCAAGTACTTGTGGAGCCATGTCTCTCTTCTATTCTCAATTGTGTATGTCAGATCAAAGACTTCCATATTCTTCATACTAAGTATATACCTCTTTCTCTCTTCGACATTGGTCACTTCCCTAGCTTTTGGGTATATTTTTCTCTTGAAGCAATCAATCCTTACATTATTCTCTCCATTTAAGAATTCTTCTATATGTTATTTCTTAATTTTGGGATGATGCATCGTACTGATACAACCTTCTACATTAAGGTCTCTTTCACTTTGCTGACTCAAATCATTTATCTTTTTATGTGCCTATCTGTATGTGTTTTTATATTCTAACCACGTGATGTAATGGATTTTTATGTTCTAACATTGTTATATTGTGTAGCTTTTTCTTTTCTAATGTTTTTGTTTTGTAGGTCTTTAGCCTAGGGGCATGATTCCTTGGTTTGAAGAGTTGTCTACTTCCTCTACAGTATCTTTTTGGTATCCTTATTTTATTTATGTTAAGTAGATTTCCTTTAGTGTGCATATTAGTGTAGATCCATATGCCCACTAACGTGGGGGGAAAATGTAATATCGTAAAATTGCACCCCTTGCAATTTCACATATATTTTTTGTATTCACTTTAGTGTCCACTCCCTTATAATTTGTGTAGGCTCATTTTATCCCTTGCAAAAGACTTTTTCAT
Source organism: Sequoia sempervirens (assembly GCA_007258455.2). Taxonomy (NCBI): domain Eukaryota; kingdom Viridiplantae; phylum Streptophyta; class Pinopsida; order Cupressales; family Cupressaceae; genus Sequoia; species Sequoia sempervirens. The sequence continues at coordinate 271,147,086 of VDFB02000013.1, read as the reverse complement.
GTCTCAGGATGTTGAGGATCCTTTTCAGAAGCTACCCTCGTGTGTCAGCTTTGCATCAAACCTTATGTTTTTCCTATTCTTGTTGTTTTGTAGTTTGATGTGTCTAGACATTAGTGTGTTGCACGAACATCTGCACACTGTGCTAGTATTTTGTGACATTTTGACATTAAAAAAACTATTTCTAAGTGCCTTGCCACTTGTCAGCTACTTTTATCGATGGTAATGCCTCGGGATGCCTTCTAATAGCTCGAGAAGATTATTTTACCTCCTATTATCTATTTTAAATATATTATTTCAATTCATTAGCTATCTCTTGGGTCTTTCCCTCAGGGATACACTGTCTTTTCCCTCTTTTCTCTCTTGCTTGCACAACTCTCTTACTTGTTACAACAACCTCAAGCTCTCAAGTTCTTAGAACACTCTTTGCAACTCTCTTGGCTCTCACAACCCTGTCCCTCTCATTGGCTTCCTAAATCCTTGCAGATGATATATTTCTTACCTTTTATCTTTAAGCATCTTGGGATTTCTCACATCCCCTACATATTGCTTATCTATTTCATGATATAGGTTCTCCTCCTTGAGCGCGCATTGCTTTTTATCACTCTTGCATTCATTTCATTTCTGCTTATTATCTCTATCTGTCTTGCTATCCATGGAGGTGAGATCAATGAAATGAGAGTTTGACTAAATAAAATCCCTAAACAGCCCCAAAAAAAATTCTCAATCTTATGGGTGTAGGTATTGAAGATATCTACTTGTTGGAGGCTTCATTACTTGGGTTATTGTGAGCACTTTATTTATCCCCTTTAGTCTTATCATTTACTTTAGTTTATTTTAGTTCTATTACTTTTTTTTATTTTCATGTACTCTAGAATTTCTTAGTAATCAGATTGTTAGTAGTCACTTTAGTTGTTCTTTGATACATCCTCATTTTTGGTATGTACGAGATGCCAACGTGCCTCTAGGACTCTAGTGTGCCACATTTTTTTTCATATTTTACACTGCTATCCTAGGCCAAAAACTTTATAGTTTGTCTAGAAAACCTATGTGACTTACTCTTTCTAATTTTGGAACTCTCACTCTATTCCTTGAGGTAGTCTAGGGTAGTTTTCTCCCTGGGATTCTCTTGAGAATAAAGAGACCCATGAGTAGCAAATCCCCCTTCTCTATAGCATTTTTTACTCATAAACTATTTTGTAATGAAAAAAACTCATAAATTTAGCTACAAAAATATTTGTATTCATTAACTCACATCTCTTCAACTCTTTTCTATCTTTAACCCCATATATCACCATCTTGTATTTTCCAAAAGTAACTAGCTTTTTTAGAAATTTCATGTGTGCTCTCTAATTGTATAAATTTTTGCAAATGTTGCAAACCACCACAAGTAACACACGATCCTTTAAAAATACAACATTTTATAATAAAAATGGCCATCATCTCTTCTGAATAATATGCCTGAAATAAAATCTCTTGATGATTTAGGAGGGACTTGTCTACCACATTCCTACAAAACATTTTAGTATGCAAAGTAACACATATATGATGATAATATCGTAATGCATGGAAAATTCAATATACATTCTATAGAAATATGTAGTGCCTGCATGAGTTATCTTAACATAAAAAAGGTTTGGCCATTTCAAAAATCCTTTGACTAATTCTCACTTGAGGAGAAGTTTGAATAAAATTTTCGTAAAATTGAGTTTGAGTCATATCCAAAAAGTGTTTAGGATGTGGTTTGTGATATTGAGATTCTATTCTCCTTTTAACAAAATATCATTTATTAGGTGAAAGTCTTGTGTTATCTTGCTAAAAAAATTCAATTAACACTCTTAATGCATCAACAACAACCTTGTTTTTGCATGGAAATCTACCCGAAAATGCTCATAGAGAATTACTATTAGGATCCCCAATTGTTTCGTGTCTCCTAATGACAATAGTGTTCTACTTATTTTTAGTGGCCTACTTGTGTTGGTAATCAAATGAGATTTTTTAGTTTCATTGTTTACTATAGTTGATTTAAGAACACATCAAGTAACATTGCTATCTTTAGTGTGTGATGTTAAAACTATTGATTGATATGCACTAATTAGATTTATTACAATAGTTATTTCACCATTTGTATTTGATTATCTTAACAAAAAAAATTTCATAACTTGACTATAAAATTAAGATTTTTTATCATTTCAACAAACAATTAGCACCTTCTAGTTTCACTTTAGCTCTCAAAATAGTTTTTCAATATTTTATTAGCCATTTTTCTACAAGTGTCATTGAGAATTTTGTCGAGTATTGGTTTCAAAATATTTTCATCTATATCAATTAGATAATTTTTATTTTTACAAAAAGTTTAAGGGGGTGTTATGATTGGTGTGTGTTATTGGTTTGAATTTGTTGATTTATCATTCCTTGTCTCAATAGGTATGATGCTTGGCACTTGTTCTTGGTTTGTATTTAGTAAATATGATCCATCATTTATATCTTAAATAGGTGTTTTGGTATTTGATTCTACATTAATGTCAGTTGGTATAGATGGCATACCTTCTGCTCCAGCTTTTCTCATTTCACATAGTCTTTTCATGTTCTCCCTTTGTTTTTTTCTTTTCTGCATCAATTTTGGGTGGTCCTCGCTTATTCCTTACCATGGTTAATATCAATTTTCCCTAAATAAAGAAAATTATGAATATATGTTAATAAATATTATAATTTGAACAAAAATGATTTACTTGATTAAATTACTTAAACATATATGAAATTAATTAAATAAATTACTCTTCTTTAACATCTAAATGATGAATTACTTAATCAAATTAAAAAATTATCACTAAAATATGAAATAATCTTCAAAACTGACAATCAAAAATGTTATACAAACAAAAAACATTGAACAATCAATTAATTGTCACATTCCAATGCATTTAAATCATTTGAAGTCAAATAAAATAAACAAATCTCTTACATAGCTAGAAAAAAAAACACAAAAAGTGGATCCTATTATAGTGGGACCTTCAAGATGACTGTTATCTAATTTTTTGGTTGTTACGAGTTCATATAAACTAAAAAAATATGTACGGATTGTGTTTGCATAACACATATGTGTTATTCGTCCACAAAATCAAGTGTTTACACTTTGGCCTCTACTTTGAAGAACCTATTGTGTAAAAAAAACGTACGTTATTTTAACTTAACAAAACATGTACATTGTTTAACTTAAAAAAATATGTGCATTCTTTTAACCTACAAAACATGTAGTTCTTTACTTAGTTTTAGGCTTGGAGGATGTATTTACTTTCAAAATACATGTACATGCTTTTAATTTAACAAAAAACATACATGTTTTCCTTAGTTTTAGGTTTGGCTAATGGATTTACCTTTATAAAAAATGTGTGTGCTTTTAACTTAACAAAACATGTATGTGTTTTCATTAGGTTTGGGCTTATCATAGGTTTAACTTACAAAAACCCTATGCACTTAACCCTAACACCTGTATAGTTAACCTTAAACTCTAGACCCATAACCTTGAGATCTATATCCATAACCCTAAACCATATCCCTCAACCCTCAATCCTAAAGTGTAGAGAGAGACAGGTAGTTATAGGGAACTAAATTTTATACCTTGTACCCTATACCATCAACTCTAAACCTTATCCCTCAACCTTAGGAACTAAAGCCAATAGTTTAAACCCTTAACCTTATACTCAACAATATACCCTCAACTCTAAACCCTATACCATAAACCATCAACCATAAACCCATAAATGATAGGCCCTACACCCTAAATAATGAATAATTTTGAGATATTAAGGGAGAGAGGAGAGAGAGCCATGTAATAGAGGTAGGGAGAGGTGAGATATAGAGAAGAGAGGCAAAGAAAGAGATATGTGAGATGGAGAAAAGAGAGATCTACATATGAGGGAGGGAGATGTGGATAAGAGGGGATGAGGGGAGAGGTAGGAAATGGAGATAGATAGAAATATGAGATAGAGAAATCTAGGTAGATAGTGGATAAAGAGAGGTTAGATAGAGAGGTATATCTAAAATAGAGAGAGAGAGAGAGAGAGAAGTTAGATAGAGAAAAATAGATGCGTAGAGGAGAGTAAAGAGGGGGAGATGTGAGACAATCCTAAACTCTATACACATAACTTTAAACCCTATACCTTATACTATTAGTTCCCTAAACATTATCCCTAAACCTTAATTACTAAAGCCAATAGGTTAAACCCTTAACCATATACTTAAACCTATACCCTATACAATCAACCCTAAACCGTATACCATTTACCGTCTTGACCCTATACCTTGTCCCTCAAAATTGGGTTGTAAGTCCTATATAATAAACCCTAAACCCTTGTGTCTATCCTATACATGTGATGCACATTCACCTTGGTTCCTCATACCCTAGTGTATAGTATTGCATGCATTATCAAATTAAGTGCTCTCTACATTGTAGTTTAATTATTGCATTTCAAATACACCTAATCCCATCCCATCCCTTCTTTCTTGTCACCATAATTTTTCTCTTTCCTAACCATGGGCTATATGTACACATCCAGTCTCTATTTCTTCCATATGTCCCTACACTCAATGTATTAATATATTTGTATGGTCTTCATGGGTAAAAGTACAATGTTGTGTCACACTTTTTAAAGGAAATGACCAACATTAATCCAAACATTAAGTTACTTGAATCATAAAAAAGTGACATAAATTTTGAATTTTGAATTGATGTAAACTAATAAAATATTTATTTTTTAGTATATTTTATGATTGTATTTAAAAAAAATAAAAATTTGAATATAGTTTTGTAAAAATTGAAACTATAATTTAGTTGCTGAAAAAATGCTGAAAACTGAAGTTAAACGAGATGCCAATCTTTATATAGTAATTTTTTTTTCTTCAATTTTTTTGTGTGTATTTATAACTTTAAACTTTAGTGGATGGTGTGCCATAGAAAAATGGCCCCTTCTCATTTTCATGGCCTTTTAGGTCTTTCTTCATGATGCTTGGTCCATTTTGCTTTGATTTAATGTTGTAATGTGACTTAAACATTCACATTAGATCCTTAAAATTCAAATTATGACATCTTGTGAAGGTGTTGTGAAGTGTTGTAAATTATTTCTACACTTTTCTAGACTTTATTCATTACAATTCACCTAAAAATTAACTCTTCATCACTTATCAATTCCTATTTTGAAGTGTTGTAAAGTCTTGTAACAATATTTCATGCTTTTCTAGGCATAATTTCACTATTTACACCTCTCTTATGTTTTTTTGGATCCCTTTATGCCCTTATAAGGCTTAATTAAGTGTGTTTTTAAATGAAAACCTAACAAAAAAATTAAATGCAAGATAATTCTTGAAACTCACTTTCAAGTCCAAGGTGGGATCCATTCGCCATGGGTGGCGAATGAGTCCCTCTTGGCTCCAAATTCAAAATATTTAAAATTTCCTTTCAAGTTTTTATTCAAGATTACTTGATGTCAGCCTGTGATAAGATATCAATAGGTTAATAAGGCACAAGTGTCTATAAATAAATGTTTTTACATCCATTTTAAATCCCATTCATCAAGTTTCTTATTCACTCATTCATTCAAGCATTAAAGCACTTTGCATCACTAAATCAAGCATTAATCAAGCATCTTGGAGCAACTATTGACATATTTTCAGATTTTGAGCATCAAAGGTGTGGTAAGTTTATGACATTTTCATGTTATCTATTTATCATACACTTTTCATTTCATTTCATTTTTTAGGGTTTGATTACCAAAGTGGGGTTTGACCAAGGAAAACCCCTATTCTCTACCCTCAACCATTTTCCCCCTCTTGCATGTGTATTTGTAGACTTAGGTATGCATATTTATCAAGCAATTAGGTGTTGAAAGGTGGTCAACAAGTCAAAAAATTGCTTCAAGTCAAGCACAACCTATTTCAAGCTTGGATAAGACATTCTGTCCATTTTCTATAGAATTAACTTTGTCAACCCGACAAGCAGAAAACGTCAGATTTGGTGCTACAACATTGGTCTCTGATTTCACAAAATTCTGGGAGAGGAATGATTCACCATCAATGGAAAATGAATCCCACCTTAAGGCTAGAAATCTATAATTTTTCAGATTCTGGATCGCAACACTCAGAAACTAGTTTTCAATAGTTTTCATCAGAAGTGGGATTGATTTTCCATCAGTGGTGAATGATTCCCACTGGTGATCTTCAGTGATCTCTTTCAACATTTAGAATCTTCATTAGACTTCTAGGTCCACTCTAAATCAACCTTCTTCTTTTTTGTTTTGCATTTGTTCATACCTAGTTCATGTTTGCATATCACATTGTGTTTTCAAATATTGCATAAATCTTAGGTTTTACACTTATAATCAATCAATTAGCTCATATCATTGCACTTAGATTATTCCATTTAGTTTAAATAACATTATACATTGCATAATTTGAGTGAACCTACCTAGACTTTTGAGTGGGGTTTATCTCTCTCCTTTTAGGTGAAACATCCTAAGAGTGCAAGAGTAGCTTATAAGCCCTACCCCAAAATCTATGGTTCATTATGGTGAAGCTGCATATTGAACACTTTATCTTTCTGATTTCAATTGCATCTTGCATCCTAGCATTCATTTTCATCAATATGCAATTAGGATATTGTTTTGTTTTTGCATCCTAGGGTTTCTTAAAATTGCATTACTAAAAGACTCATTTAGACTTCATTTTTACATATCATATCATTGAAAAACTTAAAATCTGCATTTGCATCCTTAATTGGCATCTGAAAAGCATTAGAATAACTTTAAATTTTCTTAAAAACACAAAAAAAAATCTCATAACTGGACTCATTCGCCACCCTAGGTGAATCAGTCCACTTGCACATTTCATACTACATTTTCATACATTTTTCTTGGAAATTCCCGCATTTCTATTCTCTGTTGTTATTTCTCTATTTCAGTTTGCAATATTTCTACTATTTACATTTTGCACTCCTAGATTTCATTGCATTTGCATTCACCCCATGTTTTGTGGTACTTGTATGAGTGTTTAGTGCCCCATTGATAATGCTTTAGTGAGATGAAGTTCTAGACTCATGGCTTCCCGCGATAGCACTTTCGTTGTGGACCTTGGGATCTCAAAAGCTCCTAATCCTAGTATGGAAAATGGTGCATTAGGCATGGAAAATACCACTTCTATTCCCTCACCTTTCCATCTAATGAATGTTGACACACAAAACAATTTCATTCCACAATAAAAAAAGTCATTATTATTCATGAAGATTTTGCACACTTACAACAAGAGTTATCCCTTGAAAACATTTCCACAACTGCCATACCTGCAATAGACAACCTAAATCATTTGATTGAAAGTGATGATGGCTTACAAGTTATGACAAGAATTGTTGAGATATACAATAAACATGCTCCTACTACTTCCCAATTCACCAACATTGTTGTAAGCCAAGGAGGACCTCACACTCCTCCCCCTTCAACCATAACATCCATTCCAACTTATACCACTCCTCAAGTTACATCAACTATGCAACAAGTGACTCCTCCTTTGCTATTCTAACCAAAAATCCTCGTTCTTTTGTGGAATTTCAAGTCCCCTCCACCACCTTAACCCCTCTTAGTGTTCCTTTCATTTCTCCTAACATTACTTGCACTCCACCATTTTCCCTTCCACCTCATACCACTTACACTGAACCCATCATTACACAACTCTTTAACACCATTTCATCCATGCAACAACAAATATCCACCATTAGCCAAAGCCAAAATGCTCTACCCACATATCATGTTCATAGTAACCCCTTATCCTCATAAATTTTAAGAACCCCAATGCCGTAAGGGATAGAAATGCCTAGGTTTGAGAAGTGCGGAGGCAAAGGAGACCCTATTCACCATGTCAATGCTTATACAACTTTATGCAGTGATTTGGTCCTTGATGATAAACTCTTAGCCAAACTTTTTCCTAGGACCCTAAAAGATACTGCTTTAGAGTGGTTTTCAAACCTGCCTAATCATTCCATCTGATCATTCAATGAACTTGTGGATGCCTTTATAAGTCACTTCCACATTCATATGACTCCTAAAAAGACAATGGCTGATCTAATACGATGTAGACAAAATGCCGACAAAAAAGTGACTGACTTCATCTCAAGTTATCAGTAGTTGTATGCTCAAGTTGATGTCAAAATTCTTGATTCACATCTACAAAATATGTTTATTGAAAACTTGCACACAAACCTTCAAGATAAGTTAACTATGATGAAATTTCCTTCGTTTATGCATTTATGCACAACACTATGTGACTATCATAACTTGGTTTCTAATCATGATTAAAACTCCACTTCCAACCAAGCTAAGAATTCTGAACCAAATAATCAAAAAAACACACAAAACTTTCAAAAACCAAATAGAGGCTTTTTATAGTTCAATCCACCTCCTCAACCGCAAACCCAACCTATTCAAAGTCAAGTGGTAGCTGTTAAAGCAATGGTGCCCTATACCATGGGGATCCGAAGAGACAATTTACCCCCTTACCTGATATCCTCCATAATACAATGACTCAATTGCTTTAGCAACAAATGATCACCTTTCCTACCCTTAAACCACTTGATACCACCCACCTTAAAACCACATGATTTTTTCCATTTTTATTGCCAAAATGGCCATGACACTGAACAATGTAAGTGTCTCAAACACTTAGTTCAAGACCTCATCGATTTAGGTTGTTTGTCCATTGTGGTTGTCAATGATCAAGGCAATAAGTCTATTGCACCCCCTAACCAAAACTTACAAATTATCACCAACCCCATGCCTAAACACAATATTTAATTTGCCAAGGCTAGTGAACCTTCAAACATTGGTGTAATGAATGTTGATACAAATAATGAACAACATGATATAACTCCAAATGCTACCCAAGTTAGTCCTATGGATGAACTTTTGGGTACGATAAACGTTATCCCTCATAAGGGCCCAACCAACAAAACTCTTGATATCACTTTTTCTTCTAAAGATATACTTAAAACGATTTCTAATGGTCCTTTTTACATAGCTGGAAGAATCTATGATAATCCCACCAATGGGATATTAATAGATCCCTCCTATGGCGAGAATGTGATCACATAAGAGTTTTAGTATTACATGAGTTGTATCAAAATGACTATAACAAACCAACTGCATGGATCAAAACACATACTAGGTTTGTGTGCCCTATGATTGGATCAATTGTGCTCCCCTTACAAATAGGACCCAAAACTTTGGATGTAACATTTTCTATTATTCCACAATTGGTTAAATTTTGTTTGCAGCTAGGCCACCCTTGGCTCTGCTTGATGAAAGTGATCCCCTTAGTTGTTCACAAATATTTGAAGTTTCCACATGGAAAAGAAATATTTACCATACACCACGGTGTCTTAAATCCATTTTCCTATAAAGGTATTTTTTCCTTAGAATCCTTTTGGCCTAAACCTATGGAGCCTATCACCCCTTGTAAAGATTTATTTTTCATAGCCTATCAAAAGTACAAAGCCAAATGAATAGTCGAGTTGTCTCTCCATAACATGTCCTCGTCCACTTCCACTCCTCCCATCATAGATGAGACAATTCTTCAACCTGAGCTTGATACTGAACAATCAAAGCAACCTCCTGCACAACCAACAACACACACTTGACCTTCATTCTTTAAACAACCAAGAGAAAATGAAACAAATCTCATCATTCCTCCTCACATTAAACAAGTGTATAAGGCTAAGTAGAAAGTGATTGACCTATCTTCTTTAGTTTCTTCCATTCTTAACCATCTAAAAGAAAAGGAACCTATGATGGATCAACCCGTTCTTATACCTCAACAACAAAAAAGAATTAAATGAAACCGCGGTGCTAGAAAATGTAGGCATCATCGTCATCTCCTTGCTTGTTAGTCCCAAATGGAAGAAAACAAAGAAAATCAACCTCTGCCTTTGACAAATGCAATAGACGATCACCCTCCTCCTCCTAACCCACCACAAGATAATAAAATCCAACCCTCACAGCCAAACAATCTGATATAATAGCCACAAATTTTGATACATCCTTCCTTGGAAATAACCATTCATCCTCCCATCGTAATCAATCTTGATGATGATGATGATGAGCAGATCACAAAAATAGATGAAGTGCATAAGGATCTAAAATGTTTATTTTCATCTACCATGAGCTTAAATGATAAACCTTCTACACCAAGTGAAGAACCTAGTACATATCCTAGTCTGACACTTGCAATTCTTCCTTTGGATAGTCAACCACCCTCACAATACATTGAACATGATTGGGAGGTGAATGACTTGTTAGATGCTTGACTTGCATTCACCCTATTAGAATTTTATATCTATATTCCTTTTTCTTTTTCCTTTTTCTTTGAATGTACGTGTGTATCGTGTCCCCCGTAATGTGTGTTTGATGTTCTCTCTCTTTGTCCACTTCTTCTATTTGTCTCTCTATTCTTCTATATGTTGTACATTTCCCTTTTCACTTTTTTCTTGTGTTTTCCTTTTGAGGATAACGCAAAGTGTTGAGATGCCCTATGTCTCTTTTGTGTTGACCCAAAAGATCCCTTTTTCTTTTTCATTTTCCTTTTCTTGTGTTTTCCTTTTGGGGATGATGCAAGGCATTGAGACTAAAATGTCTCCTTCATGTTGACCCAAAGGGTGATCCCACAATATTGGTTTACAATTTTTGGCCAAACTAGACACTAAAATAATTTTTTCTAACTAAATATTCACTTTCAGGCAACTATAGTGGCTAAACCATGAGGAATTTGAAGATGATTGAAACTAGTGACTTGTGAAATTTTGTCTATATATTCTAAATATATTTTTTTCAAAAATTTTGGAATCAGATTGCACTTCTTTTTCCATCTCCTTCGAAAACTAGTTTTTTTCATTAAACAACATTTTTAAAGAGTGACACTCACCGTATAACGCATAAATTTTTTTCCATGAAGGATAAAATTATAATTTTTTTCAAATTTACATTTGTAACTATGATATCTAGTTCTTTCAACTGGTTTCATAATGTTTTATTGAATATTTTTTCCTTAATCAAGTTTCGAAGCCAAATCAATTACAATTTAGACATAGGCAGACCGTATAACACGTAAATTTTTTTGTATTTATCAAAATTCAAGTTTTCTTTTTTTGTTGGATCAAGGACTTTAATATCTAGTTTAATCTTATTTTAAAATTATTTTCTTGATAATTTTCTATTTTTCCACATGTGCAGAACAAAGAGCTTGATTTTTGATGAAAAACCTACATTCACAAGAAATAAAAACTAAATATAATAATCAAATTAAATTAAATTAAAATTATACTTTTTTGGAAGCTCATAATAAGGACTACATACTTTAAAAAAATAAAAATTAAGTGAATTCATTTGATCCCCCAAAAGGTAAAACAAAAGTGGTTTTTAATCAACATTTTGATGGGTGTTAAGGAGACTCTATTATAGGTATGGTTTAAAACTAGCGGGGTTCTATCCAAGGGGGCTTAGACTAAGGTGGTTTGATCAAACCCTGTTCAATTGGAATCCTTTAAATGTAACTTTTCAAGGTTCAAATCATTATATTTTCTAAAAATATGTGATTTCAGTAAAAACCAATATCTCCCAGAAAGTGTAAACCACTATTGTGGCAGCACCCCAAAAGCTTTTCCTTTTCTTTTTCCTTTCCATTTTCTCGTGTTTTCCTTTTGGGGATGATGCAAAGTGTTGAGACCGCAATGTCTCTTCCATGTTCACCCAAAAAAGACTTTGTTTTTATTTATTTTTTCTCTCTTTGTATCATTCTTCCAATTCTATGTGCTTTGGGGAATGATGACAGTTCTGAGCTCTTTAATAAAAAAGTTGCAGCAACAAACATACTAACCCCAAATCCATAGATAACTTATCTGTTTGGTATGTTATTTTCCGGGGGAAACTCCCTTTTTCTTCTATTTTATTTTCCATGTACATGGCGTAGCCTTACTCGAAAACATATGACTTGGCATAGGGCTTTCCAAGTTGGCTCTCATGTCTTGTTTTCTTTTTGTGTCTTTCCTTTGCTACTTTAAAGTAATTTCTTACAGAAAAATTTGTAGAAATTCCTTTAAAGTAGGGGGCATACATTACCACAAATTAATTTGCATTCTTAGTGTAGCCTTGTCATTCATATGATGTGTTTATCACTTTTTGGATGACATTGGGTATGGTGTACTTCATAAGTATGATCTATCTTAGCATATTACATTCCTCTTGGTGGCCTATTGTGATGCACTACATCCCCTAAGTTGTGAATATTCTATTCTTCAATTGGTCCTCTCTTGGAGACATTAGACACAATGTTCCCTAAGTGACAGACCTTGCATGAACTTAACAAGACTCCTTTGAACATCTTTTACATTTTACATTTTACATTTTTACATTCTACATTTTGCATCTTTGCCACCTTGCATAATGCAACCTTCATGCTTGTGGTACCTTTCTTTTTGTTCATGAGTTCTAAGCATACAAAGCTTTGCTTGTCTCATGAAGCATGAACTGACATTTTCCCTTGTGGCACCTTGTTAAAGTTATCAGGAGGTATAAATTTAATATGGTTGAGCGAGAAACCCATTCAACAACATGACTTTCCCCATAGCCACCTATGTTTTTTTGAGGGCATACCCACTAGCGTATGTATCTTACCTTTTTGGGCCTTATCACCCAGTGGACCACCATGAGTTATGTTGCCCCAAAGTGAGTATGCATTCTCTTTTTCAAACAAGCAGCCTAGATCTAATCCACAACTGGTTGGATAGATGATCGAAGCTTAATCCAATTCGTTCATTTCAACACATGTGTGTTCCTTTGTTCTTATGATTAGTTTTCCATGGGATTGTCATCCTAGGGGCTTGATCATCCCTCTTGATAGTTGTCATTCCATCTTGCTAGCATAAGTTCATTTGAACCCTCTTGTCAATATGCATGGCTACTTTAGTGTGAGTTTGAAGCAAGTTCATCCTCTCATTAAAGTGGGGGATAAATGTGCCATAGAAAAATGGCCCCTTGTCATTTTCATAGCTTTTAGGTCTTTCTTCATGATGGTTGGTCCATTTTTTATTGATTTAATGTTGTAATGTGACTTAAACATTCACATTAGATCCTTAAAATTCAAATTATGACGTCTTGTGAAGGTGTTGTGAAGTGTTGTAAAAAAATTCTACACTTTTCTAGACTCTATTCATTACAATTCACCTAAAAATCACCTTTTCATCACTTATCAAGTCCTATTTTGAAGTGTTGTAAAGTCCTGTAACAATATTTCACACATTTCTAGGCATAATTTCACTATTTACACCTCTCTTATGCTTTATTTGACCCCTTTATGCCCTTATAAGGCTTAATTAAGTGTATTTTTCAATGTAAACCTGACAAACAACATTAAATGCAAGATAATTCCCGACACCCACTTTCAAGTCCAAGGTTGGATCCATTCGCCATGGATGGTGAATGAGTCCCTCTTGGCTCCAAATTCAAAATATTTCAAATTTCCTTTCGAGTTTTTATTCAAAATTACTTGATGTCGGCCTGTGATGAGGTATCAATAGGTTACTAAGGCACAAGTGTGTATAAATAAGTGTTTTTACATCCATTTAAACCCCCATTCATCAAGTTTTCTTATTCACTCATTCATTCAAGCATTCAAGCACCTTGTATCACTAAATCAAGCAATAATCAATCATCTTGGAGCATCCATTGACATATCTTTAGATTTTGAGCATCAAAGGTGTGGTAAGTTTATAAAATTTGCATGTTATCTATTTATCATACTCTTTTCATTTCATTTAATTATTCAGGGTTTGATTACCAAAGTGGGGTTTGACCAAGGCAAACCCCTATTCTTTAACCCTCAACCATTTTCCCCCTCTTGCATGTGTGGTTGCAGACTAAGGTATGCATATTTATCAAGAAATTAGGTTTTGAAAGGTGTTCAACAAGTCAAAAAAGTGCTTCAAGTCAACCACAACCTATTTCAAGCTTGGAGAAGACATTTTGTTCACTTTCTACAGAATTAACTTCGTCAACCCGATAAGCAGACAACCTTAGATCTAGTGCTACAAAATTGGTCACTGATTTCACAAAATTCTGGGAGAGGACTTATTCACCATCAATGGTGAATGAGTCCCACCTTAAGGCTGGAAATCCAGATTTTGTTAGATTTTGGATCCCAACACTCAGAAACCAGTTTTCAATAGTTTTCATTAGAAGTAGGACTAATTTTCCATCAGTGGTGAATGAGTCCCACTGGTGATTTTTAGTGATCTCTTTCAACATTCAGAATATTCTAGAATCTTCATCAGACTTCTAGGTGCACTCTGAATCATCCTTCTTCTTTTATGATTTGCATTTCTTCATACCTAGTTCATGTTTGCATATCACATTGTGTTTTCAAATATTGCATAAATCTTAGGTTTTACACTTATAATCAATCAATTAGTTCATATAATTTCACTTAGATCATTTCATTTAGTCTAAATAACATCATACATTGCATAATTTGAGTGAACCTACCTAGAATTTTGAGTGGAGTTTATCTCTCTCCTTTTATGTGAAACATCCTAGGAGTGCAAGAGTAGCCTATAAGCCCTACCCAAAAATCTACGGTTCACATGGATATAGTTTTTTCCAATTTTTATAAATATATATTTTTAAATAAATGTTAAAATGTGTGTGTATTAAAACATAGTTGTTTCCATTCAGTGTTAACTTTAATATTATCTATTTATCCATAATAGAAAAAAAATTATACCATCTTGATATAGATTCTTTTATCTATTGCATAATATTTTTTTCAAATTTTCTAATAAGTTTTACCACTTTTCCTTGACATGGTAATCAACCTAATATTTTGTGATGTTAACCTACTTTTAGTAAAAATAAAAAGGAAAAAATAAATTATTAATAAATTAATACATATTAATATATATATATATATATAGAGAGAGAGAGAGAGAGAGAAACTACACTTATGGATCTACAAAATGGTATTTTTTTATTTTATAAAAAATGTTATTTATATGAGTAGAAGTTGCTCAAACGTTAATTTTTTCAAATAAAACCACTTTTTTTGGTAAATTGGCCTCAAAGTGGTGCTATATATCCATTTAGCCAATACTTTTAGTTTGAAAAGTTATGGACATGTCTAACTTAGCTAGAATTAATCTTACAAGATCACATGTTTGAAAAAAATTGATTTTTAGTTAGTGAAACAAAAGAAAAAGGGAAGAGGTGAAATAGGAAGACCTAAAATTGAGGAATTTATGCCAAAAAGGAAAAGGGGGTGTCCACCTAATCATAAACCCATTTTTCCCATGTTCAATAGGAAGAGGGATAGTGCCACGAATGGTTAGAATTGACTTACAACCCTCAAGGCGAGTCAACCCTAGGTTTGGAAACTATGTTACCCAAACTTCCTTATGATAGAAATGAGTAAATAACAATTTTGGGGGAAAAATAAAAGTGCATTAACAATCAAACTTATGAGATATAGCACTTGAAACACAAAGTATTATGATAAAATTGATAGAAACAACCATTAACTAGCAGATTTAAGAAGGTTTGGATGGTATCTACCTAGCTCTAAAAGTGGTTTTCAGCTTTTGTAGCAGGATAGGTTCTCCCAAGGGAAAATGGGTCTTGGCAACCTTTTCTAGAAAAATAGAAGTTGATTATGTAGCCCTCTATCTACACTTTACTTTTGTACCTACAAATATTTAGTCCCAAGTCTAGATCTGTAGTAAAAACTAAAAGTTTGGTTTGTTTGTATGGGGTTTTTCCTCATTCAAACCCCAAGTTTGGTAATTAAACCTTAATGGAAAGATAAAATCCAATAAATACAGTGTGTGCAAGACCTAAACTTAATTTCATCTAAGGGTTAAGAGATAAAATACAAAGAAACCTTATTCAAGTGTATTAGAATAAGATCCCTAAATGAACATAAAAATGGCAAAAACCTAGTTAGGGAGAAATCAAAACACCCTAATAGATCTAAAATCTAACTATACCTCTCTTTAGGTAGCTACTAGAATGAAGATTGAAGATAGGAAGAATTAGGAAACAATTCATTAGGTTAGGGATAGTGGCTAGGTGCATGTCCCAAAACCTAGAATCCATCATCATGATCCACCATTCACATCAACCTTCAAATCATGAATAATTCTTGATGTAACTTGGGAAAATGAGCTTGAAGACCTACAAAAATGAATGAAATGCTACTCCAAGACTTTAACCTTAATTGCTTGACTGTTTTCTCCTTGTTGTTGAGTGCTAATATTGTGAATATATTCTCAATCTCTTGTCTACCTAGTTTGAAATGGTGAAAAGACTAGGATTTATAGGCTTCTCTAATTTCCTAATTATTAAATCTTGATAGCTGACCTTTGCAACTTGAATTTAGATAATTAAAATGCTGCCAAAAACATATTTCAAATTGGGTTTTGATACCTAATGGGACACATTCACCCTTGGGAAAATGGGTCATAACCTAAATTGCCAAGTCCTCATTTGTTACAGGGCCTTTAATTTATTGAATGCATTTGTTCAATACATGTTATGGTGTCGAAAAATGATAAAAATAGGCCTAGGGATTCCTAATAAAGGGAATTAGGAGCTTATTTTGAAGGGTAAAAATGCATAAATGGGAGGTCACTAAAAATAGGTCCAAATTAAGTGTGAAATTGTACTTTCACTTAGAAAGGAGTACAATTTTCTACACTACATTTAGACCCCACTTTAGTGGTCATATAACACTACATGCATATACAAGTTAAAGTACTTTGGAAGTAAATTCTACTTTAAAAGGATACTCATATGGATTCATTTGAAAATGAGGATAATGAGGCCCCCAATGTAGTCATATGTAAAAGTACAATGTTAGCAATTCAAAATCATCTTATCAAACTTCTACAAAGAATCAAATTCAAGGGTAGATGTATGCCCCCGTGATTCCAATTGCTCTATGGAGGTGGAATCAAGGTAGTAATATAACCTCATTGAATTTCTTTGTGTGTGATTACAAAAATCTAGAATAGGGTATTGAAACTATAATACCACATATTGATAGAAATTAAATAAAACTGCAGATGAAATTATGAATTCGGTGCAAAAAACAACATAAAAAATGGAGTTCTCTAGCCCCCATTATGTTGGTTTGAATTAAATGTGGTTAAAATAAAATATGATTTATGTAATAAACTTGACTATATATGAATGAAATTAACAATTATAACTATCATTTTAACATTTACCTTTTGAAAATTATAGTGTTGTAGAGAGGAGAAAACATGCCTAACTGGTGAGCATATTGGCCCCATAGATTGGACATTCTAGAAGAGGAGGTTGTGCAAGGTGAGCTCAAATGCACAGTGAGTCCACTATACACTCTCTTTTTTTATCTTAATTATGTTCTACATGAGTTTTAATGGGTTTTTTTTAGATGTTCTAGGACCCCATCCAAAATTGTTGCAAAGCATCTCATTTTGGTACAAAGTGTCCCAAAATGGATAAAGCGTCATGGACCCCTACTAAAAATGGCCCAAGCATCCAATTTTGGTCAAAGCATCCTAGGATAGATTAATTGTATTTTCAATGGATTTATTGACATTTTTAGGTGTATTACTGATAATTTATTTCATCTTCCTTAGGTTCCACTATGCGCACACCAGCACCTTGGTAGCCATCTCTTTACCCTTCTCCAAGAGCAGGTGACCCAGCTATCTTCAAAGGAGGAGGTGATACTATGTGAGATGGGGTTAATTTGCATCTACTTCATGCCACCCATGAGGTATCATGATGCCATGCTAATGACACTTCTCAAGAGGTGGAATATCGAGACATGCACATTTCAACTACCTTTTGGTGAGATAACAGTCGTACTCAAGTATTTCCATTGGATATTTAGGATACACATCTATGGACATGCAGTCTAGATTGAGGAGGGTCAAAAATACTAATAGATGTGGGAAAATATTGAATATTTTCTTGGTCACCCTATAGCTATAGAGCGCGTGGTACCACACGTCAAGCTAGAGTGAATGTTGTAATCTTGCACACCCTTGTTACAACATATTATGGTGATCATAGTAGCCTTATCATTTGTTCCAGATGGAGAAGGAGCTCACATAAATTGAGGACTTGTACATATTATTCGGCATATGGATTGGCATTGAACAGTCTATTCTCTGGGTCATAATATGTTAGCTCATTTATACTATAATCTTGGGTAATTTATACGTAGAGAGCTACATAGTATCATGTACTATACACTATTATAGGTGTTGGCATTTAAGCATATCACAGGAAAGAGGATGACAAGATATCCCATGATAGAAGCCATTGGTTACCCTAAGGATTTCATATACACACTAAGACGTATTCAATTTCTTAGGGACCTATAGTTCTAGAGGGTTATGTTTGATTGGATCAATGAGGATGACATAATATGGAGACCCTACAAGACCATACCATAGTGGCCAAATATCACACAACAACTTATTAGGATTTAATGAGATAAGATCTTAATAGGGTGGCATGATTATATAGTCTTGTCATTATACTATGATTGTATCATGAGACAATTTCAATAGAGGCAACTACCTCCTAGACCATGACCTATGTACCTAAGAGCAACATGGAGTGGCTCTTATCTAGGGGACATCTGATGTCCTACTTTGATGATATCATTTTGAGAAATTATTAGGAGGATCTTGGCATGCCCCTAGCATTAGATTAGGATGAGATAGGTGCCACAATATCCTACAAGCAGTGATGGATGGGAGCACGGCCTGCAGTAATCTTCTTTATGCAACACCCTATTGGTGACACTGGACCTTGTCTAGTTTATAGGAAGGAGAGAGAGAAAATAACCATGGATGGGGATACAAAGGATGAGGTGGATGAGGAGGAACAACATATGAGAGATGATCTTGTGGAGGTGGTTGATATTGTAAATTCCCCTGAGGAGAAACCTGCAATTCCTCGTAGAGTCACCTGATCATAATCAGTGAGAGTAGCAGGCATGACATCTCATGAGCATGGAGAGAGAAATGTTGCTAGACCTTCCACACTTCCTACCCATCAAGATTCTAATCGGTGGGCTAGTGGCCTAGGTAATGATGTATTTCTTTTATTATTCTTTAAGTTTTAGTTATGGATATTTTATGCTTTGTTTGATGTAGATGATATCGATGGGTGGCAAGATTTCATTAGATGGGTCATTACACAAATGACCCTCATCCTTTCCCCGCATTAGGCTACATGGGCAGAGTATGGGCCACCACCTATGGTGGGGAACCATGTATAACTATTTGAGCATTTGGCAGATGGAGGACTTCATATGAGGAGGCTATGATTTCCCTTAAGGATTACCAAATTTAGGATTTGAAGTCAAGTACTCCAGACTTATAGAGGTTCATGTTGCATATGAGGTGCTCCGAGCTACCTGAGTTTTTTCTGAGAGTGAGTTAGTGGCTATCATATAAGAGGAGCTTAATAGGCTACATGGGGAGCTTTCTAGTGTTTAGGAAAAAGACATGAGACTACAAGCAGATAAGGATCAAGCAGAGTAGGAATGCGTCACACTATTTGTAAGCATAGTTTCTACAAAGGGAGATCTTTGAGGCCTATGGTAGCATGTTAGTTCAATGAGTTGCACATGATCCACTATCTCCCAGTGAGCACCACCACCAAGCCCTGAGGAATCTAGTAGTCATAGGACCACTTAGATGTACTTATGTTTGTACTATGCCACACTGTTGTGATCATGTATATTAACTTTTATGATTAATATATAAGAATTTTGTTTCTATATGTGTTCTTATTTTGATTATATGTCACTGTGATCTATTAAACAATCTTGATGTAGATTATTTAATAAATTTCTCCATGATCTAATATTATGTGGGATCTAACCTAGACACTTATGTTTATGTAGATACAATATTTGGATTAAGTGCAATCATGTTAAATTAAATGATCCTTATGATATAATTATGGAAACTTAAATGCATATAATCATCTAATTTAACACAACATATAAAATTTAATAGCATGTAAGAGAAAGTTATAATTTTATTAATGAAAAACTACTCTATAATTCAAGACACACAAGGAATGTTTGTCAAGAATGAAGCAATGCAAGATAAAATAGAAAACTATCTACTAAATCTAAAACATGATTTAACATACATAGTATTGAAAAGAGATGTTAAGTGTAATATATGCACAAATGTGCAGCATTATTAGGCTCTTTAAGAGGTGTACCATCCATTTTTTCTAATGTATATACACCAAATCCATATCTCTCTTGAATGATGTAAGGGCCTAACCAATTTGGACTAATCTTTCCTTTTTTTCCTGAGCCAACATTAACATTGCATTGATTTTCATATAACACTAAATCATATTTTTTTTTTATAAAAGGGTAAAACAGGTTTTACAGGGACCCAAAACCACAAAGTTTACAATAATAAAGAGAGGACACAAAAGCCCAACCAAAAAGACCAGATGCCCGAGAAAAGATCAGCAACAACCACACAAAACAGACCAAAAAGGTCAAACCAAAAAGATCAGCAAAGAAAACACAAAAACCCCATTCGTTAGCTCAGAGTCTTGAGGACAGACTCTGTATCCACCTCCAAATTCTGCATATCACTGACTCCCTTTTTAAAAATTTGGATCATCTCCGAAGTAGGGGGTACCTTGTGCTTCAGATTGGCTCTGGTTCTTTTGGAAATGCCCGCATCTGTATCCTGGCTTTTTTCCTTTGGTTCCTCCAGATCCACCACTAGAGACCCCTTCTAGGATTTATCAAGATTTTTTGTCATTGCATTAATGATTATGGCGTTGTGTCTTGCCATTCGGTTGTTTTGCTCAGCAACAGTTTTGATGGTATTCCTTATATTCTAAACCTTGGAGTCTATATTTATGTTGTTGTGACCTTGAACCCCACTATCCATTTCTTTCTTTTCAATCTTTGCAACCTTAGCACTCAGCTCTTCAATCTTGCTTTGAAGGGCCCAATTTTTTATTTTCAGCTCATTAATCTCGGTGAAAGTCCATTCCAAAAGTTTGAAGTGGGACTCAGAGTTGGTTTTGGCTAGGTTCAGGACATCTAGAGAGGGCTCCTTACTGGTATTAGGACAAGTTGTCTCAGGGTTAGGAGTAACAGGGGAGTCATCCTGTTTATCTGACAGAGGATCAGCACAAAACTTAGTTTTGTTAGCGTCAGACTCCTCTAAATCAGAGGGATCTTTAGAGTAGGAAACAAGGGTTTTGGCCTAGGGTTTTTTATCAAAATAACTAATCGTAAGGGAAGGGATATCATGCTCAAGCTCAGCGCGGGCTTTATCAGAAAGGGGTGTAGGGTTTTTGTTCCCAGAAGGGACAATGTGTAGGCTAAGAGCATTTCTAGCCAAACTAGAGTTAGGCAGATACTCCGAGCCACAGGGCCCAGTGTCGTCACTCTCAGAATCCAGAATAGTTTCCAGAATAGCAGGGGCAGGAATTTTTTGGAAATGTTCAACAATCAACCTTATTAGCCCAGTGTGCAGGATGGGGAATCTTTTAGGATTTTTCTTGTTATCCTCCACACTTTTCTTCAATGAACAGAAAAGATAATAGGGGAAAGAGACCCTAACCTTGTAGCGGAAATGATTAAGAAGAGCAAAGTGGTACCCATAGACTCTGGTGAAGCGCCCATCCACTATAATGTACTCCATGCTGACCCGTAGAACCTTCTTCCAAATGGCCTTTATTGTGTCTGCCTCAAAGTAGTTGTTTGCAATTTTAACAAGATTCTGCCTTTCTTTGTCCTTTTTGGGAAATTTGGTCATGGCTTCATCAGAAAAAGCCATGTCCCTGAAGAATTTCTTCCCTTCAGTCGATAAGCCCGTAACATTAGCGATTAAATTTTCGCTGAGCTCCACATTCCTGCCAAACAGGGTCAAATTTCCATTATTCCAGTTTTTAACAAAGAGGTTCGTAGCCTCCTGGTTAGAGCCATGGAGCTTCTCTAGGAAAGGAAGCAGCCCTCCTCTTTTAACCTTATTCCGGGACTTGGCATTTTTCATGTGTGTATCATAGCTGTCTGGCTCAATTCTCTTTCTGTCTCCTCCCATTTCAGCTGACACAGTGGGGTAGACCCAAGCTAAATCTTTACTTAATTTGGCCCCACCAAATCTAAGAACCCATAAAGCGTGCAGAGCTTTCTTGCGGATTAAGCCACTGGGCTCAGTCCCATGCCATCTAATGATTGTGATGTGAAAGATCCAGCTTGTCCTCATTAAAGGGACAACACATCACTTTTCCATGTGACTTATTATAATTTAATAGGGCGCAAACATTAGAGTTTAGGTCGCTAATATTATGCTAGGTGTGCACCTCTTTACTCCTCACTCCTTCATTAGCGAAAAAATCTGCAACAGCATTAGCTTCCTTGTAAGCATGTGATATTTTAACTTTATCAAATTTAGCCCAAGTCAATATGGTGTCCTCAAACACTAAATCATATTTGTTAAATGAGCTTGAAATCACATTATCATTGTAACTTCACCACATTATTTTCATATAAGCTTGAATATTCTCGAGAGTGTTAATGCATTGTTCATCAATAATTTCAAGTTTTTGCAACCGTTTTTTTTATAAGTGGTATCATCAATAAGTCCTCGAAGAGAAATTCACAATGAAGGAATTTATAACTCCAAAGGCATTATTGTGTCTACACCATAAACAAGGTTATAATGTGTATTTTTCATGGATGTTTGAATACTAGTGTGATAATCCCACAATGCATATGATAATTGAGTGTTTCAATCCTTGTTATTTTTTATTACTATTTTCAAGAAGATTTATTCAAGTGTTTTATTTGTTGTGTCTACTTGTCTATTAGATTGTGGGTAATATGGTGTTGGATGTGAAATGTTTCCAAATTTTCTTCATGTTATTGTTCCTAAATGGTGTACCATTATCTAAAACTAATACAGAAGGAAGACCAAAGCAATCAATAATGTGTTCCAATGTGAAACAAAAAATTACATCAGTTGTTGTGGAACGAAAAGGAATTGCTTCTACCCATTTCATCCAATAACATGTGGTTATGATAAATGTATATCCAGAAGAAGAGGGGGATATATTTCCAATGAGAAATAAACCCCAAACCAAAAATTTCCAAATAGGAACTTGGGCATGAAGATTGGAAGCAATAGTGTGAATCAGATTGTTATGCTCCTTACATTTGTGAATTTTTTTAACATGATCAAAACAATATTTATATGTATGTCTCCAATAATATCCTATGTGGATTAATTTTTGAACTAACGATATTCCCACAAAATTCCACCCACAAGCAGTAGCATGAGCTTCCTCAAGTGCTATAGGGATATTCAATTATTTAAGACATGTACATAAAATACCATCAAAAGATCATCTACTAAAGGTACCTTCTTAGTGGGTTGTCTAGGAAAGGTACCTTTAAAATAATTAAATATTGGAGTGTACCATTTAGTAGAGGCTTCAATATTAGTCACTAATGCTTCTTTAACTTTTTTCTTTTGATGGTTTGGTAATCATATGGATAATAAATATGAATTCCATAGAAGGATCATTAGGAGATAAAAGGGAAGTGACACTTTCCATTGTATTTGCATGCCAATTATCCTTCCAAGGAATATTATCAATGATATATGATTCAAATCATTCAAGAAATGTCATTGTTGGGTTCTTATACTAAGCCAGTTTGCCATATTTCACTTGATAGGTTCTATCAATTTGTTTCATGACCTATTGAGAATCACCAAATATGCAAATGTGTTTAACACCTAAGGATAAATTTGCACATATTCCAACAATTAGGGCCTCATACTTTGTAGTGTTGTTTGTACATATGAATTTTCGATGGTAAGATAAGGGAATAGACTTTCCTAAAGTTGGTTTTAATATAACCCCTCCTCTAGAGATAGTTTAACACTTAGAACTATCAAAGTACAATTCCCATGTCTCCTTTTCAGTTGTCAGCACACTCTCATTAGGGAATGAGTGCATATTGGGTAACATTGATGGAGAAGGAGCATCAACTAAATGGTTAGTCAAGGCCTATCATTTGATTTCCTTTTGAGAGACAAATTTAAGATCAAAATTAGTTAACAACATAACCCATTTAGCTAAGTGTCTTGATAAGTTTGTTTTAATAAAGAGGTGTTTTAGGGGATCAAACTTTGTAACCACATACACTTTTGAATTCAACAAATAGTGTCTCAACATAATAGTAGCAAACACAAGGGCCAAAAAATGCTTTTCTAGCATTTTGTATCAAGTTTTGTAATCAATTAAAGTTCGACTAATGTAATAAAAAATATGTTTGTTGCCATTTTTATCTTGTTGAGCGCAAAATTCTACTAGACTATGGGAAGATACAGATATATAAAGGATGAATGACTTTCCTTGAATAGTGGGTTGTAAAATAGGAGGATTAGCTAGATACTCTTTCAAAATTTCAAAATATTATTTACAATCCTCATTCTATTTATATTTTGATTCCTTCTTAAGAAGTTGTGTATAATGTAAGATTTGATCCACTAGATATGTCACAAAATGATGGATATCTGGTATCTTTCCTTGTAAGCTATGTAATTAAGAAATATTCTTCGGAGGTGGCATGTTAATGATAGCATTGATCTTCTTTGTTTCCACCTCAATACCTCTATGGGACACTATAAAACCCAAAAAAATTCCACTATCCACACCAAAGACACACTTTTTAAGATTCAATATCATGTTGTACTTACACATTCTTTCAAATATTTTTTGAAGTATTTTAACATTATCTTGAAGAGTTAATGATTTATCCAAAATATAATCAACATAAGGGTACGTGCAAGATCATCATGGAAAAAATAGGCCCTTAAGTGGCAAAAAATATAGAAAAATCAGAGTTAGGCAACTTGACGTAAAAATTTGAATAATTTATCTATATTATTTCAAAAATATGTAAGAATAGAATCTGTAGCAAATTGAATGTAATTTCTAAACTACTAAGTTTATTTAAAAAATAAAAAAATCTATTTGGTGAAAATTTTAAATTTCAATGCAGTAGTACTTAAATTTTAGGGAAAAAATAAGAAGTAGGTGTTTGTCTGACCACCCTAACCACAATAAAATGATAATATCTTTTTACAATATTTTAGATATAAGTAGAAGAATCATATCACGATGTGATACATATTTTTTTGTAATTTTTTTCCATGTAAATAATTAATTTTGAATTTTTTATTACAAGTTTTAAAAAATATAAAAACTTGTATGTCTAACCACCTTCACTTGGTAAAAAGTTCATTAAATTCAATTTTTCTTTTTCTAATCCTATAGTATGCAAAGCATAGAATGTGACACATGTTTTGGATTGAAAAAATACCATTTGAAAGCTATAAATATTTTTCAATCAATCAATCAGGGACTTTAGTAAGTAACTAAAATAGAAAATGAATAATAAATATTTATTAAATTCAAAGTAAAGAATAATTTATATTGGTGGAAATCTAAGAATCTCCTTTAAAACCCTTTTCGTTTCATCAATTTTGGGTTAAAAAAAAGTTGTCAGCCACATACCCTACACATACCCATCATATTGCCACTTTTTGGCCCATCATGATCCTGCACATAACCATAATCTTCTAGAATTTTATATATGAAATCATGAAATATCAATTTCATAGCTATTTGATATGTTGTGCCATCATTGTTTAATCCAAAAGGAATCACAACCCAACAAAATGTTCCCCAAGGTGTAGTAAATATTGTCTTGTATTGATCTTGAGGGTTGATAAAGATTTGATTATAGCCTAAAAACTATCCATGAATGATAAAAAGGAATGACCTACAATTGAATCTACTATCATTTCAATATTAGGAAGGGGAAATCTATCTTTCAAATATGCTTTATTAAGATCACAAATATTTGTACACATCCTAATACAATTGTCAGGCTTTGCCACTACTAAATTTTTGGAATCCATGGTGAATAATCAATAGGATGAATAAATATAGCATCTAGGAGTTTTTCAATTTCAACCTTAACCAATAATGATATCTTAGTATTCATCTTTTGTATCTTTTGTCTTACTGGTTTACCATCCTGCTCAAGGACAATGTTGTGTGTAACTATCTTAGCATCAATACTTAGCATATCCAAATAATTCCAAGTAAAAAGTTTAGGAAAGTCATGCAATAGTGTTGCATGTTATTCTTGTTCATCATCATCAAGGCGATTTCCTATTTGAATCACTTTCAATTCATTAGATGTCTCCATTGGTATGTTAATTTTATCTCCCACAACTAATGTACTTTGATTTGGAATTTTAGGAATTTTTTCTTGTTTATCTTGTTTAATATCACTTGTTTTCTTTTCTTCACCAAAATATCCCTTACTAATTAAGGCACAATTGAATCTTTGTTTGTGGTGATGAGTTGGTAAATTGTCATAGAGTCCCAATTCTTTTTCCAAAGCTTCATCACATTGAAAATAATCCATTGATTCATCACTTGTGGTAAATACTAGCAGTTATGTGTAGTGACATGCAATGGTGAGCCAATAGGCAGAGGGGAAGTCCAAATGGCAAGGATCTGCATAGTAGTTGTTCAAACTATGAGCAACCACTGTGGTGAGCTATTTTCCATGTAACATACATATGAAATTGGATGTAGAAAATATTCATATGTATGATAGGTTGTATATCCAGTGTAATATTGAATTAATCTCAGCTTTGATTATGAAATGGTCAAAATAATTTTTGTTTATGAAATAATGAGTGGTATCAATTGCAAGAAATAATAGCAATGAGTATGAATGTGATGAAAATGGCTACACAACCATAGGAAAATATATGCCATTGAAAAAAACATAAACTATTTTATTGGGTCACAACCACTGCTAGTACATGAAAACCATAAATGCGGTAACATTTCTTAGAAAACAACATTCGATAATGGCTTATGGAAAACAATATTGGTGATAGTTGCAAGGAAATGACAAGAATTTATCATTTAACAACTTTTTATGTTGTTTTTGATAAGCCATTGTTGGGAATGGTTGCAAAGGAATGAAACAGTTTATGCTATTTCTACTAAGGAATTATTGACTGTTGTTGTGTAAGTATTAAAGCAAGAGAACAACAATAAAAAATGGCCTATTATTTATGATTTTCATGTAGCGGCGATGGTGATTATTTTAGGACATAATTATTGTGTCAGTGTTACAAATAAAACACTTCATTATGTCATCATTTTACAATAACCATCATAATACATGTGTAACACTTTATAAAGTGTGTCGATCACATGTGTTAATCAAACACTTACACCTTTTTCAGTCTCCATGATTTTTACCTTATTCTTTAGAATGCTCAAAAGTCTATGCACTTTGACTTGTAAGAATAATCATTTAAATGTTGGGGTATGTGCAGGATCATGATGGGCCAAAAAGTGGCAATATGATGGGTATGTGGCTGACAACTATTTTTTTACCCAAAATTGATGAAACGAAAAGGGTTTTTAAAGGAGATTCTCAGCTTTCCACAGATATAAATTATGCTTTACTTTGAATTTAATAAGTAATTATTATTCATTTTATATTCAAATTATGACTAAAGTCCCAATTGATAGGCTGATTGAAAATAATCTATAAGCTCTTTCAAACAGTATCACACTTTTTGAATCCAAAACATGAGTCACATTCTATGATTCCCATACTATAGGATTAAAAAAAGAAAAATTGAATTTCATGAAGTTTTGACCAAGTTAAGGTGGTCATACATACGAGTTTTTATATTTTTTAAAAAGTTGTAATAAAAAATAATTAATTATTTACTTGGAAAAAGATTACAAAAAATATGCATCACATTGAGGCATAAGTCCTCTACTTATATCTAAAATCTTATAAAAAATATTATCATTTTATTGTGGTTAGGGTGGTCAAATAGACACCTACTTCTTATTTTTTCCCTGAAATTTAAGTACCACTGCATTGAAATTTCAAATTATCACCAAATAGATTTTTTTTAAAAACCTAGTAGTTTAGAAACTACATTCAATTTGCTACAGATTCTATTCTTACATATTTTTGAAATAATATAGATAACTTATTCAAATTTTTACATCAACTTGCCTAACTCTAATTTTTCTAAATTTTTGGCCACTTAAGGGCTTGTTTTTTCCATGATGATCCTACACATACCCATTGCCTTAAAAATGATAAAATAATCATCAAATGATATACACCATGAGCTATATAATAATCACCTCCCTTATGTCTATGCAAGGAGATAACAATCATTTAGCATTTAACAATAGTTTATGTTGTTTTCGATAAACCAATGTTAGGAATGGGTGCAAAGGAATTAAACTGTTTATGTTATTTCTAATAAAGCATTGTTGAGTGTTAATGGAATAGTATTTCTAAAGCCATAGAACAATGATCAACAATGGCTTATAGAAAATAGCACAAACTATTTCCGCAAGTCACATAAAAATTGTCAACAATGCATTTTCAAGAACAACGTAAACTATTTTATTCCTTTGAAACCATTGCCATTAGACATAAACCATAAATGAAATAATTTATTTGAGGCCATAGAAAAACATTCAACAATGGCTTATGGAAAATAGCATAAACTGCTTTATTTCCTTGCAACCATCACCACCACAAGTATATCTATGCATCAAAAGTATGCAATGTAGATATATGCAGTTGCAAAGCAAAATCTATACCGATAGATATGTACCTGAAGATAGATGGACCTTTTTACCTATTATCTCTTTCAGTGTCAAAAAGTAATCCTTAGAATGATAGTTTGTATATTAACTATAATATGAAACATTGATCTAACCATTGAGCATAGTGGTAGATAATACATTTGGAAAAAACCCTTTGTAGAGGATTTCAAAAATAGTAAGTCCAGCTGCTATCATTAGTGTGATCCGTGATTCTTCTATTGTTTAAAAAAATTTAATGATATTTTCCAACGACATTGTTGATTGTTGTTTTGTAGCAAGAACATACATTGTCGAGCACTGTGATCAATGGTGAAACCAATGTTCCTTATTACACCTAATATAGAGTCTACCATTCTAACATTTCCTTTTTGAGGGTCAAAGAAATAATAACTAAAACCTATATACTAGTATAGATTTTGTTTTATCATTCTAAAAATTCCTTTGTGAAGCTCAAAGAAATAATAACTAAAAAGTTGCTTTTTTTTTTTAATACAACTACGTACAGGAGAATATTTTGAAGTTATTTGAAATCCTAAAAGTATTCCATGATAATCGAGAACCATAGTCAATGTTATAAATGAATAGAAACATTCCTAGTAAAAGGAAGTGTGAAGCATTTAACATATATAAATAGCTCATATTGGCAATTAGTGGTTGTAGGTTGGTTCTTTGATGATATGATCATTATTATTATGTCCATTGTAGTATTCTTCTTATTGCTAAATTTGTTTGACTTGAGTATGTTCTACAAAAATGAAAGGAAAATGTGTAGTTTAGTGCGATGAATATGTGTCATTGTTAGTGAATATCTAAATTAGGAAACATAATCAGTTCTATAATTTATAACAAATAATATGTAATGCACGTGTAATAGAAGGGATAAAATAAATAAGATGTAGGAATACCTTGTGCATGCAACGGGATTCAGTATCTTTACAATTACAAGTCCCATTTAATTCTATTGTGTTACCTATGGATTTTGTAGAGTTGAAATCAATGTTATACATTATTAAAATTATATACAACTATATAGTTTATGACAAAGAATGTACAATGCAATTGTGGAAAAAGAGATGGAATAAATTACGTATAGCCTTACCTTGTATATTACTGGAGTGTAGTTGCATCTTTTATAGCATGCAAAACATTCCATCATGAAGCTATTTAACTTTGTGGAGATCTGTAGTTATAGCTGAGAACGTTAGGAAGCAGTGAGTCAAGTTACATATGGAATTGAACAATTAGAAATGGTGGAAATTCTAAATGCATTGAAATGAAAAGGGAAGGGAAGAGTGATATAGTTACTGAAAAGAACAAAAACATTTCATCATGATGGCAATGGATAGAGCTGTTGGAGCCGATCCCTTCTTTGATTCAGAGTGCACTGTATTTGTTGGCACATAATCTAGAGTATCTATCAAAAGAGAAAGGTGGATCTATGTGTATTCCTGTAATTGATTTTACATGGGAAAGAGTTGTGAATGTTAGTCCTTGTCTTTCTTTAGTTCTAATATCTATTGTCGCTTTCTCCAGTGTCAAGCCTTAATATTTATGTATTGTTATTACCCAAACCATTGTCAAGGGGAGTTGTGTTAGGCTGCCCCGTGTGATTAGGACAATGTGGATGGATTTTGGCTTCTCTTGATCCCATGTTGGGCCAATGTTGTTTGGGAAGTGCACAACATATTGAGGTAGTTGAGCTAATTTAGCACCCATAGCATATACGATAGACTTGAAAATACCCAAAGATCCATTGACCAGGCTAGCTGCCACCCAAAGATTTGTTGTTAACATAGCTTGTTCACCAATTGCAAGTAAGAGCTCTACTTGAATTTTCTCATCATCACCATAATCAGGTGCATTTTTCTGAGTAGTTTTAGCAATACTGATTACAATGAGAACATTTAACTATTTAATAATTTTTCTATTGTGCAAGGTGACCAAGCTATCTGTTGGGAATAAGTGAATAGCTACATCAAACTATTGGTTTTGTTGAGCTGAAAGCATGGTGTTTGTTCAATTCATAAGATTTTTCCAATTAGCTTGATATTCCTGAGTATTTCAAATATTCAAAAGGAGTGTACGAAACTCTTGTTGTGCATTAGACTATCCATGTTGGCGGAAGACTATGTCAAGTGTGACAAAAACATTAAAAATGTGCCAAAGAGCCAAGGCTGTGGAGTGAGAAGTGAAGACTGTCCAAAATAGGTGGCAAATATGTGAGGTCACACACAAGTATAACAAAGGCACCACCAAATGGTTGCATATGTCTAGCAAGAAATTCTTGCCACAACCGACTATCTATTTCAAGTAACAATTTGGGTCCCAAGAAGCTCATTTCATCAATTAAGATGTACTTAATGTGTTTAAATTCCTCTTAAAATATGGTCAATGGTTGTCCTCGCAATGGATTCAGATGTCTAATTGGTATCCGAAGAGCTATATGCACTATAGAGGCATTTATATTGTAAGCAACCACCCCTATTAGCGCCAAAGCAAGAAAAGGATTCATTCTCTAATTTGGTGATGTATTTAGTGTTCTTTGAATGTTGTCAATAAGAAATGATTTATCTATACCTCCAGTACCTTAAATAATCATATGCAATGGTGATGATGAATATGGGCCAAGGTGGCGTTGTTTAATAATATTTAGAGCAAGCTCTTGCTTAGGCAATAATTGATGACAAAGTGTAGGTGTAGCAGGTGGGCAAAGAATATCTTCAGTTGTATGCAATTTACTTGTTGAGATGAAATCTATAGAAACACTATGCATAATATCAAGAACATCGTGTGTGTCCCACATGTGATTGAAATCAAAGTCTCACCTACCTAATAGATGCAATTGGTCCAAGTAGACATTGTTTGTAGCATCGAGGTGAGAAATCAATTCCCATTTGTATTCATTTGTGGGAGGCCAAGACTGGGTGTTTTCAATATCATTATCACCTTCTTTTTGATTGGTGGGGGGAGCAATAAATCTATTGGCATTCCAAGGATGATAGCTAGCAACATGAAATATCCTCTAGTTGTGTGTTATACTATCTCTGGTGAGGCCTATATTTGCTTCGACATTTTGAAATGGCTTGTATAGGAGTAATTCCGACCAGAAAAATGTTTGAAATGTTTCGCAATGCTCAAGAGGGGTAGACTTGAATAGTGGGTAAATAGTGATCACAACTAGGTGTGGTCACAAGTGCTAGGCCCCACTTTTGCAATTTATTCGATGGGTGTACAATTGTGTAGATTGAATAAGGGATATAGTGTCCATGTCAGCTGGTCTTTGCATGTAACAATGAATATAACTACTTGCAAGCTCTTCACCATTATCAACTATTTTCAAATGTTACAAGGTTTTCCTACTCACATTCAAAGATAGGAAATGTTGGCTTGACATGACAAGGGGAAAATTTTGCAGCATATGGCATGTTTCTTGTGCACCAATGTCACGATCTACAACCAAGTTCATCATGAAATTTTGATAGTAAAGCAATGCTTTATCCCCAAATGAATTTGTATTTTCAAGCCTCTGCAAGATATCAATATAGCTTTCAAACTTATTTTCAAAATTTCATGCATATTTGGAAATGTAGTTTAGCATAATTTATCTTGACAAGACTGGCTAGAAATCAATGTTTTCTCACCAGATCGTAAGAATCTCAGGGTTGTGGATATTAAGGCACTCATCATTTCCTAATGGCTTGTAGGATTTGTTTGATTCATTGTCAATTTCCAATATCGACGATGGTTGTGCATTCCATGGAGGTTTGTAGTGACATTTCAATTGTTTGCATTTTTTCCTAAGACATGTGTACTGAGTACATTTTGTATGCCTTTGCACGGTGTTCACCAACTATTCATAATCCACCATTGGGTCCATGCAAGAAATTTGTAAAGTTTCAAGCAAACACGGGTCCTGCAAGGAAGAGTGGTGGACTCTTGATATTATATGTTATGGGGAATGAGGATTCCATGTTGAAGCATAGTGATCAAAGAAGCTTTTTCCTACTAAACTGTGTGTGGGTTGCACCAGTCAACCATGTCCATATTCGGGGCACTTGGAAGCCACAAGAAACCATGGACATGTGTGTATCCATGGTGTTTCCATTCATACCTATACCAATAATCCTTTGTATGGAAAATCCTCTTAGGAACCTCCTCACAGAAAATGGTAAACTGCAAGTGCATGTACAAGGCCATTACATGTGGGTTCTAGACAAAATTGTATGTGAAGCATCTTTGGGAGTATGGCACATACTACTAAGCACCAGAATCAAGGACCTTGCGCAAATTAGGCCTTTTTTTTGTTTACGGAGCTGAGAGTGAAAAAAAGAGTCAATGTCCCAAGCTGGTGGATCATTGTAGTGAGGTCTTGCCGACACTTGCCCCAATATGACTGTGTTTGTCTCAAGGATTCACCAAAGTGAACGATTTGGTTTTCAATATGGGTGCTTGTTGCATTCCAAAGTAGTTGTCATAGTGCAATGATAGACTTTGGGATCCTCTCTTCCAAGTTTTATTTCATGAAGACATAAGTCGATTACTGGCTTTGATGCCTCATTATTAAATTATAAAGGTAATATCTAAATTGGACATGCCTCCCAAATCTATTATCATATTATCTCATCAAGTGCAATGCATATTCATGTAAGTGAATCTTTATGCTTCTCAACTATAGGGGCATCATTGTTCCAATGGGGAACAATGTTGGAAAAGCCTTGCTTTATAACCCCTTTGTATTGTATTCATTGATAGGGTTAGAATTTATCTTAGGCCAAGGAAAAGTCTATTGACTAATGTTTTCAATCTGCAAAGCTTCTCTGATTTCTTGCAATTCTTGAGGAGGGTTGGGCTACAATGAAATAAATGATGATGAGTCCTCAAGCTTAGCTTCCTCATCAGCAACAATTTTAGAAGTTCCTACCGGTTCAACTACATTATCTACCGGTTCTTTCATTGTGTGCAAAATATTGGAGATGTCAATACTTGTAGCAGACAACAAATTTAAATCATCACAATCAATTGCAACATCACTATAGTTGGATCATTTTCAATTTTGTATATCAATGCAGGCATGGCATTATGTTTTTCAACATAGCAATCATAGTTCATTCCTTGAATGCCAGTTCTTCAAACAATGACCACTTCAATATCATGTAGGTGAAATGCCAAAAAAATTCCAATGGTCGTGATGTCTTGAGGGAAGCTTATAGTATGGCCACTATATATTTATTTGCCTCCTCTAGTGTGGGTCACTTGCAAAACTAGAACAACTCTAGCTATGAGCATTTCTTCAACCTAAGTCAGCTTTGCAAGGATATGAGGTTGTGGTCCTGGGTCCATCTTGTTCATTGAACTGAATCAGTGAAGGCCCTTTTCAGAAGCACAACATTGGAAAATGATGTCCGGGTTGGATGCTCACACTTTCATGCCAACATAGCTTTCCTTGCAAACACTAAAAACTTTCAAATCAAACAAAGCATCAATGCGCTAGTAGACGGACTACATTGCAACACAAAAAGGATCTCCAAACATACTTTTAAAATGGTGATGGGTGGACGGTGTGGGTTCCAACCCATGCCCTTGACAAGGTTGTACTAAGATTCACAATCACCCATTGTCGAGGCACCTTCATTGGGAAGGTTATGTGCAAGCTGTGAAGGGTCATGTGTTTCTAACAAGCTCGGTAGCAATTGTGGTCTGGCCTCTTGATTAGGCAGAGCCAAGAAAGGATGAACTACGACAACTCTTTGTTCCAAGATGCAATGACTTGGACAAATTTGGTCTCTATGCTGCACATAATAGAGTTGGTTTCTTTGGCATTTTTCTACCTTTTTTGGGTCCACACTTGATGTAGGACTAGAACTTGAATAGAGTTGAGGAGCCTACAACCATAATATGGGGAAAACAATAAAGTGCTTGTAAACACCAAATCAAAGAACAATAATATAGCTAAAGAGATTGAGCCAACTCAAAACATCACAAGTGTTTCATAGCATGATGGATGAAAAGAACTAGGAGAAGTTCTAAACACAAGTGCATATGGGTGTGACGAATAGGAAGTAAGGAGATCATAAGTTGCAAAGATGTATATATATGTGTGTGTGTGTGTATCAACAAGTTTAAATGCATATGCATATGAATGTTGTTTGTAAGTAATTTCACATACATACATGTCCACATATAAACTTTTTTGGTCAAATATTAAAAAACAGAGCATGTTGTCTAAATGTATAACCACTTCTATAAGTAGCAAAGCAACATGATCAAGAACAAAGGTTATTTTGATGCGGAAGACATTGGAAAAAAGGTAAAGGAAAACAGATGTCCAGCCAACAAAAGCTGTAAAACATTAATTTCACATAGATAGATATCTATACATAGGGAAAATAAAATCAAACACACTAAAAGAAGGCTTGCTCTCCACCCTACCATATTGCATCATGGAGCCTTGAAGGCTCTCAACAAACCCCCAGGCAAGAAGATAAATTGTCTAGCACTATAATCAATGTTGATATCTATGTTTAATATTACACTTAATATACAACCTATCATACATATGAATGTTGTTTACATCTAATCTCACAAAAATACACATGTGCACATAGGAAAAATAAAATGAAACACAACAAATGAAGGCCTACTCTACACCCTACCTTATTGGGTCATGGAGCCTAATGGGCTCTCACCAAACCCCTGAGAAAGAACATACATTCTCCACAACTCTGATCAATGGTGAAACCAATGTTTCTTATTACAATTAATATACAACATGTTGGAAACACAAGGGAAAACAACTAAGAGGGGGGATGAATCAGTTGTCACATAAATTCCAAAATTATTTAATTTATTAACCTTATTCACAAATTTGATCAATATCAATTAAAGCATGAATCAACAACACATCAGAAACACTCATAACGCCAAGATTTTTTACGTGGAAACCCTGTTAGGGAAAAACCATGGTGGAGGTCAATCCACATGATTATACCCTATTAAAAGTATAATGAAAATGAAATATGGGGAATGCACATGCATTCAAGCACACTTCCTAGAGCTCACTGCTCAATTAAAAAGGAAGACACACTATCTTACAAAGATATTCAGATTACAACCATCCAGATTTTGAACTAAGAAAATAACATTTGCTAATGCCCGATTACAATTCCGGTCAAGCACATGAACACTTCTTCACTATTCTTCACTTATCTTCACACTTTGCTCTTCCTTTGAATTATTTGAACAATATCCGCATACACACATAGAAGTACACCCTTGAACCCTTCAATTTGATTAAACAGTCTCTTATATATATCCACAATAAGAAATTACATTCGCTACAAGTCGGCCTCAACAAGAATAATAAAATGAATATAAATTATTGGCCCAAAACATTAAAGATTATCAATGTGAATCAACAAAGGTTGGCCATAGCATAGTGAGGACCCAAATCAACATCTCCAACATGAAGAAACTTCAATTAATTTCTCCTCGAAGATCCACAACATGCTACAGATGCCATGTTGGCCAAGAACAAGAAAAAAATGAACACGCAAGAGAAAATCACCAACCACAAGCACAACAATCAATGCAAGCGTGCAACAAAGATATAGAATGATCTAGAAACATCCACAAGAATTAAAAATTGCAAGAGAGGCATCCACAACAACTGAACTAACTGAAAACATCATCTCCAATCAGAAACATCGATTGAAGCAACATAAAAACTGTCAAAATGAGAATCTTCATAACTCAATCAAATCTTCATGTGGATCTCTAAAACTTGATGTGGATAAACTAGATACACTTAGAAAAAAACCCTTTAGTCCACAACCTCCGATCATCAACGTACATAACTCACCATCATACTAAACTTCACTTCGCTATCGACAACCTACAACTCATTTATTACAATTTTCTCAATATCCTCGACATATACAACTTCAAATGAATTAATGCTAATAGTGTTGACATCAATGAAAACCACATATCATAAACACAACCACAACATCCAACAATCTCCCCCTTTGGCATTTATGGCAATACATGATGTGAAAAACACCATCAATGCAACTAACTCTTGACACTTACTCTCCCTTAGGATTTGACTCATTTTCTCCTCAACACTTTCACATAATATTTTCCCCATAAGGCTCTTCTCCTTAGATAATCACTAGTTTTTCACATGACTCTTCTCCCCTTTTGACATCAATGACAAAGATCTCTAAGCTCTGAACCACATATCTAAATTTTTGAACCATCTGACTACTCCCCCTGAGTAGCAACCACCACAACATCAATCTAAAACAAGATATGACTATGAAATGCACAGACTGATGCAATGTATTGCTTTGGATATTAGTTTTGATTAGGAGGGGTAATCACCCCTAGCTTCCCTCTAAGATACTCAAAAGTATCCTTAGGAAATGGCTTGGTAAAGATGTCTACAATTTTCTCCTTAGGAGGCCTATACTCCAATCTTACTTCTTTTTCACTTATTTCTCCCTCAGAAAGTGAAACTTGATAGATATATGCTTTTTTTTTTAATGTAACAAGGGATTCTTGGAAATGTTGATAGCACTTGAATTATCATGAAATATAGCAATAGGCTCATCATATACAAATCTGATATCCTTCAGCATCTGCTTCATCCATAATACATGAGTATAATTATTAGCAACATCAATGTATTTGACTTCTGCAGTAGACAAGGAAATGGCATTTTTCTTCTTGCTTAACCATGAGATTAGCTTCTTACCCATGAAAAATTCTCCACCACTAGTACTTTTTATGGCATTCACATCTCCTTCCCAATCAACATCAATAAAGGAACTCATGGTAAGATCATCATCTTTAGGGTACCATAGGCCAAGATCAACAGTTCCTTTCAAGTATCTAAAAAATTCTCTTCACAATAGTCACATGAGATTCTTTTGGATTAGGTTGAAATCTTGCAGCAATACATACAATACATACAACATTCATGATATCAGGCCTAGTTTGAGTTTACTGCAACAATCCACCAATCATTGATTTGTATCTTGTTTGATTTTCTTTCAGAGAATCATCTTATGTTGTAAACTTGCATTCGGTCACCATGGGTGTACCAACTGGCTTTGAATTTTCCATACCAAACTTCTTCAGCAATTCCCTCACATACTTGGACAGAGATATAAAAATCCCTTTATCTAACTAAGTAATTTTCAATCCCAAAAATAATTTCATCTCACCAATCATAGAAATCTCAAATTCATTTTGTATCTCGTTAACAAACTTCATGCACAAACCATCATCTCCTTCAAAAATTATATCATCAACAAAGACTTCAACAATCAAATCTTTATTATTATCAATCTTGAAATACAGATTACTATCAACAATATCTTTGTTAAATCCAAGCTTCAAGAAAATACTTGTCCAATCTGGCATACCATGCTTTAGGAGCTTTCTTGAGCCTATACAGTGTTTTCTTCAATCGACACACCATATCTTCCTTATCAGTCAATTGGAATCCATCAGGTTGCTCAACATACACTTCTTCCAATTTTCTATTTAGAAAAGTTGATTTAACATCCATCTGATAAACTTTGTAGTTCTTGTGAGCAACATAGGAAAGAAATAATCTTACAGCTTCAAGTCTAGCAACAAGGGAAAAAGTTTCTTCAAAATCAATTCCTTCCATCTATGAATATCCTTTACATACCAATCTTGCCTTGTTTCTAACCAGCTCACCTTTCTCATTCAATTTGTTTCTAAAAACCATTTAGTTCCAATGACATTCTTATCCTTAGGTCTGGGAACAAGAATCCATTTATCATTCTTTTCAATCTATTTTAACTCTTCTTTCATTTCTTCAACCCAATGCTCATCTTTACATGCTTCGTTCACACTAGTAGGCTTGGTTTTTAAAATCAAGTTATACTCTTCTGCAATCTTTCTCCTAATTTGGACACCTTTGTTCTTATCACCTATAATCTGATCTTCTGAATGATTCAATCTTACACACCTTAGAGTCCTCTTAGGATGTTCTTCAACTTTAGGCTCTTGTGTTCTCTCTTTTGCGCTTCGACTAGTTTCTATTGGCTTCTTCTGTGGAATTTTTCCTTGATGTCAGAACTGCCCTGGGTTGGTGCCTTGGCATTTCACAGTTTGGTTAAATATTTCAGCACTCTGTGAGCAATGCTTTGGATAGTACTTTGTGGAAAGTGCTTTGGATACTTTCGGTCATGTTTTATGGTTCTAATCATGCTGGATTTTTGTGCAAAGGATATATATGTCACATGAGGTGATTCTTTCTACAAGTGTTAATGGTTAAAGGTGATATCATGTTGTATTGTTTTGGTCTTTACAGATGCACATATTGTTCTGACACTCAGATTGGTTCAGTGATATTGGTTAGCACTCACTTTGGCATGTTTATTTTCAGTCTCTACTTGGTTTTGTTGAGACACATACAAGTGATAGTTTTGTACAGTTCTTTACTCAGATTGAAGGTAATTTGGTTTGTGTCTACAAGTGATCATTGATCATAATAAGCTTCATTTTACATTTAGACACTTTATAAATTTACATTGCTTTTGTGAGCTCTACTTCACTCAAGATTTACATGCTACACTTGGTGGTTCACATGTTTTTATCATTCTTGATACATGGCTAGATTATCATGTTGCATATGATTACTTGCTATACATATAGCTTCACAAGGGTTCTTTCTTAAGTTTTCATTTTGTCATTTTTCAAAGTGGTTCATGCAATGATCTGATACATTATCATAATTCCAAGTTGTCTAAAATTTCAAGGTTTAATTGTTCATGTTCAATGTATGAGTGTTAAATTCTGCCATTAATGAGTTTGATGTCCTATGTAAAAGAAAGCATTAAAAGGTTGTTCATTCAACACTATGTGAACAATGTATATCATGCTTTGATATGAGTTGTTAAGCATTCATGTTATGTTTGGTTAAGTTATTGGAAAACAATCATTCAAAACTCAATATTCACATTGCATATAGAAATTCACTCATTTGTTCAAGATCAAATAGATAAAATCTGCATTTCAAGTCATAAAAAAGTTTTTATACATTACTCTGATTCACCCCCCCTCTCAGAGTAATTCCACTTCCAACAAGTGGTATCAGAGTGTAGGGTCCTGCATTAGGTTTTACCACCTAGGATTGATTCTGGTCTTAGAAGTTTGTCATAATGGCACATGCACCTGAAGGTTCATCTATTACAAGAGCTAAACATGCACTCTTGTGTGGCTTGACAAAAGATGTATTTGTTAAAGTAATGCATTGTAAATCTGCATATGAAATTTGGGAGAAGCTTGAAAATGTGTATCAAGGAAGTGAAAAGGTTAAGCAATCTAAAATCCTTACTCTCAAGAACCAATTTCAGGAAATGAGAATGAAGGATGATGAAAATATTGCTGATTATTTCTTAAGAATAGATGAAGTTGTCAATGCAAGAAGAGGTCTAGGTGAAATAATTGCAGAATCTGATGTTCAAAAAGTGATTAGGACTTTGCATCCTAAATTTGAGTCTAAATTTTCTACTCTTGAAGAAAAGAAGTGTTTTGATTCACTTACCTTGGATAATCTACAAGGCATACTAACAACCTATGAAATGAGGATAGGAAGCTCTACTTCAACCTCTAAAGAGACTACTTTTAAAGCAGAAAAGAAAGAAGATTTAGATAGTGAATCAGAATTGTCTGATTCTTTAGAAGCTCTTTTAGTAAGGAAGTTGGAAAAGAAATATAAAGGAAAAATTCCATTAAAATGTTTTAATTGTGGAAAACTTGGTCATTTTGTAGCTAAATGTCCTTATTCAGATCAAACTAATGATGATGAGAAAGAAGAAAAACAATTCAAGAAAAAGTCTTGGAATCCTAAAAAGAAGTTTAACAATAATCTCAAAAAGA
Source organism: Sequoia sempervirens (assembly GCA_007258455.2). Lineage (NCBI taxonomy): Eukaryota > Viridiplantae > Streptophyta > Pinopsida > Cupressales > Cupressaceae > Sequoia > Sequoia sempervirens. Next base: position 271,106,347 of record VDFB02000013.1, on the reverse strand, counting down.
AACAGAGTCTCTTTAGCAAAGAAGACTCAGATGTTGAGATAGATGACTCACTTGGTGATGAAGATGAAACTTTACTCATGGCTGAAGTTAATTCTCAAAAGGTTTCAAATAAAGAAGTAGATAATCAGTCTGATTTAGAAGATGATAAAAGAGATCTAAAAGGTGAAATTGTATTCATGGCCGCAATGAATGAAATGGAACTGCAAGAAAATAGACTTGCAGAGACTTTTGCTTCTAATAAAGAATTGAATGGTTTTGAGAATGAACTTAAAATTTCTCTAAGTGAAGTTCAAAATTTGAAGAGGGACTTAGTATACCAGAAAATTCAGTTTGAGCAAGATACTGAGAATCTAGTAAGTAAGATTATAATTGATGAAAAGGAAATTACTGATTTAAGACTTCAAGTTGAAATTCTTAAGATTACAAGGATGCAATTGGAATTCAAGGAAGAAAAGTGTTGTATCTTAGAAACTAAAATCAACAATCTTAGAAAGGAATTTGATAATTTTATTGATCTTTTGTATAAACAAAGGTCTTATGAAGACAAGTTAGGTCTTGGTTATATGAATGCTTCAAGTGATTTTCTAGATATAAATGTAAAAGCTAAATATGGTAGATCTAGACAAGCTTCCTACAAGAAGAAAAATAGTCTTTCTAAGAAAACTATGCAAAACAAAGTTAAGTTGATTTGGATGCCTAAAATGAGCAATGTAGAATAGGAAGGTATCTTTATTCAAACTGAATTACTTACTAAAGTTGAAAATGCATGGATCTTAGATAGTGGTTGTTCTCATCATATGATAGGGGACAAAAGTATTTTCACTGAACTTGAATTTGGTGATTTTGGTTTAGTATGGTTTGGTAATGATGATTACATACAACTTATGGAAAAAGCCACGGTGGTTTTTGGTAACAACATTTTCTTGCCAGATGTTTATTATGTAGCAGATTTAAAACACAATATTTTAAGTGTGACACAAATATGTGATCAATATTTATGTATTCTTTTTTATTATTGTGGGTGTCAGATTAAAAAGAAATCAGGAGAAATAGTTATTGATGGTTCAAGGACATAGGGAAATATCTATAAAGTGACTAGTGTGAAAGTGCTTAATTAGTTGAGGAGGAGTCTCTATGATCTTCCTCCTATTTCTTTTCACTAATCAATCGTTGTGATTGTAGGGTGTGCTTTAAATTTTTATCTTATATCCCTGAAATTATAACCTACAATCAAATCTTTGTAGTTTAGTTGTTGTTTTGGAATATTTTGCAAATTTTTATTACATGAAGGATTATGTGTTAACATTGTTTATGGCAACGAGTTGTAGAAAGTTTTTCTTGAGAATGAACAGAGGATTGATATTAGTTGTAAATTTGGGAGAAGCTTGAAAATTTTTGTCAAGGAAATATGTTTCAAGTCATAAAAAAAAAATTATACATTACTCTGATTCACCCCACCCCCCTCTTAGAGTAATTCCACTTCCAACAATTTCTCCTTCATCTTCATTCTCTTGACTGATTTGCACTTGATTTGTAGTATGAACTTGCTTTCATTGGTTTGTACTATCATCCTGATTATTAGAGTTATATCCACAGGTTCTGGATGGTGTTCATAAGTCTTCATCAACCTTAACATTTGCACTTTCAACAATTTTCTTCAATCTTTTATTGTAACATTGGTAGGCCTTGCTCTTAGTAGAATAACCCAGAAAGATACCTTCATCACTCCTAGCATCAAAATTTCTTGTCTTCATCTCTCTTAATATAACATCTTCTTCCAAATATCTTGAAATATTTAACAGTAGGCTTTTGACCAATCCATAGTTCAAAAGGGGTCTTACCAGTATCACCTTTGATTTGTACCCAATTGATTGTGTACACAATAGTACTCACAACTTCTCTCCAATAGATATGAGGAACATTTCCTTCCAACACCATTATTCTAGCAACATCTTCAATTATTTTGTTCTTTCTTTCCAAAACTCCATTTTGTTGAGGGGTCTGCGGTGTAGATAATTGTCTCTTTATTCCATGTTCTTCACAAAAAGAATTAAATTCACTAGAAGTGAATTCACCACCTCTATCTAATCTCAGATATTTAATCTTCAAACTTTTCTCTGTCTTAACCATAGCTTTAAAGATCTTGAACTTTTCCAGTGCTTCATATTTCTCCCTTAAGAAAGTAACCCATACCATTCTAGAATAGTCATCAATGAGTAACATGAAATACCTGTAATCTTGTGAACTTCTAACCTTAGAGGGACCACACAGATCAGTATGCACAAGCTCTAAGAATTCATTTGAACAATGCCTTTTACTCTAAAATGAAATCCCGGTTTGCTTTCCCAACTGGCATTCCTTGCATATTGCATTAGTAGGTTTCACCAACTTAGGTAGATCTCTCACAGCCTTAGTGGAACTTATTTTGACAATATTATCAAAGTTAACATGAAACAATCTCCTATGGCACAACCATCTTTCATCAACTTGAGCAATCAAACAACTTTTACTTGTAGCACTTAAGTGAAAAATATTACCTTTTGTTTTTGTAGCTGATGCAAATTTATTTCTAGAACTCAGTATTCTACACTTTCCATCCTTGAACTGAAGATTGTAACCCCTATCAACCATTTTACCAACACTCAAAAGATTATGCTTCAAGCCTTCCACATACAGGACATCATCAATATTATGCTTACCATCATGAGAAATGCATCCTCTTCCATGGATCACACTAGTTGTATTATCACCAAATCTCACAACACCACCATCATACTTTTCCAAGCTTACAAACTTACTTTTGTCTCCTACCATATGATGTGAACATCCACTATCAATCACCCATTCATCCTTCTCTTCAATTTGAGCAGCTAGAGCTTTCTCCACATTTGTACAACCAACAAATTCAGTAGATACAAGATTATTTTCCTGGATAGCAACAAATACCTATTCATCATCACTTCTATTTCCTTTATCAGATTCATCATTTGTCACAACTTCATTAGAAGCATTGTAACACTTCTTCTAAAATCTAGGCTTGTTATGTCTTGGTTTAGGAGCTCTTTTCAGACACTTTGATGCAAAATGGCCTATCTTAGTGCAAGAAAAACATTTAAGAAGAAATTTTCCTTTATACTTACCTTTTCCTCTCGGTACTCTTTTGACAATAAGTGCTTCCATCTCTTCCATCTCTCTTTCTTCTTCAATTTGTCTGATTTCATCCTCATACTTGAATGTCTTTCTAGATGAACTTTCACCCAGATCATATATTTGTTTCTCTTCTAGAAGTAGTAGCCTTAAATGCAGATTCAACCTTAGGATGGGTATCACCAAATTTTCTCAAATCAAAAGTAGCTAGCTTACCAACCAACATATCTCTCATTATGTTTGTTACAATCTGGAGCTCTTCAATAACACTAGCTTTGACTTTGTACAAATCAGGTAGGGATCTAAGTACTTTAGAACCTATCTCAAATTTGTCTATCTTTCCACTAGCACATATAATACCACACACAAGTTCATTCACTCTTTGCATGAAAGTATTAATGTTCTCATCATCACCCATTCTCAACCTTTTATATTTCCCTTTCAAACTCTACAACTTAGCAATCTTCACATTAGCATCACCTTCATACAAGGTTTCCAACTTTTTCCAGATCTCATGAGTAGTCTTCAGATCCATAACATTTATCATCTAAGAGTTAGTCAAAGCACTCAACAAAGCTTCCTTAGCCTAGATATTATACTCAACATCTCTGATCTTAGCATAAGTAGTAGGACCATTCTATGGAATAATGTACATATTACTTGTAATTCTCTAGTAGGGTTCACCAATGCATTTCAGATGGAACTCCATTCAAGTCTTCCAAAAAGAATAATTTGTTCCATCAAATCTTGGACTATCCTTCTTGTAACTTGCCATCCCGGATCACCTTAAGTTGTTAAACTTCTTCCAAGGAACCTTCTCTGATACCAATTGTTGGAAACAAAAGTGAACATGATACCAATTGTTAAGCACATGAATACTTCTTCACTCTTCTTCACTTATCTTTACACTTTGCTCTTCCTTTGAATGATTTAAAAAATATTCACACACAAACATAGAAGCACACCCTTGCACGCTTCAATTTGATTAAACAATCGTTCTTATATATCCACAAGAAGAAATTACATTCAGTACAAGTTGGCCTCAACAAGAATAATAAAATGAATATAAATTGTCAGCCCAAAAAATTAAAGATTATCAATGCAAATCAACCAAGGTCAGACACAACATAGTGAGGACCCAAATCAACATCTCCATCACAAATACACTTCAATTAATTTCTCCTCAAAGATACACAACACGCTACAAACACCATGTTAGCCAAGAACAAGAAAAACATGAACACACAAGAGAAAATCGCCAACCACGAGCACAACAATCAATGCAGACGTGCAACAAAGATAGAGTACGATCTAGAAACATCCACAAGAATTAAGAATCACAAGAGAGGAATCTACAACAACTGAACTAATGGAAATAGCATCATCTTCAATCAAAAACACTGACTGAAGTAATAGAAAAACTATTAGAATGAGAATCTTCATAACTTGATCAAATCTTCACATGGATTTCTGAAACTCGGCGTGGATAAACTAGATACACTCAGCAACAAGCCCTTTAGTCCACAACCTCTTATCATTAACTTATAGAGCTCACTATCATATTGGACTTCACTTCACTACTGACAACCTACAACTCATTTATTGCAATTTTCTCAATATCCTTGACATATATAGCTTCAAATGAATTAATTCTAATAGTGTTGACATCAATGAAAACCACAACATCCAACACAACCTATCATTCTAACAACTCCTTTTTGAGGCTCAAAGAAATAATAACTAAAAAGGTGCATTAAACATCAGATACCTATATATCAATATAGATTTTGTTCTATCATTCTAACAATTCCTTTTTGAGACTCAAATAAATAATAACTAAAACGGTGCATCTAACTTTAGATACCTATATATCAGTATAGATTTTTTTTTGTAAGTACATATATAGGCATTGTATGACTTGGATGCATATGTAGGAATCTGTTCAACAAACATGGGTACATATAAAGAAGCAATAACCAAAAAGAAAAGAAAATGTAGACATGTACAACATGAAAACCAAGCCAACCATATTAACATTGAAAATGGTTTTGTTGAATGGAGCAACATACACCATTTCCATGTTCTTGTAGGGATAAACAATGTGATGCAACCAATAATTTTTGTTTCCTCTAACAAGCATATGGAAATGGTGTGTGGTTAACGTCCATAATCACACAAACCACAATCTTCAATGGTTATAAAAGAGAAAATCATAAATGGAAATTTTTTTTGTGGGAAACGAATATGTTTTTTGAAGTTTTAAATGGTCAAGGAAGAGCAGGATGAAGAACAAAAGTTGTTTTGATGTGATGGACATTGGGAAAAAGGGAAAAGAAAATAAAATCAAACACATTAAAAGAAGGCTTGCTCTCCACTCTACCATATTGTGTCATGGAGCCTAGAAGGATCTCAACAAACCCCCAAGCAAGAAGATAAATCGTCTAGCACTATAATCAATGTTGAGATGAATGTTTAATATTACACTCAATATATAGCCTATCATACATATGAATGTTTTCTACCTATGATCTCACAAAAATACACATGTGCACATAGGAAATATAAAATGAAACACAAAAAAAGAAGTCCTTTTCTCCACCCTACCATATTTAATATTTACAATTGGTTCATCAAATATTTTTATTGATATGCAATCATTATATAGTTGGGAGTGATGAACATATTTTTAGGAGCACCCATGCTAAAGTAGACGTATACGCAACATGCAATGCACATAATCATCATGTGAAAATTGAGGCACACACATCAAATACTATTGCCCTCCAGTGCATGTAGTCACAAATGCTACAAAATCCATGGCAAACAACATGACTTGTAATTTCTTGGAAAATGCCATGAATTTTTAAGTCATGACAAATACCACAAATTTGGTAGCATTTTCTTGCATTCTCTATAGGCCAAAATAGCTCCTCTATTTCTTCATCCTCACAACCTTAAATGTAATACATGTTTCACAAGTATTTAACCAATGAACTGCATATCCCATTATTACAGTTATGTAGATTTTTTTCTGCAAAAGTAACTGAATTGCTTTTTGACGCTAAAAGAAATTAAAAGTAAAAAGGTGCATCTAACTATAGGTACATATATATTGGTATATATTTTTCTTTGCAACTGTATATATCTGCATTGCATGCTTTAGTTGCATATGTAGATACCTATTGCTTGGGTATATAAACAGACAAAAAGTATGTGTAGAAATGTATGTATGTCAGATTAGATGAAAACAATATGCATATATAGATAGATGCAAACTTATATATGTACATATCTGCACATAGGGAAAGTAAAATGAAACACAACAAAAGAAGGTCTGCTCTCCACCCTACCATATTGCGTCATGGAGCCTCATAGGCTCTCACCAAACCCCTGAGCAAAAATATACATTATCCACCATTGTGATCAATGGTGAGATCAATGTTTCATATTACACTTAATATACAGGCTATCATTCTAAAAATTAGCCAAGGAAGGATGAGCTAGTGTGGGTGTTTGTTGCAAGTATTTGGACCAACTATTTTCATAGATGTAGTCTCTATGCTATGCATAATAGAGTTGGGTTCTTTGGCGTTTTTCTCGATTTTTTTTCCACACTTGATGTAGGACTGGAACTTGAACACATTTGAAGAGCCTAGAACCATAATATGACGAAGATAATAGAATTCTTGCAAACACCAACTTAAAGAGCAACAATGCAACTAAAGAGATATGCATGTGCACATATAAACTTTTTTTTTATTGAAGACTATAAAATATAGCATCTTGCCTCAAAAGGTACATGTAACTTCATATAGATATATATCAGTATAGATTTTGTTTTGTAAGTATATATTAATGTGTTGGATTCCTTGTATGCATAATAGGTAGTACTATATATTAATGTTGTCTGCATCTAATTTCACATATGTTTTGGATGTTGTTTTTCTTTTCTTTTTTCACAAAAACAACTTGGAAATCATAGTCTTGAGACAATTACTTCCCACAAGAATAGGTACAACATGTTTCAATTAACAAGAACAATTTGAATAAATGTACAATGCTTCTCTCAAATAGGAAAACTGCAACTATCAATTGAAACACATATACCTATTCTTATATCAAATGTTTCACCAATTTTTGGATGAATGGACATAGAGGAAAGTCATGTGAAGTAGCAATTAATTTTTGTGGGAAAGGAATGTACATTTGGACAATATATGAATGTTGGTTGCATCTAATTTCACATATAAACATATTTGCACATAGGGAAAATAAAATGAAACACACTAAAAAGAAAGCTTGCTCTCCACCCTACCATATTGCATCATAGAGCCTCAAGGGCTTTCAACAAACCCCCGAGCAAGAAGATAAATTTTCTAGCACTATAATCAATGCTGAGATCAATGTCTAGAAATTTTTGGATGAATGGATAGAGGGCCAAGCCATGCCAAGTAGCAATTAATTTTTTTGGGAAATGAATGCACATTTGGAATATATATAAATGTTGGTTGCATCTAATTTCACATAGAAACATATTTTCACATAGAGAAAATAAAATGAAACACACTGAAAGAAGGCTTGCTCTCCACCCTACCATATTACATCATGGATCCTTGACGAATCTCAACAAACCCCTAAGCAAGAAGATAAGTTGTCTAGCATGATAATCAATGTTGAGATCAATGTTTAATATCAAACTTAATATATAGTATATCATACATATGAATGTTGTTTGCATCTAATCTCATAAACATACACATCTAAACATAGGAAATATAAAATGAAACAAAAAAAAAAGAAGGCAGATCCTCTCCACCTTACCATATTGGGTCATGTAGACTCATAGGCTCTCACCAAACCCCCTGAACAAGAAAATACATTATATACCACTGTGTTCAATGATTAGTCCAATGTTTCATATTACAATTAATATACAACCTACCATTCTTAGAATTTATTTTTGAGGCTGAAATAAGTAATAACTAAAGAGGTGCATCTAACTTCAGATACATATATATTGGTTTGGATGCATATGTAGAATTTTTTTTCCTGCATATATACACACAAAAGTTATGTTTAGAAATGTATGCATGTTTAATTAGATGTAGACAATATACATAAACAACTCCCAATCAGAAAATTGGATTAAATTGGTAATCCCAAAAGAATAAATATACGAAGGAGTATATATGAATGTTGCCTACATCTAATATCGCATACATACATATCTACACATAGGGAAAATAATATGAAACCCATTTAGGTGGATTAGAGCTCTTATAGTAGGTAAAGCCAAAGAACGACACCCAATAGTGGCTTATCAAAAATTGTGCAAACTATTTTATTGCTTGACCATGTTTTCTAAAGTTTTAAATGGCATGTGTTATTACAACCATAACTAAACCATTGCCACTATATGGAAAGCATGCATCAATTAATGTTGAAGCACTAAGCCCTACTAGATAGAATTCAATTTTTTTGGCCTTCTCTATAAATGTGCCAAATGTATTTATTTTTTCATTTATGTAATTTCAAGCTCACCACCTTTTTTCCAGCTAACTAGGAGCTGAACGACAAGAGTTTGGAAAACTAGGAATGCTAACAAAATTTGTGGCCTAAGTGTTCCCACAATAAGCCTATTGGCTTAAAAAGCAACACATTCCTACATATGCATCCAATGCATGCAATGCATATATATGCAGTTGCAAAAAAAAATCTATACTGATATATATGTATCTGAAGTTAGATGTACTTTTCCATGTAGCGGCAATGGTTGAAAGGAAATAAAATAGTTTAGGTTATATAGTTTATGATATTTTCCATAAGGCATTGTTGATTGTTACTCTTTGGCTTTAGCTATATTATTTCATTTATGATCTCCATATAGTGGTGATGGCTGCAAGGTGATTAAATAGTTTATGTTGTTTTCGATAAGGCACTGTTGGGAATGGTTGCATGGAATTCTTAGAATGATAGTATGTATATTAACTGTAATATGAAACATTAATCTAACCATTGAACATAATGGTGGATAATGTATGTTCTTGCTTGGGGGTTTGGTGAGAGGCTCAGACAAATAACATCTATCCTTCCAAAAGAATAAGCATAGGAAGGAGTTGATACCCATGCATTGTTGATTGTTGTTCAATAGGTTTAGCAAGATTATTTCATTTATGATTTCCATGTAGTGGTGATGGTTGCAAAGGAATAAAATAGTCTACATATATGCTTAGAAAGAAAAATCTATACAAATACATATGCATCTAAAGTTATATGTAGACAACACACATATATATCCATAGGTGGACTTGTTAATACAAAAGTCACCATGAGAGTAGAGGAAATAAACATCACTTGGCACAGCCTGCCACAACAACATTGTTTCATGTATGGTTTCCATATAGCACCAACGCTCACAATAATATTTAGCATTCTAAACTTACCAAAGTAATTGAATATTTTATGTTATTTTCAATAAGGCATTGTTGACTCTTGTTTTGTAGCTTGAGCTTCTATCAACATTATGAGCCACCACTATGACAAGGGTTTTTCCAAAAGACATACATAGATATCCACACCTAAAGTTTTCAATACATGTGAGAACATATATAGATAAGTTCAAATGTAGATATATATGTATGTTTCCTGAGCACAAGAGATAAACATCACTTAACACAGCTTGACAGGATGACATTGTTTCATGTATGGGTTCCATATACTGGTAATGGTTGCAATAATATCTAACATTTAAAACTTACTAAGGAAATTGAGTAGTTTATGTTATTTTCAATAAGGAATTCTTCACTGTTAATCTGTAGCTTCAGCTGCACAACATGCATAGATATCCACACCTATACTTGTCAATACATGTGAGAACATATATATGTAAGTCAAAAAGTAGTTACATGTATCAACAAGTATAAATGTAGATATCTATGTATGATGTGGCATCTTAGTTTAGATACATATATATGTGCACAATTTTTTTTTTTGTATGTGTATATCGATGCAATAGATGATTTCCTCTTTTGTCAAGCATTTTTTTATTGCTCTAAGCAACATGAATTTTTCTAAGAAAGTTCAACTCTCGATATTTGATATTGTAACCATTTTCACTATTTTCATTTTCTTGAGAATTCCTATGGAATGAAAATATTATTATATGTATGGTTTGCATGTAGCAACGATGGTTGCAATAACACCTACCATCTAAAACTTAGCAAAGCAACAAAACAATTTATGCTATTTTCAATTAGGCATTGTTGACTATTGTTGTGTAGCATCAGCTACTATTAGGATTGTGAGCAACCACTATGGAAAGTTTTTTTGCAAATAACACACATAGATATCCACACCCAAACTTTCTAATACATGTAATCACATATATATAAGTATAAATCTAGATATATATCTATGCTAGGTGCATCTAATTTCATATACACACATATGTGCAAACACTTTTTCTGTGTATATATATGCAAGAAATATATATCTAAGCATGCATGGAAGGAATGACATGCATATATATACACCTACTAAAAAAAATCTTGATGGATATATATATGCATGTATTTATAAATATAACAGCACAGAGAAATAGATACATATCTACATACAAACACATATACATCAAAAGGTATAAAACAAACATATAGCTATTTCTAAGTTATATATATATATATACTTACATGTAGGAACAAGTTTAAATGTAGACATATATGTATGTTGTGTGCAACTTACTTTAGATATAATTATATTTGTAGATTTTTTTTTTGGTATGTGTATATCCAAGTAATAGATATCTAGATATGCACACATTATTTTTTTTGGTACAGATGTATATGCATGCTACATATGGCTTAAATGATCAATGGTACTTGTGAAGATAACTATACAATATTATGGTTTGCATGTAGTGGCGATGGTTGCAATAACACCTACCATCTAAGACTTAGCAAAGCAATAAAATAGTTTACGTTATTTTTAATCAAACATTGTTGACTGTTGTTTTATAGTATCAGCTACTATGAGGACTATGAGTAACCACTGTGGCAAGGGTTTTTGCACATAACACACATAGATATCCACACCCAAACTTGTCAATACATGTAATCACATACATATATACATATAAGCACAGAGAAATAGATACATATCTACATACAAGCACATATATATTAAAAGGTATTAAACAAACATATAGATATTTATATGTGACATATATATATATATATATTTATACTTATACTTGCATGTAGGAACAAGTTTAAATTTAGAGATATATGTATGTTGTGTGCAACTTACTTTAGATATACATATATTTATAGACATGCAAACATTATATTGTTGGGAGTGATGAACATATTATTTGGAGCACCCATGCTGAAGTAGACGTATACACATGTAACACATATAATAATCATGTGAAAAATCTGAGGAAGATGCATCAAAACACTCTTGCCCTCTAGTGCATGTAGTCAGAAATGCTATAAAATCCATGGAAAACATAATGACTTGTAATTTCTTGGAAAATGCCATGAATTTTAAAGTCATGACAAATGTCATGAATTTTATAGCATTTCCTTGCATTCTCTATAGGCCAAAATAGTTCCTTTGTTTCTTCATCCTTGCAATCTTAGATGCAATACTGTATAGATGTATATGCATGCTACATATGGCTTAAAGGATAAATGGTACTTCTCAAGATAATTATACAATATATAGATTATTAATGCTCATAATGATACAAGAGACAATACATTCTATTGGACTAGATTTTAATAACCTAGACTCAAGCAAAAACATAAAAGTATTGCATAATTGATAGAGAAGAGTCATCATTGAACACTATATAGGAAATATGGTAAAAAGAATGAACTTATGTAACTCTAATAGAATCAAAGACAACCATATGGGACATGGTTTTATGAATGGAGAGCCAACACCAATATATTCAACATTCAACCACCATCAGAAGATGAAAATTACACACATGAGATTGAAATAAGTATGGGTTGAAGGGAAAAAACATTATAGCTAAGAAATTTATGATATACAAATGCAATATGAATCTATGAATGGACATGCAAAAGTAGGATATAAACATTTAAACATCATCAAAAAATTATAAAGCACATATATGAGATGAGTAGCAACATTCAAAAGAATACATGAAAATTGGTGTAAATACTCGTATATGTGACAAATATAGCATATGTATAAGCATGCTGCAAATTCCTTACATGATCAATGATACTTCTAAATATAACTATAAAATATAAAAATTATCCATGCTCATAATGATACAATAAACAATATTACACACATGTGTATCAGCATGTTATATGCACTAACAAAATTCAATTGCATGCATATATGGTTATGTATATTCATATGTAGATGTATATATGCATACAACCATGTCCACAAGTATACATAAGAACAAATGTAAATATTGATACATGCATTGAATAGGGAGACAAAAGTTTATAACCAAACAACATAAACCAAAATGAGCAGCACACACTAAAAGGCAAACAAAACTATAAGTGACATACAATACAAAAAAAAGAAGTATAACTTTTTTTGTTAAAAAATATAAGTTATAGTGTGTTGTCTCAATTAATAACTAGTTCTACAAAAAGAAAAGCAACAAGAACATAAAGCAAAGGTTTTTTGGTGTGATGGGATGCCAAAAAAGGGGGAAAATAGATGTCCAGCCAACCCAAGCTCCAGAAAGTTCATCTATTGATTATCTCTATAGAGGCCTTCTTAGAAGAGGATATTGCAAAAAAGTCTAAGAGCAACAACTTGCACTCAACTTTAAAGTTAATTCTTGCAACTTTGACTATTATTGTTTTAAGCCTTGTTTATGAATTATAGGTCTGTGTTTTAATAAGAACAGTGAAAACAAGGAACTATAGATGACACCATTGATGACAAACTTAGTAGTCATTGCAGTAGAAGACACATATTGCAACATATACAAGTATTTTGTTGACATCTGCAATAAGCTTGTTGTAGCCTCACCAAAAGAAGCAACCCAAATCTCACCTGTGTGGTCTTCCATATTTAGCTACAACAAATATCAAAAGTCACAATCAAGCATGGCTATCTGGCATTTAGGGCATTACCACATTATTGGTAGACTCTTCACACTTTTTCTTGCATTTTCTGCCATTGGCTTGCAAGGGACACACAACGTAAAAATATGCATTTGTTTTAATATATTTCACTATTGCCTTCACAGTTGTCTATAAAGTTTTTGGCAAGGAAAAAAAATGGTCCAAGATATATCCAATAGTGACTCAGTCATTGGCCAAAGCAACCTTTGAGGCACTAGCTATGAGGTTTCAATGGTAGGGGGCTCAACATGTCCTTGTTGCATCAAGGCCTGTGCTTTTGGGATGTCAGGATTTATGTATAGAGTAGTCCCTATGATGTATTTACAATAGATCCATTTGAATATCCAACACACCCATTTCTAATAGCAAGTATGACAACAGAACCAAGAGTGCATAATCTTTCTAGCTCGTCACCTTTTTCTTCCCAATTTGGACCCCATAAATTAACGTCAATGTAAGAGGATGACAAATCATTAAGTTTCATAGTTCTTTGAATCATTTCAATTTGATCCTTTCTTTGAATTTAGTTGATACATTTCCTACATGCACCACAGCCCCAATAATATCAATCAAAGTGTTATTGTTGTAGTTTGCAATTTCATTTATTGGGTTGAATTTAAATGCTTTGTCTAGCACAAAGGTCTCATCATCACAACACTTCAATATTGAGATTTGATCTAAAATAATTTCCATCTAGCTGTTCAACTTATTAAATTTCTTATCCACCTATTTGACTAAGAATTTTGACACACAATAAGTGTGTCCCACCTAAACCTTATCATAATGCAATTTTGATGTGTCATTAAAGCAAGTGATTCATATTTGTGTTCCCTCATTGTCAATAATGTCAAATATTAATACTTGGCCCTCACGTCCTTGTTTATTGTAATGGTACATATCCCATTTAGTTGTCACCCGACCTTTTATTGTCCACCTAGTTTGGTAAATATTAAAGCCTTTAACAAGACTGATATTTGCAAGAGCACTACGTTCTATTGGGGATGTATGGATCCAAAATTTTGAGGCTCGTTTGGATGGGGAAGGTGACTCTGATGACATTATTTATTCTTCCTAATCGTTAAATAGATATCTAGGTGTTCCAATTAACTCACAATCTAACATTTTGACATCCAAGGAGAGTATAAAAATCTCCCTAGAACTAGACCAAGATCAAATATTAAAAAAGGTGGGACCCACAAATGGGAAAGGATACAACAACAAGACTAAGCAGTGGAAAATAATAGCCAACCTTGATTCATGTAGGTTCCTACACACATAGTTTTTCAAGCACAAGATGGAACCTATTTTCAATGTCCTTGCAAACAAAAGATCATTGTATCTTGCAAGAAAAGTGCCTATTTTCATGTGGGCTCCATCAGAGAGGACAAATTTATAATGGCCAGTTAGGCTTTGATCACCACCTATTTTTTGAAAAGACAATAGCTAAAGAACTAAGGATGGAATGACATCTCTAGCATTAATAGATAGGATTTCATGCGCTTGAAAGGCTAGCTGCACATTTGAATCCTACAAGGAAGTTTTGCTTAGCTAAACCAAAGTAATGAGATGTTGAAGATTGTGACACCACTCTAGAAGCAAAATGAATGGAAAGAGGCAACAAAAAATGAATCAATTATTGGGATCTGACATGCAAATATATAAATAATTATACATGCTTGAAGATCACAAACCCTGGAGCAAGAAGGTAAATTGTCTAGCACTATAATCGATGCTGAGATCAATGTTTAATGTTGGCTGCATCTAATTTCAGATAGAAACATATCTACACATAAGGAAACTAAAATGAAACACACTAAGAGAAGGTTTTCTCTCCACCCTACCATATTGCATCATGGATCCTCGAGGGCTCTCAACAAATGCCCAAGCAAGAAGATAAATTTTCTAGCACTATAATCAATGCTAAGATCAATGTCTACCAATTTTTGGATGAAAAAATATAGAGGTCAAATATAAATTGGCTATACCATATATTACAAGGACTGTTAATTCAAATGAAGCATATTCATAGTTCACTAGATGCACATGGCAAAGAATCGATACAATTCTCAACAGCAAAAAGGATATAGGAAAAAGACTTATGGGACTGGTGGTCAAGGGCTAGTCAGTAGGCTAGGGAGAATTAGAGTCCACAGACATTGTTGGGGATGCTTTTTTAAAAGCTGAGTGTTGCAACACTAGCAGCTGGCTACCAGCTCTATGCCAAAACAGCCTGAAGACCCAATGTTCAATTAAAATGATGAAGGAAAAAAAGAAATCAATGTTTCATATAACACTAAATATACAACTTATCTTTTCAAGAATTCCCTATTGAGGATCAAACAAATTACAACTATTTTCCCAAAAGAATAAACATAGGGAGGAGTATGTATGAATGTTGTTTGTATCTGGTTATTGCTTCTTGTATGTGCCCATTTTTGTTGAACACATTCCTACACATGCATCCAAGTCATGCAATTCCTTTATATGTACTTGTAAAACAAATTATATACTGATATATAGGTATCTAAAGTTAGCTGCACCTTTTTAGTTATTATTTCTTTTAGCCTCAAAAAGGAATTGTTAGAATGATAAACAAAAATATATGAATTTTTTTTGCATCTAATTTCACATACATAGATATATTTTTTCTTTTATTTTATTCTCCCTACGTGCATATATCTATGTATGTACCACAGAACAAAAGAATTCACAGTACCAAAACCATGCTAAAAAAAAATGTGTTGTATGGGTATGTGCAAGATCATGATGGGCCAAAAAGTGGCGATATGATGGGCATGTGTAGGGTATGTGGCTGATGACTTTTTTTTTACCCAAAATTGATGAAATCAAAAGGGTTTTTAAAGGAGATTCTCAACTTTCCACCAATATAAATTATGCTTTACTTTGAATTTAATAAATAATTATTATTCATTTTCTATTTGAATTACAACTAAAGTCTTGATTGATAGGCTGATTGAGAAGCATTTATAGCTTTCAAATGGTATCACATTTTTTGAATCTGAAACATGCGCCACATTCTATGCTTTGCATACTATAGGATTAAAAAAAAATGAATTTCATGAAGTTTTGACCAAGTTAAGGTGGTTGACATACTAGGTTTTATATTTTTTAAAACTTGTAATAAAAACTTCATAATTAATTATTTACTTGGAAAAATTTACAAAAAAATATGCATCACATCGGGACATGAGTCCTCTAACTATATCTAAAATATTATAATTTTTTTTTATCATTTTATTGTGTTAGGGTGGTCAGAAAGATGCCTACTTATTTTTTCTCTAAAATTTAAGTACTACTGCATTGAAATTTCAAATTTTCACCAAATATATTTTTTTAAAAATAAACCTAGTAGTTTAGAAACTACATTTAATTTGCTATGGATTCTTTTCTTACATATTTTTGAAATAATATAGTTAACTTAAATTCAAATTTTTACGTCAAGTTGCCTAACTCTATTTTTTTTTGCATTTTTCGCCACTTAAGGGCCTATTTTTTCCATGATGATCATGCACATACCTGCATGCTCAATATGAATATTGTCTATTAGAGAGGAATGAAACCACAAAACAAAAGGATTCATAGTAAGGAATGCATGAAAAAAACAAAAACCAAAATGGGTTGCATTCTAGATAAGAATATTTTCTATATATATGAATGTTTTATGCATCTAATTTCACATACATAGATATCTAAATGCACATAAAATAAAATAAAAGACAAAAAAAGAGGGCTTTCTCTTGACCTTGTGTGGGAACACTTTGGTCGCAAATTTCATTAGCCTTCCCGATCTGTAAAACTTTTGGCGTACAACTCCCAGCCGGTCGGGAAAAAGGTGTCAAGTTTAAATGAAATAAATGAAACTAAATGAAAAAATAAATACATTTGGCACATCGATAGAGAAGGCTAGTAAAATTGAACACTAGTTGGCAAGGCTTGGCACATCAACATTAGTTGATGTATGGTTTCGGTATAGTGGTGATGGTTGTAATAACACCTACCATTTAAAACTTGAGAAAACATAGCTAAGAAATAAAAAAAATTGCACACTTTTCAGAAAGGTATTGTTGGGTGTATTTATGTGGCTTTCCCTGCTATGAGAGCTTTGTGCCATGACTGTTCCTAGGGTTTCTGTTCATGACCCCCTGCAAAGGTACAAGTTTGATGAGTGACAGAGGTTTTGTGAGGGTACAAGGTTATTTTGAATTTTTTTGCATGGATTTGTTACTGTGAATTCTTTTGTTTTATGGTTTTTTAATCTCTGATAGTTTTCTTTTCTCTTTGTTGTATTTCGAGAAAGGAGGAAGTTGAAATAAAGCAAGATGGAAGAAGAATGACAACAACTGATGCTATAGAATAGTAGTCAATTCGCTAAGTTTTAGATGGTAGGTCTTATTGTAACCATCGCCAGTACATAGAAACAGTAATATTGTATAGTTATCTTCACAAGTACCATTGATCATTTAAGTCATATGTAGCATGCAAATACATCTATACAAAAAGCCATATATGTGCACATATCTAGATATCTATTTCCTGGATATACACATACATGAAAACAAAATTCAAATATAATTATATATAAAGTAAGCGGGAAGAGGTGCATTTGGAAAACCCCTTTAACGAAACTGGGAAGAGGTGCATTTGGAAAAAACCCTTTGTAGAGGATTTCAAAAATAGCTAGTTTTTTTCCTATCTGTCATTTTTTCCTGCACTAGAAAAAGAAAGCAAGTAGGAAGAGGCACATTTGGAACACCCTTTGTAGAGGATTTCAATGACAAAAAGCATCTTTTATTGTCTTTCATTTTATTTTCCCTACGTGCATATATCTATGTATGTGAAATTAGATTCATACAACATTCATATATACATACAATATTCATATCCAGCATACAAATCCCATTTGGTAAAGTTAATATGGTTGGGTGGATAGCAAGCCCTATTCTATTTTCTTTCATTTTATTTTCCATATGTGCAAATTTGTATATATGTATGTGAAATTAGATCCAAACAACATTCATATGAAATTAGAATGATAGACTATTTATTAAGTGTAATAGGAAACATTGATCTCACCATAAGTAGGTAGAACATGAAAGAGGGGGAACATCAAAGACTATAGTAGCTGAAGCTAGAAAACAACATGCAACTATACCTCACCAAAAACAACATAAACGGTTTTATTGAATCTAGTTCAAATTAAGAAACTAGTTCAAATGAAATACTCACAAAATCCTCTGCTACTACTCACATATCTTTAGTGCTAATTATAACTTTAGAAAAATTATGGCGGTAATTTATTGCTAAAGTAATTTTAGAATAGATAAGATAGTGGCATTGGAAATTGAGAACTATTTTGGCCACAAATATACAAGTACATAAGGATATTTATTTAGATTTATAGTGTGTTAAGAATTGTGAGTAAAAATATTAGGATATCTCAATCATTACCTATTTATTGGGAACTTGAAGAGGATATAAGTATGTATATAGTTTTGGGTTTGTTTATAATATAGGGCACATAATTTTATATTGATGGTGAGGATATATTTTCGAAGATGGAATATTTCATTCTATGTAGAAGGAATAATGGTGAGATATATATATATAGTTGATCTTTTTTTCAGAGAAGCTTTAAGATCAAATGGTTTGCAAGTATTATAATTTTAGATATCGATACTAATTTTTTGATAATATCAAAGGGTTTAAATATGTGCCCCTACCCATACAAGTCCCAACAATGAGAGGTCAAAGGAAAAGCGAAACAAAATAAAAAATAAAAAATCTCTAACAGCTGAAAACAAGAATAACAACAACAAATACAACCTTCATTAGGTAGGGGATCTAGAAAAGTCTCTAAGTCCATAAGTAGAATTTATTTCTTTCAAAAGCCTATGAAGCTAAAATTTAAGAGATGTCAAACCTTCCCGATTGTCCTCCTTGATATCTCTCCCTTTTTTAATTTTTCTCCTATTCCATTTGAAGGGTTTTAAAGCTACTTGTTGTGAAGTTAACGATTTGCTTATTGAGATTAATGATCTTATTGAAAGGAATTTTGAGTTCCTAGAATTTCTTTTCTATTCCCATCTATATTAGATCCATTTTGATCCTATTTATATGACATATGGAACAAGGAGACCCATAGTTGTTATTTACGAGCATGGTATCCTTACCCCCATTGGTTTTTTCATATTCTTCAATTTTCTATTGTTCCTTAGTTATTTCCTCTTAGGATTCTTTTCCTTTCATCTTACTTTCAAGATTTTTAGTATCATTTCCTCCCTCCCTATGTAGATTGGTATTTATACTAGTTGAGCTTCCTACTTTCTAAAACTAGAACAAAAAACAAAGAAAACTATTAGAGATGAAAAAAACCACAAAGCAGAAGAATGGCAACTCACAATGTTGATAGCAACTAGACTTACACAACAACAGTCATCAATGCCTTATTAGAAATAACATAAACTATTCAATTCCTTTGCAACCATTCACAAAAGTGGCTTATTGAAAACAACATAAACTCTTTTATTGCCTTATATTTGCAACATTTGTAAAAAATAATTAAAAAAAAAATCAATTTTCAAAGGGCGTTGAACTAAAGCTCTCATGATGCAATGTAATTATACTTGCAACATCACTGTCCTAAAATAATTCTTCTAAGACAATTAAAATACATACACAGAGAACCCTTAAGTATAACCAAACTCAACCTTCAACCCTTACATTTGACCAAAAAATGAGAATAGAAGAATACAAGTCCTCACACGATAATATTGAACTATATATATCCAAGTCAGTAATTAAAGATAATGATGAAAAGACATACATTCAGACTCTATGAATTATTAGATACCATATCCCAAATCTTATGTATAACTAAGAAGCATATATTTTATGTTATAGTATTCAAGAGATTCTTATTATATCCTCTGAGATAAAATATTGGGATAAATTGGATTGATTTTAGTAGGAAATGAAAATGTCTAAATTCCCCTCTCAAGTAATTGTCTCGTTATTTTTAAGTATACAACATTACATAAAGGTTAGTGTATTCTAAGTGAATATGTCAATAACTTATTCCTCCATTAATTTATTTACAAATATAGATTGATATAGACTTATTCATTTAAAATATATATCAAATTG
Source organism: Sequoia sempervirens (assembly GCA_007258455.2). Lineage (NCBI taxonomy): Eukaryota > Viridiplantae > Streptophyta > Pinopsida > Cupressales > Cupressaceae > Sequoia > Sequoia sempervirens. Next base: position 271,085,912 of record VDFB02000013.1, on the reverse strand, counting down.
AATTGTAATAACTCACAGTAAGAAGTACTCAATTATATCATATTATAAACTATCACAAATAATTAGATAAAATTCAAACCATGAATAATTATTATCGATTAGTTCGAAATCATTTATTCTTTTGAACAATTTTGTTCACAACTTTTAATATATTTAAATTAATCTATTATACTAATTAAATGAGGTAAATAATGGTGAATGGTGGCTCATAGTATTGATAAAAGCTAGACATACACAACAACAATAAAAAATTCCTTATTAGAAGTAACATAAACTGTTTAATTCCTTTGCAACGATTCACAATAGTGGCTTATCAAAAACAACATAAACTATTTAATCATAGACATAGACATAAGGGAGGTGCTTATTATACAGGTCATGGTGTATATCATTTGATGATTATTTTATCATTTTCAAGGGACATTTAAATGATTATTCTTGCAATTCAAAGTCCATATAATTTTTATCATTCCAAAGAATAAGGTAAAAATCATGGATACCGACAAAGCCCAACTGTGGCTTATGAAAAACAACATAAACTATTTTATCACCTATCAATTTATTGATAAATGATTGTTATCTCCTTGCATAGACATAAGGGAGGTGCTTATTATATAGGTCATCGTGTATATCATTTGATGATTATTTTATCATTTTCAAGGGGAAATTTAAATGATTATTCTTGCAAGTCAAAGTGCATAGACTTTTGAGCATTCTAAAGAATAAGGTAAAAATCATGGATATCGACAAAGGTGTAAGTGTTTGATTAACACATCTGATGGACACACATTATAAAGTGTTACACAGGCATTATGATGGTTATCTACAAATGCCAATATAATGAAGTGTTTTATTTGTAACACTAACAGAATAATTATGCCCTAAAATGATCACCATCACTGCTACACAAAAACCATAAACCATCACCGCTACAAAACAACAATTAAAAATGTCGTATAGAAAATAACATAAACTATTTTTGAAACACTATTTTTGAAATCCTCTACAAAGGGTTTTTTCTAAATGTACCTCTTCCCACTTGCTTTAAAGGGATTTTCCAAATGCACCTCTTCCTGCTTGCTTTCTTCTAGCTTCCTTATTTCTTGAACCACTGCAAAAGGAAAAGAAAACTATTAGAGATGCAATAAACGACATAACACAAGAATTGAAAATCATAGTGTTGATAGTAGTTGGACTTACTATTTTTGAAATCCTCTACATAGGTTTTTTTTCCAAATTTACCTCTTCCCACTTGCTTTAAAAGGGTTTTCCAAATAGACCTCTTCCTGCTTTCTTTCTTTTAGCTTCCTTCTTTCTCGAAGGACTGTAAAGAGTAAAGAAAACTATTACAGACAAAAAAAACTACAAAACAAATAGCACCTGGACTTACTGTTTTTGAAATTCTCTACAAAGGGTTTTTTCCAAATGTACCTCTTCCTACAAAGAAAACTATTAAAGACGAAAAAACCACAAAACACATAGTAGTTGGACTTACTATTTTCAAAATCCTCTACAAATGGCTTTTTCCAAATGTACCTCTTCCCATTTGCTTTAAAGGAGTTTTCCAAATGCACTTCTTCCTACTTGCTTTCTTTCAACTTCCTTCTAGTTTGATGCAGGAGCATCCAATACTATAGGGAAATCTTGCATCACCCAAAAAAATTGTTTTCTTTATTTTCTTTAGTTTTTTTGAGTCCCATGATGGAACTTAGAAGATATAACACTGCTAGGCACCAAAAATAGCGAAAAACGAGAACTTACTATTTTTAGTAAGTTAGCCTAAACAGGCTTGTATGGACATGAAAATTTACCCCAAGAAGAAAAGTTGGAAAAAAATTTCGGTCATGAAAGAATCACCTCAACACCCTACACGGTTTGGGAGAAATTAAAGTTTTCGTCATGAGAAATTTCTCCAATTGAGCTTCAAATTCAGATATAAAACTTTAGAGGCCCCGAAATAGCTCAAAAAGTGGCTGAGCCAACCTACAATGCATCCATGCATTGTAGAGCTTGTTGAGGGCTTTCCAACGATATGCAATAATAGCAAATTAGAGACTCAGATCAAAATTTATGGCCCGGGGAAGTTGGTCCTCTAAAAAGTGAATTTCTTAAAAAATTCTTCCTAGGCCAAAAATCAATCGGTGGGACTTTTGATGCCAAAAAAAAGAGGGAAATTTGAACTTTCTAAAACATTCTAGGGTAGTTATTGTGAAAAATAAAAAAAGGATAAGTGGGGGTTGTAGAAGGTGGCCCTAATAGTGTAGATTGTGGCTCTGAATAGTATATTTTCTTTTCAAAGTTGATTTTGTTGTAATGAATCAATCCCATGAGGCTATAGCACGTAAGCTTTGAATCTGTAATTTCATTTTCTGAAAATAATTGAAAGTGAGTCATTTTTCTATCTCGCATCTTCTGTGTTGGTATCTGTTGTGATTTCTGTGGGTTTTCGGTGGTGTGGCCCCCATCATAGTTTTCTCAAAACCCTCCACTTTTCCTTCAACAATTCAATGCCCAAGAAAACAAAAAAATGCAAAACAACCCATAAAACAAAATGCTTATAGGAAACCAGAACAAAATCTAAAATAAAGTGTAGATACAAATAAATATAGTTATCCTTTTTGCATCAATGTACTCAGCTTGCAAAGCAACCTGCATTTTCTAGAAGTGTTAGAGGAAAAACACACACAACCCTTATCACCATGAAAGTCCTCCACAAAACTCTAGTCATTCCTTAAAGATCTCATGGCAGGTAAACCCAGAGAATGACACCCAACAATGCCTTATTAAAAATTGGAAAGTGTTATTACAACCATCGGCACTATATAGAAAGCACACATCAATTAATGTTGAAGTGCCAAGCCCTACCAACCGGTGTTCAATTTCACTAGCCTTCTCTATCAACGTGTGAAGCACATTTATTTTTAATTAAGCCAATGAATAATTAAATTAAAAAAATGTTGATGTGCCAATCCTTGCCAGCTGGTGTTGAATTTCACTAGCCTTCTCTATCGACATGCCAAGCGCATTTATTTTTTCATTTATTTAATTTTCAAGCATGCCACCTTTTTTCCGACCGACTGGGAGCCACACACCGGAAGTTTGAAAAATCGGGAAGGATGAAGAAATTTGCGGCCTAAGTGTTCCCACAATAAGCCTATCGGCTTAATTAATTCGAGATGCTTTAATGTGAGATTTTTCTTAGGAGAGTCTTGCATATGGTGTTGACATTAAGTGAAGGCCTTTTTGATGCTTTTGTTATATTATAAGGGAAATATCAAAGACCATTTTTTGTTTCTTGTATGTTAGGCTCTATAGGGACACAAATTCCTTTTTCCTTCACACCACATCCTTTTCCACTATGACCAATTTTATTCAAGAGTTGATATCCTCTTCCATAAAGAACTTCTATTATTTTTGAAGATGGTGATTTCTCATAATCAACCTCATCATAACTTGTTGTTTAACTTGTGTCTTCTTCTAAAATTGTTGATTTAGATGATGTGGATGATTCTGCCATGTGTTGTGTTGACATCACTTTTTTTCCTTTTTATTTTCTTGATTCTTTTGTTGTAATTTTATATTCTCCCATAAACATAGGTGAAAAATCAAATGAACCCCAATTATCATCCAATAACTTAGTAACGGTTTCAATTTTCTTCTCTTTTTCTTCTTCTTGCATAGGTTCTACATGTGAGGTTGGTATTGATGTTTTTAGAGGACTCTCTTTATTTTTCCTAGTTTGTAAGCAACTTTATGATTGGAGGTCAGCATTAATTATGTAGACCTTATTGCTATAAACATACTTCATTAAATAATGAAGGGTTGAAGGGGCTCCATTCATTTCATGAATGCATTACTTTCCCAAAAGAAGATTATATTAGTGATAACTTTAAGAAACCCCCTCAAAAAAAGATATCAAATCCTGACATATCTTTCATTTTTTTAGGAGAAAATATTAATTTATATTAGTGAATCTTTCCTTTTTTTTCAAAAAAAATAAAAAATTTATTGGCGATTTTTTTAACATCACTAAACCTTTGTAGAAATTTTTGGCGAATCTTGAGAAAAATAGGAAAATTAATTAATTATAATGGTGAATCCATCCAATCTAAGAAAATAATTCTCATGGAAAATTAGGGGCTTGAGGGTGGAAATTTTTGATGGGTTTAAGGAGTAGACTATAATATTTACTTCCCAACATCATTTTAAAATATAATCTAATGAAACTCATTATATTTTGAAAGGTAAAATGTACCCATTATTTGTAATTCTCATTGGGCCTAAAATTGTTTTTGGATCATTGATCTAATGAACCTCATTATATTGTATGAGGTAAAATGTACCCACAATCTATAATACATGTGATGCCCAAAATTGTGGGCCCCATGAGTATTATAGATCGTAGGTACATGTTACCTCATGGAATACAATATGGGCCATTAGATTAGATTGTAAATCAATGGTGGAAATTAAAGATTGGAAATGTGGCCCTAAATCAACTAATAATTATGATATATTATTGGAAAATTAATATGTACATTTCTACTATAATTTTTAAAAAATTGGTGAATATGGTCTAGTCATGAATCAAATATTGTGGCAAATTTTTGTTAAACTTTTTAATAAAATAAATTCTTTGGTGATTTAAATAAGACTATAATAAAATTTTATAAAAATGTGGCAATTCAAGTCATGTTAAAGCTCGAACTATTAGCCAATTTTGGATTTTCAAATTTCAGCAATTAGCCAATTGGAAAATATTAGCCACTAAAATAATCATTGGATTATATGCAAGATCATGAGGCATGACATTGATAGGAGTTTTCTTGTAACTTTTCCAGCTTTCATAGGAAATACCATCACACCAAGGGGTTTCTTTCCCAAGTGTTTTCATTTAGTTTATGCTTTTTTCTTTATTTTTTTAGGGTAGTTTATGGTTTCCAATGATTGCAAAATGTAAAGCAATCTAACTCTGAAATAATGCTAAAAATAAAGAAAATGTATATAGATCTGAAACTATCCACAACTAAAACATGTAATTTTTTTTTAAAATTTCTCAATATTTAAGTGAAAATACAAATATCTTGAATGTGAAAAAAAAACTATTTCAGAAATACAGTTCTCATATTTGACAGTAGAATCATAAAGCACAAATAGAGATAAATAGGCTCCCAAAAATATTGCAAGAAACTTGTACAAGGATAGGTTCATCCAAGGAAAATGGGTCCTTGTTCAAGGTTCTGAAGAAATCAACAATGCTAAGTTTGAGTTACTATTAGTGTTTTTGATTTAGGTGGAAAACTATGATTTTTGTGACAGAATTTTCTAGTTTTAGGTGTCTTAATGCAAGTGCAACTAGTGACAAATAGTGAGAAAATTATAACTTTGGAAATGAAATTTTGAACTAAAATTGAATTTAAATGACTAAAGGACACTCTTAACACAAATACAATGCAGGATGTATGCAAAATGAATGCAAATTTTCTATGTTTTATGAATTTAAGTGATGCAAAGATGTAAAAATAAACCCTAAATGCAATGCAAAGCACAATAATGTAAAAAAAAAACTAATGCAAATCTATATCTAGGGTTTTTAATGTCTCAAAATAAAAATTTAAGATGTAAAAAGTTAGGTTCACCAAAATGAAATGAAAGAAAAAGGGAAGAGGTGAAATAGGAAGACCTAAAAATGTGAGACCTATACCAAAAAGAAAAAGGGGGTGTCCACCTAATCACAAATCCACTTTTTACATGTTCATTAGGAAGAGGGATGGTGCCACAAATGGTTAGAATTGACTTACAATCCTCAAGGTAAGTCAACCCTAGGTTTGGACACTATGTTGCCCTAACTTCTTTATGACAGAAATGACTTAACAAAAGATATGGGAGAAGAATAAAAGTGCATTACTTAACAATCAAAATTGTGATATCTAACACTTGAAACATGAAGTATAATGATAAAACTAATAGAAACAATAATTAACCAATAGCTCTGAGAAGGTTGGGATGGTATGTACCTAGCTCCAAATGTGGTTTTAGGTTTTGTAGTAGAATAGGTTCACCCAAGGTGAGTGGGTCTTGACAACATTTTTTGGGAAATCAAAAGTTTATTTTGTAACTTCCTTTGTTTACACTTTTCTCTTATACCTATAAATCTTCAGTGCTATGTCCAGATCTATAACAAAAACTATAATTTTTGGTTTGTTTTGTATGGGGGTTTGTCCCAATCAAACCTCAAGTTTGGTAATTGAACCTTAATGAAAAGAAAAATCTGATAAATAATAGTCTATGCAAGCCCTAACCTTAAGTGCATCTAAGGTGTTAAGAGTTAAAATGCAAATAAACCTTATTCAAGTGTATTAGAATAAGATCCTTAAATGAACATAAAAGGACAAAGACATAGTTAGGGAGAAATAAAAACACCCTAATAGATCTAAAATTTGATTATAGCTTGCTTTAAGCAGATAGTAGAATGAAGATTGAAGATGGGAAAAATTAGGAAACAAGTCATTAGGTTAGGGAGAATGGCCAAGTGCATGTCCCAAAACCTAGAATCCATTATGATCCACCATTGGCACCGACCTTCAAATCATGAACGATGCTTGATCTAACTTGGAAAAATGAGCTTGAAGAACTACAAAACCAAATGAAATGCTACTCCAAGACTGCAACCTTTCTTTCTTGAATTTTTTCTCCTTGCTATCAAGTGCTAATCTTATGAATATATTCACAATCTCTTTCCTACGTAGTTTGAAATGGTGAAAAGACTAGGCTTTATAGGCTTCTTCTCTAATTTCCTATTTATTAAGTCATGATAGTTGACCTTTGTAACTTGAATTTATATCATTAAAATGCCACCAAAAACATATTCAAATTGGGTTTTGGCACCTAAAGGGAACCCATTCTCCCTTGGGCAAATGGGTCCTGACCTAAATTTCCAAGACTCATTTTTTTTGGGGCCTTTAATTTATTTAATTAATTTTTCCAACACATGTTGTGGTGTCAAAAAAAGTAGTTCCAAATTAAGTGTGAAATTGTACTTTCACTTAGAAAGGAGTACAATTTTCTACACTATAATTAGAAAGTATTAAAGTCATTTTTTTTATATGTTGGCCGAAAGTTTGACACAACTTTGTACTTTTAGCCTCATATCCATCCAACCCATATCATCATTGCATTTTCATATTAATTATTTAGATTTGTTATTGTAAGAATCTTCTCATCATTGAATTTCCATCTTAAGTGTTTAGATTTGTTATTTTAAGCATCTTATCATAATTTCATTTTTGTTTGAAGTGTTTATATTTTTTTTTTGAATCATCTTATCATCTTACATGTTTATTATATTCCATATCCATGACATACATATACATTCTCAATAGATACATTTCAAATTTATTTTAAACCATATACATATATCTATATTAACATTCATCTTCATATGTCATGAATCATATACACTAGTATAAACATAATTTTTAGTACATTTATATCCTAATCATCATTAACATAATTCATTATTGATCATCATATAGATGATCTCCTCAACCTCCTTGATATAGCTAATCTAGATTTCCCATCCCTCGAGTGATCTATATAGCTTTACAAAACATGTATGTACTTTTAAGTTAAAAAAACATGTATTTACTTTTAAGTTAAAAAGAGATGTATGTATTTTTAAGTAAAAAAACATGTACGTGTTTTTCTTAGTTTTGAGATTACAATGTATTTAACTTGCCAAAACCCTATGCATTTAACCCTAACACCTATACATGTAATCCTAAACTCTATACCCATACCCTAAACTCTAGATACCCTATACCATCAAACCTAAACCCTATCCCTCAACCGTAAACCCTACACTTAGCCCTAGGTTATAGTCCTGTACACTCTACCCTAGACCTTATACCATCAACCCTAAACTCTATACCCATAACTTGAAACCCTATACCCTATACCATTAGTTCCTTTAAACTTATCCTTCAACACTAGGAACTAAATCCAATAGGTTAAACCCTTAACCATATATTCAACCCTAAAACCTAAACACTCAACCCTAAACCCTATCTCTCAATCCTAGGCCTTAAAGCCTCTAGGATAAACTCTCAATCCTTAACCTTATACCATATACCCTCTTGACCCTAAACTCTATCTATCAACCTTGGACCTTAAGGCATATATAATAACCCTAAACCATATACACTCAACCCTAAATGCTATATCATATACCTTCAAACCTAAACCATATCCCTCAACCCTAGGCCCTAAAGGCTAGGGGATGAACCCACGACCCTATACACTCAATCCTAAATGATATATGAGAATTATGAAAAACACAATCCACAAGATCAAATAATGAAAAAAGACACCTTCCATGCAAGAGATCTACAAATAATATATTCAATATTCCTCAAGAATAAAAATCTATAGAATGAACCTCAAGAATATTCAAGGAAAACAAAAGGCCTATAAGCTTGATAGTTTGAGAGTACAAAAGAATAAATATCAGAGAGATAATATGATGAGGGTCGAGTGCTATATAGGAGCAATCCTAATAAGTGCTCACTTCAGTTAACAAAAAATTACATAGTTAACTAAATAAAGAACTAGTAAGTTTAGCTTAAGTGTATGAGAATAATTGGACTAATAATTTATTGAAGATTAATTAATAATCATATAATGCATGTTACTCTAACACCCCCCATTAAGGTGAAATTAGGGAGTAGCTAAGAACCCTATAAAGAGAATGCATGATGGGTCTCGATAAATAAGGCTTGGTGAGGTACTCATGTACAAACAAAAATAAAAACTAGATAAATGGAGAGAACCACAATGGGAGATAACTCCTCTCTAAAAAAGAGGAAGGAAAATTAAGTACTAAAAAAGCCTCCAAATAAAGGTGTGAAGGATTGAGAAGCCTCCAACTAAAACAACGTCCCAAAAAAGAGGAACATGTAGAACATCATTGAAGAACAAAGAAGTTGTAGAAAAATTTCAAAAGATGACTAATATGGTGTTGAAATGAAGAACTTCTAGAAACAAGAATGCAAGAGTTAACATATGGTAAATGATTCATCTCACTAAATGCATGTAACCATATGTGATGTGCGTTGCATCTGAAATTACATAGGAACAAGAACTAGATAAATAGATCACTTAGCTTTGAAACCAAGGAATCATTAGCACCAATAGTAGAAAGCACCCATAATGCAGAAAAGGGAAATCCATGATAGGTATAGTGAAACTGTGTGAAACTTACAAGTGCATGTAGGATAAATAACCATCAAATAAAAGGGTGTGCAAACTAAGGCATACACACATGAGGAAATAATCACTAGGATTCACTACTATTATGGAAGGGGAACTCAATTGACAAAGGTGTGATGGAAAACCAAAGGAAAAAATCAACCCCCCCCATGACACTTTATATCATAGTGCGATTACAAAAGGCACAACAAGATGTGTGAAATCCTCAAAAAGTATACATAAGAATGACACTTTATCTCAATGTGTCTATAAAAGAGAATGTGCATGAAAAATATGTCTACAATGCCCAATTAGGATAAAATACTAGAAATACATAAAGTAGCCAAAAACAAGTCATCCCATGTAAACAAATTTTTTCCAAGAGCTAAGACATCCAAGTAATTCACTAGAGTGTGAGAAGACAAAAACGTAAATAAAATGTATCTGGAGACAAATCTAGAAAAATTGCATAGATGTCTATGAAGATCTCTGAAAGATGGTTCCACCACTGCTTGAATCATGAAAAATAGAGAAACTGATCAAATTTTATGAGCTTGGGACTGAAAACAATACATCTGACTAAAACAGGCTATAGAATGCACCAACAGAAAAAATAGGTGATGAGACCCACACCACTAGAAAGTTGACAGAACCATCTTTCTAATGATATCTTGTTTTCCCAATTCTAATACCCAAGAAAAAAATTGATCCCTTTTAGAAAAACCACAAAACCATGAGCTATAGGATCAAACAACAAACAAAGACACCTTCCGCACAAGAGATCCGCAAGATATATGTGCAATATTCCTCAACAAGAAAAAGCTATAGAAGAACCTCAAGAATATTCAATGAAAACATGAGTCCTCAAAGGTTGAGAGTTTAGGAGAAAATCTCTAGAAAGATAATACAATGAGGGTTGAGTACTATATAGGAGCAACCCTAATAATTGCTCACTTTAGTCTAACATAGAAAAGCACTTAGTTAACTAAATAAAGAGATCCTAATTTTAGCTTAAGTGCATGAGAATAAATTAGACTAATAATCAACTAAGGATTAATTAATTATTAGCTAATGCATGATTACTTTAACACCCCCCCTAAGATGAACTTAGCGAGTAGCTAAAAATCCTAAAAAAGAATGCATGATGGGTTCTAGAAAACAAGGCCTGGTGAGGTACCCATGCACAAACAAAAGATCTCTCAAAACTAGAGAAAATGAGAAAACCATAGTGGGAGAAAAATCCTCTCCAAAAGAGAGAAAGGAAAATGAAGGACTAAAAAATTCTCTAAATCAAGGCATGAAGGATTGAGAAGCCTCCAACCAAAATAATGTCCCAAAACATGAGGAACATGTAGAACATTGTTGAAGTACAAAGAAGCTATAGACTACTATCGAATGATTATTGGTATAGTGTTGAAATGAAGAACCTCTAGAAATAGGAATGCAAGAGTGTCCATATGGTAAATGATCCATCTCTTTGAAATGCATGTAACCAACCGCTGGTGTACGTTGTATCTCAAAGTACATGGGAACAAGAACTAGATATGTAGATCACTCAAATCACAAAACTAAGGAAGCGTTAGCACCAATAGTAGAAACCCCCCCATAATGCTAAAAGGGAGAGCCAAGAAAGGTACACTATAACTATGTGAAACCAAGAAGTGCATATAGGAGAAACAACCTACAAATAAAAGGGTGTGCAAACTAAGGCACACATGCATGACGTAAGAGTCACTAAGATTCACTATTTTCATGGAAGGGGCACTCACTTAATAAAGGTGTGATGGAAAACTAAAGGCAAACTCCAACTCCCCCGTGGCACTTTATATCATACTGTGAATACAAAAGGCAGAATAGGATGTGTGAAATTCCTAAAAAGTATACACCAAAATGGCACTTTATCTCAATTCATCTACATAAAAATAATTACATATGGTGGAATCCCATAATATCCAAAAAAGGACTACATGTTGAAAATACAATTCTCTAATAGAAAATGAGAAAACTAGTAACACCATGATGAAGTGCACAAAAAAACATGCACTTTAAAAAAGTGACACCTAAAAAGTAGTTTGGATGCAAAAGATATGGCCCATCGAAGTCTCCAAAATGAGAGCTAAACAACACTGAGATTATTTGTAAGGGAAATTATAGGGCATCTTAGAGAAACCTCCAAGAACAGTAGTGCCTTTGGTAACTTTAATTCTGATTATATTGCCTCAAAGACATGTACAACTATGCCCTAAAGCAGAAACAGACACAATTCATTTCCCACATTAATCCTTCTGAGAGAAGCACATGTAAATTCAATAGCAAGCAATAATAGATTCTAGAAATAGAACCAAAACAAATAAAAGATAAGACAAAAAACTAGAACACACAGATTTACGTGGGGAAAACCCTTTCGGGTAAAAAACCCCACCCTCCAAAGTTTGAGCCATTGTATTATTCAGCAACAAAAGGCTACAATACAACTTCAGGCTCATAGCCTTTTCAGAGATTACATCTTGTTCGTTCTAGATACAACCTGATAGCAAACTCTCCCCTTTACATTTATTGAACAATCCATCAGACCATACAATCTTCACACTATTGCAATATCCTCACACAATATACAGTGCAGATCAACATGAGAGAGATCAACTATGATCCATGATCAGGAGAGATTTCACCAGCATAACCCTGCCTCTCACTGCTCTGTTTTGGCCTCATGGCCTTAGCCTTTTAGTTAGCCTCTCGACCCTATCTCTATTGCTTTTATTTACAGAATGTCCAATGCATACATATATACATTCGTTCTCAACTACCTCTTTCAATTGGTTCATTTTCAACTGTCAGATCACAACTATCAAACATCCAGCTTAGCATCACCATCATCCATTGCCCAAACTAGATGTTTCCATTTCCTCGTATAGAAGTTTCCAAACACACTATTGGCCTTCCACACATAAACAGTTCATAATCCCCCTTCTTTGATTGGTCCAAGACACACCACATAGGACAATCTTCCAATCGGTCAAAATTGTTCAAACAATATTCACATGTTGGTGAGACACTAACCGTTTCTCCCCAATGTCACAAAGCCCAACCGTTGATATCGCCAAGAGTCATCACTATCGGCAAGAGGTTACATCAATTTCACAAGTCGTAGCTCATACTTCCCCTTGTCACCAAGACATCATACTGATATCATCACATGTAGCGCTATCCGCCAAGACAATCGCTATTCACCAAGAGATCATACTGAAGTCCTCAAGTCATACCGACTACAGACTACCTCATCAGCGAGACAATCACCCATTGCCAAGAGTTCACACCGAACCCTTTGTGCTACCCCAAAGACTCCAATTGTATAACTATCAGTGAGACTTTCCATATCAATAAGACTTCATATTGAAGCATTTGAGTTACTCTGATAACTGAAGTCGTCGTGAGTCTCCCTGACATCCGCTAGGAATCAAACCGTCGGCCAAACATCTCCCATCGCCAGGACACATTCCAATAGGATCAAGTTATATTGATTACTACATCGGCTAGACAGACCAAGGGTCATGCCGATATCGGCCAGACTTTCTATTGTCACCAAAACATCATTCTGACTGTCTAAGGTTACGTTGACGTTTTAGATTACGCCGATCACCAATACAATTAGAAGGTCACAGTGATAGTTCAGGATCAACTAGTAGATCGGCCAGACATCTCAACAGTCACAATGACCATGCTTACTCAGAGGTTTCAGGCTGTGGGATTGAGGCACACAATTCCAACAATCTCCCACCTAACAAAGATCACACAAGCAGCTGCAAAGCACTCAAAAACTAAGATCACACTAGCTCCACTAGTTTAGACCCCACGACACTCATGACACTTGACCAACAAGTTTCCATAGATAACAGTCTAGAAGACAATCTGCAACAAAGACAAAGCATCCAACTACAACTCACTATCCAACAAAGCAACCGATCAAGCCTTCCAAGAAACCACATAGACCTGAAACATGCTCTCATGCTCCATCAAGAATTTTGCACCAACATCCAAGATGTCCACCATTCGGGAAACAAACCCTTTCATCTTCCAACATGCCACATGTGGAAGAAAGATACAAGCTAAGGTGAATAAGCAACAGTCCAGTGAACACAAGCAAAAGATCCCAGTGATATCATCAACAAGATACTGCTACCACTTCATTGTGCTCAAACGCTATACAAAAGTAATATCAACTTCACAGCCTCAAACACAACACAACCGTGAAGTCATTCTCTAGAAACAAGACTAAAACACCAGCTAGAACAACAATCAGACTTACTACTTCCATCCAACTGATAAACCCACTCAACTGAAAATAGCACCCACAGATCATGCTATTCCATCCAATCCCACATACCTAAAAGGTATCAGCATTAGTAAACTCATGCCACTCCAGAACCAACCTATTAACAACAAATCTAAGCTCCAAGTGCCAATCAGTCGAAGAAGACAAAACACATACAGGAACTCCCATTGCCTGAGTAATTCAAAATCTGAAAGATCAAAGACATAGCAAGTCTACCAATAACAACACATAGAAAGTGTAACCACGTAGTACCAAGGAATATCCACAATGATATGCACAACCTGCAACAAATTGTTACACGAAAAATTTCTCTCACCAAAAGTCTTCACAGTTCTCCCAAGTTCTCCACACGCAATCAAAGGAAAAAGGATTAAGAACCTCCATGTCATCACCCATGAACATGAGTGAAAACATATGACCACAAGCAAGTTATCACTATATCTCCAATCAAACCTAAAACCAATGAAATGTGAAACCAAACATCCAAGAAGTAAACCAAGACCAAAGAGAGAAACTCTGTACATCACATTTATGTAGAACATCCTCCTATATACACTTCTAATAGCCAATTGTGTCAAGAATGATATCCTTCTCATCCCAAAAGAAAATCCTTAACAACATCCAACTATTCAATCACCAAGATCAAACCAACTTTAAAATCATGTAATCAACATGGATGTAAGCTTCTCAAAGAAGATCAAGCTACTTCATTCCCCATTTCAAGAAATCAGCCCATACATCATCTCCTACCAATTCTCATTAGTAAATAACATAACACAAAATCTCAAGGAGATAAAACAAGCTGTACATCTTCCACCATGAATCCTCTATAACCATTAAACAACAATTCAAGATCCATATCATGAAAGTGGACATAAAACACATCTGAAAAATATAACGGGCCAAATACCTCTCAGATAAAATGTCGAGTAGACCAAGAGTGGGAATGAGAATACTCCTTCAAGATATACAATTTATCAAGACTAATCCAAGAGAAATCTCCTCATAGGTCTCTTATTGAACTCACGTTCAACCAAGGTGTAGGCTTCTCATACTTTCTGGTAAAAACTTCTTCAAGAGTAACAATCAACAACACTTCTCTCATAAGAGAAAAAAAGCCTCACCTTATTCTTCATGTATCCATGAGTACTAGCAACTGATCATCTCATGCTAAATTTCAACTGCATTACTGCACTATCACAAAGTATCAAGCAAATAATCAAAGCACCCAATACACAAAGAATTACCAGACCACTGTCAAAGCTCCAAGCATCTGAATCAGGAACTTATCATGACACCATGATCTACATATCCCCTTAGGAGATACCATGCTTCAAGTGACTTCACCATGGTCTCAAGCATAATGCACAAAGCCAAAAATCCAATGCACAAACAAGAGTATACCATGACATAAAGAAAATAGACTAAAAAACCAACATCACCTGTCAAGCACCACCAACACCTCAGCCAAAGAATCCAAGCGGCCTCCATGGATCCAAGATGTTACACATCTTCAAATAATGTCCATGAAAATGTGAAAGAACCCTTCTACAGCAACATGATCTAAAAGCTCCCCCTTGAAACATCTGCAACACTAAAGAAGACCATTCACTACCATGTGATGAACCCATAGTTACTGCTAAAGCTCCCACTGAAACGTGACATCTATGCTCTCAAAGCATCATGACCACCTGCTTCAAGTTCCCATAACTAACTATTCAGGTACTCAACAATATCCATCCTCTCATCTCAAAGAAATCACACCAATGCACAAGTGACCACAAATAAGGCCAACTAACAAGTCTGCACTAGCAATGAATCAACCTCGTGGATAAAGACAGTCCACATCCAAGTTATCTCACTGCAGCCAATGGGTAGCTAATCCACCAACCGCATAACTCGTAGATCACAAACATCGAACATGCAAACCCATCATCGCATTGGAAAATGCAACACTGAGATTTCAAAGAGAATAACCACATAGACAACATGACTTAGACACCAGATCATGCCAAATTTGATTTTCCAATCATGTCCATAACGAGCACCATAATCAAGGAACCTAGAAGCACCACCACAAGAATGTTGATTGAAAAATCATGTACCAACACTCCCATGAAGAGAAGAAATCACACCTCCTCAAACCATGCACAAAGCATGCATGTAGAACTGCAACTATCTCATCCAACAACACCCCAAAAGCCAGGGTCTAGAAAATAGCTTAATAGCAACTCCACATGACCACAAATTTTGCTTAACCATGTAAAACTCCATATCCTTTATGTATTTGAGGTTAACAGGAAACAATGCCTTCCAACACTAGGAAACACCACCTAAAATAAGCACTCTCTTCCATGGCTGAGAAACAACCTAGGCTTCTCCATATCATCAAGGATCCTCTCACATAGACACCCAATATGAAATCTTTACTGCTACACAGCCACAGAGCAAGAAAATCCACCTCATACACCAAGGTTATACTGCTACCAACCAAGAGACACAAATCACAACAACATGATCAACTCCCTTTTCTCCATCTTCACCATCCTTCAAGATGCGTGTTGTCTCTCAATAACACAAGACTTGCACTAACCAAAGGATCAATAAATCAGACGATTCCTCCAAATTTCCTCTAGCCTAACAAACTGAGAAATCTTCATAGGAGAAATACCTAGAACCAACAACCAAAAGAAGGCTCTAATACCACTTGTAGAGGAAATTACAGGGTATCTCAGAGAAACCTCCAAGAATAGTAGTGCCTTCGGTAACTTTAATTCCGATTAGATTTCCTCAAAGACATGTACAACTATGTCCTAAAGTGGAAACAGACACAATTCATTTCCCACATTAATCCTTCTGACAGAAACACATGTAAATTCAACAGCAAGCAATAACAGATTCTAGAAATAGAACCAAAACAAATGAAAGATAAGACAGAAAACCAAAACACACAGATTTACGTGGGGAAAACCCTTTTGGATAAAAAACCCCACCCTCCAAAGTTCGAGCCATTGTATTATTCAACAACAAAAAGTTACAATACAATTTCAGGCTCATAGCCTTTTCAGAGATTACATCTTGTTCATTCTGGATACAACTTGGTAGTAAACTCTCCCCTTTACATTTCCTGAACAATCCATCAAACCATACAATCTTCGCACTGTTGCAATATCCTCACACAATATATAGTGCAGATCAACATGAGAGAGATCAACTATGATGTATGATCAGGAGATATTTCAATAGCATAACCCTGTCTCTCACTTCTTTGTTTCGGCCTCATGGCCTCGGCCTTTCAGTCAGCCTCTCGGCCCTATCTCTATCAGTTTTATTTACAAAACGTCCAATGCATACATATATACATTTGTTCTCAACTACCTCTATGAATTGGTTCATTTTCAACTGCCAAATCACAACTGTCGAACATCCAGCTCAACATCACTATCATCCATTGCCCAAACTAGATGTTTCCATTTCCTCGTATAGAAGTTTCCAAACACACTGTTAGCCTTCCACATAGAAATAGTTCATAATCTCCCTTCTTTGATTGGTCCAAGACACACCACATAGGACAGTCTTCCAATCGGTCAAAAGTGTTCAAACAATATTCCCATGTCAGTGAGACACTAACCATTTCTCCCTAATGCCACAAAGCCCAACTGTTGATATCGCCAAGATTCATCACTATCGGCAAGAGGTTACACCGAGTTCACAAGCCATAGCTCATACTTCCCCTTGTCACCAAGACATCATACCGATATCATCACATGTAGCACTATTCGCCAAGACAATCGCTATTTTCCAAGAGATCATACCGAAGTCCTCAAGTCATCCCGAGCACTGAACAGTCACTAGGAGTCATATCGACTACAGACTACCTCATCGGCGAGACAATCACCCGTCGCCAAGAGTTCACACTGAACCCTTTGTGTTAACCCGAAGACTCCAAGTGTATAAATATCGGTGAGACTTTCCATATCGATAAGACTTCATACCGAAGCATTTAAGTTACTCCAATAACTGAAGTCGTCGTGAGTCTCCCCGACATCTACTAGGAATCAAACCGTCGCCCAGACATCTCCCATCACCAGGACACATTTCGATAGGAGCAAGTTATACTAATTACTGCATCGGCCAGACAGACCAAGGGTCAGGCTGATATTGACCAGACTTTCTACTGTCACCGAAACATCATTCTGATTGTCCAAGGTTACGCCGAAGGTTTAGATAACGCCGATTGCCAAGAAAATCAGGAGGTCACAACGATAGTTCAAGATCAACTAGTAGATCAGCCAGACATCTCAACAGTCACAACAACGATGCTTACTGTGAGGTTTCAGGCTGTGGGATTGAGGCACACAATTCCAACATTATTAAATTTTTGAAAAATCCAATAGTTAAAACTATAAAATACCTATATACCACTACAAAGAGCTCAAAATTCTACCCTGTTTCAAAAAAAATCATTGGAAAAAGCTAGCATATGGCCTAGATATGGCCTCTGGAAGTTCAGGTGAAAAACTAAAAAGCCAAACAGAGAGTGGGTAAGTAGAGGAAAAAAAATCCTCCACAAAATTTGTCAAAAATACCCCCAAAAATAGAGGTCCTCCAAATTTAGTGTGTTGATAAAAAAAACTTCTCCAGGTAGGCTGCATGTGATTTTATTATGCAAAAAAATATATATTACAAAAAAAATCAATGTTTTAATTTTTAATGAAAAAATAGAAAAAAACTTATAAATTTTAAAAAAAACATTTAAAAAGCATGTTTTTATTTTAAGTTAAAATAACATAAAAAAAATATTATATTTTTAATAAAAAATATATCTAATTTTTTTTTGCTAATCAATTGTTAGTGGACAAAACCCTTCTGATTTGATTTTTGAAACATTTTCTCATTGTATGCAAAAACTAATGGATACCCAAAAAATATTCTAGTGTTGCCAACCAAACCTAGAAAGAGTTTTTGAATCCAAAAAGAAAAAAATGCAATTTGGTAAAATAAATACTTCACCTATAGGGAAAATGGGTGCATTGGACTATTTTGATAGCTGATTTTGCAAGATCTATTTACTATATGAAAAATCTAGCAAATACCTAGATGGTATTTCATGATTTTGAACAAAACCCATAAAATATTTTTCTCAAAAATGCAAGTAGAAAAATATATTGGTCATTTTGATCAAACAAATGCACCATATCTAACTTTCTTGATAGTTCTGAATCCAACAATGATGTCTTTTTCATGCCAAAATGTACCTAAACAATGCCCACCTCCAAAATTTACAAAAAACCATAAAGGGGATTCTAGATATGATGCATGTAACCTTTGTTGAAGAAAAAATATCATAAATTGAGAAGGGGTTTACTAAATCCACACACTCTTACCATGTTAGAATTGTGAAAAATATGATCCATGAGATCAAACAATGAATAAATACACCTTCCACGCAAGAGATCTGCAAAAAATATGTGCAATATTCCTTAACAAGAAAAAGCTACAAAATGAACCTCAAGAATCTTGAATGAAAAATAAAATACTCAAAGGTTGACAGTTTGGGAGAAGAAGAGTAAATCTCAAAGTGACAATATAATGAGGGTTGAATGCTATGTAGGAGCAATCCTAATAATTTCTCGCTTCAGTTAATAGAAAATAACTTAGTTAATTGAATAAAGAACTCCTAGGTTTAGCTTAAGTGCATGAGAATAAATTAGACTAATAATTAATTAAAGATTAAGTAATCATTAGCTAATGCATGATTACTCTAACATTATATACCCTTAACCCTATACAATTGTAGCAATGGAAAAAGTATCCTTTTTCCCTTACTTGATTTGATAATTGACATTAAAACTGAATTAATAGTGTCTTGGAGTAGTGTTGTAATGTGTTGTAGACATTCACATCATTCTAGGACCTTTACTTGATTAAAACATGCTTTAATTTATCCTTTGCAAAGGTTTTGTGAAGTTTTGTAACACACTTTCACACTTTTCTAGGATTTATTTACCTAATTAAGCTTAAGGGGCCCCTTCTTAAAAAAATATATTTAAAATTGCACCTTATTTAGGTGTTGTTGTAAAGTGTTATAAAACACTTTCACATTTATCTAGGGTGGTCTTAATTAATTGTGGTAAATTGGAGTGAATTAACGCCTTTAAGTCAAATTCAAACCTTATTTTTGACACCTCCCGAAGATCTATCTCAACACCCATGATTTAAATAACATAACATTTAATTGGGAAAAAGTTAGGTCCTAGAAAATGGTGCTAGGAATCATTTGCCCTAGGTAGCGAATGGGTCCTTCCTTATTAGGACCCCCTTTCTAAGTTGATATGAAATGGGTTTTTAATGTACTTTCCATCCCCTAGGATTAGGTCCTGGAAAAGTGAGCCAAGACCCATTCGCCCTAGGTGGGAATGGGTCCTCCCTTAATGAGGACCCCATTTTCAAATGTAATTATGGTGGGAATTTAATAAATTTTACTTCCATATCTAGTGTTAGCCTTAAGTATTTGAGTTTCAAGGTTAATCTCCTAATTTAGTATAAATAAGGGGGTAATTCACATTTTTTCTCCAAGTAGCTTTGAGAGAGCATCCTTATAGAAAATTGGATTTCACAAGAGCATTGCAAGAGCATTCACAATGCATTACAATGTAGATTTATAAATTTTATTGCAACAATTCAAGATCAATTCATCATGTCAAGGGTTTAATGCATTCATGCATGTGGTTGATCTAAGATAGTTAATGTTGCATTGAGGATCTATTTACAAGCATAATTTCACATCAAATATCTACATGCTTCATGGCCACTACATGTTAGATTGCAGATTTGTTTCACATGACACCATCCAAGGTGACATCAATTGCATATTTCATGTTTCATGCTTCATTTCATTTATTTCATCATTTGGTTTAATTACCTACAAGGGGTTTGACTGAGGAAAACCCCCATTCACTAACAAATAGCAATTTTTTCTTCCCTTGAATGTGTATTTGCAAATTTGCAGGTTGAAGATCAAGTGGAGCAAGTTTGGAGAAAAATTGTCAAAGTTATCAAGTTGCAAAAGTTGTCATCGAAAGTGCAAAATAAAAGGTTTGAAGCTACATAATTGTCTATAGAGTTCTAGAATCTAATAACCAAGAGTTTGAGAGTGTAGACATCAAGGAATAGGATCCTAATCTTAGTTTCAGAAACCCTAACAAGGACCCATTCGCCACTGAAGGTGAATGTGACCTCTATAGCCTAAAAACAAGATTTTGACAAGGGACACAACTTTTTATGCTCTAAAAAATTCCCTCATAGTTTCTATAACAATTAGGGTTATTTTATAATTATTATTTTTATCTTATCATCCACATAATTGTAGTGATTTATTGTGGAAAAATTAGTGTTCTATCCCCTTTCACATGCATTTGGGTTTACCCTATTTTCCACCTAATCATTAATGGTGAACCCAACATATTGACCATTACAATTTTCTAATGTTTGAAGTCTCTCATTACATCTTAGGTTAGATATTGAATTCATTAGCATGGAATTGCGGTCTCATTTAGGATTTTACTTGTTTTGTATTGAAATATTGCATCTCATCTAGGGTTTAGATTTGAATTATTTTGCATCTCTCTAAATCATAAAAAATACAAAGAAAATTAGTCATTTTGCATCTCATTTAGATCTCATACAATTTCATTTGAAAATCAAAACAAAATTGCATTTCAATTCAGACCTTGCATTTCATCTTTTCATTACATTTTTACATTGCATTTCTGGAAAATCTAAAACTAAAATTCACTATCTCGGACCTAGAACTAAAAGACATCACTGAAAGCTTGAAAATCATTAAAAAAATAGTTTTAAAAGACCTAACTAGGACCCATTTTCCCCTACTGGTGAATGAGTCACTCATTAGGTCCTTTCTATACCTTCTAGCAACTAAAAAATAATTAAAATTCACTTTGAAATCTACACAAACATCCTAGGAACATCTAACTAGGACCCATTCGACCTAATTGACAAATGAGTCCCTGTTAGCTATTGATCTACATTTCTGGACATTAAAATCTCAATTTCTAGCTTCTGTTTGGTGTTGTTACTTTCCTGTTTCAGTTTCTTGATTTGTTTTTCATCAAATTCATTGCACTTAGCTTAAATTGCTTCATTTCAGTGCATTATTAAAATTCAAATTTGCATTCAAACATTTCATTTTCAGCTTATTGCATTGTGTAATGAATAAATTGTATTGCTTAGAATCCAAAATTTTTATTTTAATCTTAGTTTGTTGTATTTTCCCCTTTTCTATTCTAGGGTTTGTACACTAGGGTTTGTAAAACTTGTATGAGCTTTACAACTTGGTACCCTATTCGTAATACTATTATAAGATGTAGTTTGAGGCTCATGTCATCCCATGATATCTCACTCATCATGGATCTTGGGTTCTCTAACTCTCTTTCTAGTAGTGTTGAGAATCAACCCTCCATGGCTCATAGTTTGCATACTTCATTTCCAATGACTTCACCTCCTACAAACAATGTCCTTAATGTTACCAACACCATCCCTTCCATTACTAATTCCACTCAAGCTTTGGGGTCTACTCAAAGTCAAGGTGGAATTCCAGTCTTGTCCTCCACGATACCAATATCCATCCCTACATACACTAGTACACAACCTACAACAACCTTTCAACCCACAACTACCATTTAACCGACCACAAAACTCATCCCTACTAGAACTATGTACACTTCCATAGGTATTCCAGTAGGAAATACTTTGAACACAATAACACCTCAACAATCCACCTTCACCAACCTACAATTCACTAGCCCTTTGCATACATTCACTACACCACCTTATTCCCCTCAACCTTATAACTAGAATGACCCTCTCATTAACTCACTTTTGCAAACCATGACATCCCTTCAACAACAAGTGACAACATTACAATAGAACAATAACAATCAACCTTGGAAATACATCAAGTCTGCCCCATTTTCCCTTGACATATTAAGAGAAAGAATTCCACAAGGTATAAAGGTCCCTTGATTTGAGAAATATGGTGGGAAAGGAGATATTGTTAGCCATGTTTCTTCCTTCATAGCCTTTTGTAGTGACTTCATCTTTGAGGATAAACTTTTGGATAAGTTGTTCCCTAGATGGGTATGTGCAGGATCATCATGGAAAAAATAGGCCCTTAAGTGGCAAAAAATTCAGAAAAATCGAAGTTAGGAAAATTGACATAAAAATTTGAATAAGTTATCTATATTATTTCAAAAATATGTAAGAATAGAATTTGTAGCAAATTGAATGTAGTTTCTAAACTAATAGGTTTTTTAAATAAAAAAAAATCTATTTGGTGAAAATTTGAAATTTCAATGTAGTAGTACTTAAATTTCAGGGAAAAAATAAGTAGGTGTTTGTCTGACCACCCTAACCACAATAAAATGATAATATTTTTTTTATAAGATTTTAGATATAATTAGAGGACTCATGTCCTGATTTGATGCATATTTTTTTATTTTTTTTCCAAGTAAATAATTAATTATGATTTTTTATTACAACTTTTAAAAAATATAAAAACTCGTATGTCGACCACCTTAACTTCGTCAAAACATCATGAAATTCAATTTTTAATTTTTTAATCCTATAGTATGTGAAGCATAGAATGTGACACATGTTTTGGATTCAAAAAATGTGATACCATTTGAAAGCTATAGATTTTTTCAATCAGCCTATCAATCTAGAATTTAGTAATTTGAATAGAAAATCAATAATAATTACTTATTAAATACAAATTTAAGCATAATTTATATTGGTGGAAAGTTGAGAATCTCCTCTAAAAGCCCTTTTCGTTTCATCAATTTTGGGTTAAAAAAGTGACCACATACCCATCATATTGCCACTTTTTGGCCCATCATGATCCTGCACATACCCAGAATACAAATTTAAGCATAATTTATATTGGTGGAAAGTTGAGAATCTCCTCTAAAATCCCTTTTCGTTTCATCAATTTTGGGTTAAAAAAAAGTCGTCAGCCACATACCCATCATATTGCCACTTTTTGGCCCATCATGATCCTGCACATACCCAGATCCTTAAAAGATATTGCTTTAGAGTGGTTCTCCTCTTTTCCAAAAAATTCAATTGGCTCATTCAATGAACTCATTAATTCTTTTTACAACCACTTCCATATTCACATGGGTCCCAAGATGACCCTTACTGATTTAGTGACCTGCAAGCAAAGAGAGGATGAGAAAGTAACCAATTTCATAGCAAGATATCAAACACTTTATTCACAAGTGAACATTAAGATTCATAATTCCAACCTTCAATGAATGTTCATTTCCAACTTACAAGATAAAATCCAAAGAAAACTTGAAATTTTGAGATTTCCATCCTTCACATAGTTATGTACAGCCCTTCCTGACCATCAAAACTCAACTGGTGGTCATGATGTAAAGAATTCCCCTAGTCATCCTAAAAATTTTGAACATACAACTCAAAACAATTATCAACCTTTCAATAAAAAAAAAGGGATTTTTACAATTAAATCTTCCTCAAACAAGTCAAAAAAATAATAAAGTTGCTTCTATAAAGATAAAAACTCCTTTCAGGTATAGGGAGAAAGAGTTCACTTCTTTACGTGATACCCTTAACAATATCATGTTGCAACTTATTGACAAGAACATGCTTACCTTACCACCTATTAGATAATTTTACCTTTCTATACCATTGCCTAAGGCTTTCAAAAAAATGCATATTGCCATTACCATCAACAAAGTGGACATGGTTTAGAATACTGTAAGCATATTAAACATCTTGTGCAAGACCTCATTGAAAATAATCAACTTCAAATTAGAGGTGTGAATGATCAAGGTAATAATTTTGTAGCTCCTAATCAAAATTTACAAATCCTTACAAACCCCATGTCTAAGAAAAATATTTCATTTTCCAAAGATAGTGAAAGAAAGAATGATGTGATGAATGTTGACACAAATGATGACAATATGGATATTCTTCAATAGAATCCCATAGATGAAGTGATAGCATTTATTGAAGCTAGACCTCATAAGGGATTGACTAGACAACCTCTTGAAATTGCTTTCCCACAAAGTGACATACCTAAACATGCACCTGATGGTCCCCTTTACATAGCTCGTCGAATCAATAATAAGCCCACTAATGGGATATTGATTGGTCCCATTTGTGGAGAGAATGGGATTGCATAAGAATTCTTATATGTGCATGAGTTATATCAAGATACATATGATAACCTAAAAGCACAGATCAAGACACATAATGGATTTGCTTGTCATATGATAGGCTTGATAGATCTCCCTTTTGAAAGTGGGACCAAAAACATTTACTCATTTTCCATAATTCCAAAATTAGACAAATTTTGTGTGAAGCTAGGCTATCCATGCCTTCGCTCCATGAATGTCGTCCCTTTGGTTGTACATAAACATCCAAAGTTTCCATTTGAAAATGCTATCTTCACTATGCATCATAACAGATTTAATCCTACCTCGGCAAAAGGGAATTTCTCACTAGATTACTTTTGGCTTGAGCCTATGGAACCTATCAATCCTCATGAAGATTTTATTTTCAAATCATATTGAAAACTCAAGGCAAAGAAAATAGCAGAACTATCCCTTCGAAATATGCCTCAACCTATGACTAGACCAACTATCCTTGATGAAACAATGATTGAACCAAAAGCAATTCTAAACACACAAGAACAACCTATAGAAAAAACTCATATAATTTCCTACAAGAGACCATGAGATAACGAAAAAAATCTCGTTGTCCCTCATAGATTCAAACAAATTTACAAAGTCAAAGAGAAAATGGTTGAGAAACCTCATGTTGTTACTTCTATTCCTCCCAAGGAAGAGAATGAACCTATAATTGACAAACCCACCCTTACACAACAACAAATTGAAAACAAACTGAAACAAAATTGAAGTGCTAGAGAGCGTAGACATAGAAGACACGCTATTTCTCGTAGATTACAAACTCAAGAAAACAAAATAGAAAATCAAAATCCAAACCTACCTAAAGAAATGCATGATGAATCTCAACCCTCACTGCAACATAAACAAGAACATTGCATGGACATTTCTACTCGACCTCCTATTGTGATTGACTTAGATGATGACATTGACATTGCAAAGATTGATGAACAAGTGCATGATGAGCTGAATACATTGTTTTTTCTTCTATGAGCTTAAATGACAAATATCCTACTAAGAGTGTTGAACCTGGTGTGTGTCCTAGCTCAACACTTGATGTTGTCCCTTTGTCTAGTTGCTCACCTTTCATTTATGCTGACTGGGATTGGGAGGCAGAGGGCTTTTTTTAGGTTGACTTGCCTGTGCCTTACTAGTATTTTTCTTTTTCATGTTTTTGTTTGTGTGATTGCCTATGCATAATCTAATCCCCCGTGTCATTTCATTTGGTGTATCCTTCTCTCTTTGTGCATTCTTCTCTATGTTGTAATATTTTCCTTTATCTTTTTCATTTGTCTTGTGTTTTCCTTTTGGGGATGATGCAAGGCGTCAAGACATTTAGCTCTCTTCCATGTTGATCTGAAAGGATTTTTCTTTATTTTCACTCTCTTTGTGTCATTCTTCCAGTTCTATGAGTATTTTTGGAATGATGATAGTTCCATGCTCTATGACAACATTGTAGCAAAGAAATACTAACCCCAAATCCATAGATCCCTTATGTATTTGTGGGGGAAACCCTTCCTATTTCATGACACAACTTATTTCAGAAACATATGACTTGGCATAGGGTTTTCCAAGAAATCTCTCATGTCTTAGGCTAAAAACATTGGCTACTTTAAAGCAATTGCTCATAGTGATGGTGTAGCAAGTGCTTTAAAGTGGGGGCATAAATCAATGACATCTTTTGGAAAAAATTTATGGCATGATTTTTCTCTTTTCTTGTGATGTGTCCTCTTCTTGGTGGTGTCATTGGGTTTGATTCCATCCAAGAGTGCATGATCTATTGTCATGGCATGATTTGAAAGAGGCATCCCATGGGCTAACACTTTTGACTTGTCCTCTCTTGGAGACATTAGGAACAATTCGCCCTAAGAAGAAGACCTTTACATGAACAAAGAAAAATCCCCTTTAACAAATGTTTACATGAAATTAAAAAATCATTTACAAAAGCATTACATTATGGTTCCTTATTGAAGTTATTAGGAGGATAAATTTGGTATGGTTAGTATGATAAGAAGCTAATATACTGACATGAATTTCTCATTATACAGTGAGAAGCTAACACACTGAAATGAATTTCTCACTAAACCACTTTGATGGGACAACTCACCTAGTGGACAAACCGAGGTTCCACTACCCCAGAGTGAGCAACATATGTTACCAATAAAAAACCCCATTCCACATCGTATTGGAATGGTTGTAGTTGATCCTTTGTTTTCCTTTTTCTTGGCCTTTGACTGGGTATGATTATGTATCTTTTTTACTGTTGTATACTTAAGTGTCTTGGATGTCTACTTTAGTGTGAGTTTGACATGGGGTCATCCTCTCACTAAAGTGGGAGCAAAATCTAGTAACGGAAAAAATAGCCTTTTTCCCTTGGTTTGATAATTGACATTAAAACTGAACTAATAGTTCCTTGGAATAGTGTTGTAATGTGTTGTACACATTCACATCATTCTAGTACCTTGATTTGATTAAAACATGCTTTAATTGATCTTTTGCAAAGGTTTTGTGAAGTGTTGTAACACACTTTCACACTTTTCTAGGATTTATTTACTTAAATAAGCTTAATGGGCCCCTTATTAGTAAAATATATTTAAATTTGTACCTTATTTAGGTATTGTAAAGTGTTATAAAACACTTTCACATTTATCTAGATTGGTCTTAATTAATTCTGGTTAATTGGAGTTAATTAACCCCTTTAAGTCAAATTCAAACCTTAGTTTTGACACCTCTCGAAGATCTATCCCAACACCCATGATTTAAATAAACATAAAATTTAATTGGGTAAAAGTTAGGTCCTGAAAAAATGGTTCCAGGGCCCATTTACCCTAGGTGGTGAATGGGTCCTCCCTTAATAGAACCCCCTTTCTAAGTTGATATAAAATGGGTTTTTAATGTGTTCCATCCCCCGGATTTAGGTCCTGGAAAAGTGAGCTAGGACCCATTCACGCTAGGTGGCGAATGGGTCGTCCCTTAATGAGGACCCCCTTTTTAAATGCAATTTTGGTGGGAATTTAATAAATTTTACTTCCAAATCTGGTGTCGGCCTTAAGTGTTTGAATTGCAGGGTTAATATCCTAATTTAGTATAAATAGATATTTAATTCATATTGTTTCTCCTAGCAAATTTGAGAGAGCATACTTATAGTAAATTGGAGTTCACAAGAGCATTACAAGAGCATTCAAAAGGAATTACAAGGAAAATTTATAAATTTTGTTGCAGTAATTCAAGATCAATTCATAATGTCAAGGGTTTAATGCATGCATCCATGTGGTTGAGCTAAGATAGTTAATGGTACATTGAGGATCTATTTACAAGCATCATTTCACATCCAAGATCTACATTATTCATCGCCACTACATGTTAGATTATAGATTTATTTCACAAGACGTCATGCAAGGTGACATCAATTGTGTATTTCATGTTTCATGCTTCATTTCATTTATTTCATCATTTGGTTTAATTACCTAGAAGGGGTTTTATCGAGGAAAAACCCCATTCACTAACAAACAACAAGTTTTTCTCCCCTTGAATGTGTATTTGCAGATTTATAGGTTGAAGATCAAGGGGAGAAAGTTTGAATCAAAATTGTGTAAGTTTTCAAGTTGCAAAAATTGTCATATAAAGTGCAAAATCAAAGGTTTGAAGCTACAAAATTATTTGTAGACTTCCAGAAGTTGATAAACGAGAATTTGAGAGTGTAGAAATCAAGGAATAGGTCCCTGATCTCAATTTTAGAAACCCTAATAGGGACCCATTCGCCATTGAAGTCGAATAAGTCCTTTATAGCCTAAAAATAACATGTTTTTGACAAGGTACACAACTTTTTATGCTCTAAAAACTTCCCTCATAGTTCCTATAATAGTTAGGGCCATTTTCTTATTATTATTTGCATCTTATCATACACATAACTATAGTGATTTAGTGTGAAAAAATTAGTGGTTTATCCCCTTGCTCATGCATTTGGGTTTACCCTATTTTTCACTAAATCAATAATATATATCATATATTGTCAACTCTAAACCCTACACTCAACCCTAGGTCATAAAACCTATACTATATGGGCTAAAACTTATACCTTCAACCCTCAATGTTCATATACCCTCAACCCTAAACCTTATAACTCAATCTTATACTATCAACCCGAAACCCTATACCCTATATCATCAACCGCAAACCCTATATCGTAGGACGTAAACCCTAATACATAAACCTTATACCCTATATGTTACTCCTTAAAACCCAACATAAATAATTTAACACTAAAACTTACATAATTAAATTTAATCCCTAAAACATAAAATCTCAACTCTGCATCATAATCCATCAAAGAACATGATGCTTAGAGAGATGTAGAGAGAGTTAGAGAGTGAGGTAGAGGGAGAGAGAGTTGGATAGTTATATTAAAGAGCATGATGATTTTAGTGGAGGCCAAAACATGCTCACCTTTGGCATAATGCCAATATATTATACAATCAGTTTTATAAGGCTAACTATAAAATATAGTGAGTAGATCAAAATCTCTATATATCATGTTTATCAATTCATTATAAAAACAAAAAAAAACTCTCTATGGATTATTACCAAAGGTCATCTTTATCGTTTAGTAAAGGGAAACCACTTAAGAGGACTAATTTACTGCAAACGATCTTACTATTTAAGGGGTATTATTATTATTTTTATGTAAGTTTACAACTTAACTCTATAATAGAATTAATAGTCTTAAATTCCTCCTATTGTAAAAATGAAATCTAATTGAATGCATGCTTATAATGCTTATATTAACTGATCACCAGCTTGTTTGATTTATGATTTAATGTTGGCATATATATTATTGAAGTGAGAAAGTAACAATAGTGGTACTTAAATGTGAGATTAAGATTATATTGATCTTCCTTTGCATACATAAATACATAGTTTCCTAATTTTTATATATATAGTAATGCCCACTATAATATATATTTGATTAATGGAAATAGTCCTTAAACATAAAGGATAAATGAGTAAATAGAATTTTTATTGAATCTACGTTAAGAATTGAAGTTCATACTAATTTCCTATAAAATAAGATACTTCCAAGTTACTTTAGTTTTATCCCCTCTTTAATAGTTTCATACACATGCATATTTTGGATTGAAAAAAACATGTACACATTTTTGCTTGCACAAAACACATACATGGTTTGGCTTGCACAAAAAAATAACATGCTTTGGCTTGTACAAAAAACTTACATGATTTGGCTTGCACAAAACACATACGCGCTTTGGCTTACACAAAACATGTATGCGCTTTCACTTACACAAAACATGTGCATGCTTTCACTTGCACAAAACATGTATGTGCTTTTGCTGCACAAAACATGTACGCGCTTTGGCTTGCACAAAACATGTAAGAACTTTGTCTTGCATAAAACACACGCACTTTTTCCTGCACAAAACACGTACGCACTTTGTCTTGCACAAAATATGTATGTGCTTTGGATTGAACGAAATATGTACGCACTTTGGATTTCACAAAAAATGTATGCGCTTTAGCTTCCATGAAACACATGCATGCTTGGGCTTACATCAAACATGTATGCACTCAAATGGCTTACATAAAACATGCACATGATTTGTCTTGTACTTAGTCTTGGATGGTTCATTTGTTTCATTTTCATGTGATTTTCTCTTGCATTCTCATTTTTCAACTTTCTCATCATTAGGTTTACACATTATAAATAAATTCTTGGTAAAATTACCACCTTAATTTGATACATCTTCTAATCTTTGTAACCATATAGTTTTTTTAGGTTTGAACTATATTAACACATGTATTTTTAATTTCTTTCACTAATATTTTCATAGTATCAAAGACATGTATTGAATTTTTTTAATAACTTTTGACCTACTTTTCCAAATTTAAATAAATATATATAATATTATTCTATACTTCGTTATTTAGATATTGGTAATAAAATTACAGTTTTGATTATTTTGGTGCAAGTTATCTGACATGCACACTCGATGATGCAGTTTGTAGGATGCATCGACTTTGAAAAATCATATAAGAAGTACTAAAAAAAAATCACAACAAAGTATACAAATTGTTGTACTCACTTTTAACTACATTTCTACCAATGAGTTTTGAAAATACTAAATGCAACTAAAAAAATTTAAGGGCATAACATAAACACTATGCTATATTTTGCTGAAAAAAAATAGGAACACTTTTGTGTGTATGAAGAATTTGATACTCTTAATCTTATCTATCTTTTAAAAAATTTAATAGTTTAGAAACTAGAATGTACTACAATTCTTTTTGTTTTGGCATCTTCAAATTTTGAGTGCATGAATCTCAAATTAATCCTCCAAGTTCAAGTTTAGTTGATTTCAAAATAAAAGTAGCCACTTTTGACCACCTTTTTAGCACAATCTTGGTGCAATTACCCATACATATACACATATATGCATATATACATATATGCACACACATATATCTATATGTGTGTGTATACATATTTATATATATATGTACACACACACATACATATAGAAAGCCATAAATTTGGAGAACCATATATTCTTTCAAAGAAAGAGATTTGGGTGGTTTGAGGATGGATTTCTAGTTAGAGTCTACAAACTTGTTTGTTTTAATCATATCACAAGTATGCGACTCAATATTGTTGCATGAATGAAGGTGTTGTCATTGATGTCAACTGGTTGTTGTTGTCATTGTTGTCATAGATGCGGGCTATTGGTTGTCTATGTCGAGGATATAGAGAAAATTGTAATGGACAAAGGTTATAGGTGTTTAGTGGTTGCTCTAATTTTTTCTTTTGGTTTTCTCTTATGTTCATGTGGTTTAGATATGTTGATCATGATTGTTTGAAGTTGCTATATCTAGGATTTGGGCTTCTAGATCATTAAGCAGTGTGAGTTATGTTCACCAGTTGTGAACTATAGTTTTTTGAGTATCTGGCTAAGGTCTGGGAGAAATATTGTTGGTTCGGATTTCTTTTTTCTTGAGTCTTGTAACTTGTGGTTCTAGAGTTAAGTTTTTATAATAATTTTGAAGATTATTTTGGTATATGGAAGGATTGGATCATGCTAAGGGTTGTGTGTGCTTAATTGTTTTATGTGTTCTACACTGGTTTGGCCAACCTTGTGTTAAACACTACTCTCGAAGTTAATGAAGTGTGTTGGTACTTATTTGGGTCCACATCAAGCATATGTTTGGGTCACCCTCATTATAATTTCACCTATAATGATAGAAAAAGGCCCCCCTAACTTGGCCTTGATTTAGTGTTGTAATATGTCTAACATATTCACATTAGGTCTTGGGCCCTTATGAACTAATAGATTTAAATGGTACAATGCTAAAGTGTTGTGAAGTGTTGTAACACACGGGTATGTGCAGGATCATGATGGGCCAAAAAGTGGTTATATGATGGGTACCTATAGGGTATGTGGCTGACGCCTTTTTTTTTACCCAAAATTGATGAAACGAAAAGGGTTGTTCAAGGAGATTCGTAGCTTTCCACCTATATAAATTATGCTTTACTTTGAATTTAATAAATAATTATTACTCATTTTCTATTTGAATTATGACTAGAGTCCTAATTGATAGGCTGATTGAAAAATGTCTATAGTTTTCAAACGATATCACAATTTATGAATCCAAAACATGCTTCACATTATATGATTCACATACTATAAGATTAAAAAATAAATAAAAAATTCATGAAGTTTTGACCAAGTTAAGGTGGTTAGACATACGAGTTTTTTATATTTTTTAAAAGCTGTAATAAAAAATTCATAATTAATTATTTACGTGGACAAAAATTATAAAAAAATATGCATCACATTGGGACATGAGTCCTCTACTTATATCTAAAATCTTATAAAAAAAATAATCATTTTATTGTGGTTAGGGTGGTCAGACAGACACCTACTTCTTCTTTTTTTCCTAAAATTTAAGTACTACTGCATTGAAATTTCAAATTTTCACCAAATAGATTTTTTTTTCAAAATAAACCTAGTAGTTTAGAAATTGCATTCAATTTTCTACATATTCTATTCTTACATATTTTTGAAATAATATAGATAACTTATTCAAATTTTTACGTCAAGTTGCCTATCTCTGATTTTTTTGATTTTTTCGCCACTTAAGGGCCTATTTTTTCCATGATTCTCCTGCACATACCCACACTTTCACACTTTTCTAGGGTTTTATTAATTAACTAAGCCTAATAAGCCTCCTTTTAATTAAAATAAACATTAATCTTTCCTTATTTTAAATTGTTGTAAAGTGTTGTTACAAACTTTCACACTTTTCTAGGCTTGTGATTAATAATTGGGTTTTCTTATGCTTTAATTGGCCTTATTTGCATCCACAAGTCCCATTTAATGCATCTTTTGAAGGATAATCTTGATGCCTATCATGACCCAATCATAATTTAGGTGTTTCAAGTTTGAATGGTCTAGATTTACTGATCTAGGACTCATTCACCACCTTGGGTGAATGGGTCCCACCTAGATCTTTTGGTTTTGAACTTGGTTGTACACATTTCTAAAAAATTTTAAATTTGGTCCCAAAATTCAAGCCTAGTGGGACTCATTCGCCACCTTGGGTGAATAAGTCCCAGGTGGCCCAAAATTAAAATAAGTTCAAATTTTTGGCAGGATTTTACTCTCCTAGATCTAATGTCGGCTTGTAGTGTTGCAATTTTAGGAATTATTGCATAATCAAGAGTATAAATACAAGGTTCTTTCATTCATTTTACACCTAGCAAGTTGAATGAGCATTCCTATATCAAGTTTAAGTTCACTTCAATGGAAGATTATCAAGCATTTTTAGAGCAACATTCAAGCATCAATCATCATGTCAAAGATTTCATGCATCATGTTTGTTATTGTGCTAACAATTTTGGTGTAGGGTTTGCAAGTGTTTCATTCAAGATCAATATCATTTAAGCAAGAGTCAAAGTCTACAATCATTCTAGCCATTTGAAGCATAGTTGCAACACTTTATTGCAAGGGTTTGGTAAGTTGCAACATTGTCATTTGTTCATTCATCATTCTCCATTCTTATTTGATTCCATTTCAAGCTTTAATTACCAACAAGGGGTTTGACCAAGGAAAAACCCTATTCACTAACTTGACAACATTTTCCCCTCTCATTTGTGTGTGATTTGTAGGTCTAGGTTGCAGATTTCCTAAGGAGAAAGATTGGAGAAAAGTTGCAAATCATTCAAAGGTGTCAAAGTTGTCATCAAGCCTTGGAGAACCTAGGAGAACACCTACAAGTTGTAAATTAGGGTTTCAGATCTAGAAATCAATCAAGTAGAATAGAGTAGACTGAGAAGAGAAGGATCAACCTTCAAAGTTCCAGAAAATTCAAACTTGACTGATTCGTCCCTCTTCATGAATGAGTCCCAGTTCCAACTAGAATTCATTTTTTTCTAGATTTGGATACCCTTTTGGCAAATCCCTATTCTTGCACAATTTTCTAGAAACTGGATTGATTTGCCCAACTTGGAAAACAAGTCCCAGTAAGCATTGAAAGTAGAATTTATAGTGTTCCAAACCTCCATCTAGTCATTTCTAGATTTCCAGGTGCACAACTTGCTATCTTCAATTTTTTATTTCATTTCATTCACTTTTATAGGTCATTTCATAGTGCATTACATTCAATTAGGGTGTTTTCATTTCATCTTGCATTTCATTATCTTTTCCAAGTTCTTACTTTGTGGTGAACCCCTTATTAGTTTGCATTCAGCCTGTAGGACAACCCTATTACAATATTTCTTTCTCTCTTGCATTGAGATATTTAGGTTTAACCTTGAATGAAATTGGAAATGTGGGTGTTCTCTATGTCCTAAACCATATGATAGCATCCATCCCATTTTTTCATCATTTAATTTTGGTGAACCCAAATTTAGAACATTAAAATTTTGATTTGGAGTGCATCACCATCCTAGATTTGGCTTGCATTAGGACTTGCATTAGTTAATTGGCATTCTAGGGTTTCAAATTTTGCATTAGTGAAATCTCATATAGCTTGCATTTTTGCATCTCATTTCATTGAAATTCATATAAAATCTGCATTTGCATCCAAGATATAGATCATAAAACATAAAATTCAATTTGTTTTTTTGAAAATTTTGAAAAAACTCCCTACTGGGACTCATTTTCCACCTTGGGTGAATCAGTCTCTCTGCATATTTTGAACTACATTTGATGACATTTAAAGTTTTTTTTTCAGTTTATGTTTTCTGTTATTGCTTTCTGTTTCAGTTTCCTAAATTTTTGTTATAAGAATTTCATTGTTCTTAGCTTTGAATTCATATTGCATTTAGTAGCCCTTGTATGAGTATTTGGTGTTCTATTTCTAATACTATAGTGAGACAAAGTTTGAGACTCGTGTCATCCCATGATAGCACAATCATTGTGGACCTTGGGTTGTCTAGCTCTTTCACTCCTAGTATTGACATTAGTACACTAGGTATGGCCCATGCCCTCAAAAACTCCTTGCCTTCAAGTAGTATGCAAGTTGAAACAAGGAATGATAGTATCCCACAAGAAAACATAATTCAAATTCATGAGGACTTAGCAAACTTGCAACATCAAGTGCAAAATGACAACATTTCAACTACCGCAATACCCACTATAGACAACATTCATCACATGCTTGAAAGTGAAGATGGCCTTGACCTTGTGAAAAATATAGTACAAATCTTTCAAAAACACCTCACTTCAACCACTAGTTTTCCTTTACCTACAAGCAATGTCACAAGCCAACGAGGAACTCAAATAGCTCCTCCCACAATAGTTGCCTCAATACCTACTTGTACCAACCCTCAAGTCAGAACAACAATGTAACCAACTAGTAATGTGATTGCTTCCTTGGGTATTTCCGCTAGCATCCCTAGTTCTTTTGTGGCATCGTATGTCATATCTCCTACCACTTTACCACTCATAAGCATTCCATTCACTTTCCCATTGAACACATACGCTCCACCTTTTCCACTTCCATCTCATAACAGAAGCAATGACCCTCTTATTAATCAACTCTTCCAAACTATTTCATCCCTTCAAAAGAAAATCTTCACCATCAACCAAAATAAAAATGGCCCATACATATTATGTCAAAAGCAGCCCATTGTCCTTGGAGATATTGTGAACACCGATGCCACAAGCTGTAGAGGTGCCTAGATTTAAGAAATATGGAGGAAAGGGAGATCCTTCTAACCATGTTAATGCTTATACCACCTTATGTAGTGACTTTGTCCTTGATGATAAACTCTTGGCTAAGCTTTTTCCTAGATCATTGAAAGATACTGCCTTGGAATGATTTTCTTCTCTACCAAAGAACTCAATTCATTCATTTGATGAACTTGTTGAGGCATTTGTTAATAATTTCCAAGTGCATATGACTCCTAAAATGACCTTGGCCGATTTGATGAGATGCAAGCAAAAAGAAGAAGAAAATATAACTAACTTTATCTCACACTATCAATAGCTTTATTCCCAAATCGATGTCAAGGTTCCCAATCCTCAACTTCAAAAGATGTTCATAGAAATTTTGCAAAGATTCAAGACAAGCTTACCATGATGAAATTCCCATCCTTCATGCACTTGTGTATGACCCTTTGTGATTACCAAAATTTGGTTAGTAGTTGAGATACAAAGTCCACTTCTAGCTAAACTGAGAAATCCGAGCTTGCAAACCAAAAAAATCCCCAACCCTTTAGAAAATGGAATAAAGGTTTCCTTCAATTCAATCCCCCTCAACAAACAACTCAAAATTCCAATAACCAACTAGCTGCTATTAAAGCCACGATACCCTTTAGCTATGGAGACCCAAAAAGTCAATTCACTCCCTTACCCGATACCCTTCATAACACAATAACCCAACTTTTAGAACATCAAATGATTACCTTTCCTCCCATGAAAACACCCGATCCTAATAAGCCTTTACCCTGGAGCTTTAGATCAAATGCTTATTTCCATTACCACTAAAAAAATGGACATGACACAGAACATTGTAAGCATCTTAAACATCTTGTGCAAGACCTCATTGATTTAGGTCATCTTTCCATTGGAGGTGTTAGTGATCAAGGAAATAAGTTCATTTCCCCTCATAACCAGCAAATTTTACCAACCCCATGCCTAAACATAACATTTCATTTTTTAAAGCCACCAAAACTACAAAGAATGATGTGATGAATGTTGATACAGATGATGATAAGAATGATTCTATTCAACATGATCCTACCGATAATGATCCTATGAATGAAATGGTAGAAGTGATATACATCATTCCTCGTAAGGGCCAAACTAAGAATCCTCTTGACATTGCTTTCACCTCTAAGGATATCATTTTTACATAGTCGGTCATATCTATGACAAGCTCACTAATGGGATATTAATAGATCTCGCATATGGAGAGAATGTGATCACCAAGGAATTCTTACTTTTCCATGAGCTCTATCAAGATATATACAATAAATCTAAGTTATAGATCAAGAAACACATTGGTTTTACTTTCCCTACGATGGGATCAAACACTCTTCCTTTACAAATAGGAGTATAAATATTAGATGTCTCATTCTCCATCATCCTACAGTCGGACCAATTTCGTGTGAAGCTAGGCCATCCATGGCTTCGATCCAAGAAATTTTTCCCTTTGGTTATGCATAAATGATTAAAGTTTCCCTTTGATAATGATGTATTCACTATCCACCATAGTGGCTTTAACCTATTGTCCTCTAAAGGTAACTTTTACTAGATTCCTTTTGGCCTGAGCCTATGGAACCTATAAAACCATGAGAAGATTTCTTTTTCTTGTCCTATAAAAAGTTTAAGGCATAGAAAATAACACAATTATCCCTCTAAAACATGTATCCACATACCATTGAGCCTACCATTCTTGACGAAACCATGCTCAAACCTAAAGAAAATCCAAATGAAAAAAACCAACCTAAGATAGAACCTTCACCTACATCCAACAAAAGACCAAGAGATAATGAAAACAACATCGTCACACTTCCTAGAATAATGTTCAAGTATACAAAATCAAAGAGAAGGTGGTCGAACAACCTATTGTGGTTCCTTCTATTCCTCCCCTCAGGGAAGAAAAGAAACCTATGGTCAATCAACCCACTCCTACACAAACACAACTTGAAAAAAAACTAAAAGAAAAAAGGGTTCTAGATAGCATAGGCATAGATGTCCTACCCTTGCTCGTAGGTTACATGAAGAATTAAACAAAGAAAATCAAGATCCAAACTTGACTGAAGCAATACATGATGACTCTACACCTACTCCGAAATAAAATAATCCAATACCGCAACTGCAACAAGAGTTGAACTCTTACATGGAAATTATCATTCGACCTCCTATTGTCATTAACTTTGATGATGATGATAAGGTTGCTAAAATTGACGAAGAGTTGCATAATGAATTGAATACATTGTTTTCCTCTTCCATGAGCCTAAATAAAAATTCTCCTAAAAAGAGTGTTGAACCTGGTACTTCTCCTAGTTCGACACTTTCTCTTGTCCCTTTGGCTAGTTGCCTATCTTTAGTATACAATGAAAATGATTGGGATGTGGATGACCTGCTCATAGGTTGACTCACCTATTCCTTACTAGTATTTTGCATTATTTCTTTCTTTCTTTTTTCTTTTGTGTGATTGCATGTGCATGATGTGATCCACCATGATCTTCTCTTTGATGTTCTCTCTCTCTCTTTGTGACATTCCTCTATGTGTACCTTCATTCTTCTCTGTCATAAATCTTTTACTTTTCACTTTTTATTTCTTTTCTTTGTCTTGTGTTTTCCTTTTGGGGATGATGTGAGGTGTCGGGACATTCATGTCTCTTCCATGTTGACCCAAAAGGCTTTTCCTTTTCTTTTTTCTTTTCATTTTTATTGTGTTTTCCTTTTGGGGATGACGTAAGGTGTTGAGACATTCATGCATCTTCCATGTTGACCCGAAATCATTTTCTTTATCTTTATCTTTTTCATTTGTCTTTTGTTTTCCTTTTGGGGATGACACAAGGCATTCAAACATTCATGTTTCTTCCATGTTGACTCAAAATCTGTTTCTTTGTTTTCACTCTCTTTGTGTCATTCTTCCAATTTTGTGTGTATTCGGGGAATGATGACAGTTCTGAGATCTATAAAAAAATTGTAGCAAGAACATACTGACCCCAAATCCACAGATCCCTTATGTGTTTAGATTTT
Organism: Sequoia sempervirens; assembly: GCA_007258455.2. NCBI lineage: Eukaryota > Viridiplantae > Streptophyta > Pinopsida > Cupressales > Cupressaceae > Sequoia > Sequoia sempervirens. The sequence continues at coordinate 271,046,871 of VDFB02000013.1, read as the reverse complement.
AATTTTGGGGGAAACCCCTCTCTTTTCTTTTTCTTTTGCATGACATAGCCTTACTTGGAAATATATGACTTGGCATAGGGATTTCCAAGTTAGCTCTCATGTCTTCTTTATTGTTATCATTTATCATTTGCTATTTTAAAGTAATTGCTAACAATAGGGTGTTTAACAATTTCTTTAAAGTGGGGGAATACATTAGCATTATTATTTTGCATTTTTCTTTTCATGGTTCATGGTGTAGTCTTCTTACTTTATATGATGCATTTTTCACTTTGTGGATGACACTAGGTGTGATGTCCTTCAAGAGTGTTATCTCTCTTAGCATATTGCATTCCTTTTAGTGGTTTGATGTGACACACTGCATCTCCTAAGTTGTGAATCTTTTATTCTTTGATTGGTCCTCTCTTGGAGACATTAGGCACAATTTTCCCTAATTTAGAGACCTCACATGAACTAAGCAAGACTCCTTTCAACATTCCTCATTTAGCATTGTGAATTTTAGGTTATATGGCCACCTTGCATAACATAGCTTGCATGCCTATAGAGCCATCTTGTTTTTCCATGAGCTCCAAGCATACAAATTTTTTATTGTCTCATGAAGCATGGAAAATATTTTTTGTGGTGCCTTATTAAAGTTATCAGGAGGCATAACTTTGGTATGGTTTGATTGGGAAGCCCAACTGAGGCATGACTTTCCAGAAACACCTATATGTGTGTGAGTGCATACTAGCCATGAGTGTATGTTTCTCACCTTCTAGGACTTCTCACCTAGTAGACAACCTGAAGTTCCATCACCTCAGAGTGAGTATGCATTTTTCAAACAAACAACCTATATCTAATCCATAGTGCATTGCACAAACGATCGAAGCTTGATCTACCTCTATTCGTTTTCATGTCATTTTATTTTTGTCTTTGTTGGTGCATGCTTGTTTCTTGTTGTTGTTATTTATATCATCTTCATGTGTGTTCCTTTGTGCTTATGTTGGTCTGCCATAGGACCTTGGTCCTAGGGGCTTGCACAAACCGCTTGGTCATGGTTTTCCTATCTTACAAGCATTGGTGCATTTGAACCCTCCTTGGTCATTGTTGCATTTGGTCTACTTTAGTGTGATTTGGAAGAAAGTTCCTCTTACTAAAGTGAGGGCTAGATTTAATGATAGAAAAAGGTCCCCCTAACTTGGCCTTGATTTAGTGTTGTAATATGTCTAACATATTTGTGTCACCAAAAAATGTATAGTTGAAATTTTTATGCTCACTTGAGTCTTTCTAATGGGATTTGGCTTCATTTTGCTTGGGTATAATGTTGTAATGTGGTCAAAACATTCACATTAGTACTTAAACATTCAAATTATGGTTTCTTGTGAAGGTGTTGTGAAGTGTTGTAACACATTTCTACACTTTTATAAACTCTATTCATTAAAATTCACCTAAAAAAACCCTTTTTTTCACTTATTAAGTCCTATTTTGAAGTGTTGTAAAGTATTGTAACAAGATTTCACACTTTTATAGGCTTAATTTCATTAATTCAACCCTTTCTCATGTCTAAATGACCCCTTAATACACTTTCTAACCATTTTCAAGTGTGTTGTTAATTGGGACTAAGTCGCAAATAGGGGCAGCTTAGTCCTTTTTGGCACAAAACTTAAAATAATTTTAAATTTCTAGTAGGATTTTGTCCTCTAACCCTTGAGGTTGGCCTGTGATGTGTTAATTTCAGGAAATTTTAGTAAAATCAAGTATAAATAAGGGTTTTTCACCTCATTTTACATCTCCTCATACATGCTTCTAAGATCCTAAATCATTCAAGCAAACTCTTATACTTGCTCATTTCATAAGCATTCATCGAGCAAATCAAGCATTATTAAGTCAAGCTATTGGAGTTCTTCATTGCACATCTTCAGATTTGAGCATCAATGGTGTGGTAAGTTTATGAAATTTTCCTTTGCATGTTATCTATTTATAAATCTTTTCATCTAATTTCATTCTTTAGGGTTTGATTACCAAAGTGGGGTATGACCAAGGCAAACCCCTATTCTATAACCCTCAACCATTTTTTCCCTTTTGCATGTGTGTTTGTAGACTTTTGTATGCAGATTTATCAAGCATTTTGGTGTTGAAAAGTGGTCAACAAGCCTACTAGGTCAATCAGGTCAACATCATCTTATTTCAAGTTTGGAGAGACTTTTTGCCCTATTTTCTATAGAATCAAGTGTGGACACCTGTCAGAAAAGGAAGTCCAGACCTGAGACTACAAGATTTTGTCCCAAATTTCCTAAAATTTGTAGGACTAAGTTTCCACCAGGGGTCAATTTTTTAGGATTCTAGAATCTTCCAACTTGAAACTTCTGAATCTAGGTGCACCTCTTCCATTTTGTTCTATAATTTCAGCATTTAATTGCATTCTTAGGCACTTCGGCATATCACATTATGTTTTCCAACACTTTACATTTTCATAGTTTTGCATCATTAAATCACTTCAATTTTAGATTAGAACATTAGTACATAATAATTAGACATAATTGCATCCATCTTTACATTAATCTTTGAGTGTTTACATAGATTTTTAACCCTATTCCTTCCCTTTTAGGTAAAAGATCCTAGAAGGGTAAGTGTCTAATAGGGTTCCTAAAATCTTTGTTTACATTTTGGTGAACCGACATCTTTTGAACATTATTCCTTTTTTATTTTCAAGTGCATACTAGGTTTCACTTACATTGCATCTTGCATTAGTTAAAGTGCATCCTAGGGTTTTCAATTGAATTAGTGAAAAAGTTCATATTAGCTTGCACTCTTGCATCATTTTTTGCATTACAAAATACAAAAAATCTACATTTACATACTGTAGTTGCATTTGTGCATGTGAAGGACATAGAATTTCATTTAATTTAAAAAAAAAAACACAAAAAAATCATCAGTCGGACTAAATCACCACCCTGGGCGACTTAGTCCTTTTTCATACTTTGCATTGCATTTTCTAGTAATTTCTGTGTATTTTCTGCAATTTTGTTTTATGTCTCTATACTCTATCAGACCTGTCAGATTTACTATTTCTTGCATTTCATTTCTCTTGCATCATGTCCTTTTCATTTGATAAGATTTGGAATTCCTTGAAATCCTTAGTAGAAATTTCCAATTGTGCCTTTGGTTGTGATCCTACTGACCTTGAACTTCCTCATGCTCCTTCAACTCCTCATGATTTTCCTCCTCGTGATGTAGAAATCATTGGAGAAGATGATGATAGCATGAATAAGTTCTCCAATGAATGTCTTAATAACCTTGAATCGAATGCAACCTTTTACCCATCCATGTGGTCACAAACTCTCCCTACTGTTGCTCCCCCTGTTAGATTTGGTTATCTTCACCCTAAAACAATGAAAGGACCCAAGTTCCCTCCATCAGGTGGACCTATTTCCTCTCAAAAAGCACCTCCACAACCATTTTATGATAACAAAGTTACAAACACACCAATCAACCTTGAAGAAACCTATGGCAAGGGATTTACTTTATTAAGCGAACAAGGTTGTGATACAACAACTGAACATAACATTCACCAACTTTTTGAACAAAAACCCATAGAAGAAAACACAATAGGACTAGGATATCAAGATCCTCCTCATCCTGATAGACCTCCTTTTGGATATTGGAGACTCTGAGATGATGGTACAGTGATATTTGATTCTCCTCCTGACTTAAACATTCTCCTTCCACGTGAACAACCTTTATATGATGTTGACAACAAAGATGCTAGGATCCCCATGGGTCCTCTTCCTCCTTCCATTCATGAAAAAGGAGACTCTACCAAACTAAAATGACCTTACAAATTGAAAAAGCTCAAGTTTCCTACACATCCTCCACTTGAATGTGAAAGGAGACTTCAATTGCTTTTAAAAAAAGGTCTTATATTCTTACCACCTATGAATAGGTTGGTTATTTGTCCAAAAGATTCTAACATACCATTTTTCAAATACCATCATGTTATTGGACATCAAACCAAAGAATGTCAGACATTCAAGGACATACTGGATAAGTATCATTTCACTGATACTGATTGCTTCCCTATTATCCCATAATTACTCCTAAATGACTTTTATCATGCCATAGTTGTAGAATTTCTTTTTCTCACTATTGCATGATCCTTTAACATTACCCACCTTGGCTCATTCTTGTCTTTACACCTTTTAGGGGGAAAGAATTTGTTAGCCTTGTCCCTTTAATGCACTTGTCTTTGTCTCTTAACCACATTATTCATTTTATACTTATATTACTTAAGATTGAGAAACCAATAACTCGGTTAATGGTTGGCTTACATTTGCATTACTATCCCCTTTCCATTTTTCTTTTATGTTTGTATCATGATCCCCTGTATCGTGTGTTTGATCTTCTCTATCTATGTACACTCCTATTTGTACCTCTATTCTTCTATATGTCATGCATTTCCTTTTTCGCTTTTGTTTTGTGTTTTCCTTTTGGGGACGATGCAAAGTGTTGAGACCGCAATGTCTCTTCCATGTTGACCCAGAAGGTCCTTTGTATTTTTCATTTTTTCTTTTGTGTTTTACCATTTGGGGATGACACAAAGTGTCGAGACCACAATGTCTCTTCCATGTTGACCCAAAAGGTCCTTTGTCATTTTCATTTTTTCTTTTGTGTTTTTCCTTTTGGGGATGATGCAAAGCATTGAGATGCCCTATGTCTCTTTCATGTTGACCCAAAAGGTCCCTTGTCTTTTTTCACTTTTGTTTTGTGTTTTCCTTTTGGGGATGATGTAAAGCATTGATACGCCCTATGTCTCTTTCATGTTGACCCAAAAGGTTTCTTGTCTTTTTCATTTTTTCTTTTGTGTTTTCCTTTTGGGGATGACGCAAAGCTTTGAGATGCCCTATGTCTCTTCCATGTTGACCCAATCAGTCCCTTTCCCTTTTTACTTTGTCTTTTTCTTGTGTTTTCCTTTTGGGGACAATGCAAAGTGTCAAGAATGCAAAGTATCTTCCATGTTGACCCAAAATGAACTTTATTTTTCTTTTCTTTTTCACTCTCTTTGTTTCATTCTTCTAGTTCTATGTGCTTTGGGGAATGATGACAATTCCAAGCTCTTTCATAAAAACATTGTAGCAACGAATAGACTGACCCCAAATCCATAGATCCCTTATGTTTTTTATGTTTTCTAGGGAGAAACTCCCTCTCTTTTGTTTTCTTTTTTGTTTACATGAAGCAACCTTACTCAAAAACATTTGACTTGGCATAGGGCTTTCTGAGTTGGATCTCATGTCTTGTTTTCCCTTTTGGTATTTTCTTTCCTTCACTACTTTAAATTAATTGCTCACAAAATTGTGAGTAGAAATTCCTTTAAAGTGGGGGGCATACATTATCATAATTCATTTCCATTCTTGGTTCCTAGTGTAGCCTTGTCATTCATATGATGTGTTTGTCACTTTGTGGATGACATTGGGTGTGATGTCCTTCATAAGTGTGATATATCTTAGCATATTACATTCCTCTTAGTGGCTTGATGTGATGCACTACATCCCCTAGGTTGCAAATATGTTATTCTTTGATTGGTCCTCTCTTGGAGACATTTGACACAATGTTCCCTAAGTTAAAGACCTCGCATGAACTAAACAAGACTCCTTTGAACATCTTTTACATTTTTCCACCTTGCATTGTAGCTTGCATTCCTGTGGTACCTTCCTCTTTGTTCATGTGTTCTAAGCATATGAAGGTTTGCTTGTCTCATGAAGCATGAACTGAAATTTTCTTTTGTGGTGCCTTGTTAAAGTTATCATGAGGTATAACTTTGATATGGTTGAGCGGGAAGCCCACTCAATGACATGAATTTTCCCATAGCCACCTATGTGTTGTGAGTGCATACCAACTAGAATATGTATATTACCTTTTTGGGTCTTCTCACCCAGCAGACCACCATGAGTTTCATCGTGCCAAAGTGAGTATGCATTCTATTTTTCAAAAAAATAGCCTAGATCTAATCCACAACAAGTTGGACAGATGATCAAAGCTTTCATTTCTTTTCTTCATCATGTGTGTTCTTTTGTTCTTATGGTTAGTTTGCCATGAGATCTTAATCCTGGGGGCTTGATCATCCCTCTTGATTATTGTTGTCTCATCTCACCAACATGAATGCATTAGGATCCCTCTCGATGTGCATGTTGGGTTACTTTAGCGATAGTTTGAAGCAAGTTCATCCTCTCACTAAAGTGGGGGGTTAATGTGTCGCCAAAAACTGTATAGTTGACATTTTTATGCTCACTTGAGTCTTTCTAATGGGATTTGGCTTCATTTTAATTGGGTATAATGTTGTAATGTGGTCAAAACATTCAAATTATGGTGTCTTGTGAAGGTGTTGTGAAGTGTTGTAAAACATTTCTACACTTTTCTAGACTCTATTCATTACAATTCACCTTAAAACCACCTTTTTATCATTTATTAGGACCTATTTTGAAGTGTTGTAAAGTCTTGTAACAATATTTCACACTTTTCTAGGATTAATTTCATTAATTCAACCCTTTCTCATTTCTAAATGACCCCTTAATACACTTCCTGACCGTTTTCAATTGTGTTGTTAAGGATATTCCCATTGTAAAACATTTAATTCATCAAAATTCCTGACACCCACTTAATTTTCTTATGTGGGACTAAGTCGTCAATAGGGGCGACTTAGTCCTTTTTGGCACAAAACTTAAAATTATTTTAAATTTCTAGGGGGATTTTGTCCTCTAGCCCTTGAGGTCGGCCTATGATGTGTTAATTTTGGGAAATTTTAGTAAAATCAAGTATAAATAAGGGTTTTCACCTCATTTTACATCACCTCATACATGCTTCTAAACTCCCAATTCATTCAAGCAAACTCTTACACTTTCTCATGTCATAAGCATTCATCAAGAAAATCAAGCATTATCAAGCCAAGCTATTGGAGTTCTTCATTGCACATCTTCAGATTTGAGCATCAATGGTGTAACTTAAGTTTATGACATTTTCCTTTGTATGTTATCTATTTATCACTCTTTTTTCATCTCATTTCATTGTTTAGGGTTTTATTACCAAAGTGGGTTTTGACCAAGGCAAACCCCTATTCTCTAACCCTCAACCATTTTTCCCCTTTTGCATGTGTGTTTGCAGACTTTTGTGTGCAGATTTATCAAGCATTTTGGTGTTGAAAAGTGGTCAACAAGCCTACTAGGTCAATCAAGTCAACATCATCTTATTTCAAGTTTGGAGAGAATTTCTGCCCTATTTCCTATAGAATCAAGTGTAGACACCTGTCAGAAAAGGAAGTGTAGACCTGAGACTACAAGATTTTGTCCCAAATTTCCTAAAATATGTAGGAGGAATAAGTCACCACCAAGGGAGAATTATTCCTGCTTCTGAGCTTGAAAAATAATTTTAAATTTTTTGGATACCCATTTAGCATATACCCATTCTCACAAAGTTTCCTGAAACTGGGACTAAGTTGCCTAGACTAGCCTAAGTGTCCCAGTCAACATTCAGTCAATTTTTCAGGATTCCAGAATCCTCTAGCTTCAAACTTCTGATTCCAAGTGCACCTCTTCCATTTTGTTCTATAATTTCAACATTTAATTGCATACTTAGGCCTTTTTACATCACATTATGTTTTCCAGTACTTTACACTTTCATAGTTTTGCATCATTAAATCACTTCAATTTTAGATTAGAGAATTAGTATGTACCATCATAATTAGACATAATTGCATCCCTCTTTTCATTAATCTTTGAGTGTTTACATAGATTTTTAACCCTATTCCTTCCCTTTTTGGTGAAATTTCCTAGAAGGGTAAGTGTCCAATAGGGTTTTTAAAATATTTGTTTACAATATTCACATTAGGTCTTGGGCCCTTGTGAACTAATGGATTTAAATGGTACCTTGATAAAGGGTTGTGAAGTGCTGTAACACACTTTCACATTTTTCTAAGGTTTTATTAACTAACTAAACCTAATAAACCTCTTTTTTATTAAAATAAACATTAATCTTGCCCTATTTTAAAGTGTTGTAAAGTGTTGCAACACACTTTTACACTTTTCTAGGCTTTTCATTAATAATTGGGCTTTCTTATGCTTTAATTGGCCTTATTTTGCATCCAAAAGCCCCATTTAATGCATCTTTCTGAGGACAATTCTGACACCTATCATGACCCAATCATAATTCAAGTGTTTCAAGTTTGAATGGCCCAAACTTAGTGATGTGGGACTCATTCACCACCTTGGGTGAATGGGTCCCACCTAGATATTTTGGTCTCAAACCTGGTTTTACACATTTCTAATCATTTTTAAATTTGGTCCCAAAATTTAGGCCTGGTGGGACTCATTCTCCACCTTGGGCGAATGAGTCTCGGGTGGCCCAGAATCAAAATAAGTTCAATTTTTTGGTAGGATTTTATTCTCCTAGATCTGATGTTGGCTTGTAGTGTTGCAATTTCAGAAATTATTGCATAATTGACTATAAATACAAGGTTCTTTCATTCATTTTACACCTAGCAAGTTGAATGGGCATTCTTATAGCAAGTTTAAATTCAAAAGAGCATTCAAGAGAATTCAATGGAAGATTATCAAGCATTTTTAGAGTGACATTCAAGCATCAATCATCATGTCAAAGATTTCATGCATCATGTTTGTTATTGTGCTAACAATTTTGGTGTAGGGTTTGCAAGTGTTTCATTCAAGATCAATATCATTTAAGCAAGAATCAAAGTCTACAATCATTCTAGCCATTTCAAGCATATTTGCAGCACTTTATTGCAAGGGTTTGGTGAGTTGCAACATTGTCATTTGTTCATTCATCATTCTCCATTCTTATTTGATTCCATTTCAAGGTTTAATACCAACAAGGGGTTTGACAAAGGAAAACCCCTATTTACTAACCCAAAAACATTTTTCCCTCTCCTTTTTGTGTGATTTGTAGGTCTAGGTTGTAGATTTTCTAAGGAGCAAGATTGGAGAAAAGTTGCAAATCATTCAAATTTTTCAAAGTTGTCATCAATCCCTTGAGAACCTTGGAGAACACCTACAAGTTGTAAATCAGGGTTTTGGATATGAAAATCAACGAATAAGAATGGAGTAGAATGAGAAGAGCAAGATTAGTCTTTGAAGTTCTAGAAAATCCAAACTAGACTGATTCACCACTCCTAGAAAATAAATCACAGTTCCAACTAGAATTTAGAACTTTGAAGATGCACATACCCTTTTGGTAGATTCATGTTCCTACATAGTTTTCCAAAACCTAGACTAATTCACCTAGCTTGGAAAATGAGTCCTAGTCAGCATTGAAAGTAGAATTTATAGTGTTCCAAACCCCCATCCAGTCATTTCCATATATCCAAGTGCACACTTTCCTATCTTAATTTTTCTATTTCATTCACTTTTATAGGTCATTTTATAGTGCATTACATTCAATTAGGGTATTTTCATTTCATCCTAAATTTCATTATCTCTTCCAAGTTCTTACTTGGTGGTGAATCCCTTATTACTTTGCATTCAGTGACTATGACAACCCTATTATAAGATTTATTTCTCTCTTGCATTGATATATTTAGGGTTACCCTTGAATGAAATTGGAAAAGTGAGTGTGCTCTGCTCTAAACCATATGATAGCATCCATCCCACATTTTCATCATTTCACTACCCTATAATGTTTTGGAATTGACCTAATTTGAAATTGAATAATAGATGGACGACTTTGGATATGTTTCAAAGTTGAAGATGACATAAATACATATGTAATGAGTTAATTATGAAAGTGTGGAAAAGATATAGTGAAAGATACAAATCAAGATTGATTTATGTGGTGCTAGTGAGGATGATCAATGTGAATCTTAAATGTTGAGTTTTCGGATATAGTGAGCTAGAGGTGGACTCTATCATTCATGCATTTTTGCAAGTGGTTGCATGAATCATGGTGGAAATCTTTGTTACATTGAGATTGTCTTCTCTATGTAACATATCTCTTCTATCTTCTTTTTAATTGTGTGGAAGTGAGCCCTCTGGGTGGTTAACCCTTATTGGATAGTGAGTCTTTATCTTAGAAGTGAGCCTTTTGTAATTGGTTTTTATATTCTCTATGGTGTGAGATAATCCTCACCATGGTTTTTCCCTTATTATGTTTTCCACATAAATCTAGTGTTATTGTGTATGTGTGATTCTTTTCAGTTTCTGCATTTGCATTGAATGTTTAATTATATAGCAGAGTAAAGATTTGAGATTGATCTAAGTTCTAGTGAATGTTTTAAGGATTAGAATTTGCTACAACTAATTCAACCCCCCCTCTTAATTTTCTTGTTCAGAAATTGGTATCAGATCTTGGTTCCTTGGAGAAGAGCTTAACTACTTAATGAAGGTATGGGATGGCTGGCAAAGTTACTTATGATTAGCTAAAGTTCAATGGAACTAATTTGGCTATCTGAAAAATATTGATGGAAGAATATCTGGAGTATTTTGGATATGATGTGGAGAAAGAATACAATACTTCTTACACTCTTCCTACTAATGGTCTGAGTACACCTAATGAAATCAAGGAACATGAAGCGAACAATAAGGCAAAGTTCATTTTGAAGAATAGTCTTGTACATTCTGAGTTGATTAATACTGCTAAAGAAGTTTGGGACACTTTAGAAAAGGTGCATGAAGGTAATGAAAGGGTCAAAGAAGCAAAGTTGAATAATTTGGAGACACAGTTTGAGCTCCTGCATATGTTTGAAGATGATAAAGTTAAATCCTATGTACAAATATTGGATGAGGTAGTAGCCAAAATGTGAGGACTTGGTGCTATAGTAGATGAATCCAGGATTGTAAAGAAGATTCTTAGAACTCTTCCAAATGCATATAGTGAAAATGTATGTGTTATTGAAGAACATATAGAATACAATACTTACACTAAAGATTAGTTATTGGGAACTATGACATCTTAATGTGATGAGAAAGTTGAACTTGAGAAATGGATCCAAATCAAAAACTACTTTCAAGGCTACAAAATGTGAAGATCTAGATGAAGAAAATCTTGATGAAGTGGAAGCTAACTTTGTGAGAAGGATAAAGAAAGGCTCTGGTAAGTATGAAGGTAAGTTTCCCTTTAAATATTTTAGTTATGGAGGAATAGGTCATTATGCTTCAAGGTGTCTAGAGAGAGCTAACATGAATAAATAAAGATATGCGAAAGAAAATAAAGGAAAGAAGATCAATATAGAATATTATGTGAATGAGGATGCTAGTATTTTTGATGAGGAATATGATTATGGAGATCTTGATGACAATGAATGCTTGTTCTTGGCTATAAAAGACCAACTTTTGCTAATTCTGAAAAAAGAGTGAAGGAATGTCCTCCAGAGAAGGAGAAAAGTGAAGGTACTATAATCTCTTCCCTACATGATAAAAAATAAAAGAAATATTGGGTTGTTGATAGTGGTTGTTCATATCACATGACTGGTGATAACAATAAGTTTGTTAAACTTGAAAAATATGATGGTGGCTTAGTTATGTTTGGAGATGATACTGGTGCAAAAATTTGTGGGATAGGATCAATAAGTTTTGATGGAAAGAATAATACTAATGATGTCTACTATGTTAAGGGATTAAGACATAATCTTTTGAGTGTTGGACAGATGTGTAGTAAAGGATATAATATTTTATTTAAGGTGAAAAATGTGAAATCAAGAAAGACTTCAAAATAGTGATTGCAACTGGAAAGAAATATGAAGGAAATATATATCAACTTAAGGGTGTTGATGGATGATACTTTATGACTCAGATTAATGATAGTTGGCTATGACATCAAAGAATTTGTCATATGAATTTTGATAATTTTGAAAGGATTAGTGCAGTTCAAGCCATGATAGGTTTACCAAGGATTACAAAGCTTGTTAATGCTATTTGCAGGAATTGTCAATTTGGAAAACAAGAAAGAAATCATTTAAGATCAAAGGAACAATCTATTGTTGGACTAATGGATTTAATTCATACAGATCTTTGTTGTCCTACAAGAGTGAGAAGTCTACAAGGTGAAATTTACTTTATGCTTTTGATTGATGATTACTCTAGATATACATGGGTTACATTTCTTAGAGAAAAGTTTGATGTATTAGATAGATTCAATAAATTCAAATCTATGGTTACAAATGAAGTAAATTTGAGGATAAAATGCTTAATATCTAATAAAGGTGGTGCATTCACTTCCCATGAGTTTAATATGTTTTTTGAAGTTCATGGAATAAAAAGATAGTTATCTACTCTAAGAACTCCTCAACAGAATGAAGTTGTTGAAAGAAAGAACAAAAAAATTCAAGAAGCAACTAGATCAATGATTACTGAAGCAGGTCTACCAAAATTTTACTAGAGAGAATCTATGCACATTATTGTTTATGTATTGAATCGAATTCAAGCAAGATCAAAAAACACAAAGACCCCCTATGAGTTATGGTGTGGAAGAATTTCTACTGTTAAGTATTTCAAAGTATTTGGAATCAAATGTTATATTAGAAGGGATGAAGAAAATTTAGGAAAGTTTAATGCAAGAAGTGGTGAAGGAATTTTTCTTTGATATTCTACTAAAAGCAAAGCCTAGAGATGTTTCAATAAAAATACCGAGGAATATTGTAGAAAGCTCAAATGTCAAGGTTGATGAAGCAATGAAGAATTCAATTTATGTTGGTGGGCATGTATCTCATGAACCTGATTGTGTAAGGATTGAAGAAATTGTGGAAGAACAGGAGAAGGGTGAGCAATAGAAGAAAAATGAAGAAGAATAAGAAGAAGCTCTGGTGGTGTCCCCTAAGACACCTAAGTAGATATAGAAAAGTCATTTAGAAAATCAGATCATTGGAGACAAGACAAAAGGAGTATTGACAAGAAGCAAACCTACTTTTGGTGAGATAAATCTGTGTTTACTTTCTAAAGTTGAACCAAAGATTGTAAGTGAAGCATGTAAAAATGAACATTGGATGGAAGCTAAAAAAGAAGAACTTATGCAGATCAAGAAGAATCAAACTTGGGAATTGGTCCCAAGATCTATAGATAAAAAAATAATAGGATCAAAGTGGGTATTCAGAAGTAAGCTAAATGAGAATGGAGAAGTGGTCAGAAATAAAGCAAGGCTTGTGTGTAAAGGCTACCCACAAGTAGAGGGCATATATTTTCAGGAGAGTTTTTCTCTAGTCGCAAGAATGGAAGCTATTACGATTTTTTTAGCATTTTATTCTCATAAATATTTCAAGGTCTATCAGATGGATGTTAAGTTTGCATTTTTTAGTGGTGAGCTAGAAGAAGTCTACATGGAACAACCAAAAGGATTTTAATTATCAGATCAACTAGATATGGCATGTAGATTGAAGAAAGCCTTATATGGATTGAAGAAAGCTTACGAAGCTTGGTATGCAAGGTTGGATAGGTATTTGATTCAATAAGGTTTCAACAAAGGTATGATAGATAGTAATCTATCTTTTAAATTTGAGAATGACAAAATATTGATTTGTGGTTGTATATGTTGATAACATTATTTTTGGAGGAAATGAAATTATGTATAAGATGTTTGTGGAAGAAATGCAAAAAGAATTTGAGATGTCTATGTTTGGAGAGATTAATTTATTCCTTGGGTTACAAATTAATCAAAGAAAGAAATTTATTTTTATTTCATTGTCTAAGTATGTGAAAGAGATGTTGAAGAAGTTTGGGATGGATGGTTCCAAATTGGTATGCACTCCTATGGTGATTGGTTGCAAATTAGGAAAATATGATGATTCACCTAAAGATGATGAAAGCAAATATAGATCTATGATTAGAGGTTTGTTGTATTTGACTGCTACTAGAACATATATTATGCATGATGGCTATCTTTTGGCTAGATTTCAAGAAGATCCTAAGGAAACACATGTTGCTATTGTTAAAAGAATATTTAGATATTTGAATGGCACTTAGGATTATGTCTTATGGTATCCTATGGATGTTGAATTTACACTAAGTGCTTATATAGATGCATATTGGGATGGATGTATTGATGTCAAAAAGAACTTACAAGTGGTGGTGCATTCTTTCTTGGTTGCAGATTCATGGCATGGTTGAGCAAAAAGAAAGATTCAATTTTCTTATATATTGTTGAAGTTGAGTATATTACTATTGCATCTTGTTGTACATAAGCTATATGGATGAAATAGACAATAAAAGTGTAAGAGAGGGGGACCACTACATGCAAGACCCTAGGTCACAGAGGGTCAAGATGCGAGAGGATGCCCTAACTTACCTCAACTAAGTGCAATGTGTAGGGTATGAGGATGAGAATGATGAGAATTATGAGGTCCTCCAATCACTCTACAATCTTGAGTTCTAAGGCGGGGCTAGGCGAGCCAATTTTTAGGTTCAACTATGTGCCTCAAGGAGCTCTATCCCTGAGGAGGTCAATGCGGTCTCTGGACAACAGCGTAGCATGCTAGCATCTCTAAAGTGCGTTGTAGTCCATATGACCAGACAATAGCAGAGACAAGGTTGAACTCACCAAAATGACTAAAGGCCTAGCTACTCAACTAAAAGGCCAAAATGAAAGGAGTAAATAAATGAAGTATTGTCTAATGTTATAAAGTAGAAAAGCAAGTGTATGAAGAGTAAGAAGGATCTCACCAAGGAATTTGTTCACCAGTTGATCTTCCTTGCAACACGCACACCTATACACAATAAGAGGGAAAATTTTGGGTGGCTGAATAGGGGACTGCCTTAATCAGAGCCTCGTTTAGGTGTTTCCACCTCCATAGACAACCAAGGAAATGAGATAAAGAAATAGTGTAGTAAAGAAAACACAGACACAACAAAGAAGTACTATGCTACTCAACCAAGTGATAGAGGAGAGGAGAGGGAAGCTTACCACCTCCACCAAGAGCACTCAAGGCTACTTCAAGGAGAAATGAGAGGAACTCAAGCTTCTATTGGAATGGCATGGTCTCAAACATGATCTACCAAAGTGATGGAGTGAAGCTTTAGCTACAATGGAATGTTTGAATGCTTAGAGTGAGTGAGAATGGATGAAAAAGTGTGAGTACAGAAGCTTGAAGTGTGCAAGAATGAAGGGTTGATCTATTGAAGAGTCAAAATGCTTGTTGAAGGACTTAATATGAAGAAGGAAGGAAGAAAATGACCATATTCAGGTTGGTTGGCTGAAGGGGGCGTTACAACTTCACTACCAATGAGAAGTGTAATGCCTCTACAGGTTCAACTGCAGGAATTTGCTAGGGATGTAAGCGCGCCATGTGGATGTTTGTGCACTGCATAGGTGTCGTCGATAGAAATACCCCCACTGATGCTCAAAATAGGCACCAAGTGGACCACCAATAGCGGGATTAAGTGGAATTAAGCCTCTGAACTTGGTTTTCTAAAGTGGATAAGGGGAAAAAATGGATTTGCATAGGGGATGCAAATTCACTCTTATACATTTTTCCCCCACTTTAGTGAGTGTGAGTACTGATGAGTGCTCGGTAAAGTAGATCAAGAAGAGAGGAGAGTTAGAAAAGGATACCTGAACCGTCGAGGAAGTAGTACTTGATCTGGCATACCCGAAGGTGCAGGAAAAGAAATGGACTCCATAGGTACTTGGAACAATGATGTTGGATGAAAAAAGCACCTTACAGGCCCGTGGACTTGCAATGAGGCATTCCCCAAGATCTCTTGCATGAAGGAATCCCCAAGGAAGCGCCCTACAGGTTCTCGGTCCTATAGGGAAGGTATTCTCCATGAAATCAAGCATGAATAATACTAAAGGAAGCACCCTATAGGCTCTCAGTCCTATAGGGAAGGTATTCTCCATAGAATCAAGCATGAAGAACACCCGAAGAAGTGCCCTACAGGCCCTCAGTCAAACTCAAGCATGAAGAACACCCAAAGAAGTACCCTACAGGTTCTCGATCCTATAGGGGAGCCACCTCCAAGATCTGTCACATAGAGGAAGCTCAAAGGAAAGCACCCTACAAGTTCTCGGTCTTGTAGAGAGGTATCCCCCAAGATCTATCGCATGGAGGAACCTGAGAAAGCGGACTCCACAGAGTCAGGAAACAACGACACATCTACCTGTAGATAGGACATATCAAAAGTGGTCGGTGATGCAAATCGTTAATAAGTAAAAATTTCAAAGGGGTCCCTCAGGAACCCTTCAAAAGGAGAGGGGTCCACTCAAGGGATGCACTATTTGAAAAGTAAGGTTTAGTCAGGCTGCCCCCAAGCTAGACATGAAAGAGCGAATGGAATGAGTCTAGTCGGGCTGCCCCTATGCTAGACATGAAAGAATTCCATTCAAAATAGAGGCTCTGAAAGAAGGGTCCCTTGGGAACCCGCCGTGAGGAAGAAGGGGGGTCCACTCAAGGGATACAAAATTCAAAGTAGTCATTCATCTTAGAGTGATTCATCATCAAGGAATCCTCTTGAAAGATGTTCACTTCATCAAGGAATTCAAAAGGAAGGATATTCCCCCACATAAGGGGAAATAAAAGTTGTTCCCACTTTAGAGGAAGGTCCTCAAGTCCTTTCTTTATGAACCTGTGATGAAGGAAACATGTTTTATTAGGGTTCCAAGTTGAGAATGTGATTCTAAGGAAAATTTGTGAAGACTCTCGAGAAAAGATTCGTTTGGAAAAAAAATCATTTTCTGAAAATTAGAGTGTTGAAGAAGAGCGTTGTCACACATAGAAGGGACAACCCAAGAAAAGAAGAGAGAAAGGTAAGGAGAAAGAAAAAGGAAAGAAAACACAAAGGAAATAGGGGTAGCTTGATATTTCGGGGTTAGAATTGCTCATAAATATATATAGATATGTATAATAATAGTATATAAATGAACTATCATCAACCCCCTACTATATCAAACCATGTGAGGAATGCACGAGAAGACAAAATGAAAAATGAAAAATTGGGTCAACATGGAAGGGAAGCCTAAATGCCCCCAACACTTTGCATCATTCCTAATTTATCAAAAATCAAGCACAAACATGGAAGAATGATGGTACAAATAGAAGAAGGTTTACGACACAAAAGCCATGCCTATATCCATGTACCAATGAGGGTTACAAGGGTCATTCAGGAACACATAGCACAAGCACGGGGGAACACATCACAAAACACACACACACAAGACCAAGAAAGGGCCTCCTCCTAACATTGATCGGCCAAGAGGTCATCCACTTCCCAATCTAAATCCTCATAAGGGGAAGGAGGATGAGCCTACAATGGTGGGATGTTAAGAGGAGGAGCATTTGATCCTCCTGCAACAAGGGCCAAGGAAGAGGACCCCTCAAGGTCCTCTCCACTGAGCTCCTATAGAGTCAAAGTTGGCGATTTTGCAAAGATCGTTGATAGGGCCAGAACCTCATCAAAAAAGTTAAATATGCACCCCATAGGAGCACCATGTCTTCAATGAATAGGATAGGTTGTGCCTGAGATTCACAGCTAAGCTCGCCAAATGACTCGAGAGTGGTGACAAACTCAAGAGAAGTCAGGATTGGTTCTGTTACAAGGAAAAAACAAATCAGCACAGGACCAACTTGCAAGGAAGGTGGACTCCTCTTATGCCCTTCATTACTAGAAGGACCAACCTCCACCTCTTTCTTCATTGGAAGAGATGAACTCCCCACACTGATACATTTTGAACCATTTTTTGATGACAGCCCATCAGAATTTCGATGGTTGTTTGCCATTGTTTTTGCATCAAAATTTCGATGACATTTGAAACGTCAAAATTCTAGGTGGGCATCCTGTCGTCGAAAAATGGTTCAAAATGTATCACTGCCAAAGACAAAGCTAGGGGTGCAGAGGAAGAAGAAGAAAGAACCATAGTGGATATGACTGAGGTATTGACCATATCCACGAGCTTCAGGAAGAGTTGAATATCTAGAATGGACATCAACAAAGGGGGCTCCATCGAAGGAGTGATGAACACTTGCACTTGTTTGGGCTTAGGAACATTCGTGCTCACAATGAAATTCGGGAGCAGAATAGACTAAATAGAAGCAGAAGGAAGGGAGGAAGAAGACATTGCAGGAGGTCCTAAAGCAGGAGCATTCATTCCTTCCTCCTTCTCTTGTGAAGTGGCTTGCTTGGCCAAGAGAGCCTTTTTCTAGTGCTTGCGTTCATGTGCAAGGTGGTTTCTATAGCTCTTGGAGTTAGAGGCCATAGTTTGCAAAGGGACAAGAGGTTCTTGCTCAACCATAGGAACATCCACTATGACCATTTTAGGCAGAGGAACAGGTTCTTGCATGGGAGCAGGGGGAACAGGCTGAGGAGCGATAGGAGGAGTCAACTTGAGAGCCTCAGTAGTGGATCTATTTCTGCTCATTGCCTTAGAAGTAGGAGCGAGAGAAGGCTGTGGATTAAATTCTTTCTGAGAACCTTTCTTTCTACCATATAAATAATACCATGGTCCAGGAAATTCCTTAGGGAGGTCCGCGATCTTGATCTTGGGCCTACGCCAAGGAGGAATCATCGGAATCAGTGGGTAGCCATCAAGTCTGCTCATCCAATACTCTTCCTAGGAAAGGGGAGAGGACAGGGCAGTCTGGGAGAAATTCACCATTCCTTTACCTTTGCGGGAAGGTGAGGGAGCCATCATAGGCTTCTCCTCTTTCTTCGGGGAAGAGGGAGTGGCCGGTATAACCTTCTCTTTACCTTTTTGTGAAGGAGAGGGAGCCGACATGGACCTCTCCTTCTCATTTTGAGAAGGAATAGTAGTCAGCGTGGGCTTCTTCTTCTCTTCTCAGGAAGAGAATGCAACTTTTTGCTCTGTCTTAGGGAGGGTCAGCTTTCGCTCCCCTTTGCCCCCAGTTTTATACTTCACATAGTTTTTGTAATGTAGGTCCATTCTCGGAGGAAGCAGACTGACTAGGGAGGGCCAAAAGTGATCCAATGAATATCCACCATGAGATACCAAGGGCTGATATCTAGTGTCATGTACTACATGAATGAAACCCTCGTGGGAAAAATTTAAACACTTGTGAATAACGGAGGGAATCCCATTCATGGAAGCTAACCAGGGAATGTCCAGCTTCACTCTGAACAAATCCAGCTCTAGGATGACATCAAATATTGTGTCAACAGTCCTAGGTCCAACTGGGATAGACAAAGTAATCAAGCCATAGGGTTTAAGACTCATACCATTATGTGTACAGATGATAGATCTCATTTCTTCATATTTATCCTTTTGAAGTGAATTTAATACTAATGTTTCTTCAATAATAATGTTCACATGGCTTGCAAGGTCAATCAAGACTCATGTCACAATGTTACCATTGACACGAGCAAGAATGTAGAAAGGTGAAGGTTTGTTATTTAAGGGAAAATCTTGTGATGTAAATGTAATATCCGATGAATCAGGTGTGGATGGAACAGTGGAAGTTACTGTGACCATATTAACATAGGCCTCAAGTTGGGTAAAAAAATCAATAGGATCAACAATCATATTAGCAGAGTGTGACATAAACGGGTCTGTGTATATCTGCAATTCACTATTTTCCTTCGCCACTAATTTGTTAGTGTTTTGTTTATTTCCATCGAGACGAATGGTACTGTCCTCAATGCGGTCCTGTGTTTCATGATGCAGCCACATACATCGTTCAGTATCATGTCCATTAACACAATGGTACTAACATTAAGTGCTCCCAATATACCAATTAGGGTAAGGTTCCTTAACGGGCTTAGGGGTCATCAAAGTTATGATCTTATCCTTCAACAACATTTGTAAGATGGAAGTATAAGATTCTAACAACTTTGGAACTTCCATTTGCATTTGAGGCCATTGTCATCAACAACAACTACTACATTCGCAATGGCTTTACCTTTCCTAGAGATTGATACAATGGATTTTCCCTCACAATAGGAACGTGAAGAGGGTCCCCAAACTGAACAACCATTTCCTGGTATTCTTGTAAAGTTGCACACAAATGCGCAAAAGAAAGGTATTTCATGAAGGAAAACTTTTCTTGCCAAGGCCTTTGTAATTTGCCTATGAACACCTTTTGCACGTCAAAAATTAGGCAGTCGATATGAGATTTGTGAAAGAAGCACTTGATAACACGCTATAAAATCAATAATCTTTTCGTTATCTCCATGTTTACATCAGACGAGATCCGAAAAGGTCATCTTCAGTCTGATGTTTGCTTGGAATTGTCTAATGAACTGATTTACAAGTTAATCGAATGAGAAGATGGAGTTATCGGGTAATGAACAGTACGATTCAAGTGTTGTGTCCTTGAGAGATCAGGGGAATACTTTAGCCATCAATGCATCATGATGGAAGAAGTATGTGCAAAGGGAATTAAAGGAAGACACATGTGTCTATAGATCTCCCTCGCCACGAAAATTCTCAAATTTAGGGATCTCCATTCCCTGAGGGAAGGGAGTGTCCAAGATGGCAACCAATAATGGGTTATGTCAAAAGAAAGGCTGGAAGATAGGTTGGGCAGAGGCCTGAGAAAGGCTCACTAACTGGCTCTACATCTTACCCATGTTCTGAAGTAGAGTGTTCAAAATAGGGTCGTTGGAAGAAATAGGGCCAAAAGAACCTCCTCCAGAGCCACCGCCAAGTCCACCTCCACAACCGCCATCGGTATGAATTCTACCAGAGCCACTACTAGAGCTGTCACTGCCAGTAGGGCCTCTGCCGGAGCCACTGCCATGGCCTCCACTGGAACTGCCTCCACCAGTACCACCTCTACTACTGAATCCACTACCACTACCAAAGCCTCCACCACCCAGTCCGCCATGGCCTCCACCACCAGAGGTGACAGAAGGGGTAAAGCTAAAGCCTAATGGGACCTTATTCACCATGATGGTTTTAGGTTGCTCAGGGATGGAAGGCATATTAATGGAACAGACCACATCGGTGATGTAAACGGAAGTCAGAGGCATTGATACCCCTAACTATCCCTCGTGCTCTTTGAAGGTGACCCCTTGTGCAAAGCTAGGGTTGCTCGAAGGAGCGCACGCTTCGGTGAGACTAAGGAGACTACTTAAAGCTCTACACCTATTCGATCCTTACCCATCATATGCTTTAAGTCACTAACAACTCAAGCGGCCCTAGCCATCTTCAGGTTCCTTTCCAAATGGTTTCCTAGGTCACCCAACCCTTTAGCAAGGGTAGAAACATATTCAATGGGGATTTAAACGGCCTCATCCTCCTCCACCAATGATGGTGTGGGAGATGCAAGAGGAGTGAGAATATTATTGGTTTCATTAGAGAATCCCATCTCATTCCTTGATAACTACTCCTGCACAGCCAAACTAACGAAAGGACCAGAGAAAAGTCCTATAGAGAGACCAAGCAAGACCTTCATCCTATCCATCAGGATGTGTCATACTCTTCTCCTCATGATATGTCCAAAATTTGTGGATTGGGTTGTGATTCTCATAACTTTCACAACACTCAAGAAGACAACAATCATGAAATATCTGAGGGAAGTCCCAACATCGTCAGATGAACAGACGTTGGTTCACATCAGGTTCACCAAAAATTTAAGAGAGGGGGACCACCGTGTGCAAGACCCCAGGTCATGGAGGGTTAAGTTGCGAGAGGCTTCCCTAACTTACCTCAGCTAAGTGCAATGTGTAGGGTATGAGGATGATAATGATGAGGATTATGAGGTCCTACAATCACTTACAATCCCGAGTTCTAAGGTGGGGCTAGGTGAGTCAATTTTTAGGTTCAACTCTGTGCCTCAGGGAGCTCTTTGCTAGAAGACATCAATGTGGTGTCTAGATGCAACGTGGCATGCTAGCGTCTCTAAAGTGCACTGTAGTCCATATGGAAAGACAATAGCAGGGACAAGGTTGAACTCACCCAAATGACTAACGACTTAGCTACTCAACTAAAAGGCCAAAATGAAATGAGTAAATAAACAAAGTATTCTCTAATTTTATAAAGTAGAAAAGCAAGTGTAAGAAGAGTAAGAAGGATCTCACCAAGGAATTCGTTCTCTAGTTGATCTTCCTCGCAACACGTACACCTACACACAACAAGAGGGAAAATGTTGGCTGGCTGAATAAGGGATTACCTCAGTGACACCACCGTTTAGGTGTTCCCACCTCCACAGATAGCCAAGGAAATGAGATAAAGAAATAGTGTAGTAAAGAAAACACAAACACAACAAAATAGTACTATGCTACTCAACCAAGTGATAGAGGAGAGGAGAGGGAAGCTTACCACCTCCACTAAGAGTACTCAAGGCTGGTTGGGGGAGAAATGAGTGGAACTCAAGCATCTGTTGCAATGGCGTGGTCCCAAACGTGCTCTACCGAAGTGACAAAGTGAAGCTTTGGCTGCAATGGAATACTTGAATGCTTAGAGTGAGTGAGAATGGATGCAAAAGTGTGAGTATGGAAGCTTGAAGTGTGTAAGAATGAAGGCCTGATCTATTGAAGAGTTGAAATGCTTGTTGAAGGACTGAATATGAAGAAGGAAGGAAGAAAAAGACCATATTTAGGTTGGTTAGCTGAAGGGGGCATTACAACTTCACTGCCAATGAGAAGTGTAACGCCTCTACAGGTTCAACTACAGGAATCTACCAAGGATGTAAGTGCATTGCGCTGATGTCTGTGCACCACGCGGGCATCCCCAATAGAAACGTCCCCGCCAACACTCAAAATAGGCACCAAGTGGACCACCAACAGTGAGCTTAAGTGGAATTAAGCCTCTAAACTTGGTTTTCTAAAGTGGATAAGGGAAAAAAATGGATTTGCATAAGGGATGCAAATTCACTCTTATTAAAAAAGATATCAAAGTAATGTATGATGATCTTGTTTCTATCTTCTGTGATAATAGAAGTCCAATTAACATTTCAAAGAATCCAATGATGCACTCGATGACAAAGCATATATCTATCAGGTAACATTTCTTGAAAGAGAAGTTTGTGGAGAATGAAGTAAAGCTTGAGTATGTACCTACAAAGGATCAAATTGCTAATATATTTATGAAGGCTCTTCCTAAAGATACTTTTGAGTATCTCGGGGAGAAGTTAGGGTTCATTTCCCCTCCTTTCTTGAACTAGTACATATGAAGATGCATCAATCCAATGGGTCTATGGATCTATCTTTCTTCTGGACTGATGTTTCAGTGGCTACCTCTTAGGGGGAGCAAGTAGTGTCATGTGTTGTCATTGAAGGAGTATTTTTTTCTTAATGTTAAAGGGGAAATAAATGTAAAATATCTTTTTATTTTTCATTGATTTCAAAGCGGGAGATGGGAGATGAGAGATATGAAAAAAGGAGATTATCTACTAAAGGGGAGAAATAGAAAGAAAAATCATGAAAAGTGTGTTTAGAGCTAGAGTGTTGTCTTTGATGGTTTCTCACATCATGTACTTCCATCAATGACAAAGGGGGAGGTTGTTGCAAGAATGAAGGTGTTCTCATTGATGTCATGGATGCAGGTTATTGGTTGTATATGTCAAGGATATTGAGAAAATTGTAATGGAAAAAGGTTGTAGGTATTCACTGGTTGCTCAAGGTTTTTTTCCTATGTTTGTGTGGTTTAGATATGTTTATCATGATTGTTGGAAGCTTCTATATCCAAAATTTTGAATTCTAGATCATTGAACAGTGTGATTTATGTTGACCAGTTGTGAAATATAGCTTTCTGGGTATCTGGATGAGGTCCGAGAGAAATATTATTTTTTCGGATTTCTTTTTGGTTAAGTATATTATGACTTGCAATTCTAGAGTTAAGTTGTTATAATCATGTTGTAGATAATTCTGGTATGTGGAAGGATTGGATTAGGCTTAGGGTTGTGTGCACCTTAATTGTTCTATGTATTCTACACTGGTTTGGTCGACCTTGTGTTAAACACTACTCTCAAAGTTATTGAAGCATGTTGGGACTTATTTGAGTCCTCATCAAGAATATTTTTTTGCTCACCCTCATTCTAATTCCACCCTAGAATGCTTTGGCACTGACCTAATTTGAAATTGAATAATGGATGGTCGACTTTGGATATGTTTGAAAGTTGAAGATGGTATAAATACAAAATAAATTAATAATTAAAGTGTGTCAAAGAGATAGTGAAAGATACAAATCAAGATTGATGTATGTGGCGCAAGTGTGGAAGATCAGTGTGAATCTTAAATGTTGAGTTTCTAGATGTAGTGACTTGAAAGTGGAATCTATCATTCATGCATATTTGCAAGTGGTTGAGTGAATTGTGGTGGAAATCTCTATTGCATTGAGATTGTGTTCTTTGTGTAACATATCTCTTCTATCTTCTTTGTAACTATGTGGCAGTTGGCCCTTTCAGTGGTTAACCCTTGTTGGACAGTGAGTCTTGATCCAGACAGTGAGTCCTTATCTTGGCAATGAACCTTATCAAGCAGTGAGCCATTTGTAATCAGTTTTGATATTCTCTATAGTGTGAGCTAATTCTCAGTGTGGTTTTTCCTTTATTGGGTTTTCCACATAAATCAAGTGTTACTATGTATGTGTGATGCTTTTCAGTTTCTACCTTTGCATTGAATGTTTAATTATTTAGCAAAGTAATGATTTGTTATTGATCTAAGTTCTAGTGAATGTTTTAAGGATTAAAATTTTCTACAACTTATTCACCCCCCCCCTCTGAGTTGTCTTGTTCAACAAATATTTGTTTCCTTGTGAAAAATAAATAGATAAATACTTGAGATGAAATAAAGACTAACCTATTTTCAAGAGATTTAAAATATGGTAAAATGAGAATCTCCTATCATTTTAAATATACTCAATGCAAAGAAAAGTAAAATTACATACAAAGAAAATACAATAACATATGTATATAATTAATTAAATAATAGATAAATGATAATAAAAATAAAACCTCTCTCTATTCTATCATGTTACAACCTTGTGACACTTATATTTCTTAAAATAATAAAAAATAACTAGTCTTCCATGCTACCACAAAATGGGTGGTGACTCCTCCACTAGGTTTCTCAACCCTGGGTGAAATAAATAGAGATAAAAAATGTAAAATGTTAGGAAACACTACAAGAATATTCAAGGAACTCCTTTGGATCTACATCCTATCATAACAAAAAAGACAAGTACAGATGCAATGTAAACAAGAGGGAAGACTATCAAATATCACCTCCCTTGGAAAAAAAAAACTAAGAATATATCAAACTCGGAGTGACCATTATATCCCAACACCATCCCCTTAAGAAGCATGGTGTGTCCCTCTACCTCTCCCCCTCATGTTTACAATAATAGGAGGACCAATGAAGTGAAGAGAATCTAATTTTCTTTTACTAGGAGTAGGGGTGAAAGATAATAATTAGAAATAACACTAATATTATATTAAGGAGTTAACAAATTAATTGAAAATAATCACTACTCAAAATTGAATGCTCAGCCATAAAATAGATTGAGTATATCATCTACATATGAAAAAATCATTTTATACATTAACTAAATTTTCTTGATAGATAAGTGTTTTTGAGGGGGAAACTCCCATTTTTATTAAATTTCAAAAAAGAATTAAAAAGTTAGAGAGAAAGAAGAATCCCTCAAAAGAATAAACCAAATCATACAATGATATGCTCAGAATTTCTCAAAATTCAAACCCCCAAAGACAAGGCCAACATAATATGCAAGACCATAAAAATAAGGGAAATGCTCCAACACCAATGGGATGTGTCAAAATAGTCCAACATCCTCAGGCCACCACTGTATGCCCAGATTCACCTTGCAATATGCCTTCTAGTCAAACCCACATACATGGATGAGTAGAAACAACTATACCAACACTTTACCTCACTCCCTCATTTGCTAGATAGTCAACATAATTATTTGCTTCCCTATAAATATGTCTAATTGTGAATTCCTCCAAGGCCTCTAGATGCCCTAAATTTTTTCAGCCAAAGATTTCAATTTCCTATTAGTTGTTTTCTTTTTCCTCATTACATTCATACATATCATTGAATTCCCTTCTATATCTTGTTGATATATACCCTCACTATGACAAAGGCTCAATACACTTACCACTGCCTCCATTTCAACTTCACTATTGTTAGCCATTTATATATTTTTGACAAAACCCAAAGAATCTTGCCATCACTGTCCCTAACCACACAATCAATGTAACCATTGCTAAGGTTTCCTTTGGAGGCACCGTCAAAGTTAAGCTTTAATCACCCTCTTGGAGGAGCAATCTATTTTTCCTATTTTCTCTTCTTACTCTTATCATTGACTTGATTAAATATGTTAGGAATATGTAGAGCACTCAAGTTCTTCATCAAATAATTATCCCAACTTGTAAAAAATCTTCCTTGGGCATATTTAGTTTTGGTATTTAGTGTTTCACAAATCCCAACCTCAATTTTGTACTTAACTTGTTCTATAGTGAGCTTTTGATTGTTAAATTTTCTCTTGTTACACTCCTTCCATAATTTCTAGATGAGTATAGATGGAGTGTAGTGATCCAAATTTTACTCCATTGTGCATTCCTATGTAGCCATGACCAATTAGAGAGAAATCTCAAAGTTTCATCATTCCTTGGACTAGTCCAACTATGTTTTTGTCATAGTCAATTCCAACATTCAACAATAAATTGACAATGAAGAAACATGTAGTTGATAGTCTCATCATGTTGCTTGCATAAGGGGCATCTAGAAGGACCATGAAAGCCAACTTTGTGAAGATGTTCTCCCATCAAGATCCTTCTATGAATTACTATCCATGTAAATACTCCAACTTTTGGGAGCACAAAGTTGTTCCAACAAAGCTTGTTAGGCCAATCTAACCTTATGCCTTGTGCCTTTCAACTCTATATCCCATCGTAATAGTATAATAGCCTAAATTAGCACCACACCATACAATTCTATCCTCTCCATTGCCTAAATTGAGTTTTCTTTTATAAACTCCCTACTCAAAGTAGCCTTAGGCATATCATTAATTAGAAGAGAGCTTGTGTCTATCCATTGATAATTTCCTTCATTAGAGCTAACCTCTTTATGGAAATAATCTACCACCTTTGAACCCACACTACATTTCAATATTTCTTGACATTCCTTGAGACAATCAACCACATTCATATTTTTGAATCCTTCCCATGGGTCCTCCCAAAAATCTACAATTTGACTGATATTTATTTTCCATGTGTCAAATTTTCAATGATTAACAATCTGCACTCTCACATAAATATCTAAATAGGGGAACCACCCAACAAGTTAGCAATAGTAAGAATCCTACTAGGGCCATAATTATCCAATTATTTGTTTTGTAAAATCATACACCATTACTTGAACTAGGGGAAATAAACATCTTCCATACAAGCTTTTCTCCAAGGGCCATGTTTTTTAATTGCAACTTCTTAACTCCTTCCCCTCATATCTATTGGTATTTTAACAATATCCAGGTGAATCAAAGAAAATATTTGTCTCATTAGAACCTTTCCACATAAAATTCTTCATTGTTCCTTCAAACTCTAAGTGTGCCTTCCTTATAAGATACATACAAGACATAACATAAATTTGTATGGCTATAAAAATAGCTTTTAGCATTGTGATGCAACCAGCAAGGGCAAGCCACTTCCCATGCCAAGAATTAGCTTTTTTCCTACACTTTGAGTTCACTTCCTCCCACAAACTTGTTCTATTGTGGCTTGAGAACAAGGGAGCCCCTAAATATTTGGTTGATAGGTAGTCCACTTGAAATCCTAAGAGTTTCAATATCTTCTTTTGTCAACTCTTCTTGGTGTGGAAGAAATAAATCTTTAATTTTTATTTTTTTAATGTTTGGCCTAAGTGTGCCACATATATATCAAGAACATTTTTTATTTTTTTAGCTTCCTTCAAGGTCGATTCCCCAAACAATACTATATCATCATAAAATTGGATATGAGTCACTTTTTAAACAATTGGTGCAATAGATACACCCTTCCACAACCCCAATCATAGCTTATGTTTTATGAGACAACTTAGGGGCTCTATCATAATCACAAATAAGAAGGGATACAAGGGATCCCCCTGCCTAATCCTATTGGACACCTCAAAGAACCCGCATAAGTATTTATCTAGATGTGTAAAGTTATAGATTAGGGGCATTGTGAGGATACGACATAAAAATATGGTGAGAGAGGAATTCTTCATAATGATCCGACTTATTACCAATTATATTTATAAATTAGGAGAGGAAAATATGTTTTAAGAAATTATTATAATGATGAGTTCAACATCAAGCATGGTGCATAAGTGACTTGTTCAAAGTTTGAGCATAATTTACAAAGAAGCTAGTATGAGATCATTGAAAGGATTTATTTCTTCTCTAGAGTGTAATATCAAGGTCTATAAGGCTATAGGTAAGCTTTTTTCGAAGGTGATATTATTTTGATATTTTCATGACTTCACATTATTGTCTAAAATTAAACATAGATTTTCTTTGTTGAAAATTGTGTACTCAGACCTCATCCTAGTAGACTGTTCAAGATCTTCAAAATTTAGATCTCGATAATAGAGGTTTATGTGTAATTGGAAAAATTGAGTCTTTGTAATACAAGTTTCTTCAAGGGATTTCTATTAAAAATTATACACAAAGAGAAAGATAATTCAAGGAAATATGGATGTGAGGTGACAAGATTTTTATTTATATGGAATATATAGTTTGGAATTTTGAATTTTTAGATATAAGGATTTCCCTATTACAATTGAACTCACATATTTTGGAGTGATAAGGTTGGTATTTATATTATTTAATGAATAATCCATTAGGAAATCCCTTTCAATTCAATTTACATACTTGGAGAATAAAAATCCAAATACAAATAATGAATAAGAATTTATGGTGACTAGTGAGTGAATAGGAAAAATTGGCTACAAATGCAACTAAGCTATTTGAGTGGAATAGTATAGATGATAAATCCAAGGATATTATTGGTCATTATTTTTTTGACTTTGAACTACATCATGTAGATATAGATAAATAATAAATGTAAATTTTGGATAATCTCAATAAACTATTTGGAGCAAAGGCATTCAATGTGAAATTCTCCCTTAAACTTAAATTGTTTAGGTTTAAGATGGAAGATGCAATCACAATGTCAAATCATATAAGTAATTTGAGGTCTCTCATTAGGTAGTTATAAAAAGTTAAGCCTCTAGTAGATGATGATGATGCTAAAGCTATCTTGTCAAAAAACTTACCTTTAAAATATAATAATGTTATTTTTACACTTAGTCAAATAACTTCCCAAACTTTAGAAGATATGATTTAAGACCTTCTAGAAGAAGAAAAGAGGACACATCGTCATTTTTTCTAGAATTGAAGATAGTGATCTTCTTAAAGAGAATCTCAAAGATGAATTAGATGTAGGAGACTATGGTGACATTGAGGATGAGGATTCACAAGATGATTTTTTTATTAATGACTCTTCTAGAGGTGTTAATTATGCATTAGTACTATAAGCCTTCAATTACTGGAGGTTGGTCGCAACCAAGGATTGAGGAATATCCATTATCTTATGCTAGCTTCATTTTTTGATATGATTCTTTACATGAGAATTATAATTTTTTTCTATGATTTTTGTGAACAAAGATTTTGGCTTCCAAGGGTCTTTCTAGCACTTCTAAGATTTTTCACCTAAAAGGAGAAGGGTGCGCCAAAATGCAATGTAAACATTCAAAATGAATGCAACGATGGATGCAATATTCCTAAATACAATGTCTAAATGTAGTTAACTAAAAACTTAGAAAGATGATTATTAAGGCAAAACCTAAGAAATGCAACTTGTTTGAAAACATAGTGATGTATACAAAAACATCCAAGGATGCAAGTAAACAATGAAAAAATTAAACAATACTAGAGACATGCACCTGGAATCTAAAGTCCAATGCAAAGAGGCTCTAGAATCCTACATAGTTGATTGGAAATGTTGACTGGGACACTTATGCCAAGTTAGGCGACTTGGTCCAATTTCGGGAAAAATCTATCAGAACGGGAATCCGCCAAAAGGGTATCCAGAAATGCAGAAACCACTTTTTGTAAGGAAAGCTAAGTGCAAAAGCAACTCTCCTAACATTAAAACCTCAGGGAAGAATGCATAGATACCTTTAAATTTTACAATTCCAGTCCAAATAAGATGCACTTGAAAGAGATAATAGAAATAGAAGATTAAACATACACACATGAACACCAGATTTACATGGGAAAACCCTTATGGGAGAAAAACCCACCACACCAAGAGAAGTCACTTTGTATTAGAATAATAAGGATTACATACAGAGATCATACTTATCTTTCTGGTGTTAGTTTACAGCAGCATTCAGAATGATCAACCTTGCTATAGAGTATCCAAGTTACAGTCTTCTCAGAATAGAATTCACACTGATACACATTGAACTATTCACCCAACAATCGAACCAATCATCATTTGCAACTACGGAGTATATCCATGATGCCCCTATTTGTCAAAATTCCTCTCATTAATGGCCACAATAGTCCAACTGCTAGCGGTTCCCATTCGGCTTCTCTAATTGGTCGAATACAAGCCACGTAGGATAGTCTTCACTCGGTCAAAGGTGTTCACCCTGTGTTGGCATGTCAGTGAGCCAGTAACCATGTCTCCTCGATGCCATGAAGTTAGCATTCGATATCACCAAGAGTCCATACTATCGGCAAGATGTTACACCGAGTCCAAAGAGCTATCGCTAAGACTTATCGCTTTCGCTGAGAGATCATACCGAGCCTTTATGTTATACCGAAACATTCAACAATCGGCAAGACTTATCGCTATCTCTAGGAGATTACACCGAGCCTTCATGTTACCCCAATGAGCATCGGTGAGACAAACATAAGTCGTCAAGAGTTCATAGAGAAGCCTTCGTGTTACCCCGAAGACTCCAAGTGAATACCTATCGGTGAGACATCTCCATATCGACAAGACTTCATACCAAAGCATATGGTTACTCCGATCACCACATGTGTAACACTCTGTCGGTGAGACATACAATCTCGATAAGACTTCATACCGAGATAAGCCTTTCGGCCAAGGGTCTCCCCGACACCTTTTATCGCCCAGAGTCTCCCTAATATATGATAAGAGTGGCCTGTCAGCCAGAGATCTCCACTCACAGTGAGAGATAAAAACTGTCACAATGATCAATATGTCACAGTGATAACACTAGTCGACAAGACCTCAACAAAGTCACAGCGACCAAACCATTTCAAAAAGTTTCACATCTGCTAGTCGGCCAGACACAATGAAGGTCATACCAACTTTTCTTTTCCAGAGGTTTCAGCCTGTGTTGATTGAGGCACATATTTCCAACAATCTCCCACTTGACAAAGATCACACATGCACCTCCAGAGCACAACAAAACTACTGAAAATCATGGGCACTAAGGCCCATCGAATTGGCACACCACCTAAATTTGTCTGTGCTCACTGGCTTTGTCAATGCATCTGCAACATTCTCTAGAGTATCCACTTTTTCTAATGAAACCTTTCCATCCTCCACCATATCTCGTACAAAGTGATACTGTACATCTATATGTTTTGTCCTGGCATGGAAAGTAGGATTCTTTGCCAGAAAAATTGCACTCTGACTGTCACAAAAATAGTTATTTTCCCTGCATCAAAACCAATGTTAGAACACAAATGTTTTAACCAAACTACTTCTTTACAAGCATGTGTAGCTACCATGTATTTAGCTGATGTAGTGGAAAAAGCGACTACAACCTGCTGCTTACTTATCCAACTAACTGCACCACCATTCAACATGAAAATATATCCACTAGTGGACCTCCTGCTGTCAATGTCCCCTGCCTAATCAGAATCCACATAGCCTCAAATGTTGAGAGTCCTCTATGATTCAACCAAGTTCCCATGGTAACACAAAGCATATTCTAAAGTTCCCTTCAAATATCTGAATACTCTTTTCACAGCATCCCAATGTGTCCTTCCAGGATTAGCCATAAACTGACTAAGTACTCCCACTACTTGGGAAATGTCTGGCCTTGTACAGACCATTGCATACATTAGACTGACAACTACACTAGCATAGTGTACACTGGTCATGTCCTCCATCCCAGTAGGAGATTTTGTATAGTCTTCAACAGATAGCTTCGTTCCATGCAAAACTGGAACTAGCTACTTGCAATCATTCATGTAAAATCTCTCTAGAATAGTCTTGATATACTTACTCTGACTGAGCCAAAGTTTTCTACTATTCCTGTCCCTGGTTATCTCCATCCCCGAAATATACCTTGTTGCACCAAGATCTTTCATTTCAAACTTAGCAGACAACTGAGACTTAAGATCAAAAATCATCAACTTACTATTGCCTATGAACATCATATCATCAACATAGAGAGCAATAATAAGCACTTGATCACTTTCAGCTTTATAATACACACAATGATCAGATTTTGATCTTACAAATCCCAAAGATAATACAAAAGTATCAAAATTCTGGTACCACATCCTAGGAGACTACTTTAACCCATACAAAGACATTTTTAACTTGCAAACCAATTTTCTTTACCTTTCTCCACAAAGTGCTCAAGCTGGGACATATAGATTTCTTCTTCAAGATCACCATGAAGAAATGTTGTCTTCACATCCATCTGTTCGATCTCTAAGTCATACGCTGTTGCAAGTGACAAAAGAAATCTAATGGACATCAACTTAGCTATAGGAGAAAAAATTTCCCCATAATCAATTCCCTCTACCTGGGAATAACCCTTCGCAACCAACCTCGCCTTATATTTTTCCACACTGCCATCTAGGCCAATCTTCTTTTTAAATACCCATTTGCAGCCCACAACTTTTCTTCCTTTAGGCAATGGCACCAAACTCCAGGTATCATTCTTTTCTAATGATGCCATTTATTCATTCATGGCTTCCAACCAAGAGTCTGAATCAGACATTCTAAATGCCTCTTTCACAGTCCTAGGCTCATCAGTGCTAGAAATTAAAGCATAGGCACAAGTAGAATCTATCAAAGAAAACCCATACCTATCAGGTTGTTTTCTTTCACAAGTTGACCTCCTCACTTGCTGAGGCTGAGGTTCTTCTTCTTCTTCAGAACTTTTAGAACTACTTGAGCTCTCCTCAGTTTCAGGTACATTTTGAATTTTCAATTCCTCTTTATCTGGTGTTAGAGGAATTTCAACTACATCCTTATTATTTTCTGACTTTGTCTCTGACTGCAGATCCAAGGTAGAAGGCTTCAGCTCACGAAAGATTACACTTTTGTTGTATAGAACCTTCTCCGTATCATGATTCCAAAGCTTGTATCCTTTTATGCCAACACTATAACCAATAAAAATACATTTGATAGCCTTGTTCTCCAATTTAGATATTTTCTCATATGACACATGTGCATATGCCTCATAGCCAAAAACACAAATATTTCTTAAAGAGGGCTTCTTACTAGACCATGCTTCCAAAGGTGTTTTCTCAACCAGAGTAGAATTTGGAGAACAATTTATCAGGTAACATGCTGTAGCAACTGCCTCAGCCTATAACTTCTCCTCCAAGCCAGCACTACTCAGCATACTTCGTGCTCTCTCCATCACTGTCCTATTGAACCTTTCTGCAACTCTATTTTGTTGTGGAGTATAAGGTGTAGTCTTATGTCTTTTAATCCCATGGTCTTTACAATACCTCTCGAATTCATCAGAACAAAATTCACCACCATTATCAGTCCTTAAACATTTTATTTTTCTTCCAGTCTAATTTTCTACAAGGTTCTTAAATTCCTTAAACTGACTGAACACTTCTGATTTACTTTTCAAAAAATAAACAAATGTTCTTCTCGAATAATCATCAATGAACGATACATAGTACCTTGACTTAGACAAAGAAGGAGCATTCACTGGACCAAATACATCATAATGAATATAATCTAGAAACCAAAAGATTTATGAGGACTGGAATAAAAAGAAACACGATGTTGTTTTCCATATATACAATGTTCACAAAATTCAAATTTGAGGTTACAATCTTCAAGCCCCTCAACCAGGTTTTTATTCTTCAAGCTCTTTAAACCATTCTCACCAATGTGGCCTAGCTTATGATGCCAGAGCATAGTCTTTTCTACTGGAAGTTTAACTTCCATAGAGTTTACACAATTAGGAACATTTCCCTCTTTTCCTCCATGAGTAGCTTTATGTGACTTTACAGAGAGACCGTTGCATTGAACAGAATGTGCATCCAGCTTGTACAAGGTACCAATACGAACACCCCTTGCTAGCACCATTGAGCCTCTAGTCATCTTGTAGCCATTTCCAGAGAATGTGACTTGCACTCCAATATCATTCAGCTTACTAACATACAGTAAATTTTGAGCTAGACCTGGTATATGCATAACATCCTTGATCCCCTTCACTCTGCCATCAGGGAATTAGATTCTGACTCTTCCACGACAACTATTTCCAAAGTTGAATCACTTGCCAAGTACACCTTTCCACCATCATATTCTTCGTACTTCATGAACCAGTCTCTATGAGATGTCATGTGGAAAGATGCTCTAGAACCAATCAGCCAGACATCTTCTAATGCCTGTGTAGCCAAGGCTACAATGAAGGCATTTGCATCACTCTGAGAAGAATCATTGTTGGAAGAACACTTCTTCTTCTTCTTCTCCTCTTTACAATCCTTTCGGACATGACCAGGTTGCCCACAGTTCTAGCACTTCACCTTGGGCTTCTTGTTAGGAGACTTTGATCTCCCCTCTGATTTCGATTTATATTTCTTGTCCTTCTTCTTGCCTTTTTCTTTCGATCTTCCTCTAACAGCAAGGGCCTCCTTCACCATCTTAGAGGATTTCTTTCTCATCTCTTCTGATAACAAAGAAGCAACAACATCTTCCATCTTGAAACTGGATGTTGTACTCCCAATAGCCATCACCAGGTGATCCCATGAATCTGGCAAAGAACACAATAAAAGCATACAACGATCCTCTTCATCAATCTTCACACCAACAGATGTTAATTGTGCAATCAACATGTTGAATGCATTAAAATGATCAGCAACAGATCCTCCCTCCTGCATTCTCAAAGCATACAACTTCTTCCTTAAGAAGAATTTATTCACCAAGGACTTCCCCTGATAAATAGATGATAGTCTCTTCCACAAGGAAGATGTAGTCTTCTCTTCATGCACATTGAGAAGAATGAAGTCTGCCAAATAGAGCCTTATCAGCCCCTTAGACTTTCTATCTGCAAGGTCCCAATCTTCTTGCTTCATGCCTGTAGGCTTCATTCCAGACATAGCAATCCAAAGATCACGATCCACCTTCCATTTTAAGTTTCCACAACTCAAAATTGCTGCCATTGAATTTCTCAATTTCAATCTTTCCTAACATGCTTGCCATCTCAATGTGTAATTCAAATTTGACAAACTTCTACAAGACTCCCACTGAATAGAAATGACACAAAAAACCCAATGTACCCACAAGGATAACACAACTGGCCAGGCTCTGATACCACTTGTAAGGAAAGCTAAGTGTGGAAGCAACTCTCCTAACGTCAAAACCTCATGGAAGAATGCAGAGATACCTTTAAATTTTACAATTACAGTCCAAATATGATGCACTTGAAAGAGATAACATAAACAGAGGATTAAACATACGCACATGAACACCAGATTTACGTGGGAAAACCCTTACAGGAGGAAAACCCACCACACCAAGAGAAGTCACTTTGTATTACAGTAATAAAGATTACATACAGAGATCAGACTTATCTTTCTGATGTCAGTTTACAACAGCATTCACAATGATCAACCTTGCTACAAAGTATCCAAGTTACAGTCTTCTTAGAATAAAATTCACACTGATACACATTTAACTATTCACCCAACAATCGAACCGATCATCATCTGCAACTACAGAGTATATCCATGATGCCCCTGTCTGTCAAACTTCCTCTCAGTAATGGCTGCAACAGTCCAACTGCTAGCGGTTCCCCTTCGGCTTCTCTGATTGGTTAAATACAAGCCACGTAGGATAGTCTTCACTTGATCAAAAGCGTTCACCCTATGTTGGCATGTCGGTGAGACACTAACCGTGTCTCCTCGATGCCACAAAGTTAGCATTTGATATCGCCAAGAGTCCATACTATTGGCAAGATGTTACACCGAGTCTAGAGAGCTATCGCTAAGACTTATCACTTTCGCTGAGAGATCATACTGAGCCTTTATGTTATACCAAAATTTTCAATAGTCGGAAAGACTTATCACTATCACCAAGAGATTACACCGAGCCTTCATGTTACCTCGATGAGCATCGGTGAGACAAACATAAGTCGCCAAGAGTTCATAGCGAAGCCTCCGTGTTACCCTAAAAACTCCAAGTGAATACCTATTGGTGAGACATCTCCATATCGACAAGACTTTTTACCGAAGCATATGAGTTACTATGATGACCATGTGTAACACTATGTCGGCGAGACATACAATCTCGATAAGACTTCATACTGAGATAAGCCTTTCAGCGAAGGGTCTCCCTGATATACGATAAGAGTGGCCTGTCGGCCAGAGATCTTCACTCATAGTGAGAGATAAAAACTGTCACAGCGATAACACCAGTCGACAAGACCTCAAAAAAGTCACAGCAACAAGACCATTTCAAAAAGTTTCACATCTGCTAGTCCGCCAGACACAATGAAGGTCATACCGACTTTTCTTTTCTAGAGGTTTCATCTTGTGTTGATTGAGGCACATATTTCTAACACTTTTCAATGCTGGTAGTGGGACTAACTCACCATATATGGCAACTTAGTCCACCTGGGAATCTTGTAAAAATTGAGGTAGGATTCTATAAATTTCAGTCTGTAGTTCCCTTCCTGATAGGTGCCTAATTCATACACTGAAGAAAATGGGTTGAAAGAGGTCTCCAAGCTTCAATTAGGGCTTTATTGACTTGAATGACTTTGATGAGTTGACAACACCTTTTTAACACAAAATTCTTTGAAAAAACTACATACAAGACCTACAAAGCACACATGCAAAGATGGGAAAAAGGGTTAAGGGTGAGAGAATAGGGGTTTTCCTTGGTCAAACCCCGATTTGGTAATCAAACCCTAGATAATGAAATGAAATAGAAAGAGAATGATGAATAAACAACATGCAATGCCACAAACTCACCAAACCCTTGATATTGAAATCTAAAGATATGCAATGAAGTGCTCCAATGGATGACTTAATGATGCTTAGAGTTCTTTAATGCTTGATAATTTCTTGAATAATGAATTAGGATGCTTCGAAAATAAATTAGGTGAATGAGGGTTAAAATGAGAGAGAAACCCTTTATTTATACTTGATTTTCCATTGTTTTCCAAAAATAACACACCACAGGCTGACCTCAAGAATAAGAGAATAAAATCTCACCAAAAAATTAAAATTAGTTTGATTTTTGTGCCCAATGGGACTAAGTCGCCCCAGGTGGTAACTTGGTCCCACCAGGGAAATTTTACTAGGTGTTAGGAATTAAAGTGTATTTAATGAGGTTTAACGAGAATATTCTCAAAAATACACTTAAGTATGACCAGATAGCACATTAAGGGGTCATTTAAACATAAGAAAGGGTTGAATTAGTGATGACAAGTCTATAAAAGCATGAGAGTTTGGTACAAATCTTTACAACACTATGAAATAAGACGCGGTAAGTAATAAAAAGAGGATATTTAAGTGAATTATAATGAAAGGGTCCTAGAAAAGTGTGAAAGTGGGTTACAACACTTCACAACACTTTTACAAGACATCCTAAAATTCTTAATGATTCTCAAGGGTCCAAGACCTAATGTGAATGTGTTGACCACATTTCAACATTAAATCTAGGAAAAATCAAGCCAAAGTTCACTAGCAGGGCCTGAACATGAAAAAGATAGAAGGGTTACTTTTTCCATGTCCATAGTTAGCCCCCACTTTAGTGAGAGGATGAACTTGCTCCAAACTCGCACTAAAGTAGCCAAACATGTATATCAAGAGGGGTTTCAATGAACAAATGCTTAGAAAAATGAGATACCAATGATAAAGAGGGATGATCAAGCCCCTAGGATGAAGATCCCATGGAAAACTAAACATAAGCACAAAGGAACACACATGAAAATGATGAAAAAGAATGAAAGAGGGAAGTTGAAAGGAAAGAAAAGTCAGATCAAGCTTCGATCATTTCTCCATCCCATTATGGATCAGATCTAGGTTGTTTGTCTGAAATGAAAATGAATACTCACTCTGAAGTGATGGAACTCATGGTTGTCCTTCGGGTAAGAAAGCCTAAAAGGTGAGAAACATACACTCATGGCTAGTATGCACTTACACACATGAAGGTGGCTATGGGGAAAATTCATGCCCCAAAATGGGCTTCCTGCTCAACCATACAAAAGTTACACCTCATGATAACTTTAATAAGGTTCCACAAAAGCAAATGATATTTTGAGCTTGATGAGACAAGTAAAACTTTGTATGCTTAGAACTCATGAACAAACATGATGGCACTATAGGAATGCAGGTTGTGTTATGCAAGGTGGCCATATAACAAATTATGCAAAATGCAACATGCAAAATATGTTCAAAGGAGTCTTGTTTAGTTCATGTTATGTCTATAACTTAGGAACATTATGTCTAATGTCTCCAAGAGAGGATCGATCAAAGAATAGAATATTCGTACCTTAGGGGATGTAGTGTGTCACATCAGGACACCAAGAGGAATGTAATATGCTAGGATAGACCACACTCATGAAGGACACTATACCCAATTTCATCGACAAAGTGACAAACGCATCGTATGAAGTAGCAAGGTTGCACTAAGAAACAAGCAAAAGGAAAAATGTAAATGATAATGCCAATGTATGCACCCAATTTAAAGGAATTGCTACACACCATACTATGAGCAATTACTTTAAAGTAGCAAATGAAAATTGCAAAAATAAATAATACATGAGAGTGAACTTTGAAAGCCCTTATGCCAAGTCATACATTTCTGAGTAAGGTTGTGTCATGTGAGAGGAAGGAAAAAGAAAAGAAAGGGGTCACCCCCAAAAATAAAACACCAAATACATAAGGTATATATGCATTTGGAGTCAGTATGTTCTCTACTGCAATGTTTTGTAAAGGGCTCAAAATTGTCATCATTCCCCAAATACACATAGAACTAGAAGAATAACACAAAGAGAGCGAAATAAAAGAAAAAGAAAGATCTGTTTGGGTCAACATGGAAGAGATATAGTATGTCTCGACACTTTGCATCATCCCAAAAAGGAAACAGAAGAAAAATGAAAATGAAAATGAAAAGCTTTTGAGTCAACATGAAAGAGACATTGCGGTCTCAATTCCTTGCGTCATCCCTAAAAGAAAAACAAAAGAAAAAGACAAAATAAAAGAAAAGGGGCCTTTTGGGTCAACATGAAAGAGACATTGCAGTCTCAATGCTTTGCCTCATCCCCAAAAGGAAAACACAAAACAAAGGTGAAAAGAAAAAATAGAAATACCTTTTGGGTCAACATGGAAGATACATAGGGGGTCTCAATGCTTTGTGTCATCCCAAAAAGGAAAACACAAAACAAAAGAGAAAAAAAGGAAAGTGAAAGCAATGTATGGCATATAGAAGAATGAAGGGACAAATAGAATAATGTCACAAAGAGAAGGAGAATATCAAATGACACATCATAGGGGAACACAATACGCACATGCAAATCACACAAAAGAGAAAGAAAATGAAAAAGACTAGTAAGGCAGATGCAAGTCAACCATCAAGCAAGTCATCCACCTCCCAATCTTAGTCAGGATAATTGGAAGCTGAAAAGCATAGCTAGGGGACAAGGACAAATGCATTACTAGGACAAGGCTAGCAACTTCTTGCCCCCACTAAGTGCAAGATGAGAATGAGCGGAGATAGGTGATAGGAAGGGGTCATGTAATAGTGAGAAGAGAAAGTTCTACAAATATTACATGATAAAGTGTTGAAGGATGCTTTATGGATTTATTGGATAACAATTATCGCCATCAAAATGATACTTGTTTAGTATTTCTTTCAATTGGCAACACTCATCACTTTGATGTCTCAGAACACAATGATATGCACAATGTGGAACATTAACGTCTTTAGGATATATCACCAACCTATTCATAGGTGGTAATAGTATGAGTCCTTTGTTTAACAGGATTTGCAATTTCCTTTCACATTCAAGTGGTGGAAGGAGAGGAAACTTGAGTTTTTACAACTTGTAAGGCCTCTTGTGTTTGCTAGATTCACCCTTTTCTCAAATAGAAGGAGGAGGAGGACCCAAAGTGATCCTATCATCCTTGTAATTGTTATCATGTAAGGGTTGTTCATGTGGAAGGAGGACATTCAAATTAGGAGGGGAATCAAAGATCACTGTGCCATCAACATGAAGCTTCCAATATTTTAAAGGAGGCTTGTTGTCATGAGGAGGATCTTGATATCCTAACCCTGTTGTGTTTTCATCTTTTAGAGTTTGTTTTGAAAGTTGATGAATGTCATGTTCACTTGTTATGTCACATCCCTGTTTTCTTAAGATGGTAAAACCTTTGCCATAGGTTTCTTCAAGGTTGATTGGAGTAATTGTAACTTTCTTATCATAGTATGGTTGAGGGGTTGCTTTTGTAGAGGAACTAGGTCCACCTAATGGAGGGAACTTAGGTCCTTCATTTTTTTTAGGATGTAAGTAACCAAACATATCAGGAGGTGAGACTATAGGAATGTCTTGTTGTTTCATGGATGGGTAAAAGGATGCATTGGCTTCAAGGTTGTCAAGACATTCGTTTAGGAATGTATTCATGTTGTCATCATCTTCTCTAATGATGTCAACATTAGGAGGAGGAAACTCATGAGGAGTTGAAGGAGCATGAGGAAGCTCAAGGTCATTAGGATTAGTTCCAAAGGCACAGTTTGACATGTCAACTAAATATTTTAATGACATCCAAAACTTATTAAAATAGAAAGCCATGATGCAAATGTATGAAAGTAAACCAAATGGAATAAAACAAAAAATCTAGAAACTATGACAAAATGTAATAGAAGAAAATAGAAATGTAGAAAATGCCCAGAAAATGACAGAAATTATAGTGCAAAATGTGTAGGAGGACTAAGTCGCCCAATGTGGCGAATTAGTCCCAGTGATGATTTTTTTCTAATTTTTTAGAAATTTTAAATGAAATTTTATGTTTTTCAGAGACATAGATGGAGCTACAGTGTGAAAATGTAGAATTTTGTTGTTTTCTAATGAAATAAAATGAAATAATGCAAGCTATATAAACTTTTCACTAATGCAATTTTTTAAACCCTAGGATGCAAATTAAACAATGTAAATCCTAATGCAATGTTAATGCAATTTAAAAATAGGATGCAAATGCAGTTGAAATGAAAAGAAAAAATGTTCAAAAGTTAGGTTCACCAAAATGTGAACAAATATTTTGGTACTTGAATGGCTTTCTTACACTTATAGGGTTTTTCACCTAAAAGGAGAAAGATAGGCCAAAATGAAATGCAAAAATTTAAAATCAATGCAAAGATGGATGCAATATGCCTAAATACAATTTATAAATGCACTTAACTAAGAAGGAAAGATGATTATTAATGCAAAACGTAAGAAATGCAACTTGTTTGAAAACATAGTGATGTATGCAAAAACACTTAAGGATGCAAGTAAACAATGAAAAAGTTAAACAAGACTAGAGAGGTGCACCTAGAATCTAAATTTTGATGTAGAGAGGCTCTGGAATCCTATAGAGTTGATTGGAAATGCTAACTAGGACACTTACACCAAGCTGGGCGACTTAGTCTAGTTTTAGGAAAAATCTGTCAGAACAGGAATCTACCAAATGGGTATCCAGAAATGTAGAAACCACTTTTCAGGCCTAGTAGTGGGACTAATTCACCAGAGATGGAAACTTAGTCCACCTGGGAATCTTGGGAAATTCAAGGTAGGATTTTGTAAATTTTGGTCTACACTTCCCTTCCTGACAAGTGTCTAGTTCAGAAACTAAAGAAAACAAGCTAAAAGAGGTCTCCAATCTTCAATTAGGGCTTTGTTGACTTGAATGAAATTGATGAGTTGAAAAAACCTTTTTAACACCAAACTCTTTGAAAAATATGCATACAAGACCTACAAACACACATGCAAAGAGGGGGGAAAGGGTTAAGGGTTAGAGAATAGGGGTTTCCCTTGGTCAAACCCCAATTTGGTAATCAAACCCTAGATAATGAAATGAAATAGAAAGATAATGATGAATAAACAATGTGCAATGTCACAAACTCACCAAACCCTTTATATTCAAATCTGAAGATATGCAATGAAGTGCTCCAATGGATGACTTGATGATGCTCAGAGTGCTTGAATGCTTGATAATTGCTTGAATAATGAATTAGGATGGTTGGAAAATAAATTAGGTGAATGGAAATTAAAATGAGAGAAAAACCATTTATTTAAACTTGGTTTTGCATTATTTCCCAAAAATAACACATCACAAGCTGACCTCAAGAATAAGAGAATAAAATCCTGCCAGAAAATTGAAATTATTTTGTTTTTTGTGCCCAGTGGGACTAAGTCACCCAAGGTGGCGACTTGGTCCCATCAAGGAAATTTTATTGGGTGTCAGGGATTAAAGTGTATTTAATGACGTTTAACGGGAATATTCTCAAAAATACACTTAAGTATGGTCGGATTGTGTATTAAGGGGTTATTTAAACATCAGAAAGGGTTGAATTAGTGATGAAAAGTCTAGAAAAGTGTGAGAGTTTGTTACAACTCTTTACAACACTTTGAAATAAGACTTGGTAACTAATAAAAAGAGGATATTTAAGTGAATTATAATGAAAGGGTCCTAGAAAAGTGTGAAAGTGGGTTACAATACTTCGCAACACTTTTACAAGACATTATAGAATTCTTAATGATTCTCAAGGGTCCAAGACCTAATGTGAATGTGTTGACCACATTTAAACATTATATCTAGGAAAAATTAAGCCAAAGTCCACTAGGAGGGCCTGAACATGAGAAAAAGTAGAAGGGTTACTTTTTTCGTGTCCACAGTTTTTTTCCTTCTTTTCCTTGTTATTGTTGACAAATTTGAAGAATACATATATTATGATTTTTTTTTTGAGACAGGTAAGGGTATAGTGAAGAACTCAGTATGAATAATTTCCTAGAGAGTCCACAAGGCTATGATCAAGAATTATACCCTTATGAGGGTTAAGGAGATAACTTGGTCAATGGTTGTCAAATAATTGAAGGCGTCTATGATTTATGAGTTCATGGGAGGAAAAATTTAGGAATTTAGCTCATAGACACACCTTTTCAAGGGTCACAAGGAAAATTTATGGAGTTCCACTTGATTTAGGATTTTTTTCTTCAAAGAATATCTTCTCAAGAATGTTTATTATTTTTTAATCAAAATGTTTTGTTATGTAAGCCTTAAGGGGGGTCACTTGGCAAGGTGAAGTTTGAATTTTTTATGGTAAATTTTTAGGAACAATGTAACAAGTGAGGTGTGTTGGCATATGTTCTTACATTATGTTTGGGTTCAATTATATAGTTTAATTGAAGATAGTTAAACAAAATCTGCACAAACTTGTATAAATTGTTTGATACTCATTGAATATGATATTATGTTTTCTACCCTCAAAAAACCACTCATATTTCAATTGGAAACTCACCTCCTAGCCTTAGTATTGTTCACAAGTTGACCCTAATCTAGGAGGTCCTTCTGAACCCTACTTTGTATATGCATACCACACATAATGAATCATATATATCCATTAATATATTACATACAATACCATACATTATCTAAAATTAAAGGGGGGATCACATTACTTAAGATTTATCTCTCCCATCACATATAAATAACATAGCTAAAAAGTGCATTAAAATGTATCTACCACACATATGTTTTCATGTAAAAATCTAATATCATTCATTCACACAACATTGATAGCATATATAGAATATTAAAGTAAG
This sequence comes from Sequoia sempervirens, assembly GCA_007258455.2. Taxonomy (NCBI): domain Eukaryota; kingdom Viridiplantae; phylum Streptophyta; class Pinopsida; order Cupressales; family Cupressaceae; genus Sequoia; species Sequoia sempervirens. The sequence continues at coordinate 271,002,964 of VDFB02000013.1, read as the reverse complement.
AGTGTCTACATTTATAAATCCTCGAATATCATTTGATTAATAAGAATGAAGATCTACAAGAATCTCCCTTCAAAATTCCCTTCTTTATTTCCATGCTTCTCAACATAGTTCAACTCTCCTCCTCTCTCTCCCATCTCAATCTGAGATAAAATAAAAACCAAAATCATTTCCACCATTCACAAAGTGGCTATTAAATAAAAATTCCAATCTCCTCCTCCCTTTAAAATGAAGGTGACACTTTCCACCTTCACATTTATACTTTACAACAATCTTAGACAATTTCACTCTCAGAGTGTGAGAAATCTTAATGGGATCACTTCTTCTCTCCAAAAGTTTGTGTGGACAAGGTAGTGGGAAGATGCTTTATCTAGGGTCTTTCATGTGTCCCAATAAACTATGCACAAAAACTATACTATACTTAACTAAAGTTTAAAATTTCATCACATTAAAAATGGTCAAGGAAAGGGATTGAAAAATTAGATATATTTTATAAATATATCCTCCAAAAATATCCTAAATATAATTCCTATGATATAGGATGTTTAAAAAAAAGAGAAGATGAAAATAATAATTTACAACAATCCTAAGACCTTGGAAAGAAGATAAATTCAAATTTGACACTTAAGTTAACGTTATCTTCCACTTTTGACTCAATTGACATAAATTTCACACCACAAAATAATAAACCTCATAATATGGAAGGACCAACTCCAATTGAACACAAACATATACTTCATATTATGAAAGGTAATATTCACATCACATTAGACCTTAGTCACTCCATATAGACTATGTTTAGGATTAACTGGTTAAGCACAACTAGGGTTTCCAAGTGACATTTATTTTTTCCATTTTCTATGGAACTACATATACACTCAATTGCACCCATTAATATATTCCAAGTATAGACAACATAACATAAAATTTTAGAGCTTTTCATGTTATAAATTTGGCTCATAGTCTGAATTTTAAAAACCTTTGGCTTGAAGGGGACTCAAAAAATATTATTGAATGTCTTCTAGGTAGGTCCCCCCCTTGTGGACCATAAAGTATTGGATTGATGATGCTATTTCGACCCTAGCTAAGTCTGATTATATAAAGATATCCCATGCTTATAGAGAAGACAATGATGTGGCAGATTTTTTTGCGAATGAAGGGGTTAAAAGTAAAGGACAATGCACATGGTTGAACATCAGTGATTTAGGTGTTGTTGTCTGAGCCTTACTGAACTATGATGCATCACATGGGAAAGATGTGTGTCACCTCAATTATGATGATAGAACAGGGTAAGTACATCACTATCATTAGATTGCATGGGGCTGAGCTAATTAGCTTGTCTTGTAAGTTTGCTCGGCATGCTTTATGGGCTCACAGGTTTGGCGGGACCATTTCAAACCAAGATTTCATCTCTGTCTGCATTATTGTGCTTGCTAAAATGGGAGGAGAAAGAAAAAGAGTGGAGCCAGACATCTTTGAGATGCACACAAGAAACACTAAAGTGTGGAACAAAGTTAAAAGTGGGGATTTACTCCCTTTTCTGAAGAAACTCCATGGGTCTAATCAGGAAGCAATAGAGCTTTTTGAGAAGAATTGGGACAATGGGGAAATAACCCTTTTTGGCAGGAAAGTTAAGCCTGATGAAAATCTCATTGCTAAAGTGATTGGTATGTCCACTGAAGGACACAAATTTTTTCGGCACATGAATTTGTCTAATGAAGCGGTGGTTAGTTTTGCAAAGAAAGACAAGGAAAGATTGAAACTTGTGAAAGTTTCCAACAGTTACTTCAAGGCCGACACCATTAAAGCTCTCTGGAGAAAATTTCTCCGCGTCATTATAGAGTATATCACCCTGGATGGTCGGTTCACTAGGGTTTACAACTATCATTTTTCCTTGCTCAATCATTTTCGCTATAAGGTCAGGGTTTCTCTCCCCTACTATTTACTTTGTTCCTTAAGAAAGAGTCTGGAAGACCATAAGAAAAACCCTAAAAGATATCCTATATTACATATTGGTCTGACAAGATTAATTTTTGAACATTTCCAAAATATGTCAGCCCCTACTAACCTAGATGCCTCTTCGGCGTCTGAGGAGGATGACACTAAACCTAGCTATTCAGGGAATAAACCAAATTTGAGTCTGATAAGGATGATACTGGTTCTGCCCTCTGTCCAGACTGGCAAGAAAATCCAAATCCGTAATCCCCAGCTTGTTAATGTCTGCCCTACTTCTAAGCCTGGAAGTTCTACTCCCAAAGGCAAAGGCACTGGTAAGAATTTCCTTGTTAAAAACCTTGTTTCATATTCTGAAGATTCTCCTGATTCTAAGGATTCCGGTGCAAATAATAATTCTTCCTCTTATGTCTCGTCGATGGACAGAGATGTCAGAACTAGGTCCCCTAGACCTTCTAACCCTGCTAAAATTTTCCTCAATCTTGATAGGGAACCTACTACTGATTTTCTGGGCATATCTAAGATTAATGTTGTGGACCATTTCAGAATGTCAAAATGGATCTTTCATGAAATTAATGACCTGAAAATTAAAATCTGGGCCCTCCAAAGTAAATTGGAAGAAATGGGAGCTAAGGTTTCCGCATTATGCAAGAAGGATGAAGAGCGTAATGAGAACATTGCTAGTAAGGAAATCTAGGACAATGCGGGTAAGGACAGAAGGATAGAAATTGACTTGGAAAAAATAAAAAATGTTGGGATGATAATTACTTAATAGAATAACAAAATGGAAAGACATAATACTATTATTATCAACGCAATGACTAAAAAACTGGATAAAGCTCAATAGGGGTCATTGGTTGTTGATTTGGAAGAGGTGAAAGATAAAAAACCAGGAAGAGGACATAGGGATTTCGAAGAGAACTAGGGCTAATATGAAAAGGAAGGCACCCCCCATACCACAGATGATTCAAACTTTAAAGAAGGGTGTGCAGGATATGCAGGATCTGGAGGCTGAGACTGAGATTATTCTGAAGACTCTAGATTAGTTACTGTTGGTTTTTTGGTCTGTGCCTCAGCTAGCTCTTTGGTTGTCTTGCCTAGCTTTTTTTGGGTGGTTGTTATTTTTTCAGGTTTTTTCTTTTATTGTAGCCTATTTAATTCATTGGACTTTTCTGTCCTTTTCTATTTTATGTTGTAAACTTTGTGGTTTCAGGTCCCTGTAAAACCCATTTTTTCCTTTATAAAAAACATAACATAAATGTCATCAACACAATATGAAATATCAATAGTTTGAATGGTGAATCAAATTAAATTTAGTCATCGAAATGAATTTTAGTAATAATTTTCATTTACATATAACATATCTATCATTAAATTCATCTAACATAGATATTTCTATTTTTTGGAATACAAATTGTCTAATTGAATAACATAAAAATTATATAATTCAAAGTATACATCTATGACATGAAAATTGAATTCAAGATAACCTAGATATTCCCTTTCATTATTGTATTATTAGAAGATTAGATCCCTTCTGATTTTAAATTAAAATAACATATAATCAAGACAATTTAAGGCATAATTTATGATATGATTATTGAATGAAGTAACATATCTAACTCCTAGTAAAATCATTCTCATCAAACACATCTAAACCAAATTACTTAACCCACACATCCATTTGATTCAATAATCTAGCAAAAAAAAATCTTATTAATGAGGGAATAAAAAATAATAGGAACATGAAACATTAGGAATTACATATAGTAGGGTCTTCAATGTCATATTTACAATGACCACTAAGGAGAGGATTTCATCAAGAGATAGGGAAAAGATGTGTTAGATATATCCTTCCTATTGAATAATTAATTTGTAGAAGAGAGAGGATTCAAGAAGGTGTTCATAATAATATCAAAGAAATACAATAAAACATTAGTCGTGAGACCATTTATCAACAGTTGGACATGTAAATTTGAGAGGAAACTATTTTTTCTAAATAAAGGAGGAGAATAATATGATTTGGTTGCATTTATTTCCTACCCAAAGTTGAATGTATAAAGGGAGAATCACACATCTTCTCATAGGGGTCTAAAAGGTTTGCATTTATGTTTTTATGAATCATGCACACCTCTTTGTTATTTCTCCTCCAATGGATGAATCACTTTTTAAAGAATTGATCAAGTTAATGCATTGTATAGAAATATAGCTAGAGGAAATAGTAGATCCCATATTTCTTTACAGTAGGAGTTATTTCATTTGATAGGTACATGATCCAATATCTATGGATATTACAATATGTGTCATCATATTGACATAGTGATACTTGAGAGTTCAAGAAAATATATCATGTCCCCTCTTAGAAACTTAAAGAATTAATATTATTTTAACTTAGGACCTATTATTTAAAAAAAAAAACTTAAATATTATTATAGGTCATATGTAACTTTTAAATAAATATTTTTAGGACTATTCAAAATTTAATTAAATAGTTTTCTTTGGATGTAATTTAAAAAATCAATGATTAGAGGGGAAAGTAGTTAATTGGAAAATAAAATAAAATGAAGGGCCTAAAGTAAGCCCCTATTAAAAAAGAGGTCAAGGTTCATATAAAATGATTTAATTATGTTATTCAATATTCCTTCCACTTTGGATTTTGAGTAATTTAAGGATGAAAAGGTTTGGTGTTGGAGATTCAAAGGATGAAAACTCTCTTGGCTTCCCATAGTTAGATTTTAGGATAAAAAGATCTCATCTCAATTAGAGGAAATTATATTAAGGATCACATTTAAACTTTATTTATTGTTTCTATGGTTATTTAAATTCATTTTAAGCTTACTACAATGCCACTACAATCATTTATTAAGTATTTTAACTTGTGGAGGATTCAACTGATTACTTTTTGTAATCAAATCATATACATGTTAAATATTCATTGGTTTTATTATTTTTAGTGTTCAAAATAAATCAATAGTTTGAGTGATTCACAATAGTAATATTTTGATGCCCAATTTTCAAATAGTAGATTTTTATTGATAGTGTATATTAAATTTATTTTGACATGTCACATTAGCCTATACAATCACTAGCAACTTTGAAGCTAACATACACTTGGTGACTGTAGTAGTTGGGATTGAACATACTCCTTGGATAAAAATTCATATGATAACATGCAATTTTGAGTCATTGGTTATAATTTGATACTTATATAAGTAGATATTGTTATATTGTTTTAATTTTTTGAAAATCCATTGACATCATTGTTACAAAGAATCTATCATATATATATATAAATATTTAATAGAGGTTATGTTGTATATAGTTTATTTTTTGTATATTTCATATTATTTTGTATAACTTCATCTTATACTACTACTTATTATCATCATAAGTTGTTTGATTATTAGTAGAGTTAAGATTTGGAATTATGTACAATTTGTAATTATTATTCTTTCGACACTAAATCATACATGTTACATATCATATGTTGGATTAGCAATAGCTTCAAGGACTATTTTAAATGTTAATAGTAACTTTTTTTTTTTTTTTATTCACTGTATTATAATTGGGGACCTTTAATGACACTTCTACTATGGTCATCCAATGTGAGTTAGTGGTATTGATGTTTACAACAAATATATCTATATAGAAACATAGTGTACCCTCTTATTCATAACAAAATTTGTACTTGATTAATACTATTGTTCATATAATAAAATCCAATTATTTTATTCTTTGTTATTGGTACTTTAACTTTCATAGTTTAGGATTAAAAAATAGAATTAATTTATATTATTTTAAAAATAATTTTGGTTTTTTTTTCTTTATAGATATTCTATAATCTACTAATCAAAAAATCACAAAAAAATTACACATTTCTAAAAATTCACTAAAAGGAATATTGTACCTAACTTGTACACTTCCACATATTAAGCAAGAATGTGTATCAAATCCATAAATAAAATCTTGAATTGAAAATAGTTGGAAGATAGAAATATCTATAAAAACCTAAATTTATTACGCATATCTTCTTTTGTGATGGATTTAGAGATAAAATAGGACTAGTTCTCCCATCCTATGTGGGAGGTTAGATGTACAAGAAATGTAAGTGTCCCCTATAGTAGGGAATGTGTAATCTTCCCTCTCACTCCTTTATTACTTAAATCTTGAAAATGTTATGAATCAACTAGAAAGTTATATAGAATGGTGTATTGCCAACTATAGAAAGAAAATACTCTTTTAAGGTTGGATGATTTTTATTTTTTAATTTAATGATAACATTAAGTAGTATAGAGTAGCTTATTTTTGTATTTTTTATTTTGTATCATTCAAAAATATATTAGCAAACAATATAGTTATGGGTATGAAATAGTTCTATTTTTGTTGGAAGTTGGATTTTTGTCTCAAAGATTCCTACATTTTTAGTATTTGTAAGATACAATTGTGTAAATATGTGAAATAAGATTCTTATTCAATAGATTAGTGGGAGATATTTCTTCTTACAATGTGAATTCTTTTGTCCTATTTTTGTGACTTCTAAATCATAATCTAGATATATTATCATAAAAACTAAAAAAGTTCTTCAATAAATAAAATATCTCTTAAGTAAGTAAATATTTTTTAATTAATTATCTCTCAATATTTTTTAATTTGATGTATGTATGTATGTATGTATGTATGTATGTATGTATGTATGTAATAAATTAACTCAGATTTTGAAAAAGTTAAATAAAAAATATTATTTACTTTTATTCCAAGAATATTTTTTCTTATACAAATATAACTTTCAATATGTTTCTATAATTTAGAAGATTCAATCTTCTAAAATAATTTTCTATCTATATAATAATTTTGATATTTCTTGTGGCTTTCTTATAGATGCATTTGAAATATCTAAAGTATTTATATTTTTATATTTACATAATAAGAATTATATGCTCAATTAATAGATCAAATTATGACAAATATCCTCACAATTATTAGTGAGTGTATATTTAATATTAATGAATAGAAATTTGAATTACCTAAAGTACATATCATCTCATAGATAAATTTCAAAATGAAATTCTTGAAATACAAATTACTAACGGAACTATAAAACTATTGTTATCTTTTAAATTTTATAATGACATTAACTAACAATTATTAAATAATGAAACATATAAAGTACACGTTCACTCCAAAGAACTTGGAGTGCATGAAAACCGTCCCGTAAAATATGGCGAAGTAAACTTGAGTCTCTTTGAGCAATTATTGTATTAACAGCTTCTGCATCGCAATTGAATTAATGAAAGGTGCATCTTCCACTGCTATATTAAATTTTGGCGATTTACATAGTTAATTGCACCCGTCTTAATACACGATTAAATTCAACTTTATTGCTTTTATCTCTAGGCTTGTATCAAAAACTAATATAAAATAATAATAATGTGGAAATCCGTTTAGAAAATTCGAAATTACCGGGTCGGAGAGTTCCAAACTGGTTGTTATATAAAGCCCTTCAATCACATTGCACCTAACAAACTCGCTGTATCCTATTTCAATATCCTCTTTTCCTTGTTTTGTTTGTGTTCTACGGCGATGAGAAAGAGAAGCGCAGCAGAAGTGGTATCCCCAAGAAAGAGCCATCAAAACATGTCTTCCAACGGAGCTTTATCCACCTGCATTCTGTTTGCTCTTGCGATTCAATTATTTTTCCTTATAATTGCATTAACAGTGTATACAGGTGGAGGGCAGTATGAGTCTGGGGAAACGCGGCTGATCCAGTCAAATATTTTCCGCAACAAAGCCCATCACCATGACGACGCACAGCGTCAGATGCGCTTCTTAGGCCTGGCGGATTCACGGTTACACAGAGTTTATCAAGATGAACATCTGCCGCCATTAAATGGAACTACTGACAAATTAAAGGCGATTCCTCTTTCCGCCTTCTGTAGAGGAGATTCGGCCAGAGTTCGCCCCAAATATGCCGTCTTAAAAGACGCGGTTCTTGCAGAACGCAAGCTCTATCTTCCCTCGACTATCAACTGCAGAGAGTTGCCTAGAGATAAAGATATTTTTCTCACAACCAAATTTAACCGAGGCCAGAGATCCACTCCAAAGGTAGAGCTCATGGTTGTTCCCTCTGCAACAACATTTGAGGATTTTGAGCCGCATCTGTCATGTCACGAAATAATCTACGAGCCGTCAATTTTGTTCTCGCTCATCAACTGGCCGCAGTACGGGCATGCAATGTTCAACGGGATTTCCCTGTTATGGGAAATTTTCTGTGCTCTTTTCCACGACGCGGGCAACAATATTCGCCTCTACGCATACGGCGACAGTATTGAGAGCCATGACAGACAGCAAGCGCAGGAAAATTCTCCCTTCTGTGATATGAAAAGGCTGGATCCATTGATGAGAATGTTTAGCGCACAACCAGTGAGGGCGCTGGCCAATTTGCTGAAGCAATCGGATAGGCATCCGGTTTGCTTCTCTTATCTTGTGGTGGGCTTGTCCGGTGCAGATCTCGATCACTACAACTTTCACGCTCCGTTGAAGAGATGGCGAGAGTTTTCCAGCACTGTGAGATCTCACTTCAATGTAAGGGATGTACCTAGGGTTGATCATTTCAATTTGCAAAGAGTGGCGCCGCAAGACGCTTTAGAGCCTGGGAGCGATCCAGAGGAGGAATTGGGAAACATGAAGGTGATTTCATGGAAGGATCTGCCTGGACGGCCCCGACTTACAATGGTGGACAGGAAATCGAGTAGAGTGATAATAAATATTGGAGAGCTGCAGAGGATCGCAGTGGAGAGCGGGTATTTCAAGAGCGTGGAGTTGGTCTATCCGGAAGAAATGAGTATGGAAGAGCAGGAGCAGCTCATGGGTGCGACAGATGTGTTGTTCGGAATGGATGGGACGGGACTTATGAATGGAATTTTTCTCCCCGAGGGAGGGGTGATTGTGCATATCCGACCATTTGGCTGCAAAGAGTTTCTGTCGGGAAAGGGAATAAATTTCGATCGTCTGTTTGCTGCGAATCCAGGGAGAGTGATCCGTTACGAATCGGGAGAGCGAAATAGCAGCAGATTCGCCAGAAATATAACGGAGGTGCCGGAGCTTGTGTTCAATCATAACTCATCTGTAACAGTGGGATATAGATTTTCTTTCATTATGAAGCAGGACACATTGGTGCATCCACTCGCCTTCCGCTGCATTTTGGATACCTCGAACAAGTTATTGTATGGAGTCCCTGTCGACTGGGATTTGCATTGCTCCTGCACACGCTCAGTCTTCTTTTGATCTTTATGCTTTCTAGTTCCTGTTATTGTAACAAGTTATTGTATGGAGTCCCTGTCGACTGGGATTTGCATTGCTCCTGCACACGCTCAGTCTTCTTTTGATGTACAGCCTGAGTTGGCCTAATGGTGGAGAACTTGTACTCTTGAAAGAGAGGTCACAAGTTCAAATCCTGCAGGGGGTAAGGTATGTACACCTCATATTGTGGAGCACGAGTTAGGTGCCTCCCTCAGATTTGGGAGTATGAGGAGTCCCATATATACTGTAAGCTATCTGTAGACCCAAAAACAGATTGCCTGGTATTCGTGGACTATAAAATAATAATAATAATAAATAAGTTTATAAGCGTTTATCTTCCTACGCAAGTGCTTGTCCCAAGTCTTGTTCATTGGGATTTTGAACCATATTTCTATTCATTTTCGTTTGTGAACAGGGAAGGGGAAGCTCTGGCTAATCGAATCGAACAATAAATTGTTTTGAACGGTTTTGTAATTTATTTTGTTCCGTTGTTCAATGTACTCTTGTTTTCTTAACATATTTTGTATTTCTAATATATAGGTCTTTCAATCTTAAAAAGATTTATGGCATGTGAGTTTTAAAAAAATAAATGGTTTAAAAAAGAGGAATTTTTTCCTAAATCTTAAAAGATAGAGTATATATATCTGTTTTTTAAAGATTGCACATTTTCCAAATATTGTAAGTAATGATTCTATTTATGATAAAAAAATGGGTCAATAGAAAAATCATTTAAAACAGATAGTAATAATAAATATAACAAGAGGGGAATAAATAGGAAGAACACCATAAAGACTAGAACAAGAAGAAGCATACCAATAGGAATCAGGAATGTAAAGAGGAATTATAGTCAACCTTTATAAAATCATTAATATCTTTGCTTAAGTCCTAAAGAGGGCAATCCTCAGTATTGCTAGTATTCATTTAAAATAGAAGCTAATTTGGTCCAAAAATCATCAATCTAATCTGCTTCTATTTTATTATGGTTCCACTTAACAACATTTATACTATGAACAAGGATGTTGACATTTTTCTTAAATTCATTTAGCTACCACTATTGGAATTAAGAAGAAGACTTCCTTCTAAAATGATCAATTACAATTTTACAGGCAAATTTTAGAATAATATCAATAAAAATACTTTACTTTAGCTTCTAAAAGAGCTTGGTAAATGGTGTACTATTGGAAAATGTACTCCTTTACATTTTCACACTATGTTTGGGTCCTTTAATAAATTGGACTTATGAAGCCTCTAATTGGCCCAATTATGCGTCTACAAGCCTAACTAATTGTGGTTTCCGAAAGGTGAATCATGATTTAATTAAAACAATTGTCATTTTTTAAACCCTAAAATGAATAGGTCCTGGCAATTTAGGTTAGGACCTATTCACCCTTGGGAAAATGGGTCCCCTTTAGTTGCATAATTCAAATTTTAAATATGTTTTTGGTAGACTTTTTGTGATCTCAAATTAACATTCAAATGTCGACTTGTAATGTTTAATTTTTGGGAAATTATAAAACTACCTATAAAAGCAAGGTCTTTTTATCAATTCAAATCCTACAACTTTTTGAGAGACTTCACAAGAGCTAATATTATTGTCAAATGTGTTCAAGAGCATATTTCCTATTCAAATGTTGTAGCATTCAAGATCTCAAGCATCCTGTCAAAGTTATCTTCATTCATGCATGCTTTTGGAGCTAACATTGTGATGTAGGTTTCAAGAATTCAAGTAAAGATTCAAGAATCAAGATCACATCATCAATCAAGCCATTTCATGCAAGATCAAAACCTCAAAGAGATGTGTGAAGTTTCAGTCCCTCAAGGGTTTCAAATCAAGGGTTCGATCTTAGGTTGAAGAAGGATTGAAGATCTATAAAATTGTAAAATTTGTCAAAACCGTAAAAATTGTCAATATTGCAAAAGTTGTCAATATTATCATCAAACCATAGAAACTCACTTTCAGAATTTAATTTTGAATTTTTAACTGTGAAACCTAAAGGAATCAAGAGTGCAAACTAAGGACCACAGGACTGTGAAAGAAAATTTTCAACCACAATAGCAAGACCCATTTTCCCTAGGGCAGATGAGTCCCAAGTGGACACTTAACACAACGTTTTTATGACAGGTACATCAAATCACATCCTTCTCATATCTGCTAAAATTTTCTAGATTTCATCAAATTAAGGTTTAATTTAGAGGTTTCATATGTTATATTGCATAATTGCATTCATTTAGTATTTTTCATTTATCTCCCAAAGGTGTAGTTAGGGCTGATTTACTTCATCCTAAGTCATAAGGAAAATAGCAAGATCTCCAACAAGGTTGACTCACCTAAGGGTTGAAAATCAATATTGCCATAGGGGAGCTTTTTTTCGTAATGAAAGTAGGAGGGAAAGTGTAGGTGCATACCCCTATTCAAAATCTATCATCCACGCATCATTTCCACTCTTTTCATTTTGGTGAACCTAATGTTGTACACTAAAAAAATTCTAAATTTGGAGTCCATTCAAACCCTAGATCTAGGATTTGCATTAGTTTGAATCTCATTTAGGATTGTTAAAATTACATTATTTTGCATCTCATTTAGGGTTTTAGGTTTTCATTTTGCATCCTTTAAAATATGAAAAATTCAAAAAAATTGCATGCATATTACATTAATTTTACATAGTACTTACATATTAGTATATGTTCAATAATTCACATTCACAAATAGGATCAAAATAAAATTTCAAAAAGTGTCATATTGTTCATCATTTTTCATTCATTGCACTTGCATTTAGACATCAAAATCTAGAAAACCCAGTCAACAATTTATAGTCTGAAATAGGAAACCCTGGCAATGAACTTTAGACTCAAATTTAAACTTTTTCAACCCTTGTGCTAAGACCCATTCTCCCTAGGGTGAATGTGTCCCTGTACAGGTGTTGTTTCAAATTTATCGGCAATAATTTGTCTCTATTTTCCTTCTTCTAATTTGTTGTTAAATATGGGTTTCAATTTTAAAAGTAAAAAAAATATGTCATTATTTGCATTAAATTCAATTGGTCAGTTTAAGTGCATTGTTTAAAAATAACAATTGGCATTAAAAGACATCATTTTCAATTTTTTTCATAGCATAGTCAGTAAATTATCTTGTTTAAATTTTGAAAATTGCTACCTCTTTTGTAACATGCCCCTTTCTCAACTCATTAATTTCTCCTATGTTTTACCACAAGTGAATTTAAACTAAATGCCAAACACATAGTGAAAATTTTATTTTTTTTCAAAACAAGATAACATGCACATATGATAGCAATAAATTATCTTTCTCATTCCATTCAAAAAAATGTACAATATTTTCAAAGAAATGTTTTTGTAATCTAGATACAAAACACATTTTTCATTTTTAAAAGAAATAGATACAAGATACATACATATCGCATTTGAGATTCATTGGCACTAGAAATACAAATGATCTAGGAAATCCCCTTTCAAATCTTTGTTTGAGCCGATTGAGAGGAGAAGCATCACTCAAGCACTTTTCTGCTATCCATGGACTAACTGCAATCTCCTACACATCTACCACATATGGTAAGATGGCCCTACCCTTCAATGAAGAGCTTTGGTCTGGAAACCTTAAAATACTAGCCAATTATGAGCTGGTGTTGTGTCCTACATAACTAGAACTTTACCATACAACTTATCTATATTCTACGTGTATGATAATCCCAAACTAGCATGCTCTAAGGTAACACAATGAACTAACAGTGTAACGAGTGGTGAGTTACACCACTTTGGTCAAAGTATTTATCACTCAGTACTTTGAGTGGATATCACACATTCACCCACCATTCTAGCTTGATTTGTTAAAACCATTCACATTCTATGTATAGGAAATTCTTTGGATAATCTTTAACCCCAGGAACAACCGATATACACTAAGTTCACTATGACTCTTCTAGTAGGTTTAACATGTGTTTCCATAAACTACCAATTCAAATCTAGCTTTAGCTATATAGACTCCACTCTATTGAAGTACTTACTACTATATATATATATATATATATTTACTCTAACATTACTTTTAAAATAATTCATTTATTTGTGTTGGATTGTTGTGTATATATAATTTTTTGTGTAGGCATTCCTATTGTAAAAAAAGTGATCTATACAACAATTGGACATCTATTATGTCTTCTTATTCTTCAAAAAAAAAATCTACTTTCATCCTTTTAGGTTCTTTTTCTACTATTATTTGTAATCAAGGCACAAATGAGAAGGTGATGGATTTTATCCTGTATTATTAATGCGTAATTTCATAGATCTCCTATAACTTATTATTAGATTTAATATCGAGAGGGAATTTATTAAGAATATTTCTCCAAAGCTTTGCAATCAAAACCTCTTGCATAAATATCAAACTTTAATAACACTTTACACCACCATCTATAATTATACATAGGTGACAGATTAGTTTAAGGCCATCTCCTCTTTGACCTTTATGCCTCCATTTATTTAACCCTATCTTCTTCTCAAGAAACCAATAATTGTACAAAGAATAACACCAATAACTTATGATTTTCTCCTTAATCCAACCCTAATAATTAACTAAACTAATTGAATATGCCTTTCTCCCCCTCTTCATCATTTGAAATTACAATCTCCCTTCATTCACAAGCTAACATTAATTGGATAAAGCTAGAAAATATACCAGTTTTATCTTTCATGAATTTCTTTCCAATAACCTCATCCAATTTCATCATATTCAACCTTTGAACCCAACCTTTTCTTATTCTACCAAATTTTCCAAATATTTTTAATATATATATAGACCTGTTTTTCTATGAAACATGCCTTACTATTATCCTCTCCTTTTTATTTTTCTTAATTAGCTCTTTGGACTACCTTATCACAAAATAATATTCCCCTTTACCTTTTTTTTTCATCTTCATTTTCATAAATTATCCTAAGATATCCTTTTGTTAATCCAACACTAATAATTACTAAAGTTATTTTCCTCTTTTTCTTAAGTTTCTATGTGGCCTTTTCCTTGAGTTTTTCCTTTTATCCTTTGTATTAGTTTTCCAATTTCTCTTTTGTCAATGAGGATTCTCCTATTCTACATTTTTTTTTACATTTTATTTCTTACATTGTCTAACATTTTCTCGTCTACTTTACTTATTCATTACTACTTTAGCATCATAGGTTACATTTGAACTAGACAATTATTCATTTTGTAGACATGGTGCCAACACATTCTTATAAAACTATTATATTTGGGACAAATACAAATATCATGTAATTTATCACCACAAAAATCAAATGTGGATTTTCCTCCTTTTTTTTTCTACACGCATTAGCATAATTTCCTAGAGTTTACCATAGTTATAACATTTTGGCGTTTTGGTCCTTCCTCTTTCTCTAGTACCTATATTATTATTGTTGTTGTTTTAGCCTCCACTACCACCTCCTTTTCAATATCTATTATGATAAATCATGGAGCGACCTATATATTGAATTTTTGGTACCATATAGTGTATATTGTTAGGTGGTCTTATACTTTTTCTCAATTGAAGTTCCCACTAGCCATGTGCCAAACAAACATTGAATGTTATTATAGCTATACCCTATGCTCTCTCCATACCCAAATCAAAAAATGTTTCCCTAGCACCAATCCATGAAAAATTGGTTCATATTCATCTTCTTCATGAATTAACATTTGACACCTATTTTTTTCATGTTTGTCCCACTTTATACTTTATAGTATATATGCACTATCATTCTATGGATTTCATCAAGTTCCCCACTTAGTGTGGAATCCGTTTTCATGCCTTTGATTATCAAACATTCATTCCTTAGATGTTCTTCCCTACTATGATTTTTAAACCAAAATTTACTTCTTCTAAGTGGGGGAGAAGTCTCAACTATCTCAACTTTCATTATGATTTATTACTCCAACATTACATTTTCTAACTCTAATTTGAAATTATCAATTTCACTTTACCATTAAATCATTATCCTATATATTTGATTAGGAGTATATTCTAGAGATCAATTCTATTACATCCTTATATGAAGAGGAAATTTTCTCATCTACATCTTCTATAATGTGAGAGGTTAAACATAAAATAAAAAACTCAATTTATTTATTTTATGTCAAGTTTTCTTCTATCTTTCTAACAACACTTTTAAATCATCATTCCTAATATTTTATTGATTCCTTTTTAGTTTTTATCATCTTCAATATTTTTTTATTTTTTTTGTTCATACATTAGGTGAGTGGAAAGTTTTCATAAATAAGTCAATCATTTCCATGTTTTATCATACATAAGGAATTCTTTAATGCACCATATATTAGTGCCTCATCATTAAGGTTCTCCACAAAATTATATAATTGGGTTAAGTCATCATCAATGCCAACCCCACTCCAATGAAGTTTCAAGGTAAAGATATGTTCACTAGCATCCTTGGTGTATTTACCAAAATTACGGAGCTTAATTTTATGTGCATCCATATTTGCATTATCCTTTCTCCTAATCTATTATCTATTGTTGGATCTCTTTATCTCTTGCTATAGTGGATTGTTTACCTAGTTTCACTCCTTTTCTACTTGACCAAAGTTATTTCTCTATCATTATCTCTTCGAAATTGAACATCTAAGAACTCACTTCCTAATATCTGTCACAAATCTCATACACAATTGGTTCTTGATATTGTTTTTCTAACCCAATTAAAGATTCACTACTTAATGGAATCTTTAGGAATTCTTCTTAATTTTGACAACATGGGATGTGACTCTTATTCCATGAGGTTCATCTCCTCATAGTGTCTCTTTAGCTTGGGGAATGTGTTGGTTGATAACACATCATTTAGTAATTGATTTATCTTTAATTTTCTTTGGTTTCTTTTCTTCCTCAACCTAGGAATTTCTCTTTGTATCATCTCCAAAGTTTCCTTGTAAAACTCTATTTTTTGGTGAATTCTTTTACTCTATTGCTAAATATTCTCTCCTCTTCTTCACCAGTTAACAACTTATGTATTTTATCTTCTACCTGATAGCAACCACATCTATAGTATCCCTACATATTTAAGGTTAAACTTATCTAAGCTCATTGTTGTCTTATATTCTTTAAATTTCCTTATCATTTTAGTTATATTTTTCTATATTGATCAAATTTAGGTTATAAACCACTCTATTTCAAGTGCATCCCTCTTGATACACTCTCTTGATGCTTCTCTTGTCCATTATCTTTCATCTCAATCCTAGGATTGTTTCAATGTTCTTCCTTCTTCCTTCTTATTTTCTATCATGATAATTAAATTCTCTTCAAAATGTATCTTGATCTCACCAATACATTCTTTTACTCTCTTATTATCAAATTTTTCATAAATATTTAATTGATTTAATTTATCTATCCTTAATTCCTTTATTTTCAATACATTAATTTATCAAGAGGTACAACAAGACACACAATATTAACACAAATTTCTTTTTAATACCTAAAATTATCTCTATCTTATTTTGTATTCTACTAGGTTAATTTTAGAATACTTACCTTCTAGTGCACTTATGGGTTTTCATCACTAGTCTCCATTAGGCTACTCTTTTTATTTTCTAATTTAATAGGAAAAGATCCAACTACCCTTTAGATTTTTTAGAAAGTCATTTATAGGGACATCATGCCTTAGTCTAAAATCCCTTTTCAAGGGCTAGATCATTGTATAGGACTAGGGAAATTTGGGAAATTTTATTGGTAGATATATAGATCATTAGTGAACATGGTCTTTGCAAGATAATCTCTAAGAATTGAGGGTAGCTTTCTTATCTATCTAAGGCTAACCCTAAAGATATTTATAATATGGGTGTTTGAAAAGAAATAGAGGTTGCTTGGCTAGGCATATAGGTTACTTAGATACATAGACCTTTTGATTTGGTCACTCTTTTAATTTTTGGAAAGGAATTCACAAGTAAATCATTGCTTGGATAAGGATGTTGTAAAATTTAATCACATAAAATGCACCTTCCCACTTGATTTGGGTGGTTAAGTGTATGTGAAACGTGTGTCATGTTGTGATTACTCCAAGAAAGTGACTAGGTGACACAGGAAAATATTCATATCCACATATGGCATTGGCTTGGTCATTACAGGATTATCTTGTGGTGGGTTTTAATTGGTTGGTAAAATCTAAAGAAATCTAGGTTGTATTGAGAAATTTTGGGAACTACGGTTTAGGTTTACCACAAGCTAACTTACTTTTAGGGAAGGTTGTATAAAGAATGTTAAGATTTTGAAAGTAAAATTTGCAAGGAAAAGTGAGGATCAAGGAAAGGGTTATTCAATACTGATGGAAGAAGAAGTTGGATCAAGGTGAGGGAAAATATGATACCACTAAATAATATGGACAAAAGGATAAAGGAAACGGATCAAGGGTTAGGCATATATGTGCCATATAAAAATGGCCCCTTGTCATTTTCATGGCCTTTTAAGTCTTGTTTCATGATGTTTGACCTATTTTGCTTTGGTTTTATGTTGTAACATGGCTTGAACATGCATATTTAGGTACTAAAATTCAAATAATGACATCTTGTGAAGGTGCTGTGAAGTGTTGTAAGACATTTCTACACTCTTCTAGACTCTATTCATTACAATTTACCTACAAATCACCTTTTCATCACTAAGCAAGTCTTATTTCAAAGTGTTGTAAAGTCTTGTAACAAGATTCCATGCTTTTCTAGGCATAATTTCACCATTTACACTTTTCTTATCCTTTATTTGGTCCCTTTATGCCCTCATATTCTTTAATTAAGTTTATTTTTTAATGTTAACCTAACAAACAACATTAAATACAAGATAATTCCTGACACCCATTTTCAGGTCCTAGGTGGGACCAATTCACCATGGGTGGCGAATGAGTCCCCATTGGCCCCAAATTCAAAAAAATTCAAAATTCCTTTTGCGTTTTTATTCAAAATCACTTGATGTCATCCTCTGATGAGGTATGAATAGGCTACTAAGGCACAAGATGGTATAAATAAGTGATTTTCACCTCATTTTACATCCTCCAACATTCACCCATCATATTCAAGCAATTTCAAGCATTCAAGAATCTTACAACATCGTATCAAGCATTATTCAAGCACTTTGAAGCATCCATTGACACTACTTCAGATTTGCATCATCAAGGGTTTGGTAAGTTGATAGCATTTGCATATTTTTATTTTATCATTCTCTTGCATTTCATTATTCTATTAAGGGTTTGATTACCAAAAGTGGGGTTTGACCAAGGAAAACCCCTATTTGCTAACCCTCAACCATTTTTCCCCACTTGCATGTGTGTTTGTAGACTTTTGTGTGCAAATTTAACAAGATTTTTGGCATTTAAGATTGGTAAAAAACGCAACTAGGTGCTTCAAGTAAAATCAACTTTATTTCAAGCTTGAAGAAGGTTTTTTGTCCGTTTCCTGCAGAATTGACTTTGGCAACCCGACAAGCAGACATTTCTAGATCTGGTGTTGCAGAGTTGTCTCCTAATTTCTCAGAATTTTGGGAGAGGAATGATTCACCACCAGTGGCAAATGAGTCCTACCTTAAGATTGAAAATATGAATTTTGTCAGATTCCAGATCCCAATTGTTAGAAACCTGTTTCTGACACTTTTTCACTAGTAGGAAGACTAATTCGCCACTCTCGGCGAATGAGTATCATTGTGGAATTTCAATCATTTTAGATAGAATTATCGACATTCTAGATTCATCAAATCTTTCCCAGGTGCACTCTATTTCATCTCATTTCTTTTTGTTCTACATTCTTTCATCTTTTAGTTCATTGTTTGCATATCATAGTGTGTTTTCAAACATAGTTTAAATCTTAGTTTTGCATTCATATTTAGTCATTTAAATCACATACTTGCATTTAGTTCACTTCATTTAGCTTAGAAAACATCATAGATAACATAATTTGAATGAGCCCTTAACATTTTTTCCTCTATCTCTCTCCTTTTAGGTGAAAAACCCTAGAAGAGCAAGAGTACATAATAACCCAAAAATCTATAGTTCATTTTGGTGAACCTACATTTTGAACACTTTGCATTTCTGAAATCAATTGCATATTTCATCCTAGATTAAATTTACATCAACATTCAATTAGGACATTGTTTTGCTTTTGCATTCTAGGAATTTTCATATTGCATTAGTGAAACCTTCATTTAGGTTTCGTTTTTGCATTGCATATCATTGAAAAATCTGCAAATCCGCATTCTACATCCTTCATTGCATTCTATAGCACATTAAAATCACATTTAAATTTTTGAAAAACACAAAAGAAAACATCATACTGGGACTCATTCACCAACCTGGGCAAATCAGTCCCTCTACACTTTTTAAACAAGATTTTTGGCATTTGTCTACATTTTTGTTTTCTCTAGTTAGTTTTTGTTACAGTTAGCATAATTTCTATTATTTGCATTTAAGAGTTCCTAGATTACTTTGCATTTGCATTCACCCCATCCTTTGTGGTACTTGTATGAGTGTTTGGTGCCCCATTGATAATACTTTAGTGAGAAGAAGTTCTAGACTCAAGGCTTCCTGCGATAGCACTTTCATTGTGGACCTTGGGAGCTCAAGAGCTCCTACTCCTAGTATGGACAATGGTGCATTAGGAATTGACAATACCACTTCTATTGCTTCCTCTTTCCATCCAATGAATGTTGGCACCCAAAACAACTCCCTCCCGCAAGACAAGGTCATTAATATTCATGATGATTTTGCACATTTAAAACAAGACTTGTGACTTGAAAACATTTCCACCACTACCATATCCACAACTGAAAAACTTCATCGTTTGATTGAAAGTGATGATGGCTTGCAAGTGATGAAGCGAATTGCCAAGATTTACAATAAACATGCCTCTTCTAATACCCAATCTGCAAACATTCCTATAATCCGAGGACCTCATGTTCCTCCCCCTTCAACCATAACATCCATACCAACTTACGCTAATTTGCAAGTCCACACAACTATGGACTAGGTTAATTATGCAGCTACTTTTTTCTTGATTCCAACTAGCATTCCTACTTCTCTTGTGGCATTGTAAGTCCCCTCCACCACCTTCAACCCTCTTAGTATTCATTTCACTTCCCCTAACATCACTTACACTCCATCACCATTTTCTCTTCCACCTCAACCCACTTACCTTGACCCTATCCTTACACAACTCCATAACACTGTTTCCTCCATGCAACACCAACTTTCCAGCATTAGCCAAAGTCAAACCGCTCCACCCACTTATCATGTCTGTAGCAGCCCGTTATCCTTAGAAATATTACACACTCCAATGCTACAAGGGATAGAAATGACTCAGTTTGATAAATACGGAGGTAACGGAGACCCTATCAACCATGTTAATGCTTATACAACTTTATGTAGTGATTTTTTCCTTGATGATAAACTTTTAGCCAAACTATTTCCAAGAACCTTGAAAGATGTTGCATTAGAGTGGTTTTCCAACTTTCCCAATCATTCCATCCAATACTTTAATGAATTGGTGGATGCTTTCATAAGTCACTTTCAAGTTCACATGACACCTAAAAAGACAATGGATGACCTCATGCAATGTAGACAAAACACGAACAAAAAAGTAACTGATTTTATCTCACAATACCAATCCTTATATGCTCAAATTGATCTCAAGATTTCTAATGCACATCTGCAAAAGATGTTTATCGAAAACTTGCACACAAACCTTCATGATAAACTAACTATGATGAAATTCCCTTCATTCATGTATTTATGTACAACCTTGTGTGAATACCATAACAAAGTTTCAAGTCGTGATTCAAAATCCACTTCTAACCGAGATGAAAATCCTGAACACTACAATCAACCCAACAACTAGAATTTTCACAAACCAAATAGAGGCTTTTTATAGTTCAATCCGCCTCCTCAACCACAACAACATCCAACTCAACTAGTTGCCTTATACCTATGGGGACCCGAAGAGAAAATTTACTCCCTTACCTGATACCCTCCATAACACAATGAACCAATTACTTCAACAATGCATGCTCACTTTTCCACCCATTAGACCACTTGATCCAAATTAGCCCTTACCACCCACCTTCAAACCTAATGCTTATTGTCATTAAATCAGCTATTAAAGTAGCGATGCCTTATACCTATGGGGAGCCAAAGAGATAATTTACTCCCTTACCTGATAACCTCCATAACGCAATGAACCATTTACTTCAACAACGCATGCTCACTTTTCCACCCGTGAGACAAATAGAGGGTGGCAGTTGTTAAAGAAGTAGTGACTTATACCTATGGAGACCCGAAGAGACAATTTACTCCTTTACCCGATACCCTCTATAACATAATGAACCAATTACTTCAACAATGCATGCTCACTTTTCCACCCATTAGACCACTTGATCCAAATCAGCCCTTACCACCCACCTTCAAACCTAATGATTATTGTCATTTTCATCACCAAAATGGACATGACATTGAACATTGCAAGCATCTAAAACATCTAGTTCAAGACCTCATTGATTCAGGCCATTTGACCATTGTGGGTGTGAAATATCAAGGCAATAAATCCGTTGCACCCCCTAACCAGAATTTACAAATTTTCACCTACCCCATGCCTAAACATATTACTTCATTTTTCAAGGCTAGCAAACCTTCAAACACTGATGTAATGAATGTCCATACAAATAATGAACAACATGATACAACTCCAACTGTTACCCAAGATAGTTCTATGGATAAACTTGTGGGTGTGATAACGTTATCCCTCATAAGGGTTAAACCACTAAATCTCTTAATATCACTTTCTCTACTAAAGACAGACTACAAAAACTTCCTGATGGTCCTCTCTACATAGCTAAAAGAATCTATGATAAGCCCACTAATGGGATATTATTAGATCCCATTTGTGGCGAGAACATGATCACAAAGGAGTTTCAAGTATTACATGATCTATATCAAGATGATTATAATAAACCAACTACATGGAATAAGACAAATACTAGTTTTGCATGCCCTACAATTGGATCGATCATGCTCCCCTTATAGATATGACCCAAAAAATTGGAGGTAACATTTTCAATTATTCAACAATCCAACAAATTTTTTTTGTGGCTAGGCTACCCTTGGCTTTGATCAATGAAAGCAGTCCCATCAGTGGTTCACAAGTGTATGAAGTTTCCACATGGAAATGAGATATTTACCATACACCATAGTGGCTTTAATCCCTCATCCTCTAAAGGTAGTTTTTCATTAGAGGCATTTTGGCCTGATCCCATGGAACCCATCACCCCTCAAAAGGACTTCTTTTTCATAACTTATCAAAAGTTCAAAGCCAAAAAGATAGTTGAATTGACTCTTTGTAACACATCCCTATCCACTTCCACACCTCCTATCATAGATGAAACCATGCTTCAACCTGAGTCTGAAATTGAGCATACCATACAAACTCATGAACAACCACTCTCACACACTTCCCTGCCATCATTTAAATGACCAAGGGAACATGAAACCAATCTTTCCATGCCTCCTCTCATTAAACAAGTGTATAAAGCTAAAGAGAAAGTGGTTGACCCATCTTCTTCATTTTCTTCTATTCTTCCCTCTTCAGAAGCAGAAGAACCTATAATGACTCAATCCACTCTTACACCTCAACAACTTCAAAACCAAATTAAATGAAACCATGGTGCTAGGGAATGTAGGCGTCATCGTCATCTCCTTGCACGTCAATATCGCCTAGAAGAAAACAAAGAAAACCAACCTCCACCTTTGACAGAAGTAATAGATGACCACCCTCCTTCTCCTGACCCACCACAAGATATTCCAGTGCAACCTTCACAACAAAACAAACAAATCCAACAACCACATCTTCTGATACATCCATCCTCAAAAATCACCCTTCGTCCTCCCATTGTCATCAATCTTGATGATGATGATGATGTGGAGATTGCCAAAATAGATGAAGAAGTACACAATAACCTAAACTCTTTATTTTCATCTACAATGAGCTTAAAAGATAACTCCTCTCCACCAAGTGAAGAACCTAGTACCACTCCTAGTTTAGCACTTGCAATTCTTCCTTTGGACAGTCAACTTCCTTTGCATTACACTACACATGATTGGGAGGTAGATGACTTGTTAGATGGTTGACTTGCATTTGTCATGCTAGCCTTTTGCATGTTTCTTTTAGTTTTATTTTTCTTTTATGTGTGTATCTTGTTCCCCCGTAACGTGTGTTTGATGTTTCCTTCTCTTTGTACACTTCTATTTTTATCTCTATTCTTCTATATGTCGTATTCGCTTTTTATTTTTTCCTTTTGGGGATGATGTTAGAGATGCCCCTTCCATGTTGACAAAAGGTCCTTGCGTTTTAGCCGTTCTCCTTGGAATGATGCATTGAGACCGAATGTCCTTCATGTTGACCCTTTTCTTTCACCTTTTCATTTTATTTTTACTTGTGTTTTCCTTTTGGGGACGATGCAAAGTGTTGAGACCACAATGTCTCTTCCATGTTGACCCAAAACAGACTTTGTTTTTCTCTTTTTTTTGCTCTCTTTGTATCATTCTTCTAGTTCTATGTGCTTTTGGGAATGATGAAAGTTTCAAGCTCTTTCATTAAAACATTGCAACAACAAACATGCTGACCCTAAATCCATAGATCCCTTATGTGTTTGGTGTGCTCTTTTCTGGGGGGAAATTCCCTTTCTTTGTCTTTCATTTTTGTTGACTTGGCATAGGGCTTTCCAAGTAGGCTCTTATGTCTTGTTTTCCTTTTACTTCCCTTTGATACTTTAAATTAATTGCTCACCAAACGATGTGTAGCAATTCCTTTAAAGTGGGGGACATACATTACCATTAATTCATTTTCATTCTTGGTTCCTAGTGTAGCCTTGTCGTTCATATGATGAGTTTGTCACTTTGTGGATGACATTGGGTGTGATGTCCTTCATAAGTGTGATCTATCTTAGCATATTACACTCCTCTTGGTGGCTTGATGTGACACACAATATCCCCTAAGTTGTGAATATAATATTCTTTGATTGGTCCTCTCTTAGAGACATTAGACACAATATTCCCTAAGTGACTGACCTTGTATGAACCTAACAAGACTCCTCTAAACATATTTTTCATTCTACATTACATTTTACATTTTGCATTTTTGCAACCTTGCATAACACAACTTGCATGCCTATGGTACCCTTCCTTTTTTTTCATGAGTTCCAAGCATATGAAGCTTTTCTTGTCTCATGAAGCACGAATCGACATTTCTTGTTTTTTCCTTGTGGCACCTTGTTAAAGTTATCAAGAGGTATAATTTTAATATTGTTGAGTAGGAAGCCCACCTAGCGGCATGACTTTTCCCCATAGCCACCTTTGTATTTGTGAGTGCATACCAACTAGTGTATGTATCTTACCTTTTGGGATTTCTCACCCTGTAGAAAATCAGAAGTTTCATGTCCCCAGAGTGAGTGCATTTGGGCCTTCTCACCCGGCGGACCATCATGTGTTCTGTCACCCCAAAGTGAGTATGCATTCTCTTTTTTCCTAGATCTAATCCACAACTAGTTGGACTAACGATCAAAGCTTCATCTGATTCTCGAAACTTGTGTGTTCCTTTGTTCTTATGCTTATTTTTCAATGGGATCTTCATCCTGGGGGCTTGATCATCCCTCTTGATCTTTTCCATTCCATCTTGCTAACATAAGTGCATTTGAACCCTCCTCTCGATGTCCATGACTACTTTAGTGTGAGTTTGAATAAAGTTCATCCTCTCACTGAAGTGGGGGCTAAATGTGTCATAGAAAAATGGCCACTTGTCATTTTCATGGCCCTTTAAGTCTTTTGTCATGATTTTTGACCTATTTTTCTCTGATTTTATATTGTAACATGGCTTGAACATGCATATTTAGGTACTAAAATTCAAATAATGACATCTTGTGAAGGTGTTGTGAAGTGTTGTAAGACATTTCTACACTCTTCTAGACTCTAGTCATTACAATTTACCCAAAACTCACCTTTTCATCACTAAAAAAGTCCTATTTTGAAGTGTTGTATAGTCTTGTAACAAGATTTCACACTTTTTTAGCCATAATTTCACCATTTACACTTTTCTTATCCTTTATTTGGTCCCTTTATGCCCTCATATACTTTAATTAAGTGTATTTTTGAATGTTAACCTAACAAACAACATTAAATACAAGATAATTCTTGACACCCATTTCCAGGTCCTAGGTGGGACTCATTCGCCATGGGTGGCAAATGAGTCCCCCTTGGCCCCATATTCAAAATTTTCAAAATTCCTTTCGGGTTTTTATTCAAAATCACTTCATGTCGCCCTACGATGAGGTATGAATAGGCTACTAAGGCACAAGATGGTATAAATAAGTGATTTTCACCTCATTTTACATCCTCCAACATTCACACATCATATTCAAGCAATCTCAAGCATTCAAGCATCTTACAACATCTTATAAAACATTATTCAAGCACTTTGGAGCATCCATTGACACTACTTCAGATTTGCATCATCAATGGTTTGGTAAGTTGATAGAATTTCCATGTTGTTAGTTTATCATTCTCTTGCATTTCATTATTCTATTAAGGGTTTGATTACCAAAAGTGGGGTTTGACCAAGGCAAACCCCTATTTGCTAACCCTCAACCATTTTTCCCCTCTTGCATGTGTGTTTGCAGAATTTTGTGTGTAGATTTAACAAGATTTTTGGTGTTGAAGATTGGTCAAAAAGTCAACTAGGTGCTTCAAGTCAAATCAACTTTATTTCAAGCTTGGAGAAGGTTTTCTATCTTTTTCCTACATAATTGACTTCGGCAACCCAACAAATAGACATTTCTAGATTTGGTGTTGTAGAGTTGTCTCTCGGTTCTTAGAATTTTGGGAGAGGACTGATTTTCCACTAGTGGTGAAATGAGTCCCACCTTATGACTGAAAATCTGAATTTTGTCAGATTCTAGATCCTAACAGTCAAAACCTGTTTCTGACACTTTTTCACTAGTAGTAGGACTAATTCGCCACCCTGGGTGAATGAGCCCCACTGTGGAATTTTAGAAATTTCAAACAACATTCATGACATTCTAGATTCATCAAATCTTACCTAGGTACACTTTTTTTCATCTCATTTCTTTTTGTTATGCATTCTTTCATCTTTTATTTCATTGTTTGCATATCACAGCGTGTTTTCAAACATAGTTTAAATCTTAGTTTTGCATTCATATTCAATCATTTAAATCATATACTTGCATTTAGTTTACTTCATTTAGCTTAGACAACATAATACATAACATAATTTGAATGAACCCTTAGCATTTTTGGCCCTATCTCTCTCCTTTTAGGTGAAAAACGCTAGAAGAGCAATAGAAGTACATAGGAACCCAAAAATCTACAGTTCAATATAGAGTGCTAGATGTAATTTTTGGTCAAGGAAAATATTGAAGTCCAAAACTTTATGACTCAAGAGAAATGGGTTAAGGACCATTAATGTGGTGTGCCAAATGATAGAAGGAAAAAGAGTGAGGGAAATAGGGTGGAAGCCTCTCAAGGTTTAGAGATTAGTTTTGCCACATACATTTTACCTTTTGGATATGATGGTTCAAGAGAAATCCTACAAGTATGGTTTCCATAAGGAGGAAGGGAGATGGGAAGCAGGTTGAGGGAAATGAGTAGGGAAAATACTGAAAGCCCAAGATTTTGAGACTTAAAGGAAAAGTAAATCTTCATATTAGGATTTAAGGATGGTGAATACTCAATGCAAAAGAGGAAGAAACATGGAAAATTGTAAGTGGAGAATAATTGAGGTTCATTGATTAGTCTTATAGCTTAATAAGTACATTATTATATGGAGACCTAAAATCCTAAGAATAAATGCAAAGACAATGTAGCAAGTGGAAGGGTGGGTAAAGCCATGATAAAGTACCTAGGTAATGAAAAGTAGCCAAAGGTCTCAAAAAGAAATGGAAATGCTAGGTTTCAAGGAATGGAGGTAAGAAGTATTAGCAAGAGGAAACCAACAAACCTAATAAAAGCTACAAATAGACATAATCACCCCTAACACTAAGAAATTTCTATAGTTTGAGATATTTAGGCATGTGACGAGTATATTGAAAGACAAAACAGTGCAACAAGAAAATTTTTAATAAGGGGGTCTATTGAATGAATTGAGATTGGTTATAGATGGTGTCCTGTTATGTCTCAAAAATGCTGGTTTGAAACCACGAGAGATTTCCAAACTCTTGATACATTTTTTGCTAACGTATGAGGCCAAATGATGGATTTGAACCTTCTTCTCTTCAGGATTTTCCAAACCTAGGCAGGTGTACCTATGTGAATTAGGTAGACTTAAATTGTATATATCCTACTTAAGCAATCTATCCATAATGCAAGTTGGAAGTGGAGAGATGCAGACTTATTTGGTGTAAATTGTATAAGCAATATCAAGTTATGAAGTTTGCGAATATGTTCATTTAACAGATGTAAAAAATAAAAGGATGAAACTAAATGATGAAATGTATGAGACCAGTGCCTTGTTAGGTATATGGAGTTAAATAAAAGCCCGAGATAAGTGCTTTATACTTGGAAGAAATTCTAACTATTTGGCATACCAGTATTTTCTTATAACTTGTATAAACATGCAAGAATGTAATTACCAAATTCCTCTTAGTGATCCAAATAACACCTCCAAATTACTGTGAATGACTAAGAGGATTCAATCTTTTCTTGAAAGAACCAGTTAATCATACCACAAGAATACAACAAATGTGCATCAATAAATTATGTATATACTTTATATATCAATTTAAATAATAGAGAAATATAAACCTTGGAGACAACCTGATAATATCTTCAATTAATTCAACAAAACATTGATACCAACATAATGCCACCAAATCAAATATTTTTCATTAACTTCTCCAAAATGTATACATGCATCCTGGTCTTTTGTGAGATAAACATTGTAGCTATCCTTATTCGCCTATTTTCTTATATCTAATATCCTATCCCTTTTGGTCTTGGTCTCTCATATTTATATGAGAGGTAACAAGCTTCAAACCAAAGGCTGCATCTTTTGGTAACAAAATATAATTTATGAAATTAAGAATAACTAAAATAACTAAAACAAACATATGCTCGATTTTGTTAGTCTTCGAGTAAGAAGCCTATGGTCATCTAAGACCCGTGCAAAGCTTTTACTTTATGATTATTCTCCCTTCATGATGTTGTTGATCAATTTTCATCTGAGCCCAGATACTTCTCCTGCCATTTTCTTATTGTTAGATCATTTGGCCACTTGAATTCTTGAGCAGTAGTAAGATTAGTGAGATGAATTCTCCATCTATTATCAAGAAAGTTCCTAACATCTACCACAAATTTCATGTATCCATTGTCCAATATCACAATTCCATCAAGCATAATACAAAACTTGTCAAGGATCATATCCCCATCACTCTATATGTGTGTCAGGTACTGAGAAACCATTTGATCAAAATTGTTCTTCCATTCATCCACACCTTTTATTTGATTATCATCTTTAATGACTGAAGGGCTGACAGTGTGCTTTAGAGAGTCAAATGCATTTCTTGTACTTTCCACTTTCTTCTTCATATCAGTCAAATAATTGTGCTCCTCAATCACTCCCTTCACCATTTCTTGAGTTGGTTTTAGCTTGGGAGGGGCATCTGGATCCCTTTGTGTTTCCTTGCATAGAGTAGTTAGAATGTGATAAGTGGGCTGCCACCTCTTCTGGAGTTCCTCCAGGATAGAGGAATTAACATTTATCTGCTCCAAAGCTTTAACTAGATTGCTAAAGCTCTCATGTACCCCACCCATATTTTCCTTCAATATCTCAATTCTATGCTCCAATATTTTCCTCAGGGTATCCAAGATGTGATGCTTGACATCTTCCATCTTGTGCTTCTTCAACTGATCAATTTCATTTTTCATCTACTAAATTTGTGGGTCTTCAGCTTGAATAGGTGTATGATAAACAACTATCTCATCTCCCCTTACTATTGTTGCTTGCTGCAATTGTTGTTTCAACTTGACATTTTCAATGAAAAATTTATTAACTTCATCAATTGACAATTTCAACCTTTTCTCATATTCAGTTATTTTCTTCTCCATGTTTTCCACCACATCCTTGGTGAACATTGTTGAATGCATAGTTATGGTAGCAGCCTTTGTTGGAGTTGTATCCTTCATTGTCCTCACCATGGCTAAACCTCTCATCTCATGTACCACATCCAAGAGTTTGGGCTTCCTTGTACTCTTTTGCTTCTTCCACAGGGAAAGGGTTTGAGTAGTAGGGTTATACCCTGTTCCTAATACACCTTCCTTTGAGTCAAATTCTACAACCAACATTAGATCATCTTGTGATCTGATTTGGTCCAAAAGAAACACCTTAGACAACTCCATTCCTAGTATGATCAACATATCACTTTTCATAACTAATTCTCTTGCTTCCTGAGGAGTAACATTGATATTATCATTGTTTAATTTGCTCAATGTTTGGGCCTATATCTCAGCCTATTTTGAATCATCGGATCCTATGAGATTGATTATTAACCTGTCATCAATCTGCTTCATTTTCATTTGGATCCAAAAATATTTAAACTCACTTATATGAATGAAATTTTCATCCTCCATAAATATTAGAGAGGAAACCACTCTCTCATCATCACGATTCTCATCTGCAGCTTCTTCTGATATCCTGATCTTAGGATCATGGGGATCTTGAATTTTCTACTGCTCTGTTACCTCTTTCATCTCTGTTAAAGTCAATAATGATTCTTATTCCTCATCACACAAGACATAATCAACTAATGACTCAACTTTTTGCTTCTTGGTTTGGGGTTCATGTGTGGGAGATGGAGGGGATGGATGTATTGGTGATGGCAATGGTGTATGAGATGTGGATGCTTCTTGTGATGGTTGCTGGTATGGTTGTTGGGGTGTAGGAACTGGAACCAATCCTTCATCTTGAGCCATTTTATAAAATTCATCAAATTTTCCTTGGACCAACTGCATCCTTTTTAGAAGATTAGTTTCATCAGCAAAGAACCCTTTGAAATTCTTACTCTTCTCCTTCTTCTACTCTTCCCATTTCTTCATTATTATCCATCTCCTTTTTTTTCTGACACACATCAGAAAAATATACTAAATTCCTTATCACATCTTCTTCAAGGTCAAAAGCATGAGATATAGCACTCTTGGTAAGGAAAGTCCTTCTAATCATATTAGTGTAACCCTCTAGGTGACATATTATTTCTTTTCCAAACTTCAGAGGATAATTAACCCTCATGAATCTTTGCAACTCCTAAAGCATATCTGATCCAATAGCCAACTCTTCAAACACTATCAGATCAGGAAAGAATGTTCCTTTTATCTAATTTCTCATTAGATCATGCTCCATCCAGAGAATTTGCCACATGAACTCCAAAAAACATATTCTGGTAGGTACAAATTTTGGTAAAATGTGAGGTGCTTGATCACAACCATATACCCTGATGATAGTATGTTGTTGCATTATAAACCAATCAGTATAATTATGTGTGAAGCCCTAGTTTGGCTTGTAATTCATTGGGCTCATGACCTCCATCAAAGATTGTGTCAATCTCGGTGTTGAAAAACCAAGAGCAGAAATTATTTTAACAACAAAATCATCTCAAAACAACAAAATCACATTCATTGCACCTACTATCCCATACATAGCAGTAGTTCTGTATAGGGAGTTCAACTCCATTCTCTTGTGTGCACAAATTCATCCTTTTAGTCCATTTCATTTCATTCTTATACAAAATAAAATGGTATAGCAAAAAATACTTTCTAAAAGGCATGGGAGCCTTAGCCTCCCTCACTTGCAACAATCCCTCATGAATTTTTTCTTCAATCATAGAAGAAAAATCAAATTCAAAATTTGATTCCAGATGTTGAATGATCATAGCCATCCTCATCAACCCTACTGACATGTTATCCTCTGCATCTATCCCAAGAACTCGACACAATGCATGGTATGTATTCTTGAAGTAGACCTAAAAATTAGACACTGGGAAAGGCTCTACTTTTGAGGAGGGGATGGAAAGTATCCTGTTGTTATCACCCCTTTTTATGCGCAAGGGGAGCCCATCACTCCTATAAGTTCTCCTTAATCTTTTGTATTCTTGTTCTAACTTCCCCAGATTCACTTTTGTAACAGCTTGTTTGTTTAGGTTGAAACACTTAATTGTGGCTTCCCTTGAAACATCTACCAAACATCCACCATCTAGGAGCCTAAAATTTTTGTTGGGGCATGGTATCTATTGGCCAGAGCTCTAACAAGCTCGATGTCAATGAAAATGTTAGGAATTATCAATTTTTCTAGGTCAAGTGTCCATGGGTTTGATGTCGGGACCTTGTCAGTTATGTTCCTATAGAAATACCAGTACAAATTCCACCCATAATAAGGAATAAGTGGTTCCCTACACTGTTGAGCTGAGTCTCTAAAGACTTTATCTAGCCCCTTATCTACGGACCCATGTAGAAAATTAAGAAATAGAGACTGTAAAGATGGTTTACTAGTTTTGGGTTCATCTTTTTTAGCTTCTACTTCTAATTTCTTTGGTGCCAATGCTATAAAATTAAAGAGTGATGAATAGACTTACCCGAAGTATAGTTTTCTTTTGGATAATTTCCTTTACTTTTGCACCTCAAGCTCATCTACACTTGGTTTTTGCTGCTATGATCAAGAAATCTCAATCTAATTCATTTACCTCTTCACCGAGATGAATTAACTCTTGAATCATAAGTTCACATCACTCAAATCTTTTTCATTGAGATTAATTCATATTTCAAAACTAACTAATATGATTGGAAATCATTAAATATCTCAATGGTTGCTTACCACATTACCTCGCATTGATTTTCACCCCCTTGCAGTACCACGGTACACATTGTTACCTTGCCTAAGTATACATCACTATCGCACATCATCTTTGTCTTCATTGTGGTACCACGGTGTGAGTTGAATACTATATCGCTCTACCATAGAGTACCTTTCTCCTTCTTGTGGTACCGTGATGTCCTCCCATTGCTTTACTATGTATATCGCTTTACCACGAGCTATGTTTTGACCTTTCGCGGTATGGTGGTTCCCTTTGATCATTGTTCTTCATCTCACCACTCTACTGTGGGCTATGTTTTATCCCTCTGTGGTATAGCCATCTCCTTTTGTTAGTGTTGATCATTATACCACTTTACCGTGGGCTAAGTTTTAACCCCCCATGATATAGCAGTAAAAGGATATAGTGTTGGCTTCCTTCACCATGCTACCATGAGCTATCTTGCAAGAGGCTGCAGTAAGGAGGTATTAGGTGAAGGTTATGAAGAGATTTTGATGAGGTAGCGGTATGGTGGTAAAGGGCTATTTTAACTTTGTGGATGGCTATAAAGTGATTTTTCATGAAAATGATAGCATGAATTTCATGATTTCCAATGATAAAAGCTTTGGAATATTTATGAAAGTTTTGCTTCTAGCAGTGGCTCCAGTTGGGGATGAGTGATTTACCAATCATTGCAAGAATCCAAAATCTCTGGTTGCAGACCAAGATTTAAAGAAGATATGAGAAAATGGAAGGTGGGGCAAATGGAATTGATAAGGTGTAGAGATTGAAAATAATGGAGATGGAGATGAACCTATACTACTGTACATGGAAAGAATTTATTTTTTTTTTTAATAAGGGAAATCTAGGATTTTCCATGTACTAGCAAGTCCTAGTCCCTTTTCTGATTTCCTAAACTATTGTGCTTGGAAAAATATTATTTTAAGAGGTTTGTTAAGAATTGTCCATGCACTGGCAATCCTTAATCCCATGATACTCCTCAAGAAAAGAAATGCTTCAGAACTTTCCCATGTACTGGTAACTCCTATTCTTCACTAGACATGTTCTGCAAATAATAAGAATCTTCTCCTCCTTTTCCAGTGATGACAAAAGGACCTAACCACAAGGCTTCAAATTTTCCATGCTTTCCCTTCTCCTGACATCTAGCATTCCACATCATCACTAAATCACTCACTTCAAATTTTCTATTTTTGGCTTTCTTATTAAAGAGGTACTTCATTTGAGATTGTATCTTCTCATTTTTCTTTTGAGCCATCCTCCTTATTTCATCAAGTTTTGCAAGTTGCTCCATTCTTTCCTCCATTGGTTCTAGAATGTCTAAATCTTCCTAAAGGATGAAATTATAAACTAGTAAAAGGTTTTGTAATGGCATTTTGGCCTATGTCCCATACACCAACTCAAATGGAGATTTCCTAATTGCCTTTTTTATAGTTATTCTGTCCACCCACACAGCCATCCTTAACTTTGAGTTCCAAGCCTTCTTGTTTCCATCTAACATTCTCCATATGATTTTCAAAAGACTTTTATTGTTGGATTTTGCCTAGCCATTTGCTTGTGGGTGGTAGGGGCAACATAAGAAATAGTAATACCATATCTGT
This sequence comes from Sequoia sempervirens, assembly GCA_007258455.2. Classification (NCBI taxonomy): domain Eukaryota; kingdom Viridiplantae; phylum Streptophyta; class Pinopsida; order Cupressales; family Cupressaceae; genus Sequoia; species Sequoia sempervirens. The sequence goes on along the minus strand of VDFB02000013.1, from coordinate 270,969,228 downwards.
TGTAGAAACTCTTAGATTCATCAGACCTGAAACACATCCCATTTTCTGTGATCAATCTAACTGGTGTACCAAATCTGGTTATGATGTTCTCCATCAGGAAATTTATCACCACCTTACTAGTTGCTTGTTTTGTTGTGATTTCCTCTACCCATTTAGTAAAAAAATTAGTAGCTACTAATATCCACTTATGTCCCCCACTTGAATTTTTCCTATATTTCACTAATAAAATCAATTCCCCATTGGTTAAAAGGGGCCTCTACTTGGAAAAGTCTAAGTGGTAAAGCTCCTTGATATCTCATCTTTCTTGAGAATTTATGGCAAGCTTCACACTTCCTCACATATGCAAAAGAATCATTGAAAACCTTATGCTAGTAATAGCCTGTCCAAAGAATTTTATGTGTTGTTTTAGCATAATAATGGCCTCCACACATTCCTTCATGCATCTCTCTCAAAACAAGTTTTACCTATGATTCATCCAGACATAGTAATAGCACTCCATCTCTATTTTTCCAAAGAAAATCACCTTCTATGAAAACATATTTAGATGCTTGTAACTTTAGTATTCTCTGATTATCATCCAATCCTTTGGGGAACTTCATGTTTATGAGATAATACATTATGTTTGTATACCAAGAAGTATGTTCAATGCTTGCAAATGCATCATCTTCATTTTCTACATTACATATCTAGTTAGCTTCACTGTTTGTTTTTTCCATTAGTTTGGGCAAACCTTGTCCCCTTACTAACTTGGTGATCCAAATCTCCATATTAAATTCCTGGATTTTATTGATCCATCTGCATATTTTCCCTATCACTTCTATCTGTACTAGGATATATTTCACAACTACATGTGGTACATCTGCAATTACTTTAGCTCCAACTAGATATTTCATGAAAGCCTTTGTTGCTTTGACGAATGCATAAGCTATTTCTACATAATATCATACTTCAATTCTGCACCCTACATTGACTTACTAAAGAAAGATACAGGTTACTCATGGCCTTCATCATTCTTCTGTAACATAACAACAGCTATGGTGTGAAATGAAGCCAAAGAAAATATTTGAAAAGGTTTGGTAAAATCAGGGAATTTTAGGATAGGAGCTTCTTTGATGGCTTTTTTGATAGATATAAAGGCTTCTAGGGCTTCTATAGTCTAGTCTATCTTTTCTCCCTTTTTTGGCATTTTGGATATGGGTTTAACAATCTCAGTCAAGTTTGACACAAATATCCTAACAAAATTAATCTGCCCAAAAAATGATTGAATGGCTTTGATAGTTTTGGGAATGGGGATTTTATCTATGGCTTCTATTCTTTCAGGGTCTATTCTAATTCCTTCTTTTGACACAATATACCCTAAAAGCTTACCCTTTGTGACAGGAAAATGGCATTTTTTGGGATTAAGGTTGATACTGTATTCCAAAGCTCTAATGAACATCTTCTCCAATTGTTCCACATGATCATTTTCCCTTTTGCAATAAGCGGTGAGGTCATCTTGGTATACTACCATTATAGCATTGATTAAATCTGCAAATGCCACATCCATGGCTCTTTGGAAAGTTTCCCCTCATTAAATTAATCAAACTCAGCAAATCCATTCACCAAGTAAATCAGGACTATTTAATTCATTCATAAGGTTATTCATTTAAATTAAATAAATCAAAGTCTCACATCCACCTTTTAATTAAATAAACCAAACTTTATTTAATTAAATCTCCAAATGCATATTCCATCCCTTTTGATTTAAATAAATCCAAATATTCAAGTCAAAAGGGTCAAAAAATTCTAATCAACATTAAGCTAATCTAATCATGATCTACCTAACCTAACCACCGATCACATCCTCTAGCTTTTCCCACTTGCACAAATAAATCAATTTATTGATTTATTAAAATCCTTATTTTCTTTCAACTTGGCATAAAAATGGAATATTCCCTCAACTTTGAAAATGAAGACAAGTTGACTTGTCCCTTCCAACATTGCATTAACTTCTCACTTTCATGTCCCCCTCTCAACATTTATTTCACAAATTTGAATTTGAATCTCCCTCTCTTGGGAACATTGGCCAAAACTTGCACATTCCTCAACCTATGACAAGTTGACAAGTGGCCTCATCTCATTTGTCCAATCTTTATCCCACATTGCTATCTTATGAGCATTCTTCCAATTTGAAAATATTTAAATAGAGGGCTGATTCTTCATCAAATCCATCTACATCTTCGTGCAAAGTTACTCTCTTGAATTGAGAACTAATTTTTCTCATCATATTTCATTGCATCATTTCAGTTTTAGCAAGGATTGGGAAAGGGTCATTGGCACATTTGACACCAATCCAATATGGAATAGGTATAGATCATGTTTGCTTCTTTCATGTTTTTAATAGATTTTTTTATTGATGCATGATGTATTATTCCATAGAAGTGTTTGTAGGTATGCAAAGCTTGAACTAACTCATTTAATGTGTAGTTGAAGTTTAAGTGTTTATAGATTTGTAGAGCTTCATATTGGCACTAGAAGGAGGGCAATAAGCAATGTCTTGTTGACGGTTTACACCAATCTTAATGCTTTCCTCTTTTTGTTTGGTGATTCAGCCAAGATTCACCTATAGTAGAGAGAAAGTAGATTTAATTTAATTTTTTTGTTTTATAACAGCCATGACTTGTTATTTATAGAATGATTCTGAAACTAGCTATTCATGAATAGTTCATCTTTTGCATGAAGAATAATCAAATTGTGCATGCATTTTGTGTTGAATTAATTTGTGGCATAAAATCGAGTATGAAAATGTCTTATGTTTAGTTAAACATCATATAAATTTGCATTGTGAAAGAAATAGATTCATTTTTTGTTTGTGTTTTATACATAGTTACGTATTTCATACACTGCTTTCTACCCAAGAGGTTGCTCCATTTACTCTATTTGTAGCCGAGAAGCCAGTATGGATTTTGTACCCACCAAATGCATTTGCTTGAAAGACTTTAAATATCATTGTTTGCTGCCATTTCAAGCACTTGTACTTGAGAGTTCCTTACGCTTTCTCAACAAATCCATTTTGTGCATATCCTATACCCGCTGCACCATGCTTTGAAGGTATTCTATTTAGATCATGTGTGCTTTGTCTTGTTTTTTATGCTTGCATGTATGCCATAGCATTTCCAGCTATAACATCTGACAAAGGTTCCCATAGAATTTCTAGCTATAACATTTTGACAAAGGTCTCCTATGCGTCTATTTTTTCTTTGGTCCACTCTTTCCCAACAGCTGCATTTTTTCTTTAAAAGAAGTATAGACACATTGTAATGATCATTTTCCATGAAGGAATTTTATTTAAATCCTATGTGATTTGTCTTTTTTTTATGCTTGCATGTATGCCACAACATTTCCATCTATAACATCTGACAAAGGTCCCCATAGCATTTCCAACTATAACATTTTGACAAAGGTCTCCTATGCATCTGTTTTTTTCTTTGGTCCACTCTTTCCCAAAAGCGGCATTTTTTCTTTAAGAGAATTTATGAGATGAATTCTTACAATCTAAAGTAGATTCAATGCATTTGATGAATTATTAGAAGGCTGCAACTTGCATACAACCAAAAAAAGATCCCCCACTATGATTATTAGCATTGAATGCATTGAAGATTAAATTTGGTGACCTTGATTTGCAATTGTGATCTCAATTTTACGAAGGTGTCCTTTCTCCCTGTGATTGCATTTTTTTTCCATCTTCTCTTAAAAAGTGCTTTAAATTTCTTTGGTCTTGGTGCTGAGAGTAATGCCTTAGTTTCTATTAGAGAGTAATGTGTCGGTGTCCTTTTCTACGCTTCAACATTATCTATTGGATGCAATAAATGTGGCAATCTGTAAAATTAAAGCTAGCTGTGGTGTTCATTGTACTTATACATTTTAGACAACAATGTGATTATGTTTGGTAGAAAACTCCACTATGCATTTTTCCTTTAAGTGATGTTGCATTTAAGACTGATATCATTATGTTGGACAGTAGTGTGATTGTGTTTGGTGGCATTTGATAGTGATATTATTGCATTGGCCAATGGTATTATTGTTGGGCTTCTTTTTCTCTCTTGTTTTAGTTAACACCCTCATCGAAGTTATTACTTTCAGGCAGCTGCATGCCAAATTGGAGAAGAAAAAGGTCAGTTAATAATTACTTGCTATGATTTTGGGGGCCCACAGTCAGTATTAAACATTGGGAAGATGTGAGAAAAGGTTGTTTGCACATTGGAATGAGAGGCTACAACCTTCGCCAAGAATCTCAAGGAAATTAAAGGAGTGAAGGACATACCAGCTATGATTGTCACAAATGAATGCATACTATAAATTATTTGTTTATGGTTCATAGAGTCTTTTTTCATTGTTGAAATTGCACTTGGAACAAAACTGATTTAATGGATTCATTGAATGCGTGCTAACTGGAGGATCACTGATATTGTTGAAAGGCCATGCTCATACTTGCATTTTCAATTGCAAAGTCAGAATTAATAATTGTAAATCCACTTATTGATGCTTCACTTACATTCAAAATCATTTGAAATTGCTTTATCATTAGAAGTTAATTTAATTAAACAAGCTTGATCCTTGCATGATTTGTCATTTTTATCTTGTAGGATAATGAAGGTAAAGCAAAGAAGGAAAGTGAAAGGATAACGAAGAACAAAGAAGGTAAAAGAAGGGAAACGAAAGGAAGAGAAGTAATGAAGATGATGTTTTGAAAGATTAAAGTCTTTTTAAACACTTTAGTGTTTATTTAAACACTTTTCACGAAATTGGTATCTTTTCTTTCTTAGGACACTAATTTTCATTTGGGTTTAAAAATAATCTTTCAATTTCTTCTAGCAATGGCTAAAATGAACATTAGGAGTGCAACTTACTAGTTTTTTTTCCTTGGATTAACAATTGAACAAAGTATCTCTCACTCATCTTTTGGTGCTTAAAAATAACTCACATTTTTCTTTGTGGATTTAAAAAGAACAAGTGCAACTTTATTTTTCGTGAAGGCTTACTTAAACTAAAGGCATTGAAAAAGGACGTATGCACTTCTCTCACACTTTATAGCAATCTTGAGAATCAAAAGGCTTTTTTCATGACTTTAGAGTGAGACAAAGCAATCACCTCCACACTTCAATTTGGGTTTAAAATTAAACAAGATATTGTGCAAGTGTGAGTGAGGGCATTATCGCGTATATTCGCTCTCTTTGTTGCCATCAAAGATTGATCGAGTTACAGGTTTTGTCTTTACTCACCTTTTTTTTATCTTCGAGGGCCTGCCTTGGGGAAAAAGTACTCACCCAAGGGAATGACTCAACTAGTAACACTCTAAAGCCAAGAGTATTTCCAACCGGTATACAAATGTGGGTATTGGAGTAAATGCCAATATCACGTGGTTGATTCCAACAAGATGGATCTGAAAGGGGACTCTTGCCATATGGGTCAATCTCTATGAATGGAAAGTCCTTACTAGAACCCATGTGTTAGAATTGGCCATAATCCTTTAATCTATTTGTTGGTGCAAGAACAGTCGTTCTCAAGCCGCCCCACACTTTTACGGTCTTTTAGTAGAAATGGAAAACATGCCATGGGAGTTTCATGGGTGTTGATGCTTGGCTGCCCTATATAAGTGAGTGTCATGGAGGGGAGCCAGTGGGGTCAAGCATCTAACCATTTGCTAAAGATAATCGTAGCTGGACTTGTCCAAGTGGGAATCCAAAAAATATTGTCTTACACATCCATAGGGTTGTACTTGTTCTTGGGTTACAAAATGCATTGCTTGATCGAAAACATCTTGAAAAAAAACACTTAACATCATCATCCTAATTTCAAACCCTTTTGGAGACAAATACAATTGACTCAATCCATATGTTATTGCTTTCCCTTGGGATTCACATCCTTAGAGGTTTCTAAACATTGGATTACATCTCAATTTTTCTACTTAAGTAAACAATAGGTAAACCCTTTCCTTAAGTTCATCAAATTTCCACATAACATACTTTGTGGGGTTTGAAGAAATTAAGACATTGGACATCTTAGTTTGAAAACTTAATCAAAGAAAGTTTTTTTGGTAAAATGAAGCCATTAAGCAAATCTAAGAAAAATGAACTTTCATCATGATTCTTGAAAAAGTCCAAAGCGAAGTTCATTGGTTGGAAATATAAAAGTGTATCATTCTTTGGTTATAAAGGTCTCTAGGAAGCATTTGCATGTTCTTCAATACCTAGGTCTAGGAAAACAAAGTGTATTTTTTAGGTTCATCTTAGGATCAAAGAAAATCAAAATCTTTTTCATCCATCCTTCATCCATCAAAACAAAAATCATCTCACCATCACCTTTTGAAGAAATCTTGAAATCATCTTTAATGCTAGGCTTTTTGGAAAAATCAAAATTATCAAAATCCTTGAGACTAAATCCTTGAAAACATTATCAAAACCACCTTTGGCTAGGTATATGTAGATGTATCCTTTTGCATATGCTTAGTCAAAAGTTATCAAATCATCTCATTTAGCTTAGTATATGTAGATGAATCCTTCTTCATATGCTTAGTGAAATTATCATCTTGTTTGGATAGGTGTGGGTAGATGCATCCTTCTCCCTGCACATATTCAAAATTATCATCATTTGAGAAAATTCATCCTTAAGTAATCATCCAACATCTTAGGGTCTTTTTGTTCAAAATAAAAAGCAATCAAAATAAAAATTAAGGACAAATCCCAAATCCAAAATCAAATCAAAATCAAAATCTACAACATATATGAAAGTCCCAAAATCCTAGTATCTCCTTCAAGATTTACCAAAGGATCATAACATCCACATCATTCATCTTTTTGCATCATTATCATATCACCTTTCGATCCTCAAGATATCCTAAAACTTTCCACTTTGAGACATAAAATAAAGATCAATCCAAAGAATCAAGAGATTTATCTCCCATTCTTAAAAATTGATCCTTGTTTTATGGTTCAAACCAGATCTCAATACAAGAAAAGCATGGAAGCCAACAAAGAAACACTCGCTTCAAGTGATTTAAGTTAGAACACTCCTGAAATGAATCTCATGGGGTTTGGAAATCTCACAGTTGACCTTTCGACATCATCGCAAAATACACAAGAGGAAAACCAAGGAGAGGATCTTACCTTTGGAATGTCTCATGAGGAAATAACAAAAATGCTCCAAAATCCAGAAAACCATAAAATCATCAACATCATGATGAGACTTAACCCTTCGTTATACATGCTTGAGCTAGCAAAACAAGGGGCCAAGTTACCTTCAGATTTCAACATGAGTACCATAGTGGAGACATCATTTCCCCCAATCTCATCCACACCCCCATCCCACAATATCACTCAAAACATTCCACAAATCATGACATCTCTTGCTCCAACCCAACCTAACGTTAGTAAGGGAAGTGCATTTCTCAATGCTATTCAAACACACCCCCTTGTTAATAATCAAAACTTGGATGCAAGTACCATCTTGGAACAAAACATACTCAAAAACCCATTACATAAGAATGTTCCTCTCACTTTCCATCATGATCCATCATCAACATTTTTCCACACAACACCTCAAACTTCCCTCCTCACAAATTTGCAAGAGGAAGGAGACATGATCGGACCAGGGGGCATCTTTGACACCAAAACATTTTCACAAGAACTCACACCCCTCACCTTTCCACCTCTTCCACCATTGTCATTATCATCCACACCACTCCTTGGATTAGGGCTTCCCCCCCTACCAACTATCAACCAAACCAACATCCCAAGCATCAATCAAAGCATTATTCCAAATGCTCAAAATTTATCGTCAACATCACAACAACAGACGACAAATGCACAAGCAATTGCAACATCATCAAACACCCCCATAACATCACAAAGCATGGTCTCTCAAGGGCCAATAGCACCACTTATCACTCAAACCACCACATCAACAATACCATCTACCACTCAAATCATTAACATGACATCACCATTCACCACTACCACAAACGCCATTCTGAATCCACCACCACCCCCACCACCAACAACTTCCACCACATCAAGTCAATACAATGCAGCATTGAAAGTTGCTTTTCAAAGGGGATACCAACAAGTGAAAAAACAAAAAGCCATACAACTAGCTGCTCAAGTTGTGCAAGCTTCCCAAGCTGCACAAGTTGTATTACAAGCGCAACAAGTTGCGCAAGCCTAGGCTATATTGCAACAACAATAACAACAAGCCACCCAAGCCGCTCAAGCATTGCAAGCATTACAAGCACAAAAGATAGCTAAAGCACAAGCTTTATTACAACAACAAGTGGCACAAGCACAAGCCCAAGCACAAGCACAACAAGCACAAGCATAGGCACAACTTCTTGCACAAAGACAAACATCGCAATTCCAAGCATATTAGCAAGCAATAAAGCAATATCAAGAACAACAAGAAGCAACATAATTGGCAGCCCAACAACAAGCATTGTTGGAACAACAACAAGCGTTGTTGGAACAACAACAAGCGCAATAGCAAGCACAAATCTTAGCTCAGTAACAACAAGATCAACAACAAGCATTGTTCATACAAAAGCAGGTGGAAGACTACCTCGCTCGGTAAAACATACAGATACCATCGAACAACACACTGACCAACCCACCCATCCAACCCACGATTGAAACACCCCAAAACTCTTTCATCCCACCCCCTGATCCGCAAAATGATGTGACGAAACAAATCAGGTTGCTCTTGCAACAAGTGCTTGATCTTCAATTAGGATGAACAACGAATACACCAAGCAACTTGTGTTCATATCCATTTGATAGGAGCCTAGTGATGAAACCATTCTCCAAGGGATTTGAAATCCCCAAATTTGACAAATATCAAGGAATGAGAAACCCTGAAGATCACATCAGGGAATTCTAGGTTCATTGCATGGAAGTCACATATGACGATACTTATCTGATGCGGCTATTCCCTAGGAGTTTGGCAGGCCATGCTATGGAATGGTTCTCTCACTTACCGTTAGGCATTAGAACATTCCAAGAAATTATAGATGCATTCATAAAAAACTATGCATGCAACATTGCAATGGATGTTAGTCTAGAAGAACTCTCATGTCTGAAACAACGAAAGGGTGAATCATTCGCTTCATTCTTGTAATGATGGCAATCCAAGACCAATCAGAGCAAGTGGACCATTCCAGAAGAACAAGATTATACCATCATACCCAACCTTGAAGGCCACTTGGCATTTCATCTCAAGGTTCAGGGCATCACCACATATGATCAGTTGATCCCCAAGGTGCTCAGCATCGAAAGAGCCCTTATGACTCAACCCACGGAATCAACATCATACCCCGAACAACAAAACAATTTCCCACCATCCAACTACAATGATAAACCTTGCACTTGGGAAAGGAACAAAAATGTTACTAATGATGGTGTCGTAGATGCCAAGGTGGTCATTAGTGCTCCTCACCAAAATCTACCCACACCGCAAATCTAATTTCAACACCAAAACAATCATCACACAACACAACAACCAAACCACAATCTAATAATCAACAATCTCAATGACCAAAGAGGACAACCCCAACGCGACAAGATTTATCCCAAGTGAAAGTACACTACTTTGGGGGAACCATTAGAAGTCATCATGAAAAATTTGATAGACAAAAAACTCATTCAAGCTCCTACCTTTGAAAATTACCAAGAACCGGATGTGAAACCTCCTTGGTGTAATGAGAATCAACTTTGTGAATTCTATAAAATCAAAGGACATACCACAAATAGGTGCATGAGATTGAAAAACATCATTCAAGATCTCATTGATAAAATAATCATAAATGTAGAACAGCCTATAGGAAATCATGATCTTAAGATATACATGAATCTGATGCTGAATCATGGCAACAAAGGGAATAAAAATGATAAATGGAAAGGCACCCACTCAAATGTGAATCGTGTGTATGAAACAGTCATCGCCTCCCTAGATGAAAATTGCATGGTCATCACCATCAAGGGCGCCTATGCTAAAGATTGTGGAGTCACAACAAGAGGCAGAAAAGTAACCATTGTAGGATCATCCCAGCCAAACAAAGCCACTGCATGTAGATCCGTTCCTAATGGCTATAATGTCCTAGATCAACTCAAGAGAACGCCAGTGCAAATATCCATCATGGAGTTGCTAAAAATCTCATCTTCCCATAGGAAAATCCTTGAAGAAGGGTTGGCCTCACCCACTATCCCCATAGATCTTGATGCAGAGCAATTTCAAGCTATGGTCAGAAATATCATTATGCCTAACCTTCTTACATTCTCTGACCAAGATTTCCCCGCTCAACCATCTCACAACTGTGCGCTTCACTTAGAAGTCATAGTACACAAGAGCAAAGGAAAAAGGGTCTTGGTGGATGGAGGTGTGGGTTTAAATATTTGTTCTCTCAACCTCATCAAACAATTGAAAATCCCAGAGGACTCTATTGACAAAGGAAAAGTGGTGCAGGAGCACCTGCCAAAGTGCCACACAAGCAAGCTTATTTTTGAAGTTTTGGTTTAAAATTTTTTTTGTTGTTTTGGTTTGGTCTTGTGCATCATATTATTGATGGTTGTGGACCTTGTTTATTGAGGTTAGGAGTTGAATAAAGTTGGGTATCCTTTTATGGTTGTTTTCCTAAGTTTTAGCAAGAGTTGGAAAACACACTGTGTTTTCAAACAGCATGGTTTTTGCCATTCTTGGGCTTGGTAAAGTAAACCTAACTAATTCCTTGCATTGTAAAAGAAACCTCTCAAAATTTGAAGGGGGTTGGATGCTTTTTAAGGTGGCAGTTTCATGTGAATGGGAAGACAACAGTGATTTTTGGGGAATAAAATACAGATTTCTATTCTTGCATCTAAAACAGCAGATTGGATGAATTAAATAAAGCATTTTTGTTGTTTACTGGCATGTAAAGAATCTTTCTTGAATATGTGTTTGGTCATTGTAGATAGTGTTCCCATTGTTTTCTATTTTTCTTGTAAATTCAGTGTCTTTTCTTTAATTTAGTTATGACTGGTAAATGGAATAAAAATGGGGCCTTAGCCCACACTCCCATTGTACCAAGAAGCATGGGAACATGAGGAATGTGGCTAAGGCCCTTTATTGTATATAGGTTAGCATTAGGAATTGGTAGGAGTTCATTTAGCATGCCAAAGGTCTATTCCTAGGCGAGCAGACCATGCCCGGTTAGGAAAGACTCAGCAAAAGCATTTCCAAAGGTGTAGGGGTGACTAACCACTAGAAACCTAGGGAGTGAGAAGATTGTTGGAGACCTTACAAAGGTCTGACAGGTGGTAGGAGTCATTATCAAATCATTTGGCAGCTAGAGAAAGAGGACAGTCCTTTGTGTGTCCAAGAAGAGGCTTAAAAGGCCCTAAATTTCTCAAGACAGAGATAGCCCTGTGTATGGCCTGAGAAGGTTAGAAACCAAAAGAATCTTGAAATGCTCCAAATTTTAGCCAAGGTTCCTTCTTTGAAGTTGTGGTGTTCATCGGGCAGGGAGGAGTATTAAGCATTTGTTTTGTTTGAGGAGACCTAATTCTAGTAGCCTTCCCAAACCCTCAACTACAGTTTAAGGAAAGCAATAGAAGAATGGAGTTTTGTGCTTGTGTAAGAACCTTACCTTGACTATTTTAAAGCCTTGAAAACCCATGCACACCCCTATATGCGAGTTGGGAAACGTTAGAAGTTTACTAGTCTTTATAAGAGCTAAGGGCTAGATTGAGTGTATGAGGAAAAGCACCAAGAACTCATTGGTGGCAGCAAACTAGAAGATAAGCACCAAGAACTATTTAGCAGCAGCAAACTGGAATTGATAGTAGGGTTGGCAAGTGACGAGGGGTGCATAATAACCTTTAGGACCTATAGGTTGAATGGTGGAGTGAAACACCAAGGGATTATCTATTGGAGACCTAGAGCATTGAGATTGTGATTATCTCAATCCAACCCTTGTTCTATTAGGAAAGGCATCACAATAAGAGCATATGACGATCAAGAAAGAGTGTCCCAAGGCATGATCAAACTCCCTATTCAAGTAGGGTTGACTCTCATGGAAACCACTTCTCAGGTCTTGGACATTGACCTACCATATAACATCCTTTTGGGACGTCCATGGATTCATACAATGAAAGTAGTAGCATCTACTTTCCATCAGTGTGTGAAATTCACACATGAGGGACAAGAGGTCACCATTCACAAAGATCCTGAACCTTTCTCATATTGCAAAAAGCTTGAAGAAAAGTATTACAAAATCCCCAAGTACCAAAAAATGATGAGGGCCCATCCACACCATACATCGATCCCACCACCCTCGCATCCACTTATGTGACAAAGACACCCACCACTCCCACCATTCCCACCATCTCCTACATCAAGCTCATCATCAAGGATGACGGTTGTGGAAGCTACAAGCTCCCTAACAATGCTTTTGTGGTAGGAGAGTTACCACAATCTCCTAGATCATGGGGACATCCACAAGATAATCAAGCTTTCACATCACAAACGTCTCCTTAAGACTATCCAAAATTCACAAGCTGTGGAGACCTTGGCCAGGAGGTTATTGAGGAAGATCCATCACATATGCTATATCGAGATGAAAGACTAGTATCGGAACTACCAATGGATAACGGAAGCAAAGGTCTGCAAATGATGCTCGCAATGGGATACGACAAAAATCAAAGACTAGGACAAAACGATAATGGGCTCATAATAAGTCCTCCTGCTAGAATGGTTAATATTCCTCCTTAGCCAACCGTAGGAGAAGTACGCTTGCCAATATCCACAGTTAGAGACACATAACTTTATAACTGACATTTATAATAGTAGCGATGATGAGGATACCATGACCAATCTACCTAGGTTATTTTAGGATACCGCCCTTTGCATGATTAACACCCTCTCCTTTGAAACAAACCATCAAAATCATGAGATCCACTTAGTATATCCCCAACTCATCGACTACGACCAATGAGGACCACCAGTTCTTGATACATTCAAAAATGATGAGGAACTCTTAGAATTCATGGGACTACGGGATAACATTATAGATGGGGATCACAAAGTAGGGTTTATAATAGAGTTGGACACACATGCCTATTATGGGGAAACGATTGAATCCTTCAGTCGCAAAAGTGAGAAATTAAGAATAATATCCAGGTCCTTGAGTGAAAACCACACTGTGGCACTCTCTGACAAGAAAAAAGTAAAAAGAAAGGGTGCATCAATAGTGAAAACCTCTCTGAGGCACCCAAGGATGGGGGATTCAATCTTCCTTTAAGAGCTATTCATCAGGAAAAGTCAGCAGTCTTGGCAGAAAAATGCAATCTGGTCAACCTAGGAATAGAGGAGACCCTGCATATCACATTCTATGTGGAATCACTACTATCAGAAGAGCAAGAGCTCCTAGCAGCCTTCTTAAGGAAAATATAGATAAAATTCACATGGAGTTATGCTGACATGCCAGGACTTGATCCAAAGACCGTGGTTCACCACCTAGCAGTATATCCAGAAGCAAAGCCTGTTAGACAAAATCTTCAAAAAATGCATCCTCAGATCACCTTATTGGTCAAAATGGAGCTTAAAAAGTTATTAGATGCAAAATTCATCCAACCAATAGGTTATCTAGAATGGGTATCAAACTTGGTACCTGTTTCAAAACCTGATGGAGCCATTAGAATCTGCACAGACTTTAGAGACTTGAACAAAGCATGTCCAAAAGATGACTTCTCGCTTCTGAATATCGACATGATAGTAGATATGATAGCAAGACATGAGATGCTATCACTAATGGATGGATTTTTAGGATACAATCAAATCATGATAGCAAAAGAGGATCAACATAAGACAACTTTCACTTGTCCATGGGGGACTTACTACTGGAACATGATGCCATTCGGCCTAAAGAACACAAGAGCAACATACCAAAGGGCCGTGACATTGATATTCCACGACATGATCCATAAGACGGTCGAAGACTATGTTGACAACATTCTAGCTAAGTCCAGAACAAGAAAAGATCACATAGTAACCCTAGGTGCCATCTTTGATAGACTGGAGGAGTACAAGGTTAGACTAAACCCAAAGAAGTGCATCTTCGGCATACAATCTGGGAAGCTCCTAGGATATATAGTGTCAATGAGGGGTATCAAGGTGGATCCAGCAAAAGTAAAAGCAATCCTCGAGATGGAGGCACTGGAAACACTAAAGCAATTGAGAGGTCTACAAGGCAAACTCCAATCCATCTGATGATTCATAGCACAACTGGCAGAAAAACAAAACCCATACTCTCACCTACTCCACAAGGGAGTAGTGTACAAATGGGATAGCAAGTGTGAAGATTCATTTAACAAAATCAAGGAATACCTACTGACACCACTAGTCTTAATGCCACCCATCCCAAAGAAACCATTGATCTTATATGTATTAGCAACAGCAGCAGCCCTTAGAGCTCTCCTAGCTCAAGATGACGAAAATGGAACAAAAAGGGCTATCTACTATATCAACAGAACAATGGTTGGGCATGAGCTAAACTTTTCATTCATCGAGAAAGCATGCCTCGCAGTAGTGTTTCCATCACAAAAATTCAGACATTACATGTTGGCACACAAGATAAAGCTCATTGCCAAAATTGATCCTCTCAAGTATCTACTATCAAAGGCAATGCTCACAGGAAGAATGGAAAAATGGGTGATGATATTATCATAATATGACATTGAATATGTGGAGAGGAAAACAATCAAAGGCCAAGTCATCGCAGATCAATTAGCAAAAGCACCAATCTATACAGAGAACCCTCTTGTCTCAAAGTTTCTAGATGAATCCATTTTCAACCTCAACATAGATGACCACTGGAAACTATACTTCGATGGCTCATACACACAACATGGATCAGGAGCTGGTGTCTTCTTCATCACCCCATAAGGGGATTGCATACCAAGGTCATACAAACTGGCATTTCCTTGCACCAATAACATCACAGAATACGAGGCTTTGACTATAGGTCTAAGGATAGCAATGCAATGGAACATCATAGCTCTCAAAGTGTACGAAGACTCTCAATTAATCATAAATCAAGTGAACGATGAATATTATACTAAGGATGACAAGCTCACTCCATACAAGAAATTGGTGGTGACTCTCAAAGAATCCTTCATCAAAATTACATTTGAGCAGATTCCTAGAACCAACAACAGAGCAGCAGATACCATGGCAATAATTGGGTCCCTATTAGACATCCCTCACAACGTTCCAAAATATGAATTCCTGATTGAGTAGCTTCTCGTTCCTGCATTCGAGGTACCAGAATCAGAATATGTGTGCAAAATTGTTGGTCCTGGCGATCCTTGGTATCATGACATTTACACATACCTTCAAATAGGAGTCATACCCATCGACCTACCATCAAACTTAAAACAAACCTTTGTTAAAAAGGCATCCATATTTGTCATCCTAGGTGATACCCTATACCGTAGAAGCATAGAAGGTACCTTACTATGCTACTTAAATGCTGAGGAGGCATTAACTGCTCTAACTGAAGTACACAACAGTATCTGTGGTTCACACTCAAGTGGAATGAGCATACCTAAGAAATTGCTGATGATGGGGTATTATTGGCCCACAATGGAACGAGAAGCACATGACTATGCCAGAAGGTGTCTACAATGTCAGTAACATGGGGACCTCATCCATGCTCCAACTCAAGAGCTTCATCCTATCGTCACACCATGGCCCTTTTCACAGTGGGGATTCGATCTCATTGGGAAAATCACACCTACTTCATCTAACGGCCACAAATTTATCATAACCGCAACAGAGTACTTTACTAAGTGGGTGGAAGCCATATCCATGACATACATAACTGGGAAGCAAATTTCAAAGTTCATCCTGAACTATCTCATTTTCCGATATGGTGTCCCACAAGTCATTATCTTAGATAATGGGACACCATTCAAAAATCAAAATGTCTGCGACTTGTGTGAGAAATTCAAAATCCAACATCGTTTCTCCACCCCATACTATCCCCAAGGAAATAGCCAAGCAAAAGCTACAAACAAAACCATTCTGAAAATCCTCAAGAAAACAATCAATACATAGGTCGTGATTGGCACTTACAGCTTAATCCCGCCCTCTGAGCCTATCGAACCAGTATCCGCACACCCACCAGTGCCACCCCTTTCTCCCTGGTCTATGGATCAGAAGCGGTTTTCCCCATTGAGATTGAGCTCCCATCCCTCAGGATATCATTGCAAAACCTCATCACAGATAAAGAGTATCGGGTATCAAGACTAAATGAGCTAGAGCTATTGGATGAGAGATGTATAGATGCCTTAAATCATTTGCAAGTCTATCAGAATAGACTCAAAAGGAGCTACAATAAAAAATCAGAAGTAGGACGTTCGAAGTCAGAGAACTGGTATTAAAAGAGAATTAGAAGAATGTCCCAAACCCAAGCAACAAAGGCAAGTTTGAACCCAATTGGTTGGGACCATTTGTCATAACAGCAAGTTACAAATCAGGGGCATATCAGCTATCAATGCCCGAAGGCGAACCTCTACAAGAGCCCATGAATAACTCTCATCTCAAAAAGTTTTATGCCTAAATCTTTCAAGGTATAGAACCAAAAAATCCAAAAAATCAGAAAATGTCCTAAAAAAATGGCTACTTTGGCGAAAACCTTGCAAACAGCCGTCTTGGTAACAACAAAAAAATCAAAAAAGCAAAAAATCTAGAAAAATCAGAAAAAGGATTGGAAATAGTAAGAAAATAAATCGTCCTCTAGTGAAAACCACTTTGGTGGCACTTTGGGCAAATACCTTGGTGAAAACCTGGCAAACAGGCGCCTTGCATTAATAAGCACTTTCCATCCACCAGGATCTTTACAGATTGTTCTGCATCATCCATCCATTACACTTCCATCATCCATCACATTGATATCTCCATCCATCACTCATCCACTCGCATCCGCACAATAGCTTTGTCCTATTTTCATATCATGATCCCTCCTAGTACTACTCAGCCCATCCTCAAGGTCAGTTTGTCTTGCCTTTATCAGAGTAGTCTATTGCATATGCTGGGGGCACATTCTCATTGTATCAGATTCATGTATATTCTTAAAGTTCTAAAAATCAGAAAATCTAAAAACATCATAAAATTAAAAAATCCAAAAACATTCAAAACATGTCGAAAAATCCAAAAATAGGTCAAAAAGTCATTCAAAAAGTCAAAAAATAGAGTCGTATAGTAGAACTCATCATCTCTGAGCTTAAACATAGCCAAGGTTGATCTTTGATCATCCCCCAAGACACTTAGGTCAGTCCTTTAGGAGTCTGTCATAATAAGCTGACAATTCATCATGTATATCTTCATCTGTAAATCGGTCAACTTGTCAGTCGAACTATGTGGTCTCTGCGTGTATAACGTAGGCAAGGCTAATATATTAATCAACCCCAGAGGCCCCTAGGATAGGTCCTTAGGTTAGTCTCTTGGTCAAAATCTCAGAAAACCCCAAAAACATTGGAAAATCAAAAATCAAAACATTTGAAATTCTCAAAAAATACCAAAAACAGCCTCAAAACATTGCAAAACATCAAAAATATCCAAGTATTTGAAAAAATTCATCCACCTCATCTCGCTTGCACCCGCAATAACACCATCCATAATAAACTAATCGTCATCCTCAACCTTTGGTGAAACAGTTAGAAACAAGTCTAGCAGGTTAAAAGTGAAAACTCAAAAACGTCAAGTCTCAAGTCTAAGTCAGTATGTAAACAAGTTGGTCAATTCTTTGTGTCAATAGATATTCCATCATCCAAATAACCCCATATCAATCATCTGATAACATCATGTCCTAGGATGAATCCTTCCTACAATGGGCATTATTTATCAGAAAGAACACTTTGGATAAACGAGATGACGTGTCGTCATCCACTAACATGTCCTAGGATGAATCCTTCCTACAATGGGCATTATCTTTTGGAACTAGTTTCGGTTCTTATCCTTAAAAAACACATTCCCTTTTGGTTAGCAGTATTGAAGAACATCAACTTGTTTGTGTGCTTTGTTTTTTTCTTTTGACTTATCTTATTGTGCTCAGTCCAAGGACCTCTCGATGATATCTGAATGAAGGATTTAGAGAGGTAGGAATGGGGAAACGATTATTATCCTTTTGTCTACTGTGCTTGTTGGACGTTCTTGTAAAATAACCTCGGCGAATACTTGCTTTGTTAGATATGTATAGAGGATGTTTTGGACAGCTTGTTAACTATTGCATTGATTGGTTATACCTTTCTATGTTTTGGTCTGAGATGTTTGAAACTTCTAAAGTGCATCCTAGCAAGGTTTTCATATGTTAGGTGTGAACAAGAATACTCCTATCTATCTGTCAAGTCAAAGTCCATCACACTAAGTACAACGCCATCTTGGTCCTTTATACCTTGATGCATTGTACTTATGCATGTTATCAAACATAAGGTAATTGACTTTGAAAATCCCAATCCTTGATAAGAAAATCATCCATCTATCATCATCATTTCTCATCATCATCTCTCATTAAGTTGCCTTGGATCCTCTTGTCATCATCTAATGTCTTCTATTTTGCACTAACATCACATCATAAACAGTTAATCATCATCAATAGTGCATCCATCTTGCATCCACAAACCGTCAGCATACCAAATATCATTCATATCATACATAATAGGAAACATCGATCATTTCACATGCATTGTATTTGCACTATCATCATAATATAGATCTGTTAGTCTAAGCATCTGCATAAAACATCTATTACATAATCATATAGGCATTATCGCATCATCATCTCATTTGCATCATCATCACAATCATCCATACCATCCATTTTGAACCTCTTTATTCTGAGATCGACGCTCAAATGGAATCTTTTTGCTCGATCTCTCGAGGTGGCAATGGACTAATGTACTTTCCGCTGGGGCAACCGAAAAAATCAAAAAAAAATTGAATTTTGTTTGCGGCAAGTTTATTCTTTGAACCAATGCAACAAGTACATTGCTTCAAAGAGGGGCAAAATGTAGACATGTAAAATTAACATTATGCACTTAGTTCATATTCATCTGCTCATTAAATAAATCAAACTCAGCAAATCCATTCACCAAGTAAATTAGGACTATTTAATTCATTCCTAAGGTTATCCATTTAAATTAAATAAATCAAAGTCTCACATCCACCTTTTAATTAAATAAACCAAACTTTATTTAATTAAATCTCCAAATGCATATTCCATCCCTTTCGATTTAAATAAATCCAAATATTCAAGTCAAAAGGGTCAAAACATCCTAATCATCATTAAGCTAATCTAATCTTGATTTACCTAACCTAACCACCCATCACATCCTCTAGCTTTTCCCACTTGCACAAATAAATCAATTTATTGATTTATTAAAATCATTATTTTCTTTCAACTTGGCATAAAAATGGAATATTCCCTCAACTTTGAAAATGAAGACAAGTTGACTTGTCCCTTCCAACATTGCATTAACTTCTCATTTTCATGTCCCCCTCTCAACATTTATTTCACAAATTTGAATTTGAATCTCCCTCTCTTGGGTACATTGGCCAAAACCTACACATTCCTCAACCTATGACAAGTTGACAAGTGACCTCATCTCATTTGTCCAATCTTTATCCCACATTGCTATCTTATGAGCATTCTTCCAATTTGAAAATCTTTAAATAGAGGGTTTATTCTTCATCAAATCCATCTACATCTTCATGCAAAGTTACTCTCTCGAATTGAGAACTAATTTTTCTCATCATATTGCATTGCATCATTTAAGTTTTAGCAAGGATTGGGAAAGGGTCATTGGCACATTTGACACCAATCCAATATGGAATAGGTATAGATCATGTTTTCTTCATTCATTTTTTTAATAAATTTTTTTATTGATGCATGATGTTTTATTCCATAGAAGTGTTTGTAGGTATGCAAAGCTTGAACTAACTCATTTAATGTGTAGTTGAAGTTTAAGTGTTTGCAGATTTGCAGAGCTTCAATGGGTATGTGTAGGGTATGTGGCTGACAACCTTTTTTTTTACCCAAAATTGATGAAATGAAAAGGGTTTTTAAAGGATATTTTTAGCTTTCCACCAATATAAATTATGCTTTACTTTGAATTTAATAAATAATTATTATTCACTTTTTATTTGAATTACGACTAAAGTCTTGATTGATAGGCTGATTGAAAAACATCTATAGCTTTCAAACTGTATCACATATTTTGAATCTGAAACATGTGTCACATTCTATGCTTCACATACTATAGGATTAAGAAAAAATGAATTTCATGAATTTTTTACCAAGTTAAGGTGGTCAGACATATGAGTTTTTATATTTTTAAAAGTAAAAATTATAATTAAATATTTACTTGGAAAAAAATTACAAAAGAATATGCATCACATCGAGACATGAGTCCTCTACTTATATCTAAAATTTTATAAAAAAAAATTATCATTTTATTGTGGTTAGGGTATTGGACATACACCTACTTATTTTTCCCTGAAATTTAAGTACTACTACATTGAAATTTCAAATTTTCACCAAATAGATTTTAAAAAATAAATAAATCTAGTACTTTAGAAACTATATTCAATTTGCTACAGATTCTATTCTTACATATTTTTGAAATAATATAGATAACTTATTCAAATTTTTACATCAAGTTTCCTAACTCTAATTTTTTTGAGTTTTTTGCCACTTAAGGGCCTATTTTTTCCATGATGATCCTGCACATACCCCACAAAAGAATTGAAGTCAATTTATTGAGCTTCATATTTATCTATACAATGAAGAAACTTTATGAGGTCACTATCATCATTGAAAACTTGCTAGCTATATGTATTGTCAGGGATGACATGCCTTGTTTTAAATTCAACTTGAGATACCCCAGCCAAGGTGATATATATCATCTCTTCTTAGGGCTACATTAGCTAAAAAGTATGCCATTATGTTTTTTGATCTGTCTATCCATTCAATGGAGAGAGAATCAAATAATTCAATCATATCCTATACAAAATTCCTATATTGTTTCAACCTTTTGTGTTTTGTAGCATATCTTGACCTAACTTGTGAAATAATCAATTCAGAATCTCCTAGAACAGTTGGCAATTTGATCTTATGTTTAACAACCATATTTAAAAAAATTAGCAAGGTTTCATATTCTGCTATATTGTTTGTACATTCAAATGCTAGCAAAAATGAATATTTGAATGTAGTCCCTTTAGGTGAAATAAACACTATCCTTGCTACATTGCCTTCTTGACTACATGCTCCATTGAAATACATCTTCCACACACCATCATGATTCTTAGAAACATGTTTTTCAATTGGATTAGTATTGACTAGTTCAAGCTAGGATGGTTCTACTATGAAACTCTCTAAATCCACATCACAAAAAAATTTCAGTTGGTCTTGAGGCAGATAGTGTACAATTTAATTCATCCTTGGTTCCCTGTATAACTTGACCTCTTGACCATTTACTGGTATTGTAGCATAAGATAGGTCAAATTGCACATTTCCTCCTACTGATGTATCCACTGTCTTGAAAAAAGCATTCCAAAATGAGGAGTATTGATCACAGTTATATCTATATTATAGATTCCTTGTGGATAAGTAGCTAATTTTACTTCAACATCTTTCATAACTCCCACCACTGTGATAGGCCTACTATCCATAGCATAGCACTTCCCACCATTAGCATCCACCCACATACCTAATTTTTTCATGACTCCAACTGGCATAATGTTGATGGTAGTACCTGAGTCTATCATACAATTCCTTATCAACTTGTTATTTATGAGTAATGTGGTAAAGAATGGATCAACTTGTGGAGGATTTATCAATGCATCACCTAGACAAACCTCTGGAAAATTTACCTTTTCTTGTTTATTATTGATCTTAGTAGTCCCCTTATTCTCAGAGTTTGTATTTTTGTCATCCCCATTAGATATTAACTAAATGGCATTATCCCTATACTCCTTAATTTTCATCATTTCAAGTAGTGGGACAAACATTTTTACCTGGGATAGAGCTTGAGTGAAGTCAAAAGAAGCACCTTCTATTTTGATCATTTTCTTCTGCTCCAATGAATCTCCTTTAGTTTCCTCCTCTTCTTTTTTGCTTGTTTGATCAAACTTCTTCTTGTCCTTATGTAACTCCTTGTTTTCCTCCTTATGAACTTTATTTTGTTCATTTTTATTAGGCTGCTTATTTTTTGTTTTCTTCAAAGCTCTTTGTGTTTTATCCTTCACAAATATTCCTCTTGGAACATCATCACCTTCATTTACTATTTTGTTCCTCAACCAATACTTTTTTTTTACCTACTCCACTGCAGCAATAGTTAACTTCTTAATCTCTTCTTTAGTCGGTCTTCTTATATTGCATTGAGGTGGTGCACCAGGAGAGTATTGTTCATCATTGCTTTCTTCAGAATCATAAAATACTTGTTGTTCTGCCATATGTATATTGTATTTCTGGTTAAGAACATCATATTCATAGCCTTCTTCCTCTGAAGATGAATATTTTTTCTCTATAGGATGAAGGGTGTGGGAAGTTAAATAAATTGTATGATCCCTTTCTTCATTTTCTACCAGCATCTCTTCTTCTTGCAATGATTGAGCAACAATGCAATGATTAGGGGAGTGTGGCAAGTCACATAATTGACACTAAGGATTATTGTTTACCATGTATGCTCCTCTCTTCTTTAAAGGATCAAGAGTATCTTTATTCTTAGGCCTATCCATCACATGCTTTCCATCTTTCTAGTTTGTATTGTAAGGCTTGTCATGCAACCTGGAACTTTTATTTTTGTATGTATTTTCTTACCTGTGCTGAGGATTGTTGAATTGTTGGGGGACCCTAGGATTATCTCTCTTACTTATCATCCCAATAGCTTTTCTATTATTTTCAATAGTCAATGCTATTTTTTGAGCTTTAGCTAAATTTATGGGGCACCTATTTCTAAGCTCATATCCTGTCTTTCAATCAAAATATTTTAGATAAATATTTAATGTTGCAAGGTTTGCCAATTTGGATCCAGGTGGTATCTTATTATGCAATTTAGAGAATCTTTGGTTGAAGTCATAGACTGACTCATTCTGATATTTCTGGATGTTAATCAATTCATACAAGGAAAATTCTGGTGCACATTGGTTCCCATACTGCTCAAGGAACTGATCATAGAACTCTTGAATTGAATCAATAGAAGTTGTTGGTAAACAGTTAAACCAATCTCTTACTTCTTCAATTAATGACATCATAAATAAATTTCATTTGTACATCTTCATACTGCATATCCAAGTCTTGAATAAAAGAATTAAAATTCCTTAAGTGTTCCTTAGCTGTGATTGCACTACTTCCTGTGAATTTTGGAACAAGACATCTCCAACTGCTATCCATAGGGTAAGGATATATTTGGAATCTTGTTAAGTCAAACTGCCTAATCATGGTTGTGTAATGCTGAGGAGGTGCGTTCTGAGGGTAATGATATTGGTATATAATGGATTGTTATATTGTGCATGAGGTGGTGGCATATATTCTTGGCCATGGGGTGGTTGAGCATTCAGGTGTTGTGATGGATTTTTAGGTGGAATATTTGGTTGTCTGTATTGATTCCCTGATTGATTTTGTTGTACTTTTGGTGGATTTGAAGGTCCTGCATTATTATTCCCTTTCCTATGAGGTGGCACATATTTAGGGAGGTTAGCCATCTAAGCATTGATTTGCGCTTTCTGCAACTTTAAATCTTGGAGCTCTTTTATTGATTGGAGCCTCATCTGTTCATATTTTGATTTTGCTCTTTCCACTTCTTCTCTTTCATATTCCAAGTGTGCATCTAATTCTTCCTGAGACATGAATTCATAATTTTCTTCATGGGCTACATTATTAATAGGCTCATTATGATTTCCTTCCATTCTATGATCATATTCATGTTGATTCCTAACTCTTTCAGCCTCAAGTTTAGCCATGAATTCTTCATCTTTCTTAGGATCTGGATGATAGATGGGATTTATTTTTTCTTCAAGTGTGTGAGGTTTTCTTACTGAGCTATTTTAATTTGTCATGCACATGTCATTAGATGCCTTCTTACCCTTATCATTCTTATGTGTCCATTTATTGTTGTCACTAGGACCTCCTTTATATAGGGACCTTATGCCTTGCATTGTTTGACCTTTAGAACTTATTCCTTCTGATGTGTATTATATATTGATTCATATTCACCACTCACTTATACAAAAGTGGGAAAATTATATAACTTCTTATTCCTAGCAGAGTCTGTGTAGGATTTTTGACTCTATGAAAAAGGCCTTGACTCTTATTTGACTCCCTAGTAGAGTTTCCAAACTATTAGGTCTCAAAAATGATGGTTTGAAACCACAAGAGATTGCCAAGATCTTGATATGTTTTTGGCTAATGTACAAGGCCAAATGATGGATTTGAACCTTCTTCTCTTCAGGCTCTACCAGGCCTAGGCAGGTATACCTATGCGAATGAGGCAGACTTAAATTGTATATATCCTACTTAAGCAATCTATCCACAATGGCAGTTGGAAGTGGAGAGATGCAGACTTATTTGGTGTAAATTGTATAAGCAATATCAAGTTATGAAGTTTACGGATATGTTCAGTTAACAGATTTAAAAAATAAAATGGAAGAAACTAAATGATGAAATGTATGAGACCAATGCCTTGTTGGGTATATGGAGTTAAATGAAAGCCTGAGATAAGTGGTTATATTTGGAAAAAATTCTAACTGTTTGGCATACCAGTATTTTTTTATAACTTGTATAAACATGCAAGAATTTAATTACCATATTCTTCTTAGTGATCCAAATGACCCTTCCAAATTACTGTGAATGAGTAAGAGGATTTAATCTTTGCTTGAAAGAACAAGTTAATCATAACACATGAATGCAACAAAGGTGCATTGATAAATTGAGTATATACTTGATATATCAATTTAAATAATAGAGAAATATCAACATTGGAGACAAACTGATAATATCTTCAATTAATTCAAAAAATAATTGATACAAACATAATGCCACCAAATCAAATATTTTTCACTAACTTCTCCAAAATTTATACATACGTCTTGGTCTTTTGTGATGTAAACATTGTAGCTATCCCTATTCACCTATTTTATTATATCTAATCTCCTATCCATTTTGGTCTTGGTCTCTCGTATTTATATGAGAGGCAACAAGCTTCAGACCAAAGGTTGCATCTTTTGGTAACAAAACATAATTTATGAAATTAAGCATAACTGAAATAACTAAAACAAACATATATTCTAATCTAAGATCTATGCAAAGCTTTTACTTTATGAATATTCTCCCTTCATGATGTTGTTGATCAGTCTTCATCTGAGCCCAGATAATTCTCCAGCCATTTTCTTATTGTTAGATCATTTGACCACTTGAATTCTTGAGCAGTAGTAAGATTGGTGAGATGAATTTTCCATCTATTATCGAGCAAGTTCTTAACATCTACCACAAATTTCATGTATCCATTGTCCAATATCATAATTCCATCAAGTAAAGTATGAAACATGTCAAGGCTCATATCCCCATCACTTTGTATGTGTGTCAGGCACTGAGAAACCATTTGATCAAACTCATTCTTCCATTCATCCACACCTTTTATTTGATTATCATCTTTAATGACTAAAGGGCTGAAAGTGTGCTTTATAGAGTCAAATGCATTTCTTCTACTTTCCACTTTCTTCTTCATATCAGTCAAATACTTGTGCTCCTCAATCACTTCCATTACCATTTCCTAAGTTGGTTTTAGCCTGGGAGGGTCATCTAGATCCCTTTATGTTGCCTTGCATAGAGTAGAAATTTAGAATGTGATAAGTGGGTTGCCACCACTTTTGGAGTTCCTCCAGGATAGGGGAATTAACATTTATCTACCCCAAAGCTTTAACCATATTTCTAAAGCTCTCATGTACCCCACCCATCTTTTCCATCAATATCTTCATTCTAGGCTCCAATATTTTCCTCAGAGTATCCAAGATGCGACGCTTGACATATTCCATATTGGGCTTCTTCAAATAATCAATTTCATTTTTCATCTGTTGAATCTATGGGTCTTCAGCTTGAATAGGTGGATGATAAACAACTATCTCTTCTCCCCTTACTATTGTTGCTTAATGTAATTGTTGTTTCAACTTGACATTTTCAATGAAAAATTTATTAACTTCACCATTTGACAACTTCAACCTTTTCTCATATTCAGTTATTTTCTTCTCCATGTTTTCCACCACATCCTTGGTGAACATTGTTGAATGCATAGTTATGGTAGCAACCTCTATTGTAGTTGTATCCTTCATTTTCCTCACCATGGCTAACCCTCTCATCTCTTATACCACATCCAAGAGTCCAGTATTCCTTGTACTCTTTTGCTTCGTCTATAGGGAAAGGGTTTGAGTGGTAGGGTTATACCCTGTTCCTGATACACCTTCCTCTGAATCAAATTTTTCAACCAACATTGGATCGACTTGTGATCTAGTTTGGTCCAAAAGAAACACCTTGGACAACTCCATTCCTAGTATGATCAACATATCACTTTAAATAACTAATTCTCTTGCTTCCTAAGGAGTAACATTGATATTATCAATGTTTAATTCGACCAATGTTTGGGCTTGAATCTCAACCTATTTTGAATAATTGGCTCCTATGAGATTGATCTTTAACCTCTCATCAAACTGCTTCATTTTCATTTTGATCCAAAAATATTTAAACTCACTTGTATGAATGAAATTTTCATTCTCCATAAATCTTCGAGAGGAAACCACTCTCTCATCATCCCGAATCTCATCTGTAGCTTCTTCTGATATCCTTATCTTAGGATCATGGGGCTCCTGAATTTTCTACTACTTTGCTACCTCTTTCATCTCTGTTAAAGTCAATACTACTTCATGTTCCTCATCACTCAAGCCATAATCAACTAATAACTCAACTTTTTGCTTCTTGGCTGGGGGTTCATCTATGGGAGATGGAGGGGATGGATGTATTGGTGACGAGGGTGGTGTATGAGATGTGGATGCTTCTTGTGATGGTTGTTGGTATGGTTTTTGGGGTGTAGGAAATGGAACCAATGCTTCAACTTAAGCCATTTTATAAAATTCATCAAAATTTCCAAGGACCAACTGCATCCTTTTTAGAAGATCAGGTTCATCAGCAAAGAACCCTTTGAAATTCTTATTCTTCTCCTTCTTTTTCTCTTTCCATTTCTTCATTATTATCCATCTCCTTCTTGTCTAAAACACATCAACAAAATATACTAAATTCCTTATCACATCTTCTTCAGGGTCAAAAGCATGAGACATGGCCCTTTTGGTAAGAAAAGTCCTTATGATCATATTAATGTAACCCTCTGGGTCACATATTATTTCTTTCTTGGACTTGAGGGGATAATTAACCCTCATGAATCTTTGCAACTCCTCAAGCATATCTGATCCAATAACTAGCTCTTCAAACACTATTAGATCAGGCAAGAATGTGCCTTTTCTCTGATTTCTCATTAGATCATGCTCCATCCAGAGCATTTTCCACATGATGTCCCAAAAACATATTGTGGTAGGTACAAATTTTGGTAAAATGTGAGGTGCGTGATCACAACCATATACCTTGATGGTAGTATGTTGTGGCATTAGAAACCAATTAACATAATTATGTGTGAAGCCCTAGTCTGGCTTGTACTGCATTGGCCTCATGACCTCCATCAAAGATTGTGGCAATCTTGGTATTGAAAAACCAAGAGCATAAATTATTCTAACAAAATCACCCCTAAACACAACCAAATCACATTCATTGCACCTATTGTCCCATACGTAGCACCATTTCTATACAAGGAGTTTAACTTCATTCTCTTGTGTGCACAAATTCATCCTTTTAGTCCATTTCATTTCATTCTTATACAAAATCAAATGACATAATAAATAATACTTTGTAAAAAGACATGGAAGCCTTACCCTCCCTCACCTGCAGCAATCCTGCATGAATTTGTTCTTCAATCACAAAAGAAAAATCAAATTCAACATTTGATTCTAGATGTTGAATGATCATAGCCATCCTCATCAACCCTACTGACATGTTATCCTCTATATCTATCCCAAGAACCTGACACAATGCATGGTATGTATTCTTGAAGTAGACCTAAAAATTAGACACTGGGAAGGCTCTACTCTTGAGGAGGGGATGGAAAGTATCATGTTGTTATCACCCCTTTTGATGTGCAAGGGGAGATCATCACTCCTATAACTTCTCCTTAATCTTTTGTATTCTTGTTCTAACTTCCCCAGATTCACTTTTGTAACAGCTTGTTTGTTCAGGTTGAAACACTTAATTATGGCTTCTCTTGAAACATCTACCAAACATCCACCATTTGGGAGCCTGACAATTTTTGTTGGGGCATGGTATCTATTGGCCAGAGCTCTTATCAGCTTGATGTTATTGAAAACATTAGGAACTATCAATTGGCTAGGTCAAGTGTCTACGGGTTTGATGCTAGGACCTTGTCATTTCTATTCCTATAGAAATAACAATAGAAATTCAACCCAGACTGAGGAATAATTGGGTCCCTACACCCTTGAGCTGAATCTCTGAAGACTTTCTTTAGCCCCTTATCTACTGACCTGGGTAGCAAATTAAGAAATGGAGACTATAAAGATGGTTTACTAGTTTTGGGCTCATTCTTTTTAGCTCCTACTTCTGATTTCTTTGGTGCCATTGCTATAAAATTAAAGAGTGATGAACAGACTTACCCAAAGTGTAGTTTGCTTTTGGAGAATTTCCTTCACTTTTGCAGGTCGAGCTTGTCTACACTTGGTTTCTACTGCTATGATAGAGAAATCTCAATCTACTTCATTTACCTCCTCACTGAGACACATTAACTCTCAAAGCATAAATTCACATCATTCAAATCTTTTGCATTGAGCTCAACTCATATTTCAAAACTGACTGATGTGACTCGAAAGCATTAAATGTCTCAATGGCTACTTATCGCATTACCTCACATGGATTTTCACCCCTTGTGGTACCATGGTACACATTGTTACGTTGCCTCAGTATACCGCACTACCACACATCATCTTTGTCTTCATTGTGGTACTGTGGTGTACCCTTAGTTCATACTATACCGCTCTACCATGGACTACCTTTCTCCTTCTTACGGTATAGCGGTGTTCTCCCATTGCTTTACTTTGTATACCACTTTAATACAGGCTATGTTTTGACCTTCTGTGGTATGGCAATTCCCTTTGATCATTGTTCTTCATCTCACCGCTCTACTGCATTGGGCCATGTTTTATCCCTCTGCGGTATAGCGGTCTCCTTTTGTTAGTACTGATCATTATACCGCTCTACCGCAGGCTAAGTTTTAACCCCCCACGGTATAGCGGTAAAAGGATATAGTGTTGGCTTCCTTCACCATGCTACCGTGAGCTATCTTGCAAGAGGTTTTGGTAAGGAGGTATGAGGTAAAGGTTATGAAGAGCATTTGATGAGGTAGCGGTATGGCGGTAAAGGGCTATTTTAGCTTTGTGGATGGCTATAAAGTGAGTTTTCATGAAAATGATGGCATGAATTTCATGATTTCCAATGATAAAAGCTTTGGAGTTTTTATAAAAATTTTGGTTCTAACAGTGTCCAAAACATTTTCCTATTAAGAAAGGAAGCACTTAACTTGGTTAAATTTGCAGTTACTAATATAGGCTCCAACATCACCTAGAAAGGGGCAAGACAAAGATATCACATTAAAACTTTAGGGAAAAAAATATAAGTCTTTGATCAAATATCAATGAAGGACACTATAGGCAACAACATCAAACTAAAAAAGAATTAGAAGCACAATAGGGTCCTTTCAATATAAATAATATGTTAGGATAAATGCTTAAAAGGACAAACATCAATAAAGGAGTTCTTTGGTTTTATCTTAAACTAGAAATGTTGTTGCAAGGCATAAATAAGTGGAAACTTTATTAGAGAATGTTCATAAGCATTCTAGGATAATCAAACCAACTTAGGAACCCATATATTAAGGTTTATCATAAATAAAGCTTTTCAAAATAATTTCATTAATGAAATTAATCCTATGAATTACAAAGCCTTTGATTGATCTATGGAAAAATGTCTATGCAAGTGAGTTCATTTCCTCTTCATGAAATCAACTAAACTAATCATTAAAAGTAGGAATTGCAACAGTCTTTGAAATAAATTTCATTTCATTATGACAATTAACACATACTCAAAGGTTCTTAACAAGACTAATAATTGTTGCAATAGACGTATCTAAAAAACCAAAAGAAATTAACATCTTTTCACTATGATGGTAGAGAAATAATTGTTTTCACTCCTTTTCCACACCACTACTTGTGTCTTGCATCTGAAAAATACCCAATTACCTTCATCTCCCAAGCCAATTTCTCTGACTTTACATAGATTTATTGTGTTTGTGGATGTCATCTATCTCCTACAAAATAAGCACATGGCGTTCAATACATCTAGAGAGCTTGTTAATTCCTTATCCTTCATCAATCTCCTTACCATTCACTCACACCCCTGTCTCCTGTCTCCTACTGCATAGATGCTTGAAAGAACACAAGTTAATTTTTTTAAGATCCAAATAAAAAATAGCATTGCTGTAAATAATTCTAAGCATGTATTCATATGTGATCTGCAGGCAGCAAGAAAATACATCCACATATCCACTACAGGTTTAGCTTACAAAATTGCTCTATCTTTATGCTTTGATGGATGTCGATACCCTGTTCCAAAGCTCCCATTTTGGCACAGGCAAGGAGAATGCTGGAAAAGGTTGCGGAGTCTGGATGTACACCTGCCAATTGCATTTGGTTGAAAGTTTCTGAAGCCTTTTCAACAAATCCCTTTTGTGCATACCCTGAAATCATGGCATTCCATGAGATCACATTTTTTTGAGGCATTTGGTTAAATAGTTCATGTGCCTTGTCTATGCTTCCACATTTTGCGTACATGTCTACCATTGCGGTTGCAGCTACACCATCTAACAAAAAAATGTTTTCCTTTATGCTGTGATGGATGTTCATATCCCATTCTAGAGCTCCCATTTTGGCACAGGCGGGAGGATGTCGGAAAAGATTGTGGAGTTCTTATTTACACCTGCCGATTAAATTTGATTGGAAGTAGGTATGTAAATCCTTTTTAGTAAACGCATTCTGTCCATATCCTCCAAGCATAGCATTCCACGAGACAAAATTTCTTTGTGGTATCCTATTAAACAGTTGGCATGACTTTTCTATGTTTCCAGAGTTTGCATACATGTCTACCAGAGCATATTGACTAATCCCTAGTCCGTTATGCTTTAATCGACGTCAATACTTTGTTCCAAAGCTGTCATTTTTGCACAGGCCATGAGTGACAAATGAAAACCAATTGTGTGGGAAACTTGGCTGTGAATATGCTAAGACGGTGAGATTGCGGGGGAAACAGATACGACAATCAGCAAGCAGGACAGGTAATTGGGCCCCACACCAACACCCTAAGCGTGGTCAACGCTTAGAGTGTGCTGATTAAGCCAGCCCGACTAGGAGGATCTATAATGGGGATTGGATAGAATAAAAGGGGTCTTGGAGTTGGGAGGATTTCTAAAAAGGAAATATGTGTCTTTTTGCACATTCCATGCAATAAAGATTGAACAAATGTCAAAATAGGATTAATTGGACAAGGTGGCTCTAAGATTAATCGTGGGTATTACCATATTAGACTTAAGAAATCTTGTATGAATAAGATCTGGTAGGATATTTAAAAAAATTATCTTGAGAGAATTTCTAAAAAAGACAAGATTTATCTTGTTGAACCTTCCAAAGGATATGGGATATTTAAAATTAGGATTTATTGGTAAAAATATTTTCCCATTTTTCACCATATTTTAAAGTATCAATTTTTATGTGGATTTATAAGTGATGAGGCAAGGATAATTGGAAGACTATGCATGCTCACATGTGAGGGGAGAGGATACTTGTCACATGATGAAAAAATTATATTTTGATCCATGTAATGTATTAATGGTTAGGAATAAATGGACAAAGATTAAGAGTAATGTGGATTTAAAATTTAGAGGAAATGATAATGTGGATTAATTAGATTAAATCAATCAATTAATTATATGTTTATTAATTGATTTATTTGGTAGAGGGTTGAGGTTAAATTGTATTAAATAAATGTAAGATTATTTAATTAAGGGTGAGGAATAAAGGTGAAGTGTTAGAATTAATTAAATATATGTACTTTTATTTAATCAAGGGTGACAAATAAAGGTAAATTATATATTAATTAATTAAATAAAAAATAATTATTTATTTTATTGTCTATGATAAGGTAAAGCCATATTTGGTTGGGTATGAGAAAATTTAGCTATCTATAACTACACTAAGAATGGTATTTCTTTTATTTGTATATGCATTATATAAGAGTACATATGTAAGTAATATTAGTCTAATATAACTTATATTAACATTATATAAGTAAATATAACTATAAAATAATGTAACTTATATTAACATTATATAAGTAAATATAATTATAAAATAATGTATATATAAATGCAAGTAATAAAAACATACTAATATTTTTTTAAATATATATAAAAGATATCTAGAGATACCAATTTATATAAAATTTAATTATTATTATTTTTATTTAAATTTTGTAATTTATCCTAAATTTCATATAAATCATATTTTTGATATCATTCCCAAGTCACCAAATTGTATAAAAAGGAATCCAAGGGAAAAAGACCTATAATTAGGGGAGAGGGGCCTATAGTGGAGCACCCTAACTTTGTGTTTCTCAAAATCCTACGTGGAAATTTCAAATCACTCCCAATTCTCTACAATAGTTTATTTGGCAACTAATGTGCTTTTATATTTCGTTTTAGGGCCACATCAACATGCTTTTTGTTCAGGTATCCAAAAAGGCCCAAAAAAAAGTGAGACAGATAGTGGTGCACTAAATCATGTTTTATTGGTGCATTGATGTGGCATCACATGATTTGTCACTTTTCATACTTTATGGATAAAAATTGTTTTGCAATTGGATATTAAAGTGATCCACTATGGGGCTCAATGAGGACTACTTATATTCCCACTATTGAACCCTGCTCCATTATGGGCCCCTCTCCCCTACTAATTTTTAGTCATATGTCTCTTGCGTGCTTGTGCATGCAATGAAAGAAGCTTCAATTTTAATTATATATTAATGTTTGGAGATTTGATTAGGTTTTTGTATTACTTAAAATTTTAGTGGTTTTTTTCTCTATATTTTTTTATTATTTTATTTCCATCTTTGGGCATTGGGGTTTACATATGGTAGGATTTGGAGGGGATGAAATTGATCCCTTACAATTTTCTTTTAAGGATATTGTTTGATTGATAAGGCTATGACCTTTGGTCATATAATTTTTCTATTTTTACTTGTGCAATTTATGCATGATGCTAAATCTAATCATAGGTTTGAAAATCATCCCCATATTTTAGTCATTAATCCTAAGCTTATAGTTGATGAAGAGTAATTTATTATTTTTATATATGTATGGAAATTTAAATTTAGGAAGCGTATGATGGATTTAATATTTAGAGTATGAGACTCTTCATTTTATATGCCTTATTTTCCATGTGTATGGGTGTCTTCAGAGAGATTATAAAGAGAGCATTAGATGTTATTCATCCATATCCTAGGCTATATAAAGTTAAATCTAAATGAAAATGAAAAAAAAACCAATGCATGTAGAGGGGTCTAACTCAAGTGGGTTTATTCCTTTGAAATATCAAATTAAAGGAAAGAATGTGATGTAATTTAAATAGAATATTTAATATTTTAGAGAATTTTGGTGGTATTGATTCTACACTTATTAATACGACTTTGGATAATTAGGATTTGGTACTCTTTGATTCTACCACACTACCAATACTAGAAGCTCAAAATCCATCTAGTTTTTTACGTATTACCTAGTAAAAGTGCTCCCCTTTCTCTAAGTCATTTTAAAGGATTGAGTCGACATCACATACATGGTTTAAATTATTTAGTTTATATGTATTTACTTGTTCCATTTAAATATTATAAAGACTACTAGATGCTAGAATCTCTTCAATATGTTTGCGCTAAGGATGGAGTTAAAGATAAGAATAAGATGAAAACTCCTACTCTATTAGCATTCAAATATTTTTAAGTAAAAGTACAAATTTATGAAACACTTTTGATTAACATATCAACATAAGTGAATTTAAGTATTTTTGGTCAAAAACATCATCTAGTAAGATTCAATATGTCTACAACTTTTCCAACTAAAATTATTGGCTAAATTCATATTTAGCACCACTTTGAGGGAAATTTACTAAAAAATAAAATTATTTGAAAAACTTGATATTTCAACAACTCCTACTTATGTAAATAGTTTACTATATAAAGATCAACATCTCATGTAACTTCATTTTTCAACATTTTGTTAGCAACTAAATTAGAGTGTCAATTTTAAAAACCCCTATATTAAAATATTTTTTAATTTTCCCAAAAACTACAAACATAGAATATACTAAAAATACGCATTTTATTAGTTCACATCAATACAAATTTTAAAACTATATGCCACTTTTTAGTGATTCAAGTTTTAAATT
This sequence comes from Sequoia sempervirens, assembly GCA_007258455.2. Taxonomy (NCBI): domain Eukaryota; kingdom Viridiplantae; phylum Streptophyta; class Pinopsida; order Cupressales; family Cupressaceae; genus Sequoia; species Sequoia sempervirens. The sequence goes on along the minus strand of VDFB02000013.1, from coordinate 270,934,524 downwards.
TTGATTAGTGTTGTTTGTTACTTTTATAAAAATGTGACACAACTTTAAACTTTTACCCTTAAATTTTAATAAATAAATTTATAAGTATAAAATCTACAAAGTCGGGAGAAAAAGTGATTAGGATAAAGTGAATATTATAGAGGAAACACTAGTAGAATTTAGGGTAATTTGGACTTTATATTCTCACTTCTCTATTTCTCAAAAAAAAAATCATGTGATGCTATGGGTTTTGAAAACACCCCTCAGCAAAATCATATTTTATAAATTATTAGGATCCATCAGAATAATACTATTTTCGTTGAGGAAACAAAAATTTCCATGGATGAAATGTTAGCTGCTTCTTTAGTGAACAAGAAAGGTAGTTAGTGTTAGTGTGTAGGATCTTAGGGTTCTATAGTAGGGTTAACTTGCCTATTAAACCCTTATTATTTTAAAATTTCTTCTTCATTAGTGATTTTGAATTATCTATCTTTGGTGAGTACATTTTTATTCAATTGTAGTTCTATTTTCTTATCCAAGCTTTATGCTTCTATAAATTTTCAATCAAATGTCTTATTTTAGTCATATATTAAATGTGTTAATTCTTTGTTTGGTTTTATCCCTTGAATCTTTGTTGGGGATTTTAATTCTATTATTAGTCTTGATGATAAAATTGGTGGTTTGAGTTGGTTATACCCTTTTTAAGGCTTGTTTTGAGATAATACATATTTCTTAATCATGTGGATGTTAAACCAGGTGGTGATTTATTTACTTGGAATAATAGGAATTATGGTCATATTTCCCTTTATAAATTATTAGACATGTTTTCTTATTTTTTATCACTAAACTAGGGATAATTGGATTGTCAAATTTTACCATAGTAGGGTTCAAATTATTTCCCATCAAACTGAAGCTCCCATTCAAGTATTAGTTAGTTTCACTTTGTGATAAAGGTATATGTAATAACAAGGAAGTTTGGTGGATGGAGGGTAAACCCCCATATGGTACTACAATATATTACTTTTTTAAGAGGCTTTAATTTGATAATTTCAAGGTTAAATAGTGGAACAAATTTACTTTTGGTAATATACATTTTAGATGAAGAATTGGGTGTAGGAAAGATTGAAGGATATTACATTATAGATAAGGGAATTTTAAATGACTAGAGACTGAATTTTGGAGGCTTCCTTTTGATCTGAAAAATAACATGAATGGAAACTATGGAAGGATATTTTTTAGAATTGAAAATCAAGAATTAACTAGCTTTGAGGAGGATTAAAATGCATCCTATGTTCATAAATCAACTAAATAAAGGAGTAGTAATGTTATATCATATATTAAATAATCCTAAGGAATTAAAATGTCTTTATTGTAGGATATTAACAACTAAGTTATTTACCCTCTCTCCTTTTTGTTTCAATAAATTGATCCTATAGTGGTGGAATCTTTTTTAGTTACTAAAGAAGTAAATAGTCTTCTTATGATGCCTATTACTCTTGAATAATTAGAAAAAAATATTTTAAAAATAAAGATAAGGGTGATTCCACAATAGTAGTTTACACTTTTTGGCCAAATTTGACATGGAAAAGAACATTTTGAACTTTTTCTTCACTTTTAGACACCTATATCTGCTAAATGGTGAGGAATTTGAAGATGATGCAAAATAGTGATTTGTGACATTTTTTCTATAGATTCTAAATATATTTTAAAAAAAAAACTGGAATCAAATTGCATTTCTTTTTTCATCTACTTCGATAACTAATTTTTAACAGTCAGAGAGTGATGTGTACTTGCTAACATATAATTTTTTTCTATAAAGGATAAAATTCTCACTTTTTTTAATTTAGATTTGCAACTATGATATATAGTGCATGCATTTGGTTTCATAGTGTTTTATTGAATATTTTTTTCTTAATTAAGTTTATAGGTCAAACCAATTACAATTTACACATAGGTTTACTTGGTAACACATAACCTTTTCTGTATGTATCAAAATTATTATTTTTTTGTTGGATCAAGGACATCAATATCAAGTGCATAGATATTTTTCAAATTTTTTTTTGGTAACCTATTATTTTTTCATATGTGCAAAACAAGAACTTGATTTTCAGTGAAAACCTACATTCACAAGAAATAAAAAACAAATATAACAATCAAATTAAATATATTTAAAATTATACTTTTTGGGAAGCTCGTAATAAGGCTACATACTTACAAAAAATAAATTTTAAAGGAATTAAGTTGACCCCCAAAAGGTAAATCAAAAGTCGTTTTTTATCAGAATTTTCATAGCTATAAAGGAGACCCTGTTATAGGTATGGTTTAAAAATAGAGGGGTTCTATCCAAGGGGGTTTGATCTAAGATGGTTTGATCAAACCCTCTTCAATTGGAATCCTTTAAATGGAACTTTTAAAGGCTTAAATCATTATATTTTCTAAAAATATGTGATTTCAAAAAAAAATAGGATTAGGACATTGTGAAGGATGATCTTCTCAAAGTTGTGTGAAAATATTAGACTAATAAGAATATGCTTAAATAATGTAATTCTCCTTTGTTGGCTTTGATTCAAAAGAAAGCAGAGAAATTTTTTTTGATGTTTTTCATCTTATTACTAGATATCTATAATGTTTCTTATGAGATTATTGCCAAGCTTATTTTTAATAATGTCAAATAGATTTTGAGTTCTTTAATATCTTTCAATGAGGATTTTTTGCGAAGGGCTTTTGAATTATTGATAGTATTTTTAGAAGCCATTAATTCTATGGTTTTTTCTAAGGATAAACCTATGTTTATCAAGTTAGACATACATGAGGATTGTGATAGGGTTAGATGGTCCTTCCTCAAGAATGTATTATATTCTTTTGTTTTTTTATTAAAGATGAATTGATTGGGTTATGTGTTACGTTGAATCTTCTTCCTTCTATATTCTTGTTAATGGAATTACATGCCTATTTTGGCTTCAAAAGGATTGGGACAAGGAGATCCCATATCCTCTCATATATTTTTTTATTTTATGGTTTAGGAAATTTCCATACTTTCCAAAGAGTTATTGGGTATATATAGGGATGAAATGTGGCTAGGGATATTGATTATCATTGTCATTTATAATTTATGAATTATATTAACTTAATGGGTGTTGTTAAAATCTTGGAGGTTGTTAATTTGAGGAGCACTATGGATATTTTTCTGATAGTTTTAGGTGGGTAGATCAATGAGGATAAGTCCAATATTTAACTCTATAATTCTCCTTTGTTAATTAAATATAAAAATTACCTTATGCTCCTTTGTTAATTCCTTTATTAGTAAGTCTTCCTTATCTTTAATGGAAAAGGATTATTGATAGGTTTGGAACATGATTTTCTTGTTGGAATTTAGATTGTTGTCTTTTATGTCTTACTCTTTTAAAATTGGTAATGTTTATAAATTACTAGTGCTTTTTTCTCCTAAAACAAATTGAATAATTTTTTTTGCTCTTTCTAAGAAGTTTCTTTGGGTAGGTAATTTGGAAATTTAAAAATAGTCTTATTAGCTAAGATTGAGTTTGAAGTCTTGGGATTTCTAATTCCAATATTCAATCCTTCACTACTAACATTCATTATATATTTTCTAAGAAATGGAATCAATTTTTTGCAAAAAATTTAAGTTATAAATATTTATGAGGTGTTGATGTTGCTAAAGCTCCTAAAATGCATTTGAATATGAGATGATTTTATATTTAGAATACTATTATGAAGGGTACAATGCTTGTTTAAAGGGACTCTTCTAGATTGAAATTTTGGCCCACAATGCTCTTTTTAAGATGGATTCATGGAATTTCATCCCTCAATTCCCACCTCCTCTCCCCACAAACCCCCTTTAAACAAAATATTTTTGGATGGTATATAATATGAAGTATTAGAATGTAAAGATTCTTGGTTAATATGGAATTCTTTCATTTATCATTGGAAGGATCCAATATTTTAACCTTTAGTGACATAGAGGGCACTCCCCTCTCTGTAAAACATAACAATGTAAACCACAACTCACAACAACCAACCAGTAAGACTTTGCACAAAATGATTATAGCCAAAAAATACTCCTTTATTCAAATTCATTGTTCTTAAATTCATATTATAAATTACACAATTATATGAGAGAAATTATTTTTATTGAAAATTACATTTGTCAATAAAGTTATTTTAAAATTCAAGATTATACACAATAAAAATTTTAATCAACCTTTTATTTCAAACACAAATTTCCTTCATAACTTCTTTATACAATTTAATCTACTCTACATGTTGTCCCTCTTGCCATTTTTGCAAACATTATGAATTTTTTCCTTCTTTTATGTAGTTGTGCACCATTCACCATTCTCATATTCCACACATCCCACACTTCTTCCTGCCACCCATCATCTCTTCATAGCTTTCTCCCCAATCTTCCTACATCAAAATTTTAACACCACCTCTAATTTCCTATGAAATTCTTACCTTCAATCTTCTATGTCACCCCCTATTTGCTTCCTCTTACGTAGCTTTTCCTCCTCTTCCCCACCATAGTTCCAATTGAATCAACATTTAACTTTTTACTCTCCTTATTGTGTGCCACTTCCCCTCTCTTTTCTGTGTTATCATTATATGGAAATTCCTTCAAAATATTTAAGTATCATTCCAAATTACTCCTTCCGCCAGGGATGTGACTTGTTAGAGATATCTGCACCTTTCTTTTTGTTGGTTTTTTAGCTCCTATGATCTACCAAAGTTGGCATGGCCTCTTCCTATTGTGTGGTCTCACAACACACCCCATTTTGCACCTTGGAAAAATGTGGACCCCCTTGTTTCTTTTTTTTTTCTTTCTCTTTTGTTTTGTGTTTGCTCACTTCGGCATTGTTTTGTTGCTCAATCGATTGCTACTTTTTCTCTCATTTTCACTTGGCCTCTTTGTTATTATAGCCTTTTGTTTTCCCAGTTTTGGTGTTTCAATATGCTCTTAATGATTAGTCTATTATTGGAAACCAGAATCTAGGAATCATGCGTTGAACCAAAAGAGTTTGTATCTTCAGAAGATTCTAGCTGTGCCCGATATTTCATTGATCACAATTTCTAATCCCGGTAATCTCTTCTTTTATTGGAGTCTGGTGTTTTATTGTTTCTTTTTGTAAAAGTCAGAAATTGGAAAGTCTGCTTTGAAATTTTGTCAATTTTATTTTTCAGTTTCGGTTTCCTATCTTTCTCTTGTTCTGATTTTCTCTTTCCCCAGAAAGTATTTCTCGAATCCTAGTGTTGTTTGATCCTTTCGAAAATAATACCAAAATGCCCCAACCCTGGTGATCATCAATCAATCACATATCTTTAATGATATATACCTTACAAAGAATTAGCATGACATTTAATTGCCACGTATAATTACCGGGTCTCCTTTCTTCTCAAATAGTGAGCCATTGCAAAAATCTAGGTGTTCATGATTTGAACCATAATTCATAATGATTGCACCTTTATTCTAGGAATTAATGCAAAATAATAATTAATTAATGAAGGTGGCGAACTACCTATGTACTTGGCACCACCTCAAGCATGTAGTTGATTTTACAACACTCCACTTCGTGTCGTATTCCAAATTTACTAAGCACATTGGATCAACGAAACAACATTGGCGCGCAAAGAGAGGTAAAATTTTGAGAAACTAAGTCGCAACTACCAAGGGTTTTGAAGTTGCATCATGAAGAATCACCATTTTTAACAAAAACAACGTATGTTCTAAATAAATGATACCTTGCTAAGAGTTTCTCAAGCTATAAAATCTCGACAATGGTATTTTCTTATTCTTAAATTGAAATGTTAATATTTCTCTAAGTTATTAAATTTAATCAAAAAATGAATTGAAAAGTTTATGAAACATAAGTTTTGGTTGAATTTAACCCTAAGTTGCACACAAGACGAATATTTTGAAAATTGCAGAGCACATTATATCCAAAATGAGCACTTCTAACGCAAGAGCAGAAGATGAATTCAAGTAATGAAATTCACAAGTAGTACCCATTAATGTAGTGGTTAAAAATACCCACATGGGATGGTCTTCTAACATTGAAATCTATTCACAGATGTTGCAAGAGAATGTTATCCAATGTACCAAAAATGTCGTATCAAATGGGTTACTTCCTGTAGGAGGGTTTCCACCAGCAATGGAAGCTCCTGAATTAGTTATGCAATGCATAAATTATTACAACCCAGTCAAAAGGATTGTTGAGAAAGAGGGAAGAATTTATGTAGACTTGTCGTAGAAAGGAATCATGTATGCATTTGGTCTCCCCTCCTACATATAAATGTTCAATGTCGACCTAAAATCTAAGTCCAAGACATATCAGAGAGATGAGGATCATAAGGGTATGTGCAGGATCATGATGGGCCAAAAAGTGGTGATATGATGGGTATTTGTAGGGTATGTAGTTGACAAAATTTTTTTACCCAAAATTGATGAAATGAAAATGGTTTTTAAAGGAGATTCTTATGTTTCCACTAATATAAATTATTCTTTGTACTTTGAATTTAATAAATAATTATCATTTATTTTCTATTTGAATTAAGACTAAAGTTTTGATTGATAGGTTGATTGAAAAACATCTATAGCTTTCAAAATGTATCACATTTTTTGAATCCAAAACATGCGTCACATTTTATGCTTCTTATACTATAGGATTACAAAAAAAAATTGAATTTCATGAAGTTTTGACCAAGTTAATGTGGTGAGACATACGAGTTTTTATAGTTTTCAAAAGTTGTAATAAAAAATTCATAATTAATTATTTACTTGAAAAAAAATTACAAAAAAATATGCATCACATCAGGACATGAGTCCCCTACTTATATCTAAAATCTTATAAAAATATATTATCATTTTATTGTGGTTAGGGTGGTCAGAAAGACACCTACTTCTTATTTTTTTCCTGAAATTTAAGTACTACTACATTAAAATTTCAAATTTTCACCAAATAGATTTTATTTTTTAAAAATAAACCTAGTAGTTTAGAAACTACATTCAATTTGCTACAAATTCTATTCTTGCATATTTTTGAAATAATATAGATAACTTATTCAAATTTTTACATCAAGTTTCCTAACTCTAATTTTTATGAATTTTTTGCCACTTAAGGGCCTATTTTTTCCATGATGATCTTGCACATACCCATAATAGAGAAATTATGAGCACCCCATGGCGCCGACAACTAGTTACACTACAAACCAAGGCAATTCAGAGGTCTATGTTTAAACAATAAATGTAAGACATTATAACTTTGTTGAGCAGAGTAGTTGGTTTGAGAGATGCAACCAAATTCGAACCCTAGATGTTCGCAATAATATCCTACATGATAGAAGGTCCTATGGAGTTGCATTGGGGAAAATTGATAAGTGATAAACTACATGAATAAATTACTACATTCCCCAAAATTGGATGCTTCTACATATCATATGTTATTTACTCCTATGCTATGAGAGCTAGTAAACAAGGGTTAAAAAAAATTGGTACTCTTGGCACGCAAGTTGGCATAGTTTGATATATGCACATTTACCCCAAATCAGTTTCCACGGGTATACAAATTATTATAGAAAATTTAATGATTTGTTCTCCATGAAACTAGTGAGGACAATGGATGGTGATAAATCTAAGAGACTATCCCTAAATGCATAGAGTGCCATTCAACCTATGGGAGGCTGGTACATATAGTTCCCAACTTACTCCTACATTAGAGTGGAGGGATTTAATGGAAACCCATTCATGCTACCCAGTTATCCTACAGATAAAATTATTTTATTGGAATTAGTGAGATAGTTAAAACCATCTTAGGCTCTTTATAGCCATGCTCACAAAAAGGCCTCTTTTAAATTTCTCATTACAATAGGAAATTACAAGTGCAGTGCAATTAGAGTAACTGATTTGTGTGAAGAAGAGTTGAGGAGTTACCATTTTGAAGAATTTCTACTCCAGAGAGTGTACTATGATATTGAAGGAAATATTGCTAAAAATATAGCTAGTTATCATGCTCATGTGCCTCATTTAGAAGATTATTGGCTTAACTGTGACACAAGCACATGGTACGAAGAAGAAAGTATGAAAGAATGAATTTAGGATTTTCTCGCATGCTCAATCTTTATGACATCCCAAATCAATTGGAAGAAGATGATGGTCAGGTGTTGAACCAATTTTACAATGGTGACAGGGTATATGATGAACCCATTCCAGATCTAGGTGTTGATGATGAAGACATGACACTAATTGATGACTTTACTAGGCCAGTCCTAAGGTATAATCAACACTGGATTGATGATTTTTGCAAAATTTTGAGAGAAAGAGGAATTGAACCCACCTTCTCATAAGATAAAATAAGAAAACAAAGAGATGAAACTGCTTTTGAAATTGGAGAGCCTACCAAGAAGAAAATAAATACTAGTAAGGCTACTCCAGGTGTTAGAATTGAAGAAAGAACCCCTGAAGCAATAAGATAGGAAGTTCCCATAAAATCATTTGATAAATAGAAAGATGCCGAGAAAGGTAATGATAAATCAAAAGTGAGACCTAAAGGTGCATCTTCCTCTATAGCTAGACCCAGAACAAGAGTAACTATTGATGAAGGAACAAGAGTAACAGGGAATGCTGGTATGCAAACCAGGTCTACATCTCAAAGGGTTGCAACCTAATTTACCTCTCCCTATATTAATATGGCTAGTATGAAGCAAGCATTGGGTGGAACTGTTGGATGCTATGGATGTGTTGCTGATATGTGGTTGTCATTGATGTCAACACTATTAGCATTTGGTGTATTACAGGTTGTATATTTTGAGGATATTGAGAAAATTGTAAAAGAAAGTGTTCCAGGTTCCCAGTGGAACTATGCAGGTCATGAAGGCGTCTTGTTTTGTATGTTGAATTTCAATTGCTATGGATTAAAGGGTTTTCTTCTAAGTGTATCAAGATCATCTACCAAAAGTTTTAGAGGTTCACATATAGATTTTATCATGTTATGGTCTGACAGTGTTTTTGTGGTCTCTATTAGTGTTCCTGAGTAAAGTTTGTGTGATCTAGAAATCTCAGTTGTTGCAGATGTTTCTCTATTGTTTCTTGTGCTCTTGGATGTTTCTATATTATGCTCTATCTTTGTGGTACATCCACATTGATCGGTGTGCTCGTGGTCAGAAATTGTACTTGCGTATGTTCAGTTTTTCTTGTTCTTGGTCGACATGTTGGTGGTAGCGAGTTGTGGATCTTTGAGGAGGAAGTAATTGATGTATTTTTGTGTTGGAGTTGTTAATTTGGGTCTCCACTATGTTGTGGCCGAGCTTGGTGGATTCACATTAAAAAAATAATTTATAAATTTGGGTTGACATTACAAAGATGTTTTATTTTCCTGGCTAACTAAGTTGTTGATGAAATATCATGATGCAGATATATAAGTGTGATTATTTCATCGGTGTAGTGAGTAAAAAATGTGCTTCATGTGCTGGGTGTTCTCTTATATGTGTATGTGTGAATATCATTTGATTGTAGAGCATAGTGTGAAGAAGATCGAATGAAGTGTGAAGAGTGAAAAGAGAAGGAGTTTTCTATGCTTAATTGGAACTGTAATCAAGCTTGTGTAGAAGATATTTTTTTAGTTCATACCCTCTAGATTTTAATCCTATTCTGTATTGTTGGGCAGTAAGCCCCTTCTGTAATTGAGGAGTGAGCTCTAGGAAGCATGCCTGAATGCATGTGCATTCCCCTTTATTGATTTCATTATACTTATAACAGGGTATAATCTTGTGGAGTAACATCCATTGTGGTTTTTCCCCTAACATGATTTCCACATAAAAAATCTTAGTGTTCTTTATCTCTCTAATGTGTTAATTATTTATGGTTAATTGCTAATTCATCAAATCTTAAGTAAAGTTTGAAAAGTTTATCATTATGTGATGACTAATTCACCCCCCCTCTCAATTTTTTTTCCTTGTTTTTCCAATAGTTGGTATCAAAGCAGGTTCATTTGAAGAATTCTAAAGGCTTGAGGTGATCTGAGATGGCAACATTTAATAAGGACAGTCCAAGATTTGATGGAAATAACTACTCACTGTGGAAAGTCAGGATGTAATGTCACCTAAGGTGTATTGGTGAAGCATACTAGAAGATTACAAAAGATCCATATATTATTCCTCAGAATGGTCCCTCCACTGTTGATGAGATCAAAGATGTTAAAAATAATATCAGGGCTATTGAAGCTTCGGTGAGTGCTCTGACAGATTCAAAGATGGAAAATGTAGTAGGACTATAGACAACTGATGAGATTTGGATGAAGCTGGAAACTTTGAATGAAGGAGATGCAAATGTGAAGATGGCTAAGTTACAGAGTTTAAAAGGAAAGTATGAGAATTTGAAGATGGGTAAAGATGAAAATATCACTTCTTTTATGCAAAGAGTAAATGAAATAGTGATGGGTATTACATGTGCCAGTGGTTCTTTGGATGAGGATGAAATTGTAGCTAAGATACTCAGATCCTTGCCTCCCTCCTACAAAGTGAAGGCTCACACTATTGAAGAGCTCAGGGGCATGTGCAGGATCATGATGGGCCAAAACGTGGCAATATGATGGGTATGTGGCTGATGAAATTTTTTTAATCCAAAATTGATGAAACAAAAAGGGTTTTTAAAGGAGATTCTTAGCTTTCAACCAATATAAATTATTCTTTACTTTGAATTTAATAAGTAATTAGTATTCATTTTCTACTCGAATTATGACTAAAGTCCTAATTGATAGGCTGATTGAAAAATATCTATAGCTTTCAAAGGGTATCACATTTTTTGAATCCAAAACATGTGTCACATTCTATGCTTCACATACTATGATATTAAAAAAAGAAAAATTAAATTTCATGAAGTTTTGACCAAGTTAAGGTGGTCAGACATGAGTTTTTTATATTTTTTAAAATTTGTAATAAAAAAATTCATAATTAATTATTTAATGGGAAAAAAATTACAAAAATATATGCATCACATCAGGACATGAGTCCTCTACTTACATATAAAATATTATAAAAAAATATTATCATTTTATTGTGATTAGGGTTGAGCATTACCTACTTCTTATTTTTCCGAAATTTAGGTACTACTCCATTGAAATTTCAAATTTTCACCAAATAGTTTTTTTTTTTTTTAACAAACCTAGTAGTTTAGAAACTAAATTCAATTTGCTACAGATTCTATTCTTACATAATTTTTAAAAAATATAGATAACTTGTAACGCCCCGCCATGCAAACCCTAAAGGACAACTATAGAACTTACAATAAAAGCACAATACATTTTTTTTCAAAAGTAGAACAATACATATGACGAACATGAACAACCAAAACATACTTTGCAGATAAACATATACATCATAAACCACGTCCTCTGGGGTTCACGTGACATCATTACTTACGTACCCCATACCAAGATGATGTTTAACTAACTACAAGTATTCAACTTAACCATTATTTAGAATTACTAGACGACATTCAAACATCCACATCATAACATACATAAAACCATCTATCACATCTATAGACGTACTTATACATATTTCCACAAATATAACACCATTAAGAATTGCACACTGTGAAATGAAATCTCATAATAGTACCAAGCATCAATATACATTTCAAGCATGATAAGCATCCAACAAAGATCATAAATTAAGGTCAAAGATTACATTCATTAGAATGATAATAAAAGTTACATTGTACAAGAGTGATAGTGATACAGAAGTGTTCCCCAACAAGAATGGGAACAATACAATAAGATAGAATGATACAACTGGAAAGGTGAATACAAAGTAACAAGTCTGGCTCAGACTTGGGTACAATTTAGGAGACGCTGCAAGCAACACGTTCCACTCGACCACGTGGACCTGAAAGTCCAGCCCCCATGCTAGGAGTTGACAAGAAAGATCCCCATACCGCAATCCAAAACAATCAAACGAACCAATAGAAAACCAGACTCCATAATAAGGATATCATCAACACAAGATAACAAACCACAACATTGCCATCACTTAGCCAAAGCAAAATAATGAAAATTCCAACATAACCAAATGTCAAGATTATAGCTCAACACTAAATAACCATAAGAGGTGCCAACAACAATAAGATCCAAGTCTTCAAATAAAATCACAATATCAACCAACAATAAATATCAAGGGAACCTTTCATTAACATCAATCAAGTTGCCATGAGGCATGTATGCAACATTAAAAGATAGAGCTTGGAGGCTTCAACAACAATCACCAAGAACCAATTGCCTCAACAACATCAACAATTCAAACACTTCCAGAGGCTACCAAACAAAGGAAGATAAACGGGTACTATAGGAGAGTGTCATCGCATGGCCTTACATGGATTTTACAGGCAACCTATCACAATGTATTGCCTCCATCTATGGTTATCCAGGTTTCCTATCTCAAGGCGACCACTCCATAGGGTGACTCATGCAGAATCACTTACCTTTCATGAGGACAAGGCAGTGATCTTACCAACCAGGTCTTCTCATCCCATCCTTAGTCTGTGGAAGCACCAACGGTATGGGTGAGGCTCATAATTAATCTTGTTTAGTGTTTATCTACCCAACCTACTAGTTAATTAATTATATTATCACTTGATTAAGAAACTCTTCCATGGGTTATCCTAACAGCCCCTTTGTGCGTCGGCCCCCATGAAGAGCCACTCTCCCTATGGAACCAAAACCAAATACAACCAAGGGGAGTACCTCCACTCACATAAACAAAATAGAAGTGTGCATAACTCACAACATGTGAGGAAAGAACCATCCCACAAACCCATTCCATATCACTGAAACCAAGAACAAGGAGGTACCACCCACCACATCAAAATTCAACACCATAGTACAAAGTAATACCCACGAGCTCAAAATTCAAAATAAGAGAAATAATTCCCAATGAAACAACTGTGAAAAATAAACATAAGTCAAGTTTATCCATTGCCTCTGGAAACCAAAAACATTGTAAATCCACAATCTTCTATTGAAGGTAGTTCAAATATATCAGGTTCCCAACCATCTCAAATATGAACACAAGAAAGACAATGCAACAAAGTCTCCTCGATTAGAATTAACACAAAAGGAAAACTTACTTCGAGGAACCCAAAAATTGACTATATAACCTCCACAATCACAAAATGACAAGAGAGGAATAAAAGAGGCGATATCACAATAATATTAGAAGCCAACCCTTTTAAAGGATTATCATCTTTAAAAAAGATTGAACACGATAACCAATAACTAAGTCTATTGATAGTTCATCCAAGAGAGAAATATGACAGAAAATCAAACAAGCAAATATCCATTTTATCCATAATCTCAATTAAAGGTTACAAAAGAGTTCGACATTCAATTAAGCAATTGATTTGATCAAAATAAAATATTATACACCAATACTTCAAGAAAACTCTATCATCCAAGTATCATCCATTCTGAAAACCCTAGGGTTAAAGCTTCACTATACAATATTACTACAAAGGCTATATACATTAGTAAAGTTTACAAAAATTATTTATATGGTTTACCCTAATGCTATATATGGCAACACTCTAATTACTTTGCAATGATAATTCAACTAACTAATAAAAGTTGCACCAACCAAAAGATAGATATTCAGTTAAAAGGAGATGATAATACTATCTCAACTTTATCGTAGACACTAATCTCTTTATGAATTAGAACACAATTAGAGAAATAAAATATCCAATTAGTACAATTTCAATTTCAACTATCCCCTCAAAATCTCGTTTACATTAAGCTACCCATTAGGTCCATTTAGTTAAAGGATACTTAATTTTTATTTTTTCAAAACACCTACTTGAGACTATCATGACCACTAATATTTTCCAACATACCTATTTACATCCTTAACTTGTAAATATTGAACAATCACATAAATATCAATAATACTCAAATGCTTGCATACAAATATTTTATATGAATTTCTTTTACTTATTATTTCCCTATTACTCACTAGAATAAAAGAGTTATTTTTATTAAGTAAACTCCTAGTTCTTTTCTAAAAGCATTATCTCTTAATTCTCTAACAAATTCAAGTAACAAATTTAAACATAAACAAGTGACAACTATTTATTAAGATGGATTAAGCATGAATTATAGTATTTCAAGATATACTCAAAAATATTAAGATTCAATTATAACACATACACTTTTACATGCTTCTAACATTTCTATAAAGAACAAAACCATAAATAATGATTAATTTATGAAACCCAAGAGTATCCTCCAAGGACCACTAACTAATTGCAATGCTAGAGAGTAAAGGTACCAGTCTATAATTCAATTTTCAATAATGAACGTAAATAATTTCAAGTCATATCTAATTAGATTTACATGATAGTAAGATGACTTCTAATCTTAATTTAATCTTTCCTTAACTAAAAGGATAATTGTAATCAAGTAAAACTTAGTGTAACACTATATTTACTTTAATTATTATTTGATATCAATAATTAACAAAAACGTTCCTTTAAATAAACTAAACCAAAAAAAATATTACAACAAAATAGAAATTGAATGTTTCCCTAAACTGACCTAAATCCTATGATACTAACATTTCCATTAAGTTGTATTGAACACTAAACTATTCTCCAGCTACGCTAGAGTATAACATTTTCTAAAATATGAGTATTTCAAGCTTTAGGACTACATTTTGTCAACCTGCTCAATTTATATCTATAACTCAATGCTAATTATAGCACTATATGCATGGGTAGAAAACAAACATATTTATATGATGATGATGCTAACAAAGAGGCTAACGAAATAAGTGAAAATAATAATGATGATCCATATGCACTATGTAATAGGTTCAGTATGAGTTTGATTATAATCCACCCCAGTCGACAGATTTCATAATATGCCTCGGGTGACCAAAGTTAACCCCTTCATCATAAGAAGAGAGTATGATGGACGATCCCTGCATTGGTTGGTGAGATGGGATTTGGGGAGAAACAACAGCGACGGACATCAGCCATTATATCGAAACTTAGTTTACTACGCTTACAGAATGTGGGCGCACAGACAGGGTGTGTAAACTGCTTGACAGAATGTCTCAAGAAATATAAAAGGGCACGTGCACTGTTTGACATTATGCCTCGAATAGATATCATCTCATGGGGGGAAGTGATTGCAGGATATGTATAAGATGGATTTATTAAAAAGGATTTAGACATATTCAAGCAAAAGAGATTGGCTGGTGTATAGCCACTGTATATGTCTGTATGTGTGCATGTAAGAAAAATATATTTTGTTGTTATAATTACCCTGGTAGACGTGTATGCAGGAATTGGCAACATAGAGAACGCACCCAACTTCTTTTACAGAATGTCTCAAGAGATGACAACTCGTGCAATGCACTGGTTGCAGGATACCAAGAGAATCAGGGAGGTTATTTAAACTTTTACAGCCTTCTATGTTCGAGTGCTGCAAATGCAATAGATTGGCAGTAAAATCAAGCAGGTTATTTAAACCTTTAAACTTCCTATCATGTTCAAGTGTCGCAGTTGAGACAGGTTGACAATGGCGTCAGAGAGATTATTTAAATCTCTACCCCATTCTATTTTCAAGTACTACAGACGTGACAGGTTGCCAATAGTAACAGGAAGGGTATTTGCCCCTCTACGGTCTTCTATGCTCAAGTGATGCTGCTGTGACAGGTTAAATACTAGATTCAAGACTTTTACTTGAAGCTGAGGAAAGGAAGGAAAAAGAATCATTTATCTGCCTCCATGGTGAAGGTTAGCGGTTGCATTTGGTTTGATAAACATGGCCCTCGGTACAACTATTAGAGTTGCTAAGAACTTCCAAGTAAGTTTAGATTGCCATTTGTATCTAAATTCATCTCCAAGATTATTGTACTAGAGAAATTGTTCTGAGAGATGTGAACCATCTCCATCGTTTAAAACAGGGACAGTGTTCTTGTGCTGCAGCTGAAACAGGCTGGCAATGGAAACAACGATTATTTAAACCTCTAAAACATTCTATTTTCAAGCACTGCAGGTGTGACGGGTTGCAGAATGTGCACAAAAGGGATTTTGCAAGGAAGGTCTCAAAATATTTGAATTAATGAACCACTCTAAAACCCATCCTAACATTGGAAGCTTCGCGTGTGTTCTGGGTGTACCCAGTCATGCAGGTTTAGCGGATGAGGGCTGCACATACTTCACACATCCACACCCTTATTTCATTACATTTATAGTTGATCACTAGAAATGCATGGTTGACCTTCACGTCCGCAACATGGACAAGGAAAGCGACTGTTTGACAAAATACCTCAAAGAAATGTGAATCTCATGGAATGCAATGATTGCAGAATATGCACAAAGCGTATTAGTTAAAAAAGGCTTTAGAAACTTTCAAGAAAATGCAATCGGCAGGTGCAAAAAAACCAACTGAACTACACAGCCTTTTGCAACGTCTGGCCTGTATATGCAGAGATGGTAGCTTGGAATACGGTAAGGAAAACCACTAGAACATAACGAAAGCGGGGGTGGATTCTTGCCTGAGTTGCAGTGGTAAGTACCCTGGTAGACAGGTATGCATAATGCGGAAGCAAAGAAGAGGCACATGAATTGTTTTATGATGAATTAAAGCACAACTATTAAACTGGTCTATCAACGATCAGATTCCCAAAATAGAAAAATAGAAAGTCTATGAAGCAAAAACAGGTGACTTACCTCAAGATTTTGCACGAATTGAAACACTGCTGCCCACATGCCGATAGGAGTAAATGGCAGAATTCTACACCATATAGAGGACATTCCTTAGGAAACGATCAACAACTGATTCCATGTCATGGTTACTCTTAGGAAACTCTGCCTCTAGATCCCCCAAAAATGCAATAGTTGAATATCTCACACTCTGCCCACCATTTCACAAAGGAAAATCACCCAGGAAAATGGTCAGCTGGGAAAAATGCCTCAATAAATACGGTTGCTGGAAAGCCAAGATTCCCGGATATACGTAGAGTTCCCCCCCTTTTGTTGAAAAAACCTACACGCCTCTAGGGGAGAAGGCCCAGTAGTCGTGCACCCTAACTTCACGCTTCTAATTATCCTACGTCGAAATTTCAAATCACTCCCAATTTTTTACAGCAGCTTACTTGGCAAGTTCTCTGCTTTTAACTAAGGTTTCAGGGCCACATCATCAAATATGATGCCACATCAGCATGCGTTTTTGTCAAGGTGTCCAAAAAGGCCCCAAAAAATAGTGAGACCAATTCTCGTTACATCATGAGTAGTTGAGCGCTGATGTGGTATCACATGATTGGTTGCTTTTTAGATCAAAAGCATACATTTTGTTTAATTATGGGTAGTCAAATCACAACTATTGGACATTATATAAACGACTATTAGGTATTATATTTACGATTGGGTGCGCGACTATTGGACCCTGGACGACTATTGGGCCCTCTCCCCTAATCTCCCTCCAAAAGGCAAATTTTTGCGGGAATCAATACCACGTTCGGGGCATGCAAAGAAGAGGAAGTCAAAACCAAGCACGTGGAAAGCAAGGAGCCAAGTGAAGATAAAGGTACAAGAACAGGTGTGATTCCTTTAGAAGCTTTTACAAGTTTTATTTAATATCCCAAATTTTATATATATTTATTCTTACTTAATATTTGTTTTAATATTTATAATGTTTATGTCATTGCAACATAAAATAATTGATCTCATAAAATGTTGTATAATGAAAGGATATATATAACAACTGTTTAAACATCTTCTTGCTATATGTAAAAATAGACATATTTAGAATGAAATATAATTTAAACAGATTATTTTATCATTTAAAATAATTACTTTTCTTATACTTTATTATTTTGTAATAAGTCTATAACTATTATAAAATGACAATATATATGTATTTGTTCACAAATCTGTATATAACTGTATTTTAGTAAATACACTATTACAACCTACTGACTACAGCATCAAAAAAAGAATACATTACAGTGGAGACACCACTTATTGCATACTACCAATAAAATACACATTTAAATACGCCTCATAAGTCAGCATATATATATGTATATATATGTTAGATGGAATCCATTATCAAAGGCAAATAAATTATATATGTATATATATATATAATTCAACATATCGAATATTAACCAACACTCAAATACATATATATATATATAAAATAACATGAATGTTAAATGTACAAAAGTCAAATATGTTAGTAATTGAAAATTAGATTCCATTTAATGAAACTTACATTGAATAGTATTTATCTAATTATCAAGCAAATGAACTACTTCTTGAAATATAACGAAACACAATGAATCACAAAATCACGAATAAACACTTACACAAGTTTCTAGGATGATCAATGCCGAGGGCACTACATAGCTTATTCAAATTTTTACGTCAAGTTGCCTAACTTTGATTTTTTTAATATTTTTGCCACTTAAGGGCCTATTTTTTCCATGATGATCCTGCACATACCCTCAGATTAGTAACAAAGATTTCAAGAGACATGCCGATTGGTAAGCTTGTTGCTTTTGAATTAAGTGTTCATTTGGTGAATCTATTCCAAAGACTGAATCAGTATTCAAGGCTACTGTATTTCGAAGTAATAAGAAAAGATATGGTCCAAGAGAATGCTCTAGAAAGATATCCAAGTCTTAACAAGATCTTAGATGCAGAGATCAAGATGTCCTGAAAGAGATCTTAGAACTAAGCTTAACAAGTCTAGATTCCAAAAGAAATGTTACTTTTCTAAAGGAGTAATTGATGATGAGTCTGATAAAGATAATGGAAATGAAGATGAATGGGTTTTCATTGCTACCATTGAAAATAGTCCTGTGGCTACTGAATCTACTAAAGATGAGAAATCTCTTGCAGCCTGAGTTGAAGAAAAGGATGAGTGGGTTATTGATAGTGGATGTTCACATCCTATGACTGGTGATAAAAACAAATTTGTAAGTCTAGAGAAGTATGATTTTGGTGTTGTAAGATTTGGAGACAACAATGCTGGTGTGATTCGTTGCAGAGGATCTATTTGTCTTGGTGGTAAGGATAACACTGATTATGTTCTTTATGTTGAAGGCTTGAAGCACAATATTTTGAGTGTTGGAGAGATGGTGGGCAAAGGCTATGATCTACAATTCAAAGATGGTAGATGCAAGATACGTGGAAGTTCCAGAAATATGATTGCTATAGGTAATATTTTTCACTTGAATACTACTAGTGGGAGATGTTTAATTGCTCAAGTAGATGAAAGTTGGTTGTGGCATAGGAGGCTGTGTCATATAATTTTTTATAAAATTGTCAAAGTAAGTTCCACTCAAGCAGTAAGAGATCTACCTAAGTTAGTGAAGCCTACTAACACAATTTGTAAGGAGTGTCAAATGGGTAAACAAACTAGAGTCTCATTCTGGAGCAAACAGTTTCATTCAAATGATTTGCTGGAGTTGCTACATACTAACCTTTGTGGTCCCTCCAGAGTCAGAATTATTCATGGAGAAAGGTACTTTATGTTGATTATTGATGATTACTCTAGAATGATATGGGTTTCCTAAAGAGAAAAACGTGAAGCATTGGAAAAGTTCAAAAGTTTCAAGGCTATGGCAGAGAATGAGAAAGGTCTGAAAATCAAGTGTCTGAGATCTGATAGAGGTGGTGAGTTCACCTCCAGGGAGTTCAACTCTTTTGTGAAGAACATGGAATCAAAAGATTTATCTGCTCCTTGAACCCCTCAATAGAATGGAGTTGCAAAAAGAAAGAATAGAACAATTTTGGATGCTGCTAGAACAATGATGATAGAAGGAAATGTGCCCCAGGCCTATTGGAGTGAAGTTGTAAGCATTGTTGTGTACACTTTAAACCGGGTAATTGTTAATGGCAATTTTGGTAAGACCCCTTTTGAGCTATGGTTTGGTTACAAGCCTACTGTTAAATATTTCAAGATCTTTGGAAGAAAATGTTATATCAAGAGAGATGATGATATAGGAAATTTTGATGCAAGAAGTGATGAAGGAATATTTTTAGGTTACTCTACTAAAAGCAAGGCCTACCGTTGTTATAATAGAAGACTGAGAAAGATGGTTGAAAGTGCAAATGTCAGAGTTGATGAGGATTCTGCTAAATCATCTAGATATTGTGGATATGATTTAGATGAAGACAATACAAACAAAGGGAAAAATGTTCAGACACTAAATCTACTTCAGATTATTCCATATGTTCTAGCAAAGAAACCTTAATTCGTTCTGGTAAATCAAGTAAGTCAAGAAGCACAAACAAGTGCAAGTGCAAAAGGAAGATCAAAAGAATCAGAAGTTCAAGAAAATTCCAAAACTCCAAGGTATATAAAGCTAAATCATTCTGAAAACCAAATTATAGGAGATAAGAATAAAGGAGTGCAAACTAGAAGGAAGATTGCAGAAGAGTATTGCCTAATTTCCAAGATTTAACCTAAAAATTTCACTGAAGCTTGGCAAGATGAACACTGGATGGAAGCTATGAAGGATGAGCTGACACAAATTGAAAAGAATGACACATGGATATTGGTTCCCAGACCTAAACACAAAAATGTGATTGGTACTAAATGGGTGTTTCAGAACAAGCTGAATGAACAAGGTGAAGTGGTCCAGAATAAAGCAAGACTGGTATGCAAAGAGTATTCTCGGATGAAAGGTGTTGATTTTGAAGAAACTTTTACCCCCATTTCCAGAATTGAAGTTGTTAGATTAATTCTTCCTTATGATGCATATAAGGACTATAAAGTCTATCAGATGGATGTGAAGTTGGCATTTCTGAATGGAGAACTAGAAGAAGAAGTATACATTGAATAGTCAGATGGATTTCAACTAACTGACAAGGAAGATATGGTTTTCCACCTGAAGAAATATCTACATGGACTTAAGCAATCCCTCAGAGACTGGTATGCTAGATTGGAAAAATAGTTACTAAAGCTTGGATTCACTAAAGGTACTGCTGATAGCAACTTATATTTCAAATTGGATCATGATAAAGAGTTAATTATAGAAGTCTTTGTTGATGACATCATTTTTGGAGGAGATGAAAATCTATGTATGAAGTTTGCTGATGAGATGAAGGATGAATTTGAGATGAGTATGATTGGAGAGATGAAGTTCTTTCTAGGATTACAAGTGACCCAGTTAGACAAGGGAATTTTCATATCATAGTCCAAATATGTGAGAGAGCTACTAAAGAAATTTGGGATGGAATATTCAAAGCCTATTGGTACTCCCATGGTGACCGAATGTAAGCTAACACAAAATGATGATTCTCCTAAGGTGAATCAAACTAGATATAGGTCAATGATTGGTGGATTTCTTTATTTAACCCATACTAGACCAGATATTATGAATGTTGTATGTATGGTTGCTATATTTAAAGCTCATCCAAAAGAATCACATGTGACTACTATCAAGAGAATCTTCAAATATCTAAAAGGAATAGTTGACTTTGGACTTTGGTATCCAAAGGATGATGATCTCACTTTGAGTGCATCTAATGATGTGGATTGGGCTGGAGATTTAGATGACAGGAAAAGTACTAGTGGTGGTGCTTTCTTCCTAGGGAAGAAGCTGGTATTGTGGTTGAGCAAGAAGCATAATTCCATTTGTTTATCTACTACTGAAGTAGAATATATTGTTGCTGCAAACAATTATACTCAAGTAATATGGATGAAACAAATGTTGAAAGATATCAGGGTGGTATATGAAGAGCCTATTGCCATATACTATGGCAATTCAAGTGCAATAAATATTTCAAAGAATCTGGTACTTCACTCTAAGAATAAACATATATCAATCAAGTTTCACTTCTTAAGGGAGAAAGCGAATGAGAAAAAAGTCAGATTGGAGTATGTGCTTACCAAAGAGAAGATTGCATACATCTTTACTAAACCATTGTTGAAGGATATTTTTGAGTATCTCAAAGGAATGTTATGGGTAATCACCTCTCCTAATAAGAACTAAGAGATGCATTTACTTGCATTAATCTGTGAGCTACATTGGTATATTCTGATATGGATTGATGTCTTTGTGGCTGCTACTCAGGGGGAGTAGTCAGATGTGCAGATATGTGGTTCAGAGCATCTATGGTTATCTTTTCCATTGATTTCAAAGGGGGAGAAGTGCAATGTGAAAAATCCTTTTAAGGGTCGAAGAGAAATTGAGGAGAAGAGTCAGAACCAAAGGGAAAGCAAGTGTGTTGGGTTGATGGTATTTTTCACATCATGTGTTTCCATCAATGCCAAAGGGGGAAATTTTTGGATGTTGTGGATGTGTTCTGGTATGTGGTTGTCATTGATGTCAACAGTATTAGGATTTGGTGTATTAGAGGTTGTATATGTTGAGGATATTGAGAAAATTGTAAAAGAAAGTGTTCCAGGTTCCTAGTGGAATTGTGTAGATCATGAAGGCATCTTGTTCTATACGTTGAAGTTCATCTACTGTTGATTAAAGGGTTTTCTTTTGAGTTTATCTAGATCATCTACCAAAAGTTTCCAGAGGTCTGCATATAGATTTGATCATGTTATGGTCTGACAATGTTTATGTGGTTTTTGTTAGTGTTCCTAAGTAAAGTTTGTGTGATCTAGAAATCTCAGTTATTGTGGATGTTTCTCTATTTTTTCTTGGTGCTCTTGGATGTTTCTAGATCATGCTCTATATTTTTGGTACATCCACATTGATCGTTGTGCTCATGGTCAAAAAAATTTCTTGTGTATGTTCAGTTTTTCTTGTTCTTGGCCGACATGTTGGTGGTAGTGAGTTGTGGATCTTTGAGGAGGAAGTAATTGAATTATTTTTGTGTTGGAGTTGTTAATATGGGTCTCCACTATGTTGTGGCTAACCTTGGTGGATTTGCATTAAAAAATTTATTTGTAAATTTGGGCCGACATTGCAAATATGTTTTATTTTTCTAGCTGACTAAATTGTTGATGAAATCTCATGATGCAAATATATAAGTGTGATTGTTTCATTGGTGTAATGAGTAAAAATGGTTCTTCATGTGTTGGGTGTGCTCTTATGTGTGTATGTGTGAACATCATTCGATTGCAGAGAAAAGTGTGAAGAAGATCGAGCGAAGTGTGAAGAGTGAAAAGAGAAGGATTTTTTTGTGCTTAATTGGAACTGTAATTAGGCTTGTGCAGAAGCTAATTTTTCAGTTCATACCCTCTAGATTTTAATCCTATTTTGTATTGTTGGGTAGTGATCCCCTTCTATAATTGAGCAGTGAGCTCTAGGAAGTGTGCCTAAATGCATGTGCATTCCCCTTTATTGATTTCATTATACTTTTAACAGGGTATAATATTGTGGACTAACATACACCATGGTTTTTCCCCTAACAGGGTTTCCACATAAAAAATATTGGTGTTCTATATCTCTCTGATGTGTTAATTATTTCTGGTTAATTGCTTATTCATCAGATCTTAAGTAAATTTTGAAAAGTTTATCATTCAGTGACAACTAATTCACACCCCCCTCTCAGTTGTCTATCCTTGTTTTGCCAACAGGGACTCCTATAGGTTTAGAGGAAATTTTTGAAGAAGATGAAGCCAAAAATAAGGAATAGGTAGACAAATGGGGTGCTATATGGGAGAAAGTGCAAGAAAATAAGTCTAAATAAAAACACATGGTACACCCAGTGATAGAAGAAATTTGCGATACGAGCTCTAACCCCATAAATATTGAAGAAGATGAATTTATTCAAGGAACGCTCACCTCAGAGGCAGGAAACCCTAGCATACTTGAAATGGAAATAGGGGAAAATGTAGAGCTGAATCCTATTGATGAAAGATTTGTTGAAGATACTCTTGGTTCCCAGCCTTCTCTTAGGAATGTGCAAAATGTTAATGAACACACAGTTCTTTGAAGAATTAGAGAAAGGCCATGCTGGAACTGAAATTCCAAAAGAAGAAGCTACACAATTTGCAGGAGATGGAATAGGAAATGAAGAGAATCCTAGTGTAGCAATAAATGAAGAAGATAATATTCAAAAATATGAATTAGAAAATCTAGATAGAAAGGAAAATATAAGTCTCCAAGTAGAGGAGGCAGTGTCAGAACCTGTTAATCCCAAATATATACTAGATATTGCTAACAAAATCCCCATTTCAGAAAATGTGGCAAGTAAAAGAGAAGAAGATCCTGAATCAAGCAATAAACATGGACAAGAAAAGGTTACAGAGGTACAGCAAGATGATGATACACCTGATTGGTTAATTAGGGAATTAGCTTCTCTAATGGAAGTGGAAATATTACCTCTAAATAGAAAACAAAGCATGTCATACAGAGGAATGCAGATGGCAATAGAACTATTCATATAGCCACTCGAACAATTGATAAGGACAAACACAAGATAACACCTAAGGAGTATAAGATTACAAGTGTTAATCTTGGATACTCATCTTGGAAACAAGAATTAGTTGAAATAAAACTAAATTTAAATGTTATGGTTACTAGATTACAAAAATATAAACAAAAGAAAAGAGAATTGAAGGAACGGGTTGCTACCTTGGAAAAATTTATTAAGTCACTAAATTTATTTGGTCGAGAACAAGCTAAACTGCCCCAACATTCGGTACTAATGTCACAAGAGCAAGTGGATGCCATTGTTGCAATTCGTCATAAGATGAATATATTTGAAGAATGGATTGAATACTGGGTGAAGCAGGGAGATGAATTTACTATAGATGCAATAAGAAAGTACAAGGAAGTATATCATCATTCAAAGAAATTGAAAAGGTTTGAAGATAAATGTAAATTTTTCCAAGAACAGGTCATCGATGAAAGGAAAAATATTGAAATTCTCATGCAGACAGACATCCAAGAGTTAATACAAAATAATGTAATATTAGGACATGAAGTCTCATTGCCAGGAAAATGGAAGAAATAGTTGAAATGGGAAGGTGACATGATAATACAATGTATTAAAGGATTTGAAAGATTCACTATTGATTGCAGAAGACTGATTAGTGAAAATTAAGAATTTATTGAAATATTGACACGTCAAGGCTTTGATCCTCAAACATTAGGACACGAGGGAAAGGAAGCCAAAGCTTTCAAGGAATGGATAGAAAGGATAAATAAATATCTTTTTCAATTGGTAACACAAGAGGTTATTGAAGAAATAATACAGTGTAGAAATTATGTTATAGTTAAATATGAAGCAGACAAAGCACAAAAAAATGACAGCATACTTCAAGTAACTAAAGAATATACCAAGCTCAAGCTCACTTGTAGAGCCATACGAAGAATTTCAAAAGAGCATATACATCAAGTATTAAAGGCTTTCTGAGAGTATCAATTAAAGAAAGAAGGAAGAATCCCAGAACCTGAGTCATAAGCGAAAATAGAAAGAACCGGTTATTGGATACTGGAAATATAATGAGGTTCATTTGTTGTTTTAATTTTAAATTTGTAGCTTGATCCTGGTCCCGATAGGTGTTTCTCATTATATTTTGAAAAGAAGCTGGTAGTCTTGATAGATAAATAGTGTTTGTGCTGAAGTATGAAGAAAAGTGTTGCTACGGACAAAGTCAAAGATTTGACTTATTCTAGAATGTTCTTGATGACAGTTGGAAGATGCCACATGACACATTTTAATTTGTTGTTTTTGACTCTCTAGATAAACTTTTAAGTTGAACTTTTGGGTGCCTTGTTTCTCTAAAAGGCCATCTTCTCCCAAATTTTTATTTTTAAGTTAAGAATTTGTGGATGTCGGAGGAGCAAAAAACTATTTTAAGTTTTGTTCTTTTTTCCTATTTTCTGAACCATTCCAGAGTAAAAATTTGTATGCATGTAGACATTAATTGATATTAGAGCTTTATGGATAGCTACCTAGCTAAGTATCTTTTGTAGTTGGTTTTCTAAGTTCGGCTGAATAGGATTGTTTGTTGCGACGTTTAAGGGTGCATACAAAACCTACTCGGTGTCCATAAACGAAACCCTCTCTCTTTAAAAGCTTACACCATTTTATACATAGTTGTGAAGCAATCTAGTGAAATATAAAGTGGTTTGCTCTATTTTGATTAATTCTTTGGGGAATCCATGGAGAATAACTGAGAGAAACTTTTATTTTTTAGTACTTTTTATACTTTGTTTTAGAATAGATGTTTAATATTTTGAAAATATTCCAAAAAATAATAAGTGAATGGAAATAGTTTTGTTGAAAATCTTTTATTTTCCATGAAGTTGTTAATGCTTAATGCTAAATTTACTTAAGTGATAGCAAAGAATTTACAATGTTCATGAAATATTATGTTGAATCTTTCAATTTCATGATGTTATTTGATGATGAAATGAATTTTTATGTGAAATGTTTGTAATTATTAACCAAGCTATAAATAATTGTAGTCCCTTTGAGATTAACAACAAATATCACATCATTACCTGAGAGCGACCCTAGTGCAACCATGACCTGGTTATCAAAGACGTGGGATTGAATGAAAGTCAATCTTTGCTCTGTGAATGCAAAATTTTCCCTTAGGTTGTCTTTGTTCCATATCTTTCAAGAAGGTTAGGCTCTTCATGGTCTTGTCTGTGGAGATTTTATTCGATCTGTTTACTACAAGTAAAACCATTGTCAACAAGAACTGGCGCTAGAAGGAGGGCCTATTTTTGTTATTTTTTGGTTTTGTTAGGGTTTAAACTAGATTTTCGTAGAACCACTAGATCTTGGTCTAGTGATCCTTGAGTGACCTTAGTTGAGCTTAGTGGTCGAACATCGTCTAGACCTCAAAATCTTGCAATTTTAAGTCCAAAGGTTCCAACCATTGTTGCAACATCACCTCCCGTAGTGATGGCATTCTTTAATGTGGAGTCATCGATTCAATTTTCTATATATAATGATTTACCAAAAGATCCTGACAAGTTGTGTCCTAAGTATTATTTCCACAAAGATGCTAAAGAACATATCAGTATATTCAAAGATACATGTTTTTGAGCAAGAACTCAACATGAAGATGTTGTGTGTCGATTGTTCCCATAGACTTTGAGCGATGAAGTTTATCAATGGTATATCAATTTTCCTCGTAATTTCATCAGATCAAGGCAAGACATGGAAACTAAATTTTTAGCTAGGTTTAGAACACCGACTGATCCTGTCCTATCATATCATCAATTCACTCAAATCAAGAGGTTTGAAGGAGAAACTATACCACTTTTAATGAGAAATTTAAAAAGGCTTATTCTAGGCTACAAGCACCTTATGTACTGGATAATTTGTCTACTATCATGGTTTATTATACAACAGTAGATCCTTTAACTGCTATGTTTGTGAAGCGAAGAGCCAATCCTCCCACTATCTACCAGAAGCCTATGCTAAAGTCGTGAGTGTAAATCTATAATTGAAACATCTTGGAAGTGGATCGTCTATGAATGGCGGAAATAGATTGAATATTTACCCTACCCTAAATGAAAATGGAGTCCCTATAGTTCATCCCATGATTCCTAATGTTTATCCTGCAGTGGTCCATAATGGGACATTTCCTCAAAATACTTTCTTTCAACCAGGAAATAGTCAAGCTTTAGTCCCTCACCCTTGTCTAGCTATTATAGAGCTACGTCCTAATGGAAATTTTTTTTTCTCAAAATCTCAAGAAAATCAAAATGTCAAAATTTCTAAGGAAAAGGAAGACATGAAAGAAGTTACAACTCAACTCAAAAGATTGACCACAGAGGTTACACAATTAAGAAATCAAAATTTCTATTCTTAGAATAATAATCATAATTCTTAAAATCGAATGTATAATGCTCCAAGGCCACCTAGACCATGGAATACACTCCCTAATAATGGGGGAGTATCAACACCTTTAGACAATCCCGATTCAATTAATGAAAAGTTTGCATCAAAAGTGAACTTAGTTGACCTTGCAATGAACAATTGGTGTAGAATTCATAATACAAATTTTCATGTTGAAGTGGATTGTTCACAATTTAAAATCGCTTCACATATTTTCCTTGCTACTACTCATTATAATGAGCATTGTGATTCTCATCCTCCTAGAGGAAATGTATTAGTTCTAGTAGGATATGACTCCACTCTAGTCCTGGAAAGTTATGAATGTTTCAAATTACCTTTAGCTATCACAAGTCATGCTCATGGATATGAAGGTGATAATTCGACAATGACTTTGGAGACATACACTTTTCCTTATCAAGACAGAAATGAGCCTCAAGAAGAAATGGATGAAATACATGCCTTTCAATAGTATCAGAAGGGCCATAATTACAAAATGAGGAATAATGCTATCATTGGAGGTAGATTCAATGAGCCTTTAACAACATCCATCCCGCCTAATAAATTTAACACTCCACTTGATGACAAATCAAGCAATAATCTTGGGTTACCCAAGGTGACCTCTCACTAAAATTCATCAAATATTTCAAAAGGTGAAAAAATAGATTCCGCTCATCAAAATAATTTGACTAATTATTTAGCAGAAGAAATTAAGAAGGTAAAGATTAGCCTTTCTCTATTAGAATTTCCTGAGACACCTATGATCAAAAAATATTTCTTAAACACTTTAGAAGATTTTCCCAAAGAAAGAAAATCCAAGGACATTCAAGTGAAAGATAGTTAGGCTAAAGCAAAAGATAAGAACATCATTCCCATAGAGGACACACAAGTAGCCTTTTATAAAGGAAAACTAGAGTCCCCACCATTTTTGCTCACTTTGAGAATATTTGGTAAGAATCTTCATAATTGCTTAGTAGACTCTAGAGTTTCTACTAACTTGATGTCGTTATCCATATGTCAAACATTGGGGTTAACTCTTGCAAACTCTTTAAAGAAAGTAACTCAACTTGACAAGAAAGAGGTAAACGTAGTAGGAGAGTTGACTAATATTTACATGCAATTGGATTATGATCCCATAATCCAATATTATATTGGCATTCAAGTCATGGAGATACCTAATACTTATGGTATGCTTTTAAGTAGAGATTGGTCTAAAACATTAAATGGATATGTGGCTATCGACTTCTCGCGTGTGTGGTTACCATGGAAAGGAGTGTCTAATCAAATTAGGATTGAAAGAGAACCTCACATTAAATACGTAATCATAGATTATAATCAGAAAAATGAAGTTCTATATATTGACATAGAACCAAGAGTTTATAAAATACGCAGTTCAGGAGTTAAAATTGAGGAAGTTTTCAATTGTGATGCTAGGAAATCTAATGAACTAACTCCTAGAATAGATGTTTTAATTGAATCAAATTGTAATTCTTTTGAGGAGGAGAATATTCCTTATGATAAATTTTAGAAGAATATTACTGCAAAAGCTCAAGAGAGTAATAAAAGTAAAATTTCACAAAAAAAATTGTTGTTGCAGGACTGGTGCAAATTGCATAATGTTGTGCATTCAAAAAATAGTTGTATGATGTGTCTGGAGACAATCCATAGAATCAAGAGTTGATATTGTCTAGAACACAATGATGTCAAAAGAACTAAATCATAAATGTGTAAAAATGAAGATCAAAACATACAGAATGAAAATATTTGTACGATGATGTCAAAAAATCATAAAATATTGGATACAAATGATCAAGCTTGGATCCTCAAATTTGATGGATCAAATTCAAAACAAGGAATTGGAATTGGAATGGAACTTATCAACCCGCAAGGTAAGTCCTTCCTTACTGCATATCGATTGCAATGTCAATGTACTAACAATGTGGCAGAATACGAAGCCCTTATACATGGCTTGATCCTGGCAATCAAGAAGAAGGTTTGAATCCTTAAAGTGTTTGGTGATTCATAATTGGTATTTAAATAAGTTCGAAAGTAATATATTTTCCACTACAAAAGATTATCCAATTATTGACACAGAGTATGGGATTTATTTGAAGGTTTCAACACATTCAATATTACTCATATCCCTAGAAGATTCAATCAGAGAGCTAATGCTCTAGCTACTACTGGTAGTACTTTGGAACCTTTAGAGACCTCAGATCTGAAAAGATTCACAGTTGAATTGGTACAATTACCCTCGGTTCCTGATTTAATGTTACTAACTTACAAGTGTTTGAAGATGACCGACACATAGTGGAATTCATTACTAATTCTGGTATTTTCAAAGGACAAATCATTAAAGAGATAGATCACATTGATAGCGAAATTCAAGATGAAGAATTGAATCAAGCCGGAGATAATAATATCCTAAAATGAATAGTTGAGTTAGAACAATTATTCGATATTGACCTGATAGTCAGACAAAAAGATTTCCCTCAAAGTGACAGAGGACTATCTGAGTTATACGATTTGCATACTAAAGAAGATCCTTAAAATGTACTCATAGGGAAATTTTGTACTGAAAAAGAGAAGAGAAATATTGCTCAAGAACTTAAAGATTACTGAAAAGTTGTAGCATGGACATATGAAGACTTAAAGACATATGACACTTCCATTATCACACATACTATACCATTGAAGCCTAATGTGAAACCTTTCTGAAAAAAACAACGTCCAGTGAATGCACTCTTAGAGCCTTTAATTCAAAAGGAAGTTCAAAAATTGTTGTCAGCCAAGATAATTTTTCCAATCAGACATTCTACTTGGGTGGAAAATTTAGTCCCTGTAAGAAAAAGAATGGAGATATACGATTGTGTGCAGATTTTTGAAATCTCAATAGAGTGTCTAAAAAAGAAAATTATCCACTACCCTCACTCGAAGAAGTGTTATAGATAGTTAACGGTTCACAAATGATGTCCTTCTTGGATGGATTTTTTGGATATAACCAAGTAATGGTAGCAAGGGAGGATCAGATGAAAACATCTTTCACCATGAAGTGGGGAACTTTTGCTTACAGAAGGATGCCATTTGGATTGATAAATACTGGAGCTACATTCTAGAGAGCCATGGACTATACTTTTTGAGAATTGATAGGAAAATGTATCATTATTTACATGGATGACCTTACAGTATTTTCTAAAGATAGAAGAGATCACGTTCGAGATCTCAAAGTAATATTACAGAAGTGCGAAACTTATGAAGTTTCCCTAAATCCTAAAAAATGTATTTTCAAGGTGACTGAAGGAAAGTTACTGGGACACATCATTTCTGAACATGGTATTTCAAT
Organism: Sequoia sempervirens; assembly: GCA_007258455.2. Classification (NCBI taxonomy): domain Eukaryota; kingdom Viridiplantae; phylum Streptophyta; class Pinopsida; order Cupressales; family Cupressaceae; genus Sequoia; species Sequoia sempervirens. Next base: position 270,903,421 of record VDFB02000013.1, on the reverse strand, counting down.
CGACCCAGAAAGAGTGAACGCATTACTCAAATTACAGCCCCTGAGAAGTAGAAAAGAATTGAAGTCATACTTTGGTAAGATTAACTTTGTTCAAATATTTATTACAGGATTCACTGAAATAGTGAAGCCACTCAATGATATGTTAAAGAAAGATGCCAAAATAGAGTGGGCGAACGAAGCTAAGATCATCTTTGAGACTATAAAGACTCTAATCACAGAAGCACCGGTACTGGTAAGTTCAAATTATATTAAACGTTTTTATATTTACTCATTCACTTTTGGTCACACTTGTGCAACAATATTAACACAGAAGGGTGAAAATAAAGAAGAAAAATAAATTTCTTTTATGAGCACTCCATTCAAGGAAGCAGAATTGAGAGACACAAATGTTGAAAAAAAATCCTTTGCTTTGGTCAAATTTGTACACAAGTTTAGAATTTAGATCCTTAAGAGTATAGTTAAAAATCCATTGTCCCAGATTCGCCTGTCAAAATGTTGCTAACATAGAGTGAGCTTGGAGAAAAGAGAGCTAAATGGGTTACCATTTTACAAGAATATGATTTAGACATCATACCCATGAGGTTGGTCTAGGAACAAGCTTTGGTTAAATCTATTGCAGAAATAGATCCCCAAATCTCAAGTCAACAATACACATTGGATGGAAAAGATCAAGAAGATTGGTATTAAGACATTTAGCATTATTTGGTCAACCACAATTTCCCTGATCATATGCAAAGGAATCAAAGAAGAGTCCTCAAGATAAAGTCATAGAGTTACATAATTAAGGGAGGATTTCTATTTAAAATAAATCATGAAGGAATCCATTTAAGATGCTTAAATAGAACAAAAGCTAATAAAGTGTTGTAGGAACTACATGATAGATTCAGAATGGCTCATGGAGCACCTTTAGCTACTGCACACCTCATTTTAAGAGAGGGATACTATTGGCCCATGATCTTTAAAGATTCTTATGAACATATTAAACACTATCATACATGTTAGACAGTGTCAGATAAAGGAAGATTCAATGCTCAACCACTGCAACCGGTGATGGAGATGCATCCCTTTTCACAATGGGGATTATACTTTATTGGAACCATCAATCCTCCATCTTCCGCTGGTGATTGATTCATATTGACCGCTATAGAATATTGTACTCAATGGATAGAGGCATGTCCAAACAAATAATGCACTATAGACTTGGTCATAAATTTTTTGGAAGAAAACATTATCACCAGGTTTGGAATGTCATATGCATTGGTATGTGATCATGGACCTACTTTTGCTTCATTGAAATTTTCTAATTGGGAATTTGAATATGGCATAACATTAAAATTTTCATCTAATTATTATCTATAGGGAAATGGATTAGTTGAATCATCAAATAAGAATTTGTTGGATATAATTAGAAAATTGACTGAAAAGAACCCTAGGGAATGGAATTCTTTTGTTAAGATTCACCCTTTGGGTAGATCGTACTAGGATGAAAGAGGCATTAGTGAATTCTCCTTTATCATTTAGTCTATGGGGTAGATCATATACTACCAATAAACTTAAAAATCCCTACCTGGTAGTTTGCACAAGAATATGTTGGATTAGATGATCAAACAGAAGCTAGATTGTTGCAATTGATGCATTTAGATGAAAAACACACTCGAGCTATAGATCATTTTGCTAAACATCAATCTGTAGTGATTAGATGGTTTAATAAGCGAGCTAAATTAAATACTTTTAGAATATCCTATCTAGTCCTATATTGGCACAAAGCCCATGAATGTAAAGGTGAACATGGGTATGTGCAAGATCATCATGGAAAAAATAGGCCCTTAAGTGGCAAAAAAATCAGAAAAATCAAAGTTAGGCAACTTGACTTAAAAAATTGAATAAGTTATCTATATTATTTCAAAAATATGTAAGAATAGAATCTGTAGCAAATTGGACATAGTTTCTAAACTACTAGGTTTGTTTAAAAAAAAAGAAATCTATTTGGTGAAAATTTGAAATTTCAATGGAGTAGTACTTAAATTTCAGGGAAAAAATAAGAAGTAGGTGTCTATCTGACCACCCTAACTACAATAAAATGATAATATTTTTTTATAATATTTTAGATACAAGTAGAGGACTCATGTACTAATGTGATACATATTTTTTTGTAATTTTTCCAAGTAAATAATTAATTATGATTTTTTTATTATAATTTTTAAAAAATATAAAAAATCGTATGTCTGACCACCTTAACTTGGTCAAAACTTCATGAAATTCAAATTTTCTTTTTTTAATCCTATAGTATGTGAAGCATAGAATGTGATGCATGTTTTGGATTCAAAAAATGTGATATCGTTTGAAAGCTATAGATTTTTTTCAATCAGTCTATCGATCAGGACTTTACTTGTAATTTGAATAGAAAATGAATAATAATTAGTTATTAAATTCAAAGTAAAGCATAATTTATATTGATGGAAATCTAAGAATCTCCTTTAAAAACCCTTTTCGTTTCATCAATTTTGTGTAAAAAAAAAAGTGGTCAGCCACATACCCATCATATTGCCACTTTTTGGCCCATCATGATCCTAAACATACCCACATGGTAAGTTTGATAGATTATGGATAGATCCATACATAAATTTTGAAATATTGGGTGATAATACTTATAGATTAAAGTCTTTGATTGGTGAAGATATCCCATTTCTTGTGAATGGGCAGTTTCTAAAGCATTATTTCCAGTCATAGACAAATAGTTTTCTTGTATTTTGGTTTGCTTTTGTTTTGTTTGATTTTTTTTTCATTTTTTTTCGGGTGTTGCGTTCTTTGACTTTACATTAATTGGAAACCTTTGAAGGTTTACAAGCCAATAGAATGTCAACTCCAGAATTTTAATCTCTATTTTGACCAGAAATAGCTTTCCATTTATAATTTTTTTGAGAATTATTCAATTTTACATACTTTGATTAGCACAAATCATTTAGTTGATGTTGAGCTACAAACGAATACATTTAAATCATTCTACTAAAATTTTGGATAACAGTTGTTTGCATTAATTGAAAAATCAAAAGACTACCTTTGCTACCACTGTAATTCCCAACCTAATAGTAGTGCTTCAATGCTTGCAAGTTGATAAAAGAGCTATTATTGCAATATTAAAAGTGAAAAATGAGCTATCATTGCTATATTCTAAAAAAAGAAAAAGAAGTGATATCAACCCTTTAGGCTATCCAAATAACTCTACCAGGGATATGGATGCCTGATTGACAGTAGAGCTATGTTTGGGGGAATTATAGAGATAACCTTATCGATGCTATATACGCTTGACTAGCATCAAGGCTCTATCCCTGGTTGGCTTAAAAGGAATTGTCATATTATGTAGATTAATGCAAATGGTTGCTATTTCTAAGTTTACTGAAATGGAAATAATCAATTGCACACACGTGAGCTCAATAATACTTAAATTTTCATGCTAACCAAAGTAAAATTTGAAAATTGGAATAAGGATCCCATGATTTATAACTAGAATACTAAAGAAAGTTAGAACATTGATGTTAGATCTGGAATTGACTTTCTATTGTTTTGTTTTGTTTTGTTGGTTGCTAGTTGTTGTGTGGTCTCACAACACAACCCATTTTTCCCCTTGGAAAAATGTGGACCCCCTTTTTTCTTTTTTTTTCTTGCTCTTTTGTTTTGTTTTTATTGCTCGGTCGGTTGCTGGTTTATCTCTCATTTTCACTTGGCCTCTTTGTTATTATAACCTTTTTTTTCCCAGTTTTGGTGATTTGGTATGCTCTTAATGTTTATTCTGTTACCAGAAATCAGAATCCAGGAATCCTTCGTTGAGCCAAAAGAGTTTGTATCTTCAGAAGATTCTAGCTCCACCCGGTATTTCATTGATAAAAATTTATAATCTTGGTAAGATCTTCTTTTATCAGAGTCTGGTGTTTTATTGTTTCTTTTTGTAAAAGTCAGAAATTGGAAAGTATGCTTTGAAATTTTGTCAAGTTTATCTTTTAGTTTCGGTTTCTAGACTTTCTCTTGTTCTGATTTTCTCTTTCCCTAGAAAGTATTTCCCAGATCCCGGTGTTGTTTGATCCTTTCAAAAACAATACCAAAAAGCCCCAACCCTCCTGATCATCAATCAATCACATATCTTTAATGACATATACCTTGCAAAGAATTAGCATGGCATTTAATTTCCACTTATAATTACCATGCCACCTTTCTTCTCAAATAGCGAGCCAGTGCAGAAATCTAGGTGTTCGTGATATGAACCATAATCCATAATGATTGCACCTTTATTCTAGGAATTAATGTGAAATAACAGGTAATTAATGAAGGTGGAAAACTACCTATGTACTTGGCACCACCTCAAGCATGCAGTTGCTTTTACAACACTCCACTTCACATCATATTGCAAATTTACTAAGGACATTGAATCAACGAAGTGACCCTGGCACACAAAGAGGGATAAAATTTTGAGAAACTAAGTCGCAGCTACTAAGGGTTTTGAAGTTGCATCCTGAGGAATCACATTTTATAACCAGAACTAGGTATGTTCTGAATAACTGATACTTTGCTAAGAGTTTCTCAAGCTATAAAATCTCGATAATGGTATTTTCTCATTCTAAAATTGAAATGTTAATCTTCCTATGATTTGTTAAATTTAATTGAAAAATGAATTGAAAATTTTATGAAACATAAGTTTTGGTTGAATTTAACCCTAACTCGCACACAAGATGAATATTCTAAAAGTTGCAGAGTGCATTATATCCAAAATGGGCACTTCTGATGCAAGAGAAGAAGATGAATTCAAGTACTACAATTCACAAGCAGTGCCCATTAATGTAGTGGTTACAGATACCCACATGGGATGTTTTTTCGACATTGAAATCCGTTCATGGCTGTTGCAAGAGAATTCTACCCAATGTACCAAAAATGTCATATCAAATGGGTTACTTCGTATAGGAGGGTTTCCGCTAGCAATGGAAGCTCCTGAATTAGTTATGCAATGCATAAATTATTACAACCCAACCAAAAGGATTGTTGAGAGAGAGGGAAGAATTTATGCAGACTTGTCGCAAAAAGGAATCATGTATACATGTGTCTCCTCTCCTACACAAAGATGTTCAATGCAGACCTAAAAGCCAAGGCCAAGACATATAAGAGCACTAAGGAGCGTAATAGAGAAATTATGAGCACCTAATGGTTCCAACAACCAATTACACTAAATACCAAGGTAATTCATAGGTCTATGTTTAAAGAAGAAGTGCAATACATTATAACTTTACTGAGCAGAGTAGCTGGTTTGAGAGATACAAGAAAATTCAAACCCTGGATGTTCATGATAATATCCCGCATGATAGAAGGTCCTGTGGATTTGCATTGGGGAAAATTGATAAGTGACAGACTACATGAACAGATTACTACATTCCCCAAAACTAGATCCTTCTACATGTCATCATATGTTATTTACTCTTGTGCTATGAGAGCTTGTAAACAAGGGTTAAAATAGACTAGTACTTTGGGCATGCAAGTTGGCAACCGTTTGATATATGCACATTTACCCCAAACAACTATCCATGGGTATAAAGATGATTGCAAAAAAGTTAATGATTTGTTCTCCATGAAACTGGTGAGGACAATGGAAGGTGATAAATTTAAGAGACTCTCTGGAAGCACAAAGTGCCATTTGGCCTATGGGAGGCTGGTACATACATTTCCCAACTTACTTAGGTACATTAGAGTGGAGGGATTTAACTGAAACCCATTCATGCTGCCTAGGTATCCTACAAATAAAATTATTTTATTGGAATTAGTGAGACAGTTAAAACCATCTCAGGCTCTTTATAGCCATTCTCGCAAAAAGGCCTCTTTGGAATTTCCCATTACAATAGGAAATTACAAGTGCAGTGCAATTAGAGTAAATGATTTGTGTGAAGAAGAGTTGAAGACTTACCATTTTGAAGAATTTCCACTCCATAGAGTGTAATATGATATTGAAGGAATTTGCTAAAAATATAGCTGGTTATCGTACTCATGTGCCTCATTTAGAATATTATTGTCTGATCTGTGAAGACGAGCACATGGTAAGAAGAAGAAAGTATGAAAGAATGGATTTAGGATTTTCCCAGATGCTCAACCTTTATGACATCCACAGATAAATTGGAAGAAGATGATGGTTAGGTGCTCAACCAATTTTACAATGATGACAGGGTATTTGATGAACCCATTCTAGATCCAGGTGTTGATGATGAAGACATGACATCAATTGATGACTTTACTAGGCCAATCCTAAGGTATAATCAACATTGGATTGATGATTTTTGCAAAATTTTGAGAGAAAGAGGAATTGAACCCATGTTCTCAGAAGATAAAAGAAGAAAACAAAGAGATGAAACTACTTTTGAAAGTGGAGAGCCTACCAAGAAGAAAATAAAGACTAGTAAGACTACTCCAGGTGTTAGAATTGAAGCAAGAACCCTTGAAGCAATAAGACAAGAAGTACTCATAAAATAATTTGATAAAAATAAATATGCAGAGATAGGTAAAGATAAATCAAAAGCGAGACCTAAAGGTGCATCTTCCTCTACAACTAGACCCAGAACAAGAGTAACTATTGATGAAGGAACAAGAGTAATAGGGAATGTTGGTATGCAAACTAGATCTGCATATCAAAGGGTTGCAACCTTATTTACCTCTACCCCTTTTGTTAATATGGCTAGTATGAAGCAAGCACTGGGTGGGACTCCTATTGCTTTAGAGGAAATTTTTGAAGAAGATAAATCCAAAATTAAGGAACATGTAGATAAATGGGGTGCTATGTGGGAGAAAGTGCAAGAAAAGAAGTCTAAAGACAAACCCATGTTACACCCAGGGATAGAAAAATTTAGGATACGAGCTCTAAACCCATAAATATTGAAGAAGATGAATTTATTCAAGGAAAGCTCACCTTAGAGGCAAGAAACCCTAGCGTACTTGAAATGGAAATAGGGGAAAATGTAGAGTCGAATCCTATTGATGAAAGAGTTGTTGAAGATACTCTTGATTCCAAACCTTCTCTTGGGAATGTGCAAAATGTTAATGAACACTCGTAGGGCTTTGAAGAATCAGAGAAAGGCCATGGTGAAACTAAAATTGAAATTGAAATTCTAGAAGAAGAATCTACACAATTTGGAGGAGATGAAACTGAAAAATGAAGAGAATATTGGTGTAATAGTAAATGAAGAAGATAATATTTAGAGAGATGAATTAGAAAATCTGGATAGAAAAGAAAATATAAGTCTCCAAGTAGAGGAGGTAGTTTCAAACCCTGTTAATCCTGAATCTATACCAGATATTGATAAAGAAAGCCCTATTTCACAAAATGTGGCAAGTCAAAAAGAAGAAGTTCTTGAATCAAGCAATAAACAAGGACAAGAAAATGTTATATAGGTACAAAAAGATGATGATACACCTGATTAGTTAATCAGGGAATTAGCTTCTCCAATGGAAGTGGAAATATTACCTCTGAATCTATATAATTTTATACAAGAAGTACTCCTAAACCTAGGCGCAAAGTGAAGACAAAGCATGCCATATAGAGGAATGCAAATGGTAATAGAACTATTCAAATAGCCACTCCAACAATTGATAAGGATAGACATGAGATAACACATAAGGAGTATAATATTACATGTGTTAATCTTGGACACTCATCTTGGAAACAAGAATTAGATGAAATAAAAGTAAATTTAAATGCTATTTTTGCCAAAGTACATAAATATAAATAAAAGAAAAGAGAATTGAAGGAATGGTTTGCTATCTTGGAACACTTTATTAAGTCATTTACTTTATCTGGTCAAGAACAAGTTAAACTTCCCAAACATTTGGTACTAATGTCACAAGAGCAAGTGGATGTGATTGTTGCAGTTCGTCATGTAAGATGAATATATTTGAAGAATGGATTGAATACTGCGTGAATCAAGGAGATGAACTTATTACAAATGAAATAAGAATGTACAACGAAGCATATCATCATTCAGAGAAATTAAAAATATTTGAAGATGAATGTAAATTTTGCCAAGAACAAGTCATCGATGAAAGACAAAATATTGAAATGGTCATGCACACAAAAATCCAAGAGTTAATACAGAATAATGTAATATCATGACATGAAGTCTCATTGCCAGGAAAATGGAAGAACCAACTGAAATGGGAAGGTGACATGATAATACAATGTATTAAAGGATTTGAAAGAGTCACTGTTGATTGAAGAAGACTGATTAGTGAAAATCAAGAATTTATTGAAATATTGACACATCAAGGCTTTGATCCTCAAACATTAGGACAAGAGGGAAAGGAAGCCAAAGCTTTCAAGGAATGGATAGAAAGGATAAATAAAGATCTTGTTCAATTGCTGACATGAGAGGTTATTGATGTAATAATATAGTGCATAAATGTTATAGTTAAATATGAAGCAGACAAAGCACAAAAAAATAACATCATACTTCAAGTAACTGAAGAATATACTGGGCTCTAGCTCACTTGGAGAGCCATACGAAGAATTTCAAAAGAGCGTATACATCAAGTATTAAAGGCTTTCTGAGAGTACCAATTAAAGAAAGAAGGAAGAATCCTGAAACCCGAGTCATAAGTGAAAATGGAAAGAACTGGATACCAGATACTGGAAATATAATGTTCATTTGTTGTTTTAATTTTAAATTTGCAGGTTTATCCCTGTCCCAGTAGGTGTTTCTCATTCCGATATTTTGAAAAGTAGCTGGTATTCTTGATAGATACAAAGTGTTCATACGAAAGTATGAAGAAAAGTGTTGTTGCGAACAAAGTGAAAGCTTTGACTTATTCTAGAATGTTCTTGATGAAAGTTGGCAGATGCCACATGATACATTTTAATTTGTTGTTTTTGACTCTCTGGATAAAATTTTAAGTTGAACTTTTGGGTGCCTTGTTTCTATAAAAGGCCATCTCCTCCCACATTTTTATTTTTAAGTTTGGAATTTGTGGATGTTGGAGGAGCAAAAACTTCTTTTAAGTTTTGTTCTTCTTTCCTATTTTCTTAACTATTCTAGAGTAAAACTTTGTATGCACATAGACATTAATTGATATTAGAGCTTTATGGATAGCTACCTATTTAAGTATCTTTTGTAGCTGGTTTTGTAATTTTGGCCTAACAAGATTGTATGCTTCACCATTTAAGGGTGCATACAGAACCTACTCGGTGTCCATAAATGAAACCCTCTCTCTTTAAAAGCTTGCACCCTTTTATACATAGTTGTGAAGCAATCTAGTGAAATATAAAGCATTTTTCTCTGTTTTGATTAATTCTTTGGGGCATCCATGGACAATAACCAGGAGAAACATTAATTTTTTAGTATTTTTTATACTTTATTTTAGAATAGATGTTTAATATTTTTGAAAATGTTCCAAAATATATATAAGTGAATGGAAATAGTTTTGTTGAAAATCTTTTATTTTCCATGAAGTTGTTGAATGCTTAATGCGAAATTTACTTAAGTGATAGCAAAGAATTTGTGATGCTCATGAAATATTATGTTGAATCTTTCAATTTCATGATGTTATTTGATGATGAAATGAATTTTTATGTGAATTTTTTGTAATTCTTAGCAAAGCTAGAAATAACCATAGTCCCTTTGATATTAACAACAAATATCACATCATTACCCGAGAACGACCCTAGTGCAACCATGACGTAGTTATCAAAGACTTGGGATTGAATGGAAGTAAATATTTGCTCTGTGAATGCAGGAATTTCCCTTAGGTTGTCTTTGTTCCATATATTTCAAGAAGGATAGGCTCTTCGCGGTCTTGTCTGTGGAGATTTTATTCGATCTATTTACTATGAGTAAAACCGTTGTCATCACTTCCCTTCTTGTGATGTTCGTCCACAACCTATTGCTCATCATGCCACTCCACACACTTCCACACAGTTGCCTTCTATCTTTTATTTCTCTTTTCTTATCTTTTAATCTTCTTCCTTACGACCTATGAATTCCCATTTATTTCAATTTTTTTAATTCATTTTTTAAAATCAGCCCATTGGATGGCACTATACTTCAATGTCATTGGCTTTTCATTGTCTTCATCAATCCATTTGTTGTATAACTCTTCAATTCTCAATGCCACCCCTACTCTCATTATGTTAGGAAAATGCAAATATAATAATATCTCTTTTTTTTGTTTTATAATTAATCGATAGGCATTACCTCCTCAAAATAAATAATTATGAGATTGCATAATTTGAAAGAATAATTCTTGAAGACTAGAAATTTAAAATGCACACCAAAATATGATTTCTTTCAATCAATGATAAAAAAAAAATTAATCTCTTCACCCAACGACCACCAAAACCAAAACAAATAAATAAGAAGGTTTGAATGTCATTAGATGATGTAGATTGCACCAATATTTAGAGGATCTTGCATTAGACACATCAGGTAGAAAAATTGTGAGAATAGGCTCACAATGGTGGATTTGAGTAGTCAAACTACTCTTCTAGGTTGCCTCTAACATACAACGAACTCCTTCACTATCCAAAATGCACCAAATTATTTATTTTTCCTTCTTTTTTAGCATCGTTTCAAAACACACACTGCCTTACTCCAAAAACACTGCATTATATTCTTTCTCCCCCTCATGGACTCATGTCCACTATATCCCAGTCTCCTCCACCAAATACCCTCTATTCTTTCATCTCATTTTTGGGATCTATTCCACCATCAATCAACCACCTCCACCAAAACCCACTTACAACATCCTCTACCATTTCTACACACAAACACACAACATCTCCACATAATTCTACAATTACATCTTCTATTTCCACTTTTGCAAACAAATTAAAATTGACATTTACCTCTTTCTTCTCTACAGTTATAACATCATCCTTCGTTGGTAAATCTTCAAAATCCTCACTAGTTGTAACTTTTCACTCGTCTCCCTTCACTACAACAATGTGCTTCAACATCCACTCTTCTTCAATCACCAACACTTGTGCTAACAAATATTTCCACCTTTATCATTCCCTACAACCTCTTCCTTGCTTATTTATTTTCTTCCTTTTCCCACATACCTTCCTCATGGAATGTCTTCACTACAACTTCTCTGGTAGGGGCTTCATATTTCTCCTTCCATCTTAGGCTACTATCCTCACTTTTCTTCTTAATCGTCTTTACCACTCTCCTCTCACTTTTCCCAACATTATTTTCTAATTTCTCAATCCTTTCCTCAATCTTTCCCACTTCCTCATGAACCATCTATCTCATCTTCTCAAACTTCTCATTCTCCACTTTCTACCAATATTATTCCCAGAACAATATTCTGATGGGTCTCTTGATGACTCACCCCATCTTGTCTACTACAATCTTCCATAACTCACATCACTTCACGGCTTCCAAATCTTGATTTCCTAGGGCTTCTCTACATGCAACAATCCTCTCAAACTCTCCACAACTGCTTCACACACTCTTTTAGGCACAAACTACCTCAAATTCGATGATCTATTCACACTTCCACCCGTAGGTCCTAGTGGATCATCTCCATGCTCATGATTACCCTCTTTGATACCAATTAATGTAGAGGGTACTCCCCTCTCTGTAACACACCACAAACTAAACCATAACTCATAGCAACCAATAAATAATACTCTACCCAAAATGATCATAGAAAGCAAATACTCATTTATTTAAGTTTATTGTTCTTAAAATTAGATTGTAAATTAGATGATTACATTTGCAAGTAATTATTTTCATTGACAATTACATTTGTTAATAAACGTGTTTTAAAATTCAAGATTGTACACAATGAAAATTGTAATCTACCTTATATTTTGAATGTAGCCTACCTTCATAACTTCTTTGTGAAAATTAATCTACTCTACATGTCCTCCCTCTTGTCATTTCTACAAGATTTATGAATTTTCCACCAATTGGGCACCATTCACCATTCTCATATTCCATGCAGCCTACACTTCTTCCTACCATCCCATCATATCTTCGCATATTTCTCCCCAATCTTCCTGCATGAAAATTTTAACACGTCTTAGAATTTCCTAGACAATCCTTACCTTCAATCTCCTCTATTGCCCCTATTCTCTTCTTCTTACATAGATTTTCCTCCTCTTTCATGCCTCAGTTCTAGCTAAATCAACATTTAAATTTTGACTCTCCTAATTGCACGCCACTTCCTCTCTCTTTTCTATGTTATCATAATATGGAAATTCCTTAAATTTATTTATGGATCATTCCAAATTACTCCTTCCACAAGGGGTGCAACTTGTTAGAGATATTTGCACCTTTCTTTTTATTGTTTTTTAGCTCCTATGATCTGCCAAAGTTGGTTGGCCTCTTCCCTTCCTATGTTGTTCCTTCATAGCCTCTCTTTCCTCACGCCACTCCACACACTTCCACATAACCCCATTCTATATTTCCTCACCCTTTTCTTATCTTTTAATCTTCTTCCTTACGATTTTTGAGTTCCTATTTATTTCATTCTTTTAATTCATTTTTTAAAAATCAACCCATTAGATGGTGCCATACTTCAATGTCATTGTCTTTCCATTATCTTCACCAATCCATCCATTATCTAACTCTTATATTCTCAATTCCACCCCTACTCTCTTTATTTCTGAAAAATGCAAATATAATGAGATCTCATTTTTTTATTTTGCAATTAATCAATAGAAATTGCCTCAAAAAAAAAAATGAGATTGGATAATTTGAATGAATAATTCTTGACGACTAGAACTTTAAAATACACACCAAGATATGATGTTTATCAATCAATGAAAAATGTCATTTGATCTCCTCACCCAACGACCACCAAAACCAAAATGAATAAACAAGAAGGCTTGAATATCTTTGGATGATGTGGATTGAGTCAATACCTAGAGGTTCCTACATCATATAGGGGAGATCATAATGTTTAGGTAGACCTATATTCTATTATAGTTAATTATCCATGTGGTTCTCTAGAAGAAATTAATGCTCTTACATTAGGTTGTGATGCTTAAGGGTTTTACTTAGTTTCTTATGGATACTCAATTTTAGAACATGAAAAATATAAGTACAAAGATTTACCCTCATGGAAAAACTTTTGAATAAGTATTTTTTATTTGAATTTATATTTTTTTTCCTTCAACTTCTTTGTCAAAATAAATATCTTACATACAAAAATATAAGAAACAGAGGATTCCTAGGTATATTTATTTATTTTTCTCTATGAAGCTAATGAGTAGTTTGTGGCTCATATTTTCTTTTAGTTGTCTTGTTTCAAGGTCTTTGGAGATTGTGATGGTACACCTAGAACTTGCCACTAGCTCATGCAAATCTATTATCTAAATTTTTGGCCAATTTGGGAGGTCAAATGATTTTACATCTTTAGTTTTGGTGGCTTGCCTTTGTAGAGGAGGGAATTTTCCACTCTTAAGATAACAAGATCTCAAGGAGAAAGTTGTCTCTAAACTACCTCAATTGACCGAACTCAAGTGAACTAGAAATAGTAATGCTTTAAAATTAAAATATAAGTTTAACAATGAATAGAACTAAAAATCTCAAATAAATTGCATATATAGAATGATAGAAATGTTTAATCTACTGAAATAGAAAGTATAGAGTGCAAAAAATGTGGTAGCAGTTGGGAAAATTCTCTGCCTTTGCTGCAAATGCATCGTGAGAATGTCTACAAATAATGTCTATAAAGCTAATAAAGTGGGGTCTTTTGTTTGTTTAAGCTATCCAACACCTACACACATGGAGAGAAGAAAAAAAATTGGGGGCTATATAAGGGTTTGTCTTAGTCAAACCCCCATTTGATGTTTCCACCTCCATAAAAGGAAAGACAATATTGGAATGCATAAAAATATAATAGATGTGTGATAGAAACAAACCTTTCTATTGAGGAGAACCCCCATCACAATTTAAAAGGCACTACATGAGATTAATTATGGATGATAATAGATGAGATTGATAAAAGACAAGAAAGAGAGCATTACCAATAGTTGTGTCCCCTCTCTTAAGATGATAGACATGATGAGATCCTTTGCAAGAGGAGTCCTTGCTGATCTAACTATGAGATAATTTTGGTATAGTTTTTCTAAGAGTGAGAAGTAGAGAGCTCGTAGTAGAAAAATTTATAAGAAGTCCCAAAATGAGAGAGAGATAGAGAGGTAAGTTTTATTCTTTGGTTGGGAAAGAATAACCTTTATAATCATGTTTGGGTATTGGGAAACATGTTGCAAATGAGTTGTATAGAATATTCCTATTTTAATCTTATATTTTAGTGCCCAACATTTGTGCACCATAACGACGTCTTTGTGCCAAATTTTTTTTGACCAATTTTCTCCAAAATTCAAACCACATGCTACAAATGCTTCATCATTGCTATACATGAGATCAAAATCAAGAAATCCTAATTATGGATTTTGTCATAAATGCACTGGATGCCATGCATAAGTGTTAAATTAACCTAGGGTTCAATTTTTGACACTACATTTTCCCCCCACTTTAGTGAACTAATCACTCAAATGGATCAACTACACTAAAGTAGCTAAAAAGATGTAAAAAACTAAGTATATGAAGTGCATTAATTTCCTTGGAAGACAAATACTATAGAAGCTATAGAGGCTGACAAAAATGATGCCCATAGTTCTTGATAAAAATCTGTAGCATTTGACATGAAAATTTAGTTGTAAAATCAAAAATTTATCAATTCCAAAAATGGAAGAAGCTACTTCGATGAGAAGAATGTTTAAGAATCTACGTTAGTGATTCAAAAGAAAAAATTTGATAAATGTGTGAATATATGTTTCCTTGTGTTTTTTCCCCTAGCCAAGAGCGTAAACATAGTAAGGTAGGTGAAACCAAACCATCACAAAAAAAAATAAAAAAAATTGACTATATGCTTACTAGATGATCCCTAGAATGGTCATTTTCACTATTCACAATGAGAATTTTTTGAGTTCTATAGAGATTTAGAAAAAATTCCCCGTTGATGAGATTTAAGGCAATCATGCATTATGGAGAATAGCACCACCATAGAGATAGATGAGCCCCTAGATGAGGTAGTACAAAAATTCTAATTTCAAATTTGTTTTATGCATTTAATTTTACTTGGAAATATTAGTGCACCGTAAGTGTCCTACGTGTGTATGGGTTCCTTGAACCCATGGTAGTGTCCAAGGCCTCACACATTCATCCAAAGGAAATTTTTGCACTAGCGTCCACCTAGTAGGTTGGCATCTTAGGGATTCCCTAGCATCTAAAACGGTGTGATGGCATTCTAAAAGTTAGAGTTTAATTTTTTGTTGAAAATTTAAAGTTTGGAAAGTTTAGAATAGATGTAGGATTTTTCTTGATAGAGTTATGTTTTTTCAAGCTTTATGAGAGGTTTGAGAGCATACTAGTGGTCTCATTTTATTTCTCCTACTTAGCAACATCGGTTATGTTACAATGCAGAACTAAAGTTTTCTATGTTAGACTAGTCTCTGATGGATGTATGAGATGGAAGAGATGAGATTCTACCTTGCCATGTTGATGGCCCTGATTGAGAGATGGGACACAAACATAATATCTTTCCATCTCCCTATTGAAAAATTCTGAAGACTGAGAGGGGGATGAATTAGTCTTATAAAAAATTAATGCCTTTTGGAACTTAACTCTTTTAGTAAAATACAACCTTCTTTGCTAGATCAAAAAACTTTAAGAAGAATAGTAACAAAGAGTGATATAGTATTTTGAGTCCTTAGCAACTTCAACACTTCTTAAACAATCAAAGATATAGCATTTATACTTGTAACTATATCAACATCAATGAGATACAAAGAACACACACACGCACAAGGAGAACACCAGATTTACATGGAAAATCAATGAGGTAAAAACCATGGTGGGAGTTAACTCAAAATATAAAGCTCACTACAAAAAGACTTGTAGGAAGGCTCACTATCTTAGAGAAAGATACAAATGACTTTTTGAACTGAAGACAACATGACTTAGGAGAAAGATATAAGAACATAATGAGATTCACTATCTCAGAGAAGGATACACACTGTTAATTGAGGTACATTATAACACAATTGATCTTTCCTTTCACACACTTTAGCACTGCCACTATTGGATATTTCATATAGTTTGCACACATACTTATTTTCACTTGTACACAACTCCATCTTGTTGCATCTAAGATGATCTTGCATTTATATCCACTATAACACTTCAAGACTTCATTTAGGTTAGTTCAGAAAAGGATAAATAATGAATTCAATTAGTCGGCCACCAAAACATAATGTGTTCCTATCCAGAAGTTAGACAGAACCAAAAACACTTATCATTTCTTCCAATGTGATCCAAAACCATTTACACATAGCCGCACATCAACCTAAGTTACCATCAAGGAAATGTGTGGATGAAACATTAAAGCACAACTAGTTAGCCCATAAACATACTTCATATTAAAATAACTTGATGCCATCCCAAGAAGGATAATTTGATACCCAAATCTATCATAGCACATCTTCCACTGATGGCGCAAACCCCCAAGAACATTGCATAAGCAAAGGAGCAAGCCCTGTTAGCCATATATCGACAAATATCCCAGAAAGGCCAACTAAAGACATAATGCAACACCAAAGTGACCAGTTAGTGATGTTTGGATCACATGTGGATGTTCCTTAAACATCCAACAACACTTCCATACACTTATTTTATACTGTCATACCACCAGCAACCACCACATATCAAACAATTATAGGATACTTTATTTAGAAAGCACAAAATGCTTAACCATGAGATATATCATTAACATATCATCTTGCAGACCACTTTAGAACATGAAATTGGAAATGAGACACTACATAGACATTGAAAGAACATTCACAAATCTATAGGAGTAGATACATCAATGTGGAGAAATGCGGAGCATTTCCCATACCAATCTGGATAACCAACAACACTGCCAACCTTCTATAGTTGACAAAAATCTCCTTGACAACACTAGTGACCTAAAAGGATAGGAGTGAAACATCCATAAAACACTAACATTGAATACCAAGATAGAAGCCCAAAATAATCAATAGAGGAGGAATGTAAATCATTCTCTCAAACAAACTTCAATCCATCTTCCTGAATGAGAAAAACTTAAGCAACTTGTAGAGGCCAGAACTTCATTTCAACAACACATACTTCAACAGGAACATCAGGAGAGAGAATAGGACATACTATAGACCTTCGGAAATATCTCTCCACTATTAGTCATGCTTCTAATCATAATCTTCATATATCATTATGAAATCATCTATGCTAATAGCAATAAAATATAATGCAACTTTCTTTGACATGAACTTTAGCAACTCTTCTTTGATGAACTTCAACAACTCCTCTTAGATGAACTTTAGAAACTCTCCTTTGGATTAATGCATGAAATTCAACAATGAACATAAAAAAATATTCTTTGATAAGGCATGACATTCAACCATGAACTTCCACAATTCTTCTTTGATAAGGCATGACATCTAACCATGAGTTTCATCATCAATGTTAGCCGAAACTAGATATAATAATGATAACTAATGCCAAGAACTAACAACATACTACTTAAGTGCTAACATCAATGAAAACAACTACCAACAATCTCCTCAAGTGTTTACATCAATGACAATAACTGCTAACAATCTCCCCCTTTGGAATTGATGGCAACATACCGTGCTCACTCTCCCCCTTTGACATCAAGGAAAAAGGGCCATATATGCCTATATAAAGGAACATTTGTTATGAATTTAGGGACAAATGGAAAATGGATCTTCTATGGAAGTAGCAGTACATACTCTTCTTTGACAAGTAGCATTTTTACAACTACAATGAAATCCCCCTTACAACGAAATCCCCTAGAGCAGTAGCATTCATCAATCCAAGGAAAAAGATATGACATGAATTTATCCAATTGGACAAATGCACCATTTATGCATATAGTTAGAACAAGGAGGGTAAATTACCCATAACTTCTGTTAGAGATACTCAATAGTATCCTTTGAAAGTGACTTACTGAAAATCTCTACAATTTGATCTTTGGTAGGAACATACTCCATTTTGAATTCATGTTCTACAAATTTCTCTCTCACAAAGTGATATCAGATTGAAATGTGTTTTTTTCTTCAATGCATTACAAAACTCTTGAAATTTTTAAATGAACTTGTATTATTGCATAGTATAGGAATAGGTTCATCATAATCCACCTTCACATCCTTCAAATTCTACTTCATCCAAAGTACATGAGTACAAAAAGATGTTGTAGCAATATATTATGCTTCTATTGTGGACAAAGAAATTGAATCTTATTTTTTACTGAACCATGAGACCAATCTACCTCCCAAAAAGAATTCAATTCCACCTATACTTCTCCAATAATCAACACGACATGCCCAATTAGTATCAATATAGGAACTCAAAAAGAATTTTTGATCATTTTTGTATCATAGGCCATAATCCAGAGTACCCTTCAACTATCTAAAGATTGTCTTCATAGATTTCTCATGAGATTGCTTATGATTGGCCTAAAATATGTTAACCAAACAATCTTGAAATTTACTAGGATATGTAAATTATCCACATATGTAGGCTCATATGATTGAACCAGTATATGTATAAACTGATACAATTACCCAAACATATGTTTTGAAGAATAGGTAGGCATTGTAGCATATTGTTATTTAAAAATAGAAACTTGTGGCTTACCAAAACATCTCATACAATAATATAGCATGCACTGGATATGTCCACAAATTTGTATGGAGAAAAATTTATTTCAGAATAATAGAGAGCATTCCAACAAGCCTTTAGCATGTCTTCACTATGCCAGTCCAAAAATTTATCACAACAATCTCCCACTTCATAAGGACAGGAGCTATAAAGACTTGAAAACTTGCATATGATACCTTCACATCTTGATCAACTTGACTTTTGGATCTCAAGACAAAAACCTTTTCTACTGAGATATGTAGAACAAAAATCCTTGAATTTACCAAAGAGAAAGCACTCTGAATTCCTTGGAAAACTTCTAAAACTTACTTTTTTGAAAAAAAATTCTCTATGTATGAACACTAAACTAGAATGGCATCAATCAGAACAATTGTACCAACTTTCACACGTCATCTACCTCCACTGGGATTTTTAATAAATATCCATTTATGCATAGAAGATCTACACACCAACTTATTTGATTCAATTCGTATTTCATGTTGAATTCTTCAATATCTTTTCTTTTTAGGAGGCAAAAGGATTCGATAAGTGAAATCTTTCCTTGAGATAATGCTCTATCTCAGTTTTTCTCAAAATATTGTCTAGAGTGCACAAGTGTAGTATTGACCTTCTTTTCATGGTCTTTTTTCCACACTTTTTTATTTCCCTTCCTTTGTTGATTATGGAACTCAACCTTTTCCTGAACTAGTGGTTTAGCAAAGCCACTTTTGTAGTAATTTTCCTTATGTCCCATATTATTTTATTTGTAGCACACATTGTTTTTCTTTGGAACAAGGTTTTTTTTCTTTACCTTGGATTTTCACTCCTCACCCTTGTAAGAATAGTTTTCCTTGCATAGTAATATCTATGAAATAAAAAAATATTGTTTCTTTGAGGCAAAAATTATCTTCTACCCATTTTATCATTCCTTCTTCTAACTCTACAATCAATAATCTTCTATCCAAAAAATATTGCAAGAAAAATTTTAACCTTGAAAGGATTGATTGAACTAAGGAGGAGCATGCTATTTTGTAAATGGAGGACTTCTAAACCCTTTTTTCTTCTAATTAAGATTTGATCCACTTTTTTTCTTGCCATTCTAAATAGTCTTTACATCTCCATATTCATTCCTTTTAGATTCTTCAATGTAATCTTTTTCTTCCTTTTTTTTAGGCCTTTCAAATGTTTAGGAGGCATCTTCAAGCCCAAACTTCTCTCATTTGTCAATTTTTCCCTTTTTCTCTTTTCAAGGCATTCCTCAGTGTGATAATCTCCTCCTCAAGCTTTAAGCATTCAAAATTTTGTCATTGAGCTTGGAATTCAAGCAATCTTCAATCATCTTGCCTTCTTCAACCCTCATTTTTAAATCAAAGATCATAAATTCTACCTATTTTAGTTTAATTTCGTATTATTTTCCTTTTTCAACTGGGTATGTGCAGGATCATCATGGAAAAAATAGGCCCTTAAGTGGCAAAAAATTCAGAAAAATCAGAGTTAGGAAACTTGACGTAAAAATTTGAATAAGTTATCTATATTATTTCAAAAATATGTAAGAATAGAATCTATAGCAAATTGAATGTAGTTTCTAAACTACTAGGTTTGTTTAAAAAAAAAAAATCTATTTGGTGAAAATTTGAAATTTCAATGCAATATTACTTAAATTTCAGGGAAAAAATAAGAAGTAGGTGTTTGTCTGACCACCCTAACCACAATAAAATGATAATATTTTTTTATAATATTTTATATATAAGTAGAGCACTCATGTCCCGATGTGATGCATATTTTTTGTAATTTTTTTCCAAGTAAATAATTAATTATGAATTTTTATTACAACTTTGAAAAAATATAAAAAATCATATGTCTAACCACCTTAAATTGGTCAAAAATTCTTGAAATTAATTTTTTTTTTTTAATCCTATAGTATGCAAAGCATAGAATGTGACACATGTTTTGGATTCAAAAATGTGATATCATTTGAAAGCTATAGATGTTTTTCAATCAGCCTATAAATGAAGACTTTAGTCATAATTCAAATAGAAAATGAATAATAATTACTTATTAAATTCAAAGTAAATCATAATTTATATTGGTGGAAAGATGAGAATCTCCTTTAAAAACCCTTTTTGTTTCATCAATTTTGGGTAAAAAAAAAGCTATCAGCCACATACCCATCATATTGCCACTTTTTGGCCCATCATGATCCTACACATACCCAATTTGTATTTCCTATTTTCCATTTTCTTCCATTGACTTTGAAAGAAATATTTCATATTTCTAATTTAGTCCCCTTGCTTCATTCAGATCTAGAGAAGACCATAGTTTTCCTTCAAAGTCTATTCCCCAATCATCTAAATTGAAGTCCCAACCTTCAAGTTCTAGATTTGAGATCTAGATCAGAGTAAAGCATATCTTCATCACTTAAGGAGCCAAACTCCTTACGTTTCTCAATATTACACTTTTTTAAAATAGTATTGAAAACCATGAAGAGAGTTTCATCATTTGAGTCATTCTCTTCATCTTTAGAGGAACCACTACTTTCTTTGGAATAGAGACCCTTTTTGACCTTATCTCTTTTATTGCTATCATCTTATTCTTTATAAGGGAATTTAGATGAAAAATGACCTATTCTTCCATAATTAAAGCACTTTAATGGTAACTTACCTCTATATTTTCTAGTGCCTTTCTTCAATCTTCTCACAAAGTTTTCTTCAACCTCATCAATGTCATTATTTTGATCAAAAAATTCATCTTCAATCTTTTTCTTGTCTTTAAAATAAACTTCCTTCTTTGGAACATCCTTATCAAACTCTCTCATCTCAGAGGTAGTAAGAGTACCAAAAATTTCATCAACTGAATACTAATCTAATTCCTTTGATTCTTCAATGGCAAACACTCTATGACTATAAGATTTTGGGAGAGATCTCAAAACCTTCTTCATAATTTTACTTTCCTTTACTTTTCCACAAAGACCAAAGATTCCAAAGACAAATTCTTGTACCCAAAGCATATAGCTTGCAATATCTTCATCCTCTTTCATTCTTAAAGTCTCAAATTTTCTCTTAAATATTTACATAATGGATTGCTTCAATTTAGTATCTCCTTCATAGACGTTGCTAAGCTTTTCCCAAGCATCTTTGGTAGAACTACAATTCATCACCTTTAAAATTTTTGAATTAGCCAACCCACATAAAATGACATTCTTAGCTTTGAAATTACACTCATATAGTCTAATTTCAATTGTATATGTAAGAGGACCGGTAGGAGTAGAATAACCATTTTTGATTATTTTCCACACACCAAACCTAATGGATTTTAGGTGGCCTTCCATTCCCATTTTCTAGAAAGAGTAATTAGTCCCATCAAACTTAGGATCCTTGTATGAATCATCATGTACCATCCTAGATCTTTACCTCAAGCTATTAATCTTGTACAAAGGAACTTGTCTCTAATACCAATTGTTGAAAACTTTTAGAGATTTAGGGGGGAGGGGTGAATCATTCTTATCAAAACTTAATCCCTTATTAAACTTAACTCTTAGTGCAGGAAAAGATTCTTTACTAGATCAAAAAACTTTAAGCGAAATAGTAACAAAGAGTGATATAGCGATTTGAATCCTTAGCAACTTCAATACTTATTAAACAACAAAAGATATAACATACTTCTAACTACATCAACAATAATGAGAAACAAATAACAAAAACATGCACAAGGAGAACACTAGATTTATGTGGAAAACCAAATGAGGGAAAACCACAATGAGAGTTAACTCCCAATATAAGGCTCACTACTAAAAAGTCTTGCAGGAAGGCTCACTATCTTAGAGAAAGATACAAAGGACTTGTTGAATTGAAGACAACATGAATTTAGGAGAAAGATATAGGGACTTGATGAGATTCATTATCTCATAGCAAGATACACTACAATTTAGAGAGAATTAGAAGGATTTCCAACACAACAATCTATTGACTAAGGAATCATAGCATAAATGATATTTCTTTTCACACACTTTAGCATTATCACTGTTGGATATTAGATATAGTTTACACACAAAGTTCTTCACACTTGTATACAACTCCATCTTGTTACATTCAATATTATATTGCATTCATATCCACCACAACCAAGACTTCATTTAGGTCGGTCAGGAAAAGGATAAAGAATAAATTCAATTATTTGGCCACCAAAAAATAATGTAGTCCTATCTATAATATAGACAAGACCAAAAATAATCTTAGCACTTCTTCCAATGTGATCCAAAACCATTTACACATAGATGCACATCAACCTAAGTTGACATCAAGGAAATGTGTGGATGAAACATTGAAGTGCATAATTAGTTGGCCCATAAACATATGTCTCATTGAATTAACTTAACGCTATCCCAAGTAGGATAGGTCAAGAGAAAAATATATCATAGCACATCTTCCATTGCTGGTGTAGCCCCCCAAACACATGACATAAGCAAAGGAACAAGCCCTGTCAGCCATAAATCCATAAATAACCCAAAAGGAAAACTCAAGAAACAATGCGGCACTAAAGGGGCCAATTAGCAATTTGAAAATAACATGGGGATGTTCTTTGAACATTCAATAACACTTCCATACAATTCTTTTATATTTTTATACCACTTGCATCCACCGTGGATCAAATAGTTACATGAAACTTCATTCAGGAAGCACAAAATGCTTAACCATGAGATATAACATCAACATATTAGCTTGCAGACCACTTCAAAACATGAGATTGGAACTAAGACACTACAATGATGTTGAAATCATATTCACTAAGTTGTAGGAGTAGATACATCAATGCAAAGATATGCAAATCATTTCTTGGACTAGTTTGCACTACCAACAACACTGCCAACCATCTGTAGTTCAAAAAAATATCCTTGACAACATTGGCTTCTTAAAAAATATGGGAGTAGAAAATCCACAAAAAAATTAAATTAAATACCAAAGCATCAATAGTGGAGGAATGCAGAGCATTCTCCCAAACAAACTTCAATGTAACTTCCTAAACTAGAAAAACTTAAGCAATTTGTGGAGGCTAGAACTTCCTTTCAACAACACATACTTCATCAGGAATATTAGGAGAGAGCATAAGGAATATTCTCTACCTTGAACAACATCTCTCCACTATTAGTCATGCTTCTAATCCTCATCTTAATATATCATTATGAAATCATCTTTGTTGACAACAATAAAACATAATGCAACTTTCTTTGAAAAGAACTTCAGTAAATCTTCTTTGATGAACTTTAGTAACTCTTCTTAGATGAAATTCAATAGCTCTTCTTTGGATAAGGAATGAAATTCAACCATGAAATTTAGCAATTCTTCTTTGATAAGGCATGAAATTCAAGAATGAACTTCAACAATTCTTCTTTTGATAAGGCATGAAATCCAACCATGAGCTTCATCACCAACGTTAGCCCAAATAAATATAACAATGATAACCAATTCCAAGGACTAACATCATACTACTTAAGTGTTGACATCAATGACAACAAATAATCATTGTTGATAGCAATGGAAAAAAACTTCCAACATCCCTACATGCGATATGATGATCACCTTGTTCAACATCTATTGGATCTTGTGCCTCCCCATCCAAGAGGAGTGGATCTCACTAAATGAGCCATGAATAGCATAGGATATTTGGGATGGTCAAATTCACTATATCAACCAGTTTGAGCCAATACACATGACCATACACATATACCTATGATGGATAGAGCAAGGGTGACTGATAGTTCCTTTGGTGCATTGCATCATTATCATGATAGTGGCACTCTAAATGGCCATAAACATATGAGGCTCCCACCTGCATGTAGGCCTCATTTGATACATCGGAGAGATGGAGGAGAGGATGATCATATTCAACTAGTGTCAAAACATGTTGACCCATCTATACAATGACCTTAGGTAGTACATCTATCATGAGTAACACATCTTGGTTGCTTGGACACTCCTCTAGGTGTGGTAATTTGAGCACATCAACTATACATAGATAGCTAGCTTCCCCTAGTCGATCACAAGTGACCATCAAGGCGAACACGCATACCCACTAATGCAAAAGTGTATGTTCAGGGATTTACTATTCTAGAGGAAAATTGTGGACTGGCTAGGGGTTAGTGATGTTATGTGGAAGCCCTATTGAGGTATGAATTGTTGACCCATAGATATGATCCAATTGCCACACATGTAGTGTGACCAATCGATTCTTAGTCGATCACCATGATCACATCATAGTTTTGTACTAATAGAGATGGATAATGATGTAGACAAATAGGTAAACAATTCCCTATGTCATCCCCACATACATCAATTCCTTTAGGAGAATTGATAGATCTAAAGACCTTCCTCGTTTGAACATTGGGGATGTGGTTCAGAGTGAGGAGGGTAGAATTGATGATGATGATACACTTATGTTGGAAATCAATAATTTTAAAGTAATAGATAGATTTGGAAAGTGGTGGGACCATTAGAGGAGACCTAGGTGTTCAAGTATTAGATGGAGAGGAGAAGCAATAGGAGGAGGCCAAGGAGGCAATAGAGGAGAGGCCAATTGGTCTATGGAGATTGATCAGATTTAGTATTAATAATTTGGCCACTTTTCCCAATGTTTTTTCCCCTAAATTAATTAACAGGGGAGTGTGGGGAGCAGAGCCCCTCCTAAAGGGTTTAAATGACCATCTCCTTGATGGGGATCTGGGGATGGACCCCACAATGGGGTCTAGGATCAACACCCCCAATAGGGGTTCCTAGGGGCAATGCCCCCAAAGAAAAAAATGCATATATTTTTTAAACGATTTTTTTTTCCCATTATAATTGTAATTCTATTAAAACAGTTGAAAACCTTCTTGAAAAATAAAGAGTTTTATTTGTTGCATGGAAATGAATGGTTGCAATTTTGTGAAATTCAAGTAGAAAAGGGCACATGTGGAATTGTAATAGTTGCATGAAGTTAAGTTTTTTTCTACAAGTCACACAAAATTGTGTGAGGATCATTGTAGGTTGTTGGTGGCACATGTAGCAGAGTGCATGGTGAATTTGGGCAGTGGAAATCATGTGAATTTTGTTGTTGCAAATTGCAACTATTTGTTGCAATTAATTGTAATCTATATTATGCTAGAAATTATAATAAAATGGAATATTATTTATGAATGTAGCTCAAGAATAGGGTGAACCATGTTAATTCTTGTTGCCTCACCCATCTAGGGATTTCATTCCTTTATTTCATTTATTTAAATCTACATATCTAGTTGATAGCTTGCACTCCTCATTCTTTCCTACAATTCTTAACATGTCCTAGGAGGCACCAAAGGGTATCCTCCTTGACAACAATCCCTATCATCTCAACGCTCCCATCAGTAGGTACTCATCCTAGGATTTCATCACTATTGACTACATAGATAGGGGTTCCCTCAGCACAACGATGGTGATATTGGGGGCCTCGGGGAGCGAAGCCACACTCATGGATCCTAATTGATGAGATAGGGACAAAGGTATGAGATGGTTTATGATTTAGATATGCTTTCATAGTTTAGATTATATGATGATTATTATGTAGTACTGATACATATATCTTCTCTAGGTTTAAATTTTACACATGAGATTGGTTCAACTTCTTTGGTCAAGCACTACTAGAGATAGTACTAGCCATCCAAACTCAAGGTCTTTCCTTGGATACTTAACAACCACAACAAATAGTCGGGAGGCATGTCCAACTATTCAAGCCTATATCATAGCTCAAGACAACATATGAGGAGGCCAAAGTGGAGCTCATGCAAAGGGGGTTTGAGCTGAGCATGATGATGAGCCAAAGAGATTAGAGGGTGGTACTAGAGCTTCACAACACCCTTTATGAGTGATGCCTTACCATGATGAGGGAAAAGAGTGTCAAGAAGGCATGTGACACCCTTAAGATCAAGGTTGAGGAGCTCGGGAGGGAGGTCAAGGTTACATGGAATAGAACACCCATAGATCTCAATCATCCCCAAGTGTGATAGCTCATGGATGATTTGGTGGCATTCACGTAGAGGGAGGACACTTTGTAGGAGTAGATTGCTACCTAGTGAGATCGTATTGTAGGATTGAGTGGGGACATGAGGGAATTGTATAAACTACTCTTAAGATCAGTTTCATGATCTCAATCTTGTGTTTTAGTCCACAAACCACCATTTCCATATCCATTTCCACCAGCACTAGAGGGCTGTAAGACCCATTCTCCAAATGGCTAAAGCTAAAAGATGTATATTGTATAGATACTTTTGATGTAGACACTCATGATAAGAATTTTTGTATAGATATTTTTGATGTAGAAACTCATGATGCATATCATTTTTTAATGTATATTGTATAGATATTTTTGATGTAAACACTCATGATACCAATGTTGAAAGTGTGAGAAAGAAAATTTTGATTGTAATGTTTTGATAAACATTTATTATAAGCCTAAAGGTGATCAAGGGCCTTTAATAAGTACTTATCAAGCAATTTAAGTTTGTTTAAACATGTGGCACACTAAGTGGCATCATCAATCAACCGTCTAAGGGAAACCCACAAAGATAAAATTTCCAACTCTAAAAGCATAATAGTATCGACACTATACATGAGGATGTACAAAGTAGTACCAGTAGTCATACTGACACTCATGTGCTATGCCCATAATGTATAAGCCAATTTATTATACCAATCTTTACCATGTTTTTTGACTATCTTGTGCAAATTTTTCTTAAAAATTGTATTTGGCACTTCATCTTGGCCATCAAATAATAAGGTGTAGAAGATAAATGTTGATCAATATGAATGTTCTCGAAGAATTGTTTTACCTCCTTGTTCCTAAATGGTATGCCATTATCAAAAAAAAGGATAGAAGGTAATCCAAAATTAGAAATTATGTTATTTAGAATAAAGTTCCAAATTGTTTCAATATTAGTGGATCAAAGTGGAGTAGCTTCAACCCACTTTGTGAAATAATCTATTGTTGTAGTGATGAAGTTGTGTCCTTTAGAAGAAGGGGTAGATATATTCCCTATGATATCCAAACCCCACATTTGAAAAGTCTAAAGAGAAGCTTGAGTATGAAGCTCCTATGGAGGAGCTTGAATAAGATTGCTATGTTGTTGACATAAAGGAAATTTCTTGATAAAGATAAAGGAGTCTTGCTCAATTTTTTTCCAATAATATCCCATGTGTGTCAGTTTATGCACTAATGATTTACCAACAAAGTGTCCACCCCCAGATCCAAAATGATCTTCTTGAAGAGCAAGGGATATCTTGGCATTAGTGAGACATCAAAGAAGAATACCATTATAAGATCTATGATAAAGAACATTAGATAAGATGATATAATGGGCTGAAATATTTCGTATTAGGACATGGGTATTCTTACTCACATCATCAAGAAATTATTTTGTTTTTAGATAGTTATAGATGTGAGAATACCATTCCCCTGAGTCTATATGTGCGCACATAAGATTATCAAGTTCAATTTTGTTTGAGACAAGAGGAGAGTGGAGAATCTAGACCACAAAGTGGTACTCATCTATGTTATATTCAAGGTGCAAAAGAGAGGTAGCACTTTCCATTGCATCCACATGATGGTTTTCTCTTGTTGAACAGTACTATAAATGGTATGAAAAGAGAAGTGACTAAGAAAGGATAAAGACAAATATTGATATTCAGATGTCTTACACTACTTATCTCAATACATTCCCATGATCTAATTTACGATTAATTTAGAGTCACCATGAATACAAATATGTTTAATCTTAGAAGCTATCATGACATGCAAGCTAATAATGAGGGATTCATACTCAACGATATTATTTGTACAATGGAATTCTAAGCATAAGGAAAAAGGAATCAACCTTCCTTCAGGTGAAGTAAGAACAACAATTTCTCTTAAACTAGTTTGACAGATCTCAATCCATCTAAATACATTTCCCATATAGGATCATGATTTAAAGTAAATAGACTTTCATTTGTGAACAAGTCTAGATTAGAAAAATGTGTTAGGTTTGGGAGCTTCCACCAAATTATTAGTGAGAACTTGACCTTTAATTCCCTTATGAGTGACAAACTTAAGATCAAACTTAGAAAACAAGATAACCCATTTTGTAAGCCTTCTAGAGATATCAATTCTAAAAGACAATTGCAAGTAAGAAGATCAAATTTAATTATTACATGTGTTTGTGCATGGAGGAGATAGTATCTTAGCTTTTGCATCACAAATATGAGAGCAAGAAATTGTTTTTCCATCATAGAGTAACAAGTTTCAAAATCAATTAGAACATGGCTAATGTAATAAACTACTTTTTCCTTATCATCATTGTCATACAAAGCTATTAAAGTTGTGAAAGCATGAAACAATGCTAAAATATACAATAAAAGGGTTTATCTAGCATATCCAACATTAATATGGGAGGATTAGCCAAGTAGTTTTTGATGGAATCAAAATCCTCTTGAAACTTATCATCCCATCAAAATTACACATCTTTCTTCAAAAAATATTTGAATGGAAGGGTACAATTAGCCAATCAAGATATGAATCTATGAATTCCTTGAATCTTACCTTGCAAACTATGAATTTGAGAGATGTTCTTATGTGGAGGCATGTTAAAAACTGCATCAATCTTATTTGTATTGAATTTTATTCTACGATGAGATACAATAAATCCCAATAGTTTGTTGGCATCTACTTCAAGTACACACACAAGAGGATTCAATATCATCTTATAGAGTCTAAGTATTTTTAAAATAATATGAATATTTTTAACATGATCTTGATGAGTTATAGATTTAGCCAAGATGTCACCAACATAATCTTTTAGGATCTTATGAATAAAATCATGAAAGATTAGGTTCATCACACGTTGATAGGTTTCTCCAACATTCTTCAACCCAAATGGTATTACTACATAGTATAAGGTACCCCATTGGGTTGTAAAGGTTATCTTGTATTGATCTTCCTGATTAATAAGGATCTAATTGTATCTCAAGAAGCCATCCATAAAGTAAAGAAAGGTATGGCATGTAGCCAAATCTACAATCATATCAATATTTGGTCACAAAAATTCATCTTTAAGAGAATCTGTATCAATATCATGAATTCAATATAGACATGAATACAAACATTAAGATTACTAACGACTCTACAATATTCTAAATCCAAGGTGAGTAGTTGATATGATAGATAAAAATAGCTTTTAGAAGCTTTTATATCTTATTATTAACTAACAAGTTCACCTTGGGATTCATTTTGCGAATATTTTGATTAATGGGATTGGCATCAATACATAGAACAATATTATGAGCCACAATGGATTTATCAATACCAATAATTTCCTCATATGACCAAGTGAAGATATCAGGATAATGATGCAAAATATCAGAATGTGACCTAGAACCTTTTGAAGAAAGAAATTTTCCAATCTTAATTACCTTTTCAAAATACTTTAATGGATCCATGAGTACATCAAAAGTATCTGGGTATGTGCAGGATCATCATGGAAAAAATAGGCCCTTAAGTGGCGAAAAATTCAGAAAAATCAAAGTTAGGCAACTTGACATAAAAATTTGAATAGGTTGTCTATATTATTTCAAAAATATGTAAGAATAGAATTTGTAGAAAATTGAATGTAGTTTCTAAACTACTAGGATTATTTTTTTTAAAACAAAATCTATTTGGTGAAAATTTGAAATTTCAATGCAGTAGTACTTAAATTTTAGGGGAAAAATAAGAAGTAGGTGTCTGTCTGACCACCCTAACCACAATAAAATGATAATATTTTTTTATAATATTTTAGATATAAGTAGAGGAATCATGTCCCAATGTGATGCATATTTTTTTGTGATTTTTTTCCAAGTAAATAATTAATTATGATTTTTTTATTACAAATTTTAAAAAATATAAAAAATCGTACGTCTAACCACCTTAACTTGGTCAAAAATTCATGAATTTTTTTTTTTTAATCCTATACTATATGAAGCATAGAATGTGACACATGTTTTTGATTCATAAAATGTGATACCATTTGAAAGCTATAGATGTTTTTCAATCAACCTATCAATCATGACTTTAGTCATAATTCAAATAGAAAATGAATAATAATTATTTATTAAATTCAAAGTGAAGAATAATTTATATTGGTGGAAATCTGATAATATCCTTTAAAAACACTTTTCCGTTTCATTAATTTTGGGTTAAAAAAAAGTCGTCAGCCACATGCCCTACAAATACCCATCATGATCCTGCACATACCCATCTCCCATAAAGGGAGTACTTTAGTATTCAAGATGTGGCATAGACATATTTATACAATCATAAGATAAAGAAGCATTATCATTAACATTGAAAATAGATTCCCCAAAGTATGTGCAACTATCCAAGAGATTCGAGAATCAAAGCTTAAAGTGATAAGAAGGAAGATTGGAATAGACACCCAAGAATTCTTCTAGAGCTTCTTCTGAAGAGAAAATGTCTATAGGAACATCATTAGAGTCTACTTTCTTTAAATGTATTTTGGATTCATGAACAAGTCTAAGAGGAAGAAGCTCAGTAGAAAAAATATTGAAATTCAACCATGGCTTCATCTTAGATGTTGTGGGGCAATATCAATGTCATATCTTAGAGTTGTGTGGTTCAACCTGTAAAGGGAATTTAATGCATTGTTCATCATGGCCATAACATTTACTTCCATAACCAAATTTAGAGAGAATATTAAAACTTGGCACATAACATAATTGTAATTCCTAAGAAGGGGGATGAGTATAAAGAGCATAATCAATAAATAATAAGTATCACCCTGATTTATGGAAGCATAATCATCCTCCTTAGTAGAGGAAAATGATATATTTAGAATATCTGTCTGGATTGGATCTACTTTGTACTCCATAATGTAATATTTGGTGAATTATAAAGATCCCCAATCATTTCCAAAACATCCATCAATATATGAGAAGTAGGAGTAGACTTAGGACTTTATTCTTTAGGAGAATCTTCTTTAGAGATATTTTTCTCAAGAGTATCTTTTGCAAGAGATATTGTAGGAGTAGATATTGACACATGGTAAGATAAAGAAGGAATGTAGTTCTAAAAGGTAGGTGTGACCTAGGCATGATCAGTTGCTACCATTTGAAATAAATGCATAGCATTAGGATGAAACTTGATTGTAACTACCTAATTGTTAACAACAAACTTAACAAAACTATGAACTGTGGATGTAAGCACTCCTAAAGCATGAATCCAAGGTCTACCCAGGAGGAGATTATATGTTGTAGTGTAGCAAATTGTATACCTTTATAATTTCACACTTTTTTTGGGTCACTCAATAAATTTAACTTAATTAAGCTTCTAATTTTCCAAATTATGCATTTCAAAGCCTTATTGTTCCCATTTTCCAAAAGGGAAACCAATATCTAATTAATACAATTATAATTAATATTTTAATCACATTAGAGAATGAGTATCCTATAATTTTAGGTTAAGACCCATTTTCCCAAGAGTGAATGGTTCCCATTCAAGTCCTAAGACACATTTTTAAATATGTTTTTGATGGTCTTTTAATGATTCAAATTTCATATGCAATTGTCGGCTTTTGGAATCTATTTTTTGGGAAATTACATAAATACATAGTCTTTTTGTCAATTAAAATCTAGCACACTTTTTGGATACTTCATATGAGAAAATATTATTATCAAGAGCATTCAAGAGTAGATTCGTCAGTTATTTGTTGCAAAATTAAAGATCTTATCATCATGTTCAACCTTGTGTGTGTTAATGTCATCTTGTGAAGGCTAATATGCATTGTTGATCCTCAAAGCATCCAATCATTTCAATTTTACAAATCCATCAAGAAAAGAAAGATCAAGTTCCTTGGAGCGATGTGTTTGACTTAAGTCCTCTAAGGGAATCCATTGAAGGTTTGGTGAGTTGTAGAAAGCAAGTGTTCATTCATCATTTCCTTCTCCATTGTCCTTATCTTTCTATGAAGGTTTAATTACGAAACATGGGGTTTGAATAAGGAAAACCCCCATTCAAAAAAATGATTTTTCCCTCTTTGTATGTGCAAATTATAGGTTGAAGAAGGATTGAAGATCTTGAAGAGTAATTTTGCATTATTGTATAAGTTGTCACCATTGCTGTCAAGTCATAGAAACTTAGATTGAAAATTTATTTTCAACTATCCGACAGTGGAACCTATGCAAAACAAAAACTAAGATCCTACCTTAGAGGACTAGAAAAAGAACTTTCAAAAGCCCTAACCTAGACCCATTCTCCCTAGGGTGAACATGTCCTTCAGCAAAGATCAAAACCTAGTTTTGGTGACTCGTACATGTGTCCTAACCCTTCTCAAATCTACCTACAAATTGTGGTTTCAATTTGTATACTTTTGGGAATTTGCATTTTATTTTCCAGGTCTAATTGTTCATCTAGTTGGAGCACTTCATATCATTTCAATTTAATTCTAGGCCTTACCTATTGGCTTAAGGAACTAAGATCTAGGTCTGATTGACTCACCTTTGAGGTTGAAATTCAATCTCTACTCCTTGTGATCTATTTCATAATGAAATTTCTTTTGGGAAGGGGACAAGTAGAGAAAATACCTCTTATTTATTAATGAACCCCTTTCCTAACATTTCATATGGTAGAGGTCCTACCATGACATACGCTAGGGTAGGAATGGTGTATGACCCTATCTTTAAGGGAAAGATAAAAATTCCCAAAGCTTTTTTACCAATGTTATCAAAATAATGAATAAACAAAGATGTAACAAGATAACTTCAATAAATTTTAACTTTAGGCAATAAATCGAGGCTACAAACATTGAGCTCCAAATCAATATCAATAAGATTTTGACTAATGATGATATTATTAATGTAAACTATTATCATCAATAGATATACTTGATTTCACACTTCTAGAGGTGGGAGTTCATGTGGAAAGATATAAATATTCAGTGAATCTACTCGAATATGGTCTATCAATTCATTCACATCCATCAACCTAGCGAAAGAAGGTAAAATATTCTTCTGAAGAGCTTCCTAAAGCATACCTTGATAAATTGAGGTAGTTTGAATGAATTGAGAAATACAAACATCTGTGGACCCTCTCTAAATATGATGTACATGATGAGATCATGTGCAAGAGGAGTCCTTACTATTGTAACTATGGGATAATTTTGGCAGAGTTTTTGTAAGAGCGAGAAGTAGAGAGATCCTAGTAGAAAATGTTCCAAGAAGTCCCAAAATGAGAGAGAGAGAGAGAGGTAAGTTTTTTCTTGGACTAGGTGGGAATAGCTATTATAGTTGCATTTGGGCACCGATACATGCATCACAAATGAACTATACAAAATATTCTTATTTGAATCTCAAATTTTAGCCAAACAATTACATGCCATGAAGACATCTTCATGCCACACTAATGTCTAACCAATTTCCTCCAAAATTAAAACCACAAGCTAAAAATGATTTATCATTACCATTGATGAGATC
The DNA here is from genome assembly GCA_007258455.2 of Sequoia sempervirens. Taxonomy (NCBI): domain Eukaryota; kingdom Viridiplantae; phylum Streptophyta; class Pinopsida; order Cupressales; family Cupressaceae; genus Sequoia; species Sequoia sempervirens. Next base: position 270,869,184 of record VDFB02000013.1, on the reverse strand, counting down.
AAAATAATGAAATCATGATTATGGATTTTATCATAAATACATCAGGCACCATACATAAGTGTAAAATTGACCTAGGGTACATTTTTTGACATTACAATGTTACTATTCATATCTTTATTCTTTCAAAAATTTGATTAGAAGGAAATCATTACTCTTTCCAAGGTTATCCAAGTCTTATTGGGTACATTCTTAGTAGAATATTTTTGACTTGATAAAATAAACTTTGATAGCTATTGTTTTTCTTATGATGTTTTAGGTCCCTAGGATATTCATACTTTAAGAAGTTAGATTTGCATCATTTGGTTATCTCTACTATGTTTTCTCTATGATTAAACTTTTTGATTAATTTGAATAGAGTAGGTAAATAATCCCCTCCTCCATTGTGAGCCTCAAATTTTCTTTTAGTTCTCTTGTTTTAGGATCTTCAGATATTTTGGTGGCACATCTAGAACTTGCCACTATTCTATGCAAATCTTGTATCTATTTTTTTTTTCCAATTTGGGATGTCACATAATTTTTCATATTTATTTTTTTTCACTTGAGTTATTGTTCATATATTTATTCTTTAAAAAAATTGATTAGAAATAAATTATTACTCTTTCCAAGGTTATCAAATTCTTATTGGGTATTCTTAGTGTAGTGTCGAAAAATGGGTCCTTTGACATTTTTTCACTCATTTGGGTCCTCCTTATGGATTTTGGATTAATGTTGTCTTGATTTGGTGTGTGGATAAGAAATTCACATTAGGTCTTGGGCCCTTGTGAACTAATGGAATTTAATAGTGCCTTGCTAAAGTGTTGTGAAGTGTTGTAACACACTTTCACACTTTTCTAGGGTTTTATCAAATAAGTTAAGCATAATTTTAATCATAATTAATATTAATCTTTCCTTACTTGGAGTGTTGTAACACACTTTCACATTCCTCTAGGATTATCATTAATAATTGGGATTTCTTATGCATTAATTGGCCCTATTTTGCATCCACGAGCCTAATTTATTGTGTCTTTTCGAGGATAATCCCAACACCAATTAGTAACCAATAATATTTTAGGTGTTCCTGGCTTGTATGGCCCATATTTAGTGTCTATGAATCATTCACCACCTTGGGTGAATGAGTCTCATGTGACCAAAATTCAAATTTAAATCAAATTTTTGGCAATATTTTATTTTGGCTTGTAGTGTTGTAATTTTTAGAATTCTTGCATAATTAAGTATAAATACAAGGTTCTTTCACTCATTTTCATCCAAATCATTCAAGTATTCATATCCTAGAATTCAAGAGTTCATTGAGCATCCACAAGAGAATTCATGGAATTTCAAGGGCATATTATAAACCATTCAAGAGCATTCCTCAAGCATCAATCATCATGTCAAATATTACATTCTTCATGTTTGTTATTGTTCTAACATTTGTGATGTAGAGTTCATGATCCAAGAAAGTGTTTCAAGCATGATCCATCTCCTTCAAGCAAGAATCATGAACAACATTCATTGCAACCATTTCAAGCATAATTGCAAGGGTTTGGTGAGTTACAATATTATCTTTTGTTCATTCATCATTATCCTTTCATATTTTCTTTCATTTCAAGATTTAATTACAAACAAGGGGTTTGACCAAGGAAAACCCTATTCACTAACCCCCACAACCTTTTTTCATCTTCTTGTGTGTGATTTGTAGGGTTAGGTTGTAGATTTAAAAAGAAGAAAAGTTGGATAAAAGTTGTCAAGTCCTCAAAATCCCTAAAGTTTCCATCAAGCCTTGGAGAAGCTTGGAGAAGGCATACAGGTGGAAATTTGTAGTTTCAAATCTAGAAAACCATAAAAAAGAGCAGAGTAGACCGAGAGGCGCAAAATTCAATCCAAAATTTCTAGAAAAGAAAAAGTGGACTGATTCGCCACTATTGGTGAATGAGTCCCACTGTATAGGCTTGATCAAGATTTTTACAGATTTGGATACCCTTTTGGTTGAATATTGCTCTAGTGCATTTTCCCAGAAACTGGATTGATTCACTGAGCTTGGAAAATGTGTCCTAGTCAACTTCAACAATAGATTTTTTAGTGATCCAGACCTCCACTCTACCTTCTTCAATCTTCCAAGTGTAGACTTCCAGTCTCATAACTTTTTATTGCATTGTGTTAGTCTTTCTGGGTCATTTTGCATATCACACTATGTTTTGCAATTCATTGTCTTTTCCAAGTTTATAGTTGGTGGTGAACCCCTCATTAGATATCATTCAATCCCTAGAATAGTCCCTTTGCCATATTTCAATCTCCTTTGCATTGAAATCTCAAGGGTTTGTTCTTGAGTGAAGAGTAAGAAAATGATCTCTCTCCTTGTAGGTTCAAAAGCCTAGAAGCGAAAGAGAGCCCCCCATTTTCTTTTTTTTCTTTTTTGTGAACCTACATATAGAGCATTATAATTCTGATTTGGACTGCATTTACATCCTAGAATTAACATTGCATTAGATTTTGTATTGGTTAATTTGCATTCTAGGGTTTCAATTTTTGCATTAGTAAAAAGATCATTTATCTTGCATTATTGCATTTAATTTCATTGAAAATCAGTAAAATTTTGCATTTACATCTCATATTTGCATTAGAAAACATAAAAAGCATAAAATTCAATTCAAAATTTTTGATTTTTTTTTTAAAATTGGCACCTGAACTCATTCACCACCTTGGGCGAATTAGTCCCCCTGCATATTTTTCACTATATTTTCTGGCATTTGCAGTTCATTTCTGAGTCTTTGTGTGCTATTATTATCTCTCTATTTCAGTCTACAAACTTTTTGTTTCATTGCATTTATCTTAAATTCATTCAACTTGTGCATTTCTTAAAATCAAAATTGCATTGTGGCATAGTTTACAATCTAAAATTTGCATTATGGATATATGTGCTTTAACAAGCTTTGGATGTCATTAAAATCCTTAGTGGATGTGTCAAGTTGTGCTTTTGGAAATGACCCTAATGACTTTGAACTCATTCATGCTCACTCAACTCCTAATGCATGTCCTCCTCATGATGTTGACATCATTGGAGAAGTGATGACACCATGAATAGGTTCCTAAATGATTGTCTTGACAACCTTGAAGCTAATGCATCCTTCTATCCATCCATGAAACAAAAAGATCTTCCTACAATACCACCTCTTGAGATTTTTGGTTACTTACATCCTAAAACAAAAGTTGAAACCTAGGATCCCTACAATAGGTGAACTTAGTTCCTCTAAACAAGCAAACACTCAACCATTTTATCATAACAAAGTAACCAACACTTCGATCAATCTTAAAAAAACATATGGAAAAGGCTTCACAATCTTGAACAAACAAGGACGTGATACAAGTGAACATGAAATTCATCAACTCCTAGAGAAAATACCAACTAGTGAAAACACAAAGGGATTAGGATATCAAGATCTCTCTCACAACAAAGACCCTCCTAGAGAATATCTAAGGCTTCAAGATGATGATACAATGATCTTTGATTCCCCTCTTGATATGAATATCCTCCTTCCTCCAAAAGAATAGGTGTTTATCAAAGACAAAGAGTTCATCTGTGGTTTTTCTCCCCAACCTTCACTTGAAGAAATTTGTGAAGCTAGCAAGCAACAAAAGCCTCAAAAATTTAAAGACTTATGATTTTTGCAAAATCTCACAAACATTGAACAAAAATTGAAAGAACTTGTCAAGACAGGTTGGATAAACCTACAACCTCCTACTCGAACCAAATATCCTAAATATAAGAAATATTGTACATATCATAGGACCCTTGGGAATCTTACCGATGAGTGTCGTACTTTGCAACATATACTCAAAAGACTTGACATGTTAGAAATAATCCCTTAATTGGGATCTATTCCCCCTTGTCATGTAATAGTTGTAGAATATTCTATTCTCACTATTACATGACCTTTCCCATCACCTACCTCATCTCATTCTTTTCTCACACTTAGTGGGGGAAAGAAGTTGATAGCCTTGTCCTAGTAATGCATTTCTCATTGTCCCTTGGGTTTTTCATTCACCTTCCACTTATACAGACTGAGATTGGGAGATAGATGACTTGCTCATAGGTTGACTCACATTTTCCTTACTATTCTCTTTCATTTGTGTGATTGCATGTGTGTGATGTGATCCCCCATGACTTATGTTCTCTCTCTCTTTGTGACAGTCCTCTATTCGTACCTTGATTCTTCTCTATGTCATGCGTCGCTTTCACTTTTTATCTTTATCTTTTTCTTATGTTTTCCTTTTGGGGATGACTCAAGGCATCGAGATATTCATGTCTCCTTCATGTTGACCCAAAAGGATTTCCTTTTCCTTTTCATTTAATCTTTATCATTTTTGTGTGTTTTCCTTTTGGGGATGATGCAAGGAATCGAGACATTCATGTCTCCTTTATGCTAACCCAAAAGGATTTCTTTTTACTTTTCCTTTTCATTTTATCTTTTTCTTTTTCTTGTGTTTTCCTTTTGGGGATGATGTAAGGCATCGAAAAATTCACGTCTCCTTCATGTTGACCTAAAATATTTTCCATTTTCTTTCACCTTTTCTTTTTTTTATTTGTCTTGTGTTTTCCTTTTGGGGATGACACAAGGCATTGAGACACCCTATGTCTCTTCCATTTTGACCCAAAAGGTTTTTCTTTCCTTTTTCTCTCTTTGTGTCATTCTTCTAGTTCTATTTGTATTTGGGGGATGATGACAATTCCAAGATCTTTAAAAACATTGTAGCAAAGAACATACTGACCCCAAATCCATAGATCCCTTATGTGTTAGGTGTTTTGATTTTGGGGGAAACCCCTCTCTTTTCTATTTTCCTTTTGCATGGCGTAGCTTTACTTGGAAACATATTACTTGGCATAGGGCTTTCCAAGTTGGCTCTCATGCATTCCTTCTTGTTTGTATTTCTTTTTCCATTTTCTACTTCAAAATAATTGCTCACAGTATGGTGTTTAGCAATTCCTTTAATGTGGGCGCATACATTGGCATTATTCTATTTGCATTTTTCCTTTCCTTGGTTCTTAGTGGAGCCTTCTTACTTCGTACGATGTGTTGGTCACTTTGTGGATGACATTGGGTGTGATTTCCTTCAGGAGTGTGATCTCTCTTAGCATATTGCATTCCTCTTAGTGGCTTGATGCGACAAACTGCATCCCCTAAGTTGTGAATTTTATATTCATTGATTGGTCCTTTCTTGGATACATTAGGCACAATGTTCCCTAAGTTAAATATCTCACATGAACTAAGTGTTGGAGTTATCGACAGAAACTGAGAGGGGGGGGTGAATCAGTGTCTAAACCTTTTTAAACTTCGACCAAGACTTTTAATTCTGATATCCCTTTTTATTGATAGCATTAACTCAGTCCATTCAACAACTTATGCCAATATGTCAATTATGATTGAAATTGTTTAACAATCAAAACATGATGACAGTACAAGTGCAACTCATAAGATATTGCAATAAAAGTGGAATAGAATGACACAAGATAGGTAATGAGACAACAAGAACCTTTAGCACATTGTAACAATTCTTGAGCTATGAATTAGATGAATGCATTTATGCTTTCTATTGAATCAGAAATTTCAAAAATGATAGAACACTTGTGCAAGACATTTTGATATAACCATTTTCTGAGTTGAAGAAACTAACATTCAACACTGTTCAGACTGGTAAGAACAATCACTCACAAAATCATCACAATTGAGAAGCATTATGACATCAAAAACAAAGAGACCATAAGACAAAGAATTTTCTGAGTGGAAAACCCTCCTGGGTAGAAAAACCACTCCAAAATTGCCTCACTGGCTTAGCTTCAAAAAGTCATTGCTTACAATACCTTACAGGCTAATTTTTTAGCACCAACTCAAGGAGCACGAACCCCTCATTTAGAGACACCAATCTCATGAAGCACCAACCCCTTAATGAATTTCAAAACAATAATAATATCAGAGGATCTCTATGTTTCCAAATGAGCTCATAGAACCCCACACTTAATCTACCTAATACCCTAAAGATTCAACATAGTGAATCCTTAAAATATTAAATAAATTAAGGCTAGATCAGAGCTCTACAACATATTTTCATTTTTGTATTACAGATCCTTTTCAACATTTCAGATTTGATACAACAAGTTATGATATCACATAATCACCTCAGTATCCTCACAGTGATCAAAACACTGTGTTTAAATTATTTCAAATATAGGTCTTCCAATAATAGAGTCTTCATAGATTTCATTTTCAAAAGAATTTGAAACCCCCATACTATTTTTAGAAAAAATGAGCTAGTAGAATGATGATCAACAGATGGAGAATAATCATGTGTAACACCTGTATTGAAGCTTGTTTCAAACTCTGACAAGAATAAATCAAGTAAAGATTTCTTTTCAAACTGAAAGAGTTTTTCGAAACCTAGATCAAGTAATATCATTTCCTTTATTAAAACAAAATATCCATATGAATCTATTTTAAGAAAAACACTTTTTGCAGAAAACCATCATTTTTGAAACGTATCAATAAATCCATTTAAATCCACAATGATACTGAAAAAATTCTCAAAATGCATGACTACCCATCAACCAAAAGTCACAAACCCTCATTGCAAGAATAATATTCTATTAGGGCATCATTTACTTCTTCAGTAACTGAAATGAAGATGACCATTTTTGAAATTAAACACAATGACAATAAAACCTTCATTGCAAAACAAAATCGATATCTCCACCAAATGCCAACAATAAACAAAGTTTTCAAAATTCCCATAGAGAGGTCAAGAATAACCAAAATCAAAACATGCTTTTATGACAAAGATAATAGAGTGCACATTTATCTTTTTCAAATTCGAGCAAAACCAGTAACTGCCATTTGTAAAATAAATATCAAATGATGGATGAGTTACATGTTCCTGCATGAAGCTGAAAGAGGAATGCATTTACCAAAATATTTACCAACACAAATGAAGGAAACAATAGTGGAACTCTTTCTAGCTCAAGCCCACATCCAATGTAACACACCAAAATTAGCAGCCATACCCTTCATTTCTTCAACACAATAATTTTCTTCCTGAAAAACTATACAACCAGCTAGAATAATGAGTAATAGTTACAAAGAATCCAATGAAAAAAAAAAGTTACACTTCCTTCATGGCGGCGGCGTGGCTAAGGTTTGAACCCATAAAAAATAAAATACAATATTATTTTTCCCTATTCTTTCACCAAGTCATTCAATGAATTTTTAATTTCATAATGAGATTTGAAGTCCACAAAAATCAATTCACATGAAATAGATAAAACATCATGATGAGATTAAATCTGTTGTCAAATTTTTTTACCATAAATGTCGAAACAAACGATGTTACCTCCACAAATTGTCGAAGTCAATTCAAATAAGTGACATGTGACCGATTACAATTTCCATATGCTCGATGAAAACCACAAATGAAGGCTTAGGGAAACCTGATTGGGTTTGATTCCATTAAGATGCAGACCCCTCAAACATTAACATTCCCAATGAAAAAATCAATATCATATGTTAAAAGAGAAGGCTTCGAATAATAAAGATAAGTATTTTCCTTTGGATGCCGACTATAGAGGAAAGACTTGAGTATAGGAGACTCCAAGTAAAAAGATAAAAATTATATGCCATGTGAGCCAAGAAAAAAACCATCAACCAAATGAGATACTAGAACCAAGCTGAATACAATGCCTCCAAGCAAAATGTGAGTTTAGGATGGCTTTAGAGGCATGAGAGCAATGATGTCACTAATCCAAGTTTCATGGAGCCATTGAAACAATAACCAAATTGCCTGAGATAGAGTAAATGCTTGATAAAGCAATATAAATAAGCAATGGACCAAAGATATGTGCCATATTTATCAAAAATAATTCATACCAACTGAAACCATATTGCCATAAACATTACCATCATCTACATATGCCTTGAATCAATATACCTGTCATGCAATAAAGAAAGGGCCAACCTGTCAAAACAATTGTTACATGATCAACCTGAGGCCTATCAAGATAACAATATCATTTATCACAGAAGCTAATGCATTCCCTGTCACAATGAACACCATTTGAATAACCTGTTACCAAGCCTTATCAACACTGTCAGTAACCATAACCATCTGAAGCTATATTGCATTCATAAATTTGAACTAGAAGCCACATGAGTAATATCAACATGAAAAAAATTGAATCATCATAAACATCTGCAAATGAATATCTGAAAGTGAAGTAGCCTCAAAATTTTGTAACCTATGAATCATGACCAACATACCATGAATTCCATCAATCAGGTGCATCAATTATTCAATGTAAGTAAATGAGGACCATCAATTATTCATTTGTGACTTTTTCATCAAGGAAAAACAACAGAGGGGTTAAAACAACACTAAGCAAGAGTCCTTTGAACATTTCCTATTTTTTCATTTTGCATTTTTTTTATATGGCCATCTTGTGTAATACAACTTGCTTTCCTGTGGAGCAATTGTTCATGAGCTATAAGTATACAAAGTTGTGCTTGTCTCATGAAGCTCAAAAATAATTTTTGTGTGGTGCCTTATTAAAGTTATTGGGAGGTATAACTTTGGTATGGTTTGAGCAGGAAGCCCAATCGAACACATGAATTTCACCATAGCCACTTGTGTGTGTGTGTGAGTGCATACCATCCATGAGTGAATGTTTCTCACCTTTTAGGACTTCTCACCTAGCAGACAACCAAGAGTTTTGTGACCTCAAAGTGAGTATGCAATCTTTGAAAAAACAACTTAGATATAATCCACATTGGGATGGACAAATGGTCGAAGCTTGATCCGATTATTTTATTTCTTTTCTCTTTTTCATCTTTGGTAGTGCATGATTGGCCTTGTCACTATTCTTTATATCATTTTGATGAGTGTTCCTTTGTGCTTATGTTTTCTTTCCATGGGATCTTGATCCTAGGGGCTTGATCACCCCATTTTATTGTTTTCATCTCATCTTACTAGCATTGGTTCATTTGAACCCCTCTTGGTGCATGTTTTTATACTTTAGTGTGAGTTTGAAGCAATTTCATCCTCTCACTAAAGTGGGGGCTAAATGTAGTGTCAAAAAATGGGTCCTTTGACATTTCCACTCATTTGGCTCCTCCTTGTGTACTTTGGCTTAATGTTGGCCTGATTTAGTGTTGTAATGTGTATGACACATTTACATTTTCTCTTGGGCCCTTATGAACTAATGGAATTTAATGGTGCCTTGCTAAAGTGTTGTGAAGTGTTGTAACACACTTTCACACTTTTCTATGGTTTTATCAAATAAGCTAAGCATAATTTTAATTATAATCAACATTAATATTTCCTTATTAGGAGTTTTGTAAAGTGTTGTAACACACTTTCACATTCCTATAGGATTATCATTAATAATTGGACTTTCTTATGCTTTAATTGGCCCTATTTTGCATCCACAAGCCTCATTTATTACATATTTTTTAGGATAATCTTGACACTCATCAGCAACCAATCATATTTCAGGTATTCTTGGCTTGTGTGGCCAAAATTTAGTGTCTAGGACTCATTCTGAAAATGAGTCCCACCTAGGTCTTTTTGGCCCTGATGAAGGTTTCACACATTTCTAGAAAATTTTCATTTTTGGTCCCATACATTATATGTAATGGGACTCATTTGCCACCTTGGGCGAATGAGTCCCATCTGACCAAAATTTTAATCTAAATTAAATTTCTAGTGGTATTTTATTCTCCAAGATCTGATGTCGGCTTGTAGTGTTGTAATTTGGGAATTCTTGAATAATTAAGTATAAATACAAGGTTCTTTCACTCATTTTCATCTCAAGCATTCAAGGAATTTCAAGGGAAGATTATCAATCATTCAAGAGCATTCTTCAAGCATCAATCATCATGTCAAATATTTTATTCTTCATGTTTGTTATTGTACTAATATTTTTTATTTACGATTCATGATCCAAGCAAGTGTTTCAAGCAAGATCCATCTCCTTCAAGCTAGAATCAAGAACCACATCCATTGTAGCCATTTTAAGCATAATTGCAACACTTAATTGCAAGGGTTTGGTGAGTTACAACATTATCTTTTGTTCATTCACCATTCTTCTTTCATATTTGCTTTCATTTCAAGGTTTAATTACCAACAAGGGGTTTGACCAAGGAAAACCACTTTTCACTAAACCCCACAACATTTTTCCATCTTCTTTTGTGTGATTTGTAGGGTTAGGTTGCAGATTTACCAAGAAGAAAAATTGGATAAAAGTTTTCAAGTCCTCAAAATCCCCAATGTTGTCATCAGGCCTTGGAGAAGCTTGGAGAAGGCCTGCAGGTGGAAATTTGTAGTTTTCGATCTGGAAACCCATCCAGAGTAGATCGAGAGGCACAAAATATTATCTACAATATCCACAAAAGCATAAGTGGATTGATTCACCACTATTGGTAAATGAGTCCCACTGTACAGGTGTTAGAGCCTAAAATTTCATGTGAATTTTAGGCTCATATTCAAAATTTGATTTTAATGGTAAAAAAAACTCAGTCTAAAAATCTACTCAAGGGGCCCACTTTCAAAAATCATAAAATGAAGTGAGTACAATTTTAAGTGAAATCACTTTGAAGACATGTTCATCTAACATATGGGAGTATGCATGAAAATTTTTAGCTTCATATGATCAATTTTGACAAAGTCTCAGAAGGCCAAGTTGAAGGGTTTTTGAGAAAATCTGCTGTCAGCATAGTGAAATTTGTTAAAAGTGGCCTACTTTGAAAGAAAATATTAAGCATCTGAAAAGGTATTATGACAAACCAATTTGTGCTCTTGACTCTCCATATCTCAAGGTGTATCCATACCAATTTTTGGGGCATTTGGACATCATTTGGTATTTTTCAAAAAATCAAAATCAAACTAGTCTTGCACAGTTTTAGAACTGCATTTCCAAAATAGCTGCAAAGTGGTCAAGTTTGATTTTTGATATTTTTCGGAGGAAGACGATTTGTGAAAAACCCATTTTCCTACATATTCATGTGACCCAAATAAACCAATCACAATGAGGGCAGCTCCCCAAAATCTGATTTGATATTTTTTCTAGAAAGGAAAACTGGCAAGTTTTAGTTTAGTCTAAATAGTTGCAAAAATGGTTGAACAAGCAACTTCGAGTGTGTACAACTTTCAATCCCAATAACTTCATGCCGAACACTCTTACGTCCACACTTCCCTACTATAGCTCAATGTGTTGATGCAATTTCATAGTTTTTGGAGAATATTTGATCAATTTTCTAAAGCCATTTTGGAGGCAACTTAATTTATTTTAATCATAGAACAAAGTGCCTGAAAGTAAAACTTTGACAATAACCCACTTCAGAATTCTCACCCTAGATGTATATACAAGCAACATTCAACATGCAGATGGGTGTAATTATCCAAATTTAAAGGAATGGAGCTGATGGAAAGATGTTTTGGCCATAAGAGTATGGATTATGACTATGTTGATGTGTTACTACCTGGTGTATTGACATCACATAGAGTTTTCAGATAAGGAAACAACTAAGCAATAAGGATCATGTTGATGGTGTGCAGATCATAAAGAAAATCATATGGGATTCATTACACAGTAGAGATTTCTTTTTTTATCTTATGCTCTCTTTACATTATAATTGAAACTACGAGCATAGGAATTTGTAAGTACTTGATTTCAGTGGCAGTCAAAGAAGGATTTGAGCATATCTCCTGGAGGGCGGAGAGGCATACTGTCAGAAGTGAAAGGTGAAGACCATAAATCTGCTCACTATTCTATGCACTCATAATTCAAAGTAAATGATTCAAAGGAAGACCTTTATTCCAAAATTAGCAAGAAAACATCTCTCAAAATTTGCAACATGGAGTTATTACTGTTATTGAAGACATATATTTAAAATGAGGATACTTAAAAAGTTTTTCTTGAGAAATGATTGAACAAATATGGATACTGCGGGTTCAAAAGAAGAACCATTTCATGAAGCACGATAATCAGTGAACTCGCCATCAAAGAAGGGAAGGCCATCGAATCTTGACTCATTTTGAAACATTTGAACCATGTTGGAATGAAATGTAGTGTAGGCCACACGCTAAAGGAAAAGTTCTATTCATTAAAAGGAACCAATGGAAGGCACACCAAAATAAAGAAAATGGGGCCAAATTCTTGCTTGAAGAAAGGAAGCTCCAATGCGTTATTGACGAGGAAATATAAGGTCACATGGACTGCAAACATGATATGGACATTATGGTCATATAGTTACATTATAGGCTGGATCCTGAGGAGCTTTTCTTAGTTAATGATCGGGTGAAATTTTTCTCTCTGCTGATACACAAATGTGGGAGTAGAGTAGTGTGTAATTTAAGAATAAAAGCCTCATTTAATATGGTTTAGAATATGAAGGATATGGGTTTCTCAGTACGGAGGTTTGAATGTCGCTTTGATGGATGCTGGAAAATCTGTTTGGGTTGTGAATATTATACGAGCTAGTGGTGCAAATACATCTCCATTTATACTCGATTGTCTTACGTGATTGCATTTATAGATAGATAGAAGAAAAAAAAGTGCAATAAAAGAAAAGAAAAACATCTGCGAGAGCAAAGGGATCAAAGTGAAATTTTACCAAACATACATGTCACACCAATGGAGAATCCATCGGGGAGACAATATACTATCAGTAGGAAAAATTAAAATCTTACCGATGCTTCAAGTCATGTTGATGGAACAGTTCGGCAAGAGAATCAAAGTTGATGGAAGAAAAATAAAGTCTCTTTGATGTTACATGTTACACCGAAAGTTTGAAGCTGGATAAAAATAATTAAAAATGCTATGGTATGATATGGGTAAAAATAAAAAGAGATTTAAATATGAGATTGCAGACTTATTGAATAAAGATGAAGACATAAAATATTTTCCTTATTAAAGTACTTTCATGAAGCTCATTTATAAAATACTTGTACGTAGAGGTGGAGTTTTTCACCAATGAGAATACAAGGATGGGTAGTTATTATTCCCAAAGAAATAATTTATTAAAATTGGTGAAATCTTTCAACTAAGAAACATAAATGGAAAATATTTTCACCTAAGGAAGTCATGAAGCGAGTAGTTATTTTAATGAGATAAAAGCAAAGTTTCTAGCAAAGGATGATGGCCGAAACTAATTTTTTCACGAAGATGTAAAATGGAGATTTAGGTTAAAATATTTAATTTGCCTAGAAGGCAATTAATTAAATATTTTATTTTACCTAGAATAGTTAAATGAAGCATTGTAGCAAATGAGTGTTGCAAAGGGTTGTAACCCTAAAAGGGAAATGTATATATACAAAGTGAAATTTTATCAAAGAGAATAGAGATTTAGGAGAAATAAGTAGGTTAGGTAGTTGGATAGGGTGAACTATTTCCGAAATAAATATCATGTTGTACATTGTAAAATCTTTTAAAATTATATAATGGAGAAGAACATATTTATCTGGTGATCCAATTATGGTGTCAATTGTCTGTCGAATTCATTGAAAACATTATCTAGTTGTCTCCAAGGTCGTCATTTCTTGATTATTTAGATTTAAATATCAAGGATATTCTTCAATTTATCAAAACACACTTGTTGTTCTTGTGTGGTTCAATTAACTGGTTCCTGCAAGACAAGATTAAATCCTTTTGATTAATCACAGTAATTTGGAAAAGGACATTTGGATCATTAAGAAGAACTTGATAATTACACTCTTGCACATTTACACAAGCTGTAAACAGTCACATGTGCCAAGAAATTTGAATTATAGCCATTCAGCAAGTCACACATTATACAAATCTTGACTTCATCAGCCCAACAGAAGTAGGCACTGTTCACACCATCCACATCTTAGAATTCTATAAAATCTTTGTTAAAAAACATTCACATTTCAAGTTTGATATTAGGAGTAGGAGTAGTCTGTAAGCTTTTATCTATTACATTTGTGCCATCATAATAGATCCATCAAATCAATCAAGTTACATCATTTAAGTCTGCTTCATTCTTATAGGTATACCCGCCTAGGTCTAGCAGCACCTGAAGAGAAGGTCTCAACCATTTCGCCTTGTCTGTTACCCTAAAATGTACCAAGAGTTTGGCAACCTCTTGAGGTATTTTACCTACGTTTTTGAGAGCTAACAAATTAGCAACTCCGCTGGGGACTTATTGTAGAATATTCGGTTGAAGACCATCATATAGAGTCATTGAAGAAAGATTCATAATTTGAGAAGTTTTAGAAAAGGTGATTCTGCTGGGGATAAACTCAAAAATAATTTCAAAAGAATCATTTTCCTAATTTTTGAAAAGTAGGTGGCGACTCTGGAAAAAGTTTGATGAAAAATACTTGGAACAATACAATTTCTAATCAAAATGGGTTGTCTTTGAAGTTTAGAAGGCCTCATTGTCCCAGCCCACCACCTCAATACCCTACAGGCCGCAGTCCAACCTATATCCATTATCATCAATTTCTACTTGATGTGGAACCTGAGATCCATCTTCAAAAGATAAGTCATAGTTTTTTAAAAGAATTTTATGGCATAAGGAGACACAAAAAGGAATTTGGACGCTCTCTCTTCAACAAAATGGCAAAAATATGTATACAAATACCTATTGATTATAGACCCAACACATCCATGTTTATTGAGCAGTTCATGAAAGTATATTGGCCTAATTCAATTCATTGGCCTGAGTCAATAAAACCAGTCACTTTTGAGCAAGTAGATGTGCTAATTGAAAAAATTGATAAGAAGAGGTATGAGGATAGTGCCAATCATGACATTGGTGAATATTTAGAAATTGATCAATCAATGCAAAAAAATATGGACTCTTTTGAAAACGCATGTCAAAATCAGCAGCTTGAGGAAGAAGAAGATGGGTATGTACATACTCAAAGAGAAGACTCCATCGCAGAATCAGAATGTGGAATTTCCCCTTTTGAGGCATTTCTTGACATAAGGAGACATGAAGGGGAAGATAGAATTTATCTATACAACAAAATGATAAATATCTTTATGCAAATACCTTCTCATTATGGGCCTACAAGGCCCCTGTTTATTACACAGTTTGCAAGAGCATGGAAGCCTAAATTAGCTTATTGGCCAGAGTCATCAAAACAACGTGCCTTTGACCAAATAAATAAATTTATTGATGCCATGTAGAGGACAAGGAATATGAACACTGTCAACAATGAATCTAATAGTGATATCATGGATGATCAAATGATGCAACAAATAAAGGAAATGTGTGCAATTAAGATTTCCAATGACAATTATTCAGATTTGGAAGATGATAATGATATGGAAGATCAATCTTACATATTGGATGAGGACTGCAATGATGAGGATGTTATTGAAGATACACTTCATGAGGAATACATTGGTGATAAAGCAAGTGAAGATGAACAAATAGCACCTATGTTTTCAGATCAATGCCATGGTGACACAATTAATAATGAAGAAGAGTTCATGGAAGATAGCTTTTATGAGAGCCAAGATGAAGAAAATGTAGAAGAGTTCAATGAAGAAGTGAATCCACTTCACAAAGAACACATGGCATATCCATCTATAGCTGATAACCATGAGGACATGATTGATGAACAAGAAGATTGCACACTTGAAAATGGTTTTAATTTTTTTTCAAAACCATTGTATGATCAAATAATAGAAGGATCTCAAATGAAATCTTTCCAAAAAGAAGGGGATTGTGTACCATGCCACAATGAAGAAGAGTTTGAGGACAATCATGTGAATCTTTATTTACAACAAGGTGATTCTTGCAGTTCTTGTGATAATCAAGAAGAAGAAGCAATGGAAAATGTGGATCCATTTGATACTGAACTAGTAACACTTCCAGCCGTGGTTGAGTACCATGAAGATACTTTTGATGATGAAGAGGTATTTTCAAATCCACTTTATGTGAGGAAGAGATATTTTCAGACAAACAAAGTAATATGTCAAATTATGGAAAAAATGACTGTGCTGGTAATGTTTCTAATTTTTCATTCTCTGGTGATCTTGAACCTTTTTTTGATGATGAAAAAAGTAAAGAATACAACTGTAGTGATATAAATATAGAAACATGTTCACTAAATAGTGAAAAAAATTCAGATTTACAGGCAACAGAGTATAAAAAATATACACATCAAGATTCAGAAAATTCATCTCCAACATTAATTGATTCAAGTATACATGATGAAGGTTGTGTGGATCAGAATTTTGTGTCATCGCCAATTAGTTATATAAAAGAGATAGAAATTTTTTTAGATCTGATTATCTTAGAAAATTTTGGTGTGACTGAATTTTCAGACTTTCAAGAGAAACATTCAGATTTATCAGTTTTCAGTACAGCTGAGAGATCATTTTGCAGTACATGATAGTCAGCAAAATAATGAGAAATATTGCATTGAATATGCATACAAATTGTATGGTGAAAATGACAGAGATTTATCTCATGATGATGGAGAATATGAACTGTAGAATGGTGAAAGGAATTTTGGTCAAGCTGAACACAATGATTCTCTGAAAGTTTTCAATAATAGTGATATAGTAGATTGCACAAATGTCTTCAAGAGGAATCTAATGAATTCAAAAAAAAAAAAGATATATGATAGAGGAAAATAAGGGGCCTCTCTTTTGATGGCCTTGTGCCATCAGGTGTGGTTTGGATTTTTTCGAAGATCATATCAGTTCATGATAGAAAGAAATTTGAATCTACTACTCAAGGGACAATTGCTTTTGGTCTGCTATTCCAGTGATCTGGATTCTTGCAATGATTTCAGAATCATTCATCCCCAGACGGAGCCACTATTAGAGCCTGAAATCTCATGTGAATTTGAGGCTTATATTCAAAATTTGATTTTAATGGTAAAAAAAACTGTCTAAAAATCTACTCAAGGGGCCCACTTTGGAAAATCATAAAATGAAGTCAGTACAATTTTAAGTGAAACCACTTTGAAGGTGTTCATCTAACATATGGGAGTATGCATGGCAATTTTTAGCTTCATACGATCAATTTTGACAAATTTTTAGAAGCCCAAGTTGAAGGGTTTTTGAGAAAATCTGTTGTTAGCACAATGAAATCTATTAGTGGCCTACTTTGAAGGAAAATATTAAGCATTTGAAAAGGTATTATGACAGAAAAATTTGTGCTCTTGAATCTCCATATCTCAAGATGTATCCATACCAATTTTTGGGGCATTTGGACATCGTTTAGTATTTTTGCAAAATCAAAACCAAACTAGTCTTGCACAGTTTTATAACTGCATTTCTAGAACAGCTGCAAAGTGGTCAAGTTTGATTTTTGATATTTTTCGGAGGAAGACGATTTGTGAAAAAACCCATTTTCCTACATATTCATGTGACCCAAATAAACCAATCACAATGAGGGCAGCTCGCCAAAATTTGATTTGATATTTTTCTAGAAAGGCAAATTGGCAAGTTTTAGTTTAGTCTAAACAATTGCAAAAATGGTTGAACAAGCAACTTTGAGTGTGAACAAATTTCAATCCCAATAACTTCATGCCGAACCCTCTTGCATCCACACTTCACTACCATAGCTCAACGTGCTGATGCAATTTCATAATTTTTGGAGAATATTTGATCAGTTTTCTAAAGCCATTTTGGAGGCAACTTAATTTATTTTAATCACAGAACAAAGTGCCTGAAAGTAAAACTTTGACAATAACCCACTTCAGAATTCTCACCCTAGATGTATATACAAGCAACATTCAACATGCAAATGAGTGTAATTATCCAAATTTAAAGGAATGGAGCTGATGGCAAGATGTTTTGGCCATAAGAGTATGGATTATGATTATGCTAATGTGTTAGTACCTGGTGTATTGACATCACATAGAGTGTTCAGATAAGGAAACAACTAAGCAATAAGGATCATATTGATGGTGTGCAGATCATAAAGAAAATCATATGGGATTCCTTACACAACAGAGATTTCTTTTCATATCTTATGCTCTCTTTAGAGTATAGTTGAAACTATGAGCATAGGAATTTGCAATTACTTGATTTCAATGGAAGTCAAAGAAGGATTTGAGCATATCTCTTGGAAGGCAGAGAGGCACACTGTCAGAAGTGAATGGTGAAGACCATAAATTTGCTCACTACTCTTTGCACTCAGAATTGAAAGTAAATGATTCAAACTAGGACCTTTATTCCAAAATTAGCAAGAGAACATCTCTCAAAATTTGCAACGTGGAGTTATTACTGCTGTTGAAGATATATATTCAGAATTTGGATACTTAAAAAAAAATTGTTTAGAAATGATTGAACAAATATGGATACTGCGGGTTCAAAAGAAGAACCATTTCATGAAGCATGATAATTAGGGAACTCGCCGTCAAACAAGGGAAGGTCATCGAATCTTCACTCATTTTGAAACATTTGAACCATGCTAGAATGAAATGCAGCGCAACCCACATGCAAAAGGACAAGTTCTATTCATTAAAAGGAACCAATGGAATGCACACGAAAATAAAGAAAATGGGGATGAATTCTTGCTTGAAGAAAGGAAACTCCAATGCGGTATTGACGAGGAAATATAAGGTCACATGGACTGCAAACATGATATCGACATTATGGTCATATAGTTGCAGTATAGGTTGGATCCTGAGGAGATTTTCTTAGTTAATAATCGGGTGAAATTTTTCTCTCTTCTAATACACAAATGTGGGAGTAGAGGAGTGTGTAATTTAGGAATAAAAGCCTCATTTAATATGGTTCAGAATATGAAGGATATGGGTTGTTCAGTATGGAGGTCTGAATGCTGCTTTGATGGATGCTGGAAAATCTGTTTGCGTTGTGAATGTTATATGAGCTAGTGGTGCAAATACATCTCCATTTATACTCGATTGTCTTACATGATTGCATTTATAGATAAATAGAAGCAAACAAAGTGCAATAAAAGAAAAGAAAAACATCGGCGAGAGCAAGGGGATCAAAGTGAAATTTTACTGAACATATATGTCACGCCAATGGAGAATCCATCGGGGAGACAATATACTATTAGTGGGAAAAATTAAAATCTTATTGATGCTTCAAGTCATGCTGATGGAACAGTTTGGCAAGAGAATAAAATTTTGTGGAAGAAAAATAAAGTATCTTCGATGTTACATGTTACACCTAAAGTTTGAAGGTGTATAAAAATAATTAAAAATGCTATGGTATGATACGGGTAAAAATAAAAAGAGATTTAAGTATGAGATTGCAGACTTATTGAATAAAGATGAAGACATTAAAGATTTTCCCTAGTAAAGTACTTTCACGAAGCTAAAGGGAGTTATAAGGTGAAATAATCATTTTACCCACAAATGCACAAGGGGTCAAATTTATAAAATACTTGTACGTAGAAGTGGAGTTTTTCACCAAAGAGAATACAAGGATGGGTAGTTATTATTCCTGAAGAAATAATTTATTAAAATTGGTGAAATCTTTCAACTAAGAAACATAAATGGAAAACATTTTTACCCAAGGAAGTCATGAAACGAGTAGTTATTTTAATGAGAGAAAAGCGAAGTTTCCAGCAAAGGATGATGGCCGAAACTAATATTTTCACAAAGATGTAAAATGGAGATTAAGGTTAAAATATTTAATTTTCCCATAAGGAAATTAATTAAATATTTTATTTTACCTAGAATAGTTAAATGAAGCATTGTAGCGAATGAGTGTTGTGAAGGGTTGTAACCCTAAAAGGGCAATGTATATATAAAAAGTGAAATTGTATCAAAGAGAGGAGAGATTTCAGAGAAATAAGTAGGTTAGGTAGTTGGATAGGGTGAACTATTTCCGAAATAAATATCATGTTGTACATTGTAAAATATTTTAAAATTATATAATGGAGAAGAACATATTTATCTGGTGATCCAATTATGGTGTCAATTGTTTGTCGAATTCATTGAAAACATTATCTGGTTGTCTCCAAGGTTGTCATTTCTTGATTATTTAGATTGAAATATCAAAGATATTGAACTTCAATTTATCAAAACACACTTTTTGTTCTTGTGTGGTTCAATTAACTGGTTCCTACAAGACATGATTAATTCCTTTTGATTAATCACAATAATTTGGAAAAAGACATTTGGATCATTAAGAAGAACTTGATAATTACACTCTTGCACATTTACACAAGTTGTAAACAGTCATAGGTGCCAAGAAATTTGAATTATATACATTAAGCAAGTCACCCATTATACAAATCTTTACTCCATTAGCCCAAAAAAAGTAGGCACTGGTCACACCGTCCACATGTTAGAATTCTATTAAATTTTTGTTCAAAAACATTCACATTTCAAGTTTAATATTAGGAGTAGGAGTAGTCTGTAAGCTTTTATCTATTACATTCGTTCCATTGTAATAGATCCATCAAATCAATTAAGTCACATTATTTAAGTCTGCTTCATTCTTATAGGTATACCCGCCTAGGTCTAGCAGCACCTGAAGAGAAGGTCTAAACTATTTGGCCTTGTCTGTTACCCTAAAATGTACCAAGAGTTTGGCAACCTCTTGAGGTATTTTACCTACATTTTTGAGAGATAACAACAAGCCTGATCAAGATTTTCACAGATTTGGATACCCTTTTGGCTGAAACTTGCTCTTGTACATTTTCCTAGTAACTAGATTGATTTGCCTAGCTTGGCGAATGAGTCCCAGTTAACTTCAATAGTAGATTTTTTAGTGATCCAGACCTCCATTCTACCTTCTTCAATCTTCCAGGTGCATACTTCTAGTCTCATATCTTTCTAATGCATTTTGTTCATCTTTCTAGGTGATTTTGCATATCACACTGTGTTTTGCAATTCATTGTCTTTTTCCAAGTTTACAGTTTGTGGTGAACCCCTCATTAGATATTGTTCAATCCCTATAACAATACCTTTTCTAGATTTCAATTTCCTTTGCATTGAAATCTCAAGGGTTTGTTCTTAAGTGAAGAGTAAGAAAATTATCTCTCTCCTTTTAGGTCCAAAACCCTAGAAGCGAAAGAGAGCCCCCCATTTTCTTCTTTTCACTTAGTATAATATTTTGAACTTGATAAAAGAAACTTTGATAGCTATGTGTTTTTCTTATGATGTTTTAGGTCCCTCGAATATTCACATTTTTAAGAATTTAGATTTTGATCATTTAGTTGGCTCTACTATTTGTTTTCTAGGATTAAACCTTCTGATAATTTAAATAGAGTAGTTAAATGGTCCCCTCCTCCTTTTGGTTTTTTCAAAATTAATACTGATGATTCTTCTCATGGTAATTCAAGTATTGTGGAGATTGGTGGAGTTACGTGATATAATGTTATTTTAGTTCACTTCATTTTTTCTAATACATGGTTTGGCACTAATTTTTCAATGGAGGTTTGATCCATCATTGTGTGGCTAGAGAAATCATGTGAGTTGGGTTGGAAGAAGTTAAAATGTGAGATATATTCCTTGATTTTCATTTCTCTTCTAAATATATAAAGGTTTCATGAATCTTATTAATGATTGGCATATTTTTTGGAGTAGATCCTTCATCTTTTGTGAAATTTTAGTTCCATATATTTTATTAATATTCCTAGATAATGGAATTCTATTACAATTTTTTTCCAACTAGGCATCATATGTTAATTACATTTGAAATATTATTTATTTAGAGTCCTTATTGTTTTCTTAATCTTCACATTTTGTTTAACCATTTCACAATGATTTGGTTTGATTATTCTAATCTTTCATTCACTAGGAATTTGTTTTTTTTTTGTTTCATGGATCCCTTTGTTTACTATAGGTGGAAAATTTTCATAAAGCCTCCTTATATTTTTATCCTTTGGAATTTATTGATAATTCTTGTTACTTTGAAATTTTTTAATTTTTAATTTTTAGATTCTTAGTTAATATATATTTATTCTTATTTTCAACATAATATTTTTAAAAAGATTCATATTATCAACCTAATAACAATTTTATATAATTTTATACAAAATTAATATAATTATTTTAATGAATTAAATGTAGAGTAGGGTCCACTCATATTATATTAATATAATTGGGAATAGTACATGGGTATACCTATCTTAAAAAATAAATCTATATTAAATATGCAAAGAGATATCCCCTTTTAAAGTGTGTATTCTACTTGTATACATAAAATTGATTAGAAAATAGACACCTTGAGAAGGATATTTCTTAACTTCTTTTTCATAGATTTGTCTAAGTTAAGTATGTTAATTAAATTTATTTTCAATTTAAAGGTTATTTTTTAATTTATCAGAGAGTTATTATACGTACCTAAGAATTGTTTTACAATTTTTTAAATATATGTCAACTATGTTTTAATTATTTACATGGTCACAATGTTTCCTACCTTATGATTATTATAAAACACTTTTTAAAATTAATTATCAATATGTATTTAAGATTTCTAAAATATTTATTAATATTAATATTATGTATTGTTAAATATTAATCATGTGATATTCAAATGACAAATTAGGAAAAATTTATTTACATAATTATAATATAATACTCTTACTGCGATTTAGAATGCCTAATTAATCATTAAAGATTACCTATTTAAATTTTGTAGATTTAGATTCTTTATTATGTTTTTTATTAGAAATTTATTTTTTGAGAAGTCGTGTCTATATTCATGATCTGCAACTCCTGGCCACTTCACAAGCTGCTAAAAGAAATTTTTTCTATCATTATGTTCTTGACATTAACAAAACAGTTCCATCTTATGACTGTCAACATAAAGGAAAGCATGTGGATACTAATATACATAGAGATTGTATATTTGGTTTGGATGTTTTGGTCATCAATGGGGATCTAGTTCAGTTGTATCGAGAAGGATAAAGAATTGTAAATTATAAATGACCATTCTGGTCTTTATAGTGATTGTAAAAACTATTACTTAGACTATGACTGGGGGTTTTCTTGATGGCTCTTTCCCACCAGTATGTCTGCCTGAACCAACAATATGTATTAAAATATTATAAATAAAATTATAAGTGGGCTACAACTTTTGGCTTAAAAAAAAAAAAGGATTTTCATAATGATTACTAAACGTTGAATTGTTGAAGGTAATTTTTGTTCCATTGAAAGGGTAGGTATCTTTGGGACAATGTGGACCCTCTCAGACTTTTTTTGTTGTCTCTACTTGCATGTCTATTAATATAATGTGACAAACACTTATTAAAGTAATTTTTTACTACTGTTGGAAGCATTAATTAAAGGTGTGCTCTAATAAAAAAAAATTATATATTGAGGAAAATGCATAATACAAAGGAGAAATGCAGTAAAAAACTACAAGTTTAGTATTGCATTTATCATGATTGCTCATACTATTTTAAAAATTAAATTTATTGTTGTGAGTTGGTAAAATAGATATTTAACTAATAATAATAATAAAATTAAACATAAAAACATAATATAATAATCTTTAGTGTTTATTCATGAAAATTCTTAACAAAGTTTATATAATTTTTCTATTTCGTTAGAACATAAAGATGTAATACACACACACACATACACACACACACACACAAACACATATATATTTATTTCTCTTATTTAATTCTATTTGTTCTTATGTTTTTTGATTATCAATAATTTTTCTAGGTTTTCTTTGTTATGTTCTTACATCATTTACATTTATTATGATCTTAGTGCTTCGCATGATTACATCTTATGATACTTGCATGTTATATTTTTTATCATTCTTATGTATTTTAATTTCATGGTTAATCCTTATCATGATTATATCCTATGCTTTGATGCCATGATATGCATCATTCTTATATATTACATCTTTCTTGCACTTATATGATACTTATTTAGCATTTATGGTTTCCACAATTATTTTCTATTAGAATGATATTGTCTTTCCATTATTTATGTACTTTCATGATCATATCTTGCTTATGTTCTTACATACTTGTTATATGATATATTTTATAAGTTTTATTGATTTTAATTATGATTGAATTTTTTCTCCTTGTGTTTAATGTTTTGTATCTTTTTCATATAACAATTTGAAAGGTTGTTTATTTCACCAATATTTATTTTTTGAGTAATATTTTGTAGCAATAGGCTCATAGCCATCCTCATGTTGAAAAGGAGATTTATCAATCTTTTTTGTGTTGACATAATATTTTACTTAGTCAAATCCCTACCACTTTTCCTCTTTGTCAAATTATTAACACCTTTCTCTTAGATATAATTGATTATCCTTATCTTGTTTTCTTTTTCTTTTAAGAACACTATTTTTAAATAAAATTTTAGTTATTACCAAATTCAAATGTATGAAAGATGCTACTAATTATATATGTTATGGTTAGAAAGAATATATCTAACAATTAAATGCAGATTTGATCAACAAAATAGAGAAATAAAACACACAGAAAATTATATCAAAAACAAGACAACACAGAGAATCTAACATGGTTCACCCAATCCGTGACACATTCACAAAACCATAGCCATCCAATGATTTCATTATCTAGTGTAAAACACATTACAATCTTGCTAATAATGCCCTACTACAACCCCCATCCAAACCACTTATAACAAGCTTTTTAGAAGCTTCTAGAATTAGGGTTTTACAAAGTCATTTTTTTCCTTTTTCGGTGACAATGCGAAAAACAAGAAAAAAAAATTTCTCAAGGGTTGTTGCCCCTGAATCCCTGCCTAGGGCCCAGTCTGGCCCGACCCCAGACCTCGGCAAGGAAACATGAAGAGTGTATAGTATAGCATGATCAATCACCACATACCAACAATATATTTTTTTTTTTACTATTTTATGTTGAAACACTGATTATGAGGAGAATTGAATAATCAAAAACCATAAATGTATCCTTCGAGCATATATGTATCTTTTCACTCTTTGGAAACATACATTTGTATAGTAATTCACAAAAAAATCAAAATGGAGGGAAATTTAAAAAGTGGAAATTACATATGCACACTCTTTTCCCTTGTGTTTTAGGCTCACTTCTATTGTAATGTTTTTTATGCAATAAGAAATTTATGTGAATATTTAGCTTATGAAAAAATATTTACCTAATCACATTGATTATCATCCATAGAAACTATCCCAATCCTTATATATCTCATTGATCGCCTTGGATCAAATATATGGTTACGAAATTGACATATGCTATTTTCATAATCATCGATGTAAACCTTGAGCTTTAAAAAATAAATTTTAAATTTAAACCTTCTCAAGGTTTTCACCTATTATGAGATGACCTAGCACATATTTGTGAAAAAAATTGTGTTATGTTGTATTTTAAGACATTCATCATTCATTATTTTAATATTTCTAGAATATTTTACACATATATCTTACATATATATTCTAGCCCTCCATTTCCACTATCAAAAATCTATTAATAGGATTCAATTTCTTAAATTTAAAACATACAACATCCTTATGTAAACTTCATTTTTCAATGTAATAATCCATCATATCTTTATGTTGTTATTATGTATGTTTGTTGAGAAATCCACATTACTACATCATAATTAAATACCTATCTTTTAAGAAAATCAAGTGGAGCTCTTCTTCTAGTTGAATTAGAGGAGCAAGGTAAATGTGGTATAAGGTTTCTTTTAGGTGCATTTGAATCCTTGTTTAGTCTTTTGTTTATATTGAATTCATTCTAGCACACCATGTGGGACCTAAATCCCTATTAATGATTTTTTTTATTTTCTTGTAATATTTTATGTCTAGGTTCCCAATTTAGAACTTTTGACCTATATTTCAACACCTACATGGAAAAATTAGTGCTTTTGTATCCCATAGCACTTTCACAATTTTAATCTTTGTTGACTTTTTTCTGACATTTTCTAATGTTTGATTGCAATTGTTTTGACTTTGTATTATCCCATATGTATGATATTTATCTTATTTATCCTTTTCATTCATTTTTAACTCATAATTTTAGAGGAATAACATATTGCATTCTTTTAGGTATAGTTTCGAGCTTGATTTGGTGAATTCACACTATAAATTGATGTTTTTGTGGTTCAACACTTCCACATCTAAAGAATTCATTTTTTGTTTTGAATAAGATAATCACATGAAAATGGCCTAGACCCATTACAAAACAACCATAGAGGTGAACAAAATGAGTCTCACTATAAGTGAGAATAAAAAAAACTATAAGCTATAACATGACTAAAAGGAACTAGCAAAAGACACCAAAAATAGGAGAAGACCACAAGGTGATAGCTATAAATCAACAAGAAGTTTCAGGCCACCAATGGCCTAGCATTCATGATTAAGGAAATCTAGTTTTCCTCAAATACAACCTCCTTATATTTGTCTCTCTGGTGATCATACTCAACTAGAGAATCTTCATACTGAGCAATAGATTTACCTTTGGAAGCTTTATTTTTTTTGTGGGTTCTATTAACAAGGGTAGAAAGATTTGTTTAAGAAGTACCCTCCTCCACCTCTTTTTTATTTTTATTTTGTCCAATTTTTCCTAAAAAACTTGTAAAATGGTGGAAATATTTTTAACCATATATTTTCTAAAAGTAATAATTTCCTTCATGTTCAACATTATTTTCTCTTGGTTCAATTTGAGAAACTCCACCTCCTTCTCGAAGCTCTCTAATCTATTCAATTTTTCAGCAAGGATCTTAGCATAATCCCACACATGTGAATCACCCTCCTCATTCTGCTACTTCAAAAAATAAAATTAGGAGAGGGCCTTTAGCTTAAATTTTTTCCTCTTAACATCATTCCATTGGTGTAGCATTATTTTATTTTATTTTACTTTCTCAAAATTTCTATTTTTTATTTATTTTTGGTGTATCTTTTCATTGTTTCCATCATTTCAACATTCTATTTTACAATATTTTTCTTTTATTTAATAATTCACTAATATATATTCTTTATTTTGTGTAGGTTCTTAAATCAACTATTATACTATATCCTTTAGTTCATATGTAGAATCAACATCACCTCTTAGGTATAACTAACATTTTTTAGTGCTTTAGCTTCTATTTTAGTGCATTCACTATCTTTAGTCCTTGCATATTTTAGTTCGTTTACTACTTTATCACTTTCATTGTTTCTACTCATTTAAATTATGTTCCTAAATTTTATACCAACCCTAAGTTCTCATTACTATTATAGCCTAGTAGTGCGGTATCTACATCTACCAAAGTTTAGATTTGAATCTACTAGTTCTTATTTGGTTCAAGAATTTTCTTGTAGAAGACCATGTTTCTCCATTATTTTAGTTGCAAAAAATTATATTAGATGGTTAATTAACTTATTTTACATGTCTTTAGGATTGGTGAAAATATGCTCTCCCCAAGGTGTGCTTAGTATAATTTTTAGAGTTCAAAATTTTTAAACTTTCCTCTTTATGTGTAGATTAAAAACTAAGGGTTCTATCTTGTGTGTATGCTCTCTCCTTGTTCTTTATGCAATATTGAAAGATAAAAAACTCCTAGAATTCATTTCTTTTTTAGAGACCAAATAGGGATTTCATCACCATAAGGGATGACCTCAACCACATGAATCTAGTAGGGTACATTAAGGGGGAAGAATCAAATTTGTAGCTCAATATAGTTATCATCATGTTTAACATAGATCTGGGGGCCCCATTTCATTAGTACACAAGGTGAAGTGACATTGAATTATCACATACTTGTAGATGGGCTATTTCTTGTGGATCTAAGCCTCACATACCCTTGTGGTATTTTGAGGATACCCTAGATAGGTTGTACATCCTAGATAAGACCTTTTAGTCAACCTTTTGTGTTGCATCAAATAAAGAATATTCAACCAAGGTTTAACACCATTTAGTTTCTTTGAATCTGATTTGTGTGGAAGTATCTTTGGAGGAGCACTTGATGTTACTAGAAACTCTATTTTTTTTACAATTTTCTAAACCTAATTCTTTTTCTTGTTTTTTTTCTACCTTGAGTTTCCTTTGAAGTGATGTAGGAGTCCTAAGAGCCAATATAGCAACATTATCCAACATAGTTTGCATCCTAACAATAGGATATTTCATTTTTATATGTGTACCTTGATAATTCAGATCAACTCTTTTCCTTTGCTCCTCTCCTCTAATAATTTATATATAGGAGTTTCTTCTTAGTTGAAATTCTATGTCAAAAATAAAAATTTTGATCACATTTTTATTTTTATCAAATTAATGATAGAAATTGGACCTTTGTATGCCTAGCCTGACTTGATCAATAAAGTGCTATAGGTAACAATTTCTTGGTTTATCAACCTTCATTTTTTATTCTTGCAACATAGTTTACAAAAATTCCAATCCCTCTTTCGTTGTGATCATAAAGTTAGAAAACATAATTGATGATGCCAAAAAAGATCCCTTATGGTTTCCTAGAAGTGTAGACACTGAAAAATTCTTGATTGATACTATGCATTTGATTATGATTATTTAACACCGTTTCTTCCTATATCACTTCAAATTCATCAATTAATTTAATAATCATCATTATTTAATTAAAATTGAAAAAATCAACTATTAATCAAATAGTTAAATTTATTGATTAATTCACCCTTCTTCTAACTAATTATCATCATATTTAATTAAATCCTCTTTTAATCCTCTCATTTGATTAAATCAATCAAATCAAATGTCACAATATCCTAATTCACTCCAATTAATTAATTCTAGATTAATTAATCCTAAATCACCTTTCTAATCATCATTAATAATTCTTCTAGATTTTAACTCCTCAAGATTTAAATCAACCCATGGTCAACTAACTAGGTTGCACATGAAAATAATTTCAATTAATTATTTAATTCATTTATTTTCCCTCACCAAGGCATATTCCAAGGAATATTCCTTTCAACAACCTCTCATTCAATTTCCCTCGAAAGGTTTTCAAAAACCTATCACATCCTCTTACATTTGCAATAAATTCTCTTACATCCTCTCAAATCTCAACCAATTTCATTCAATTCCTCTTACAACCTTTCAAATCCTCAACCAATTTCATTTATTTCTCTTCCATCCTCCTCCACTCACACATGTCCCAAAATGTGCTCCAACTTCCTCCAATAGAATTGTGACACTTGGTGTTAGAAACCAAGATCAGAAATGCAAACCAAAAAACCTTCCACATAAGAGAAAAATAGAAAAAAAGCAAGAGCTTTGCATGAAGATGTGCAAATAATATTATTCAGGAAATCAATAACTATATGAGATGAGACTTGCTTATAAAAGAAAGCATGCACAACCCTAATATTATCTTGAGCAACAAGATAGCTCAACAAGATAAGGATGACAATTATTAACTTAGGAATTAAAATATTACCTAAGTAAACTTTTGCAAGTGTAATAATTAATTAATTACACTAAAACCCCCCCATAAGTGCAACTTAGGGAGAATTAAAAATCATGCACATAATGCTAAGATGAATGCAAGAAAGCATGAATGGGTCTTGGAAACAAGGCCTGATCAGGTACCCATGTATAAATGCAATAATGAGGTAGAGAAGGAAAACCTAGTGGGACAAACCCCCCTACAATGAGATGACTGCTGCAAAGAAGAACTAGAAGAACACTATGGAGTAACACTAGAACCGTAATCCAACAAGCAAGGAAATATACTTCTATTTACAATAAACCAAAGCGGAATCATAATAATGCAACATTAGACCCGATGCCATGGAACACTGGAAAACTCACAAACTGGAACAACCTTGGAATCTAAAAAGCAACAGTAGATGATAATAATGCCCCCCCATAAGAGGGAATGATATGATAAAAGAATATGGAAGTTGTGTATCTCAATGTTGATGCCAAACTGTGACTAAAACTGGTCCATAGGAGAAAGTACCATTAAGACTCTGGAACATTAACCACAAATTTAGTGGCCCTCAAACTGAGATGTGACCCAATGCGGATAAATAACCATAGGCTCTCAATCTGAAGTGTGAACCGATGTGAATGTGATATGTGTCAAGCTAGATAAAGATGTTGCCACAAGAAAGTAAGAAACCAGATACAACCCATGCGAGTTGTTATCCATAATCAAGATGGAGATCAAAGTGAAACTACACTCTAATAAGATTATTATGCAAGAAACCCCCCTGATGGAACTTTATATCAGTTCATTTATTATAATAACCAATGATTGCAAAAGGAGAGAATGCTAAACATGCATAAACAAAAGATAAAATGATGTGATACTGAAATGAAGTACAAAGATTCAAGTTTCACCCTTCCAACTACCAAAACATCCAAGTAATATCCAAAACACCCATCGGGAAAAATCTAGAATAATGATCAACTTGGGATAGATATAGAAAAAAAGTGCATGGACAACAACATAGAGCTCCTCAATACCTTTCCAATGCTGCAAAGATGGTAAAAATCAGAGATCATGCCAAAAATTTATGAGCTCGGAGGCCATAAATGAACATCAGACTTCAAATAGAAATAAATGATTCTAAACTAAAAAATACTAAAATATAAACTGCACCATAGGATAGTCCTCAGAACCAGCTTTTCAATGGTATCTTGTTTGTGAAAAAATGATATTGTACACAAAAGTTATGCCTATTTTAGTGAAAACTACTCTAGGAAGGCCAATCTGGCCTACAGGGTGCCTAGGGGGCTAAATAAATTTTGGCCCTTGGTCCTGTGCACAACCAAGGGCTGGCAGGATGTGGCTGGGGCAGAGCCCATGATCCTTCATAGGACCGAGGCTGGCTTTGCAGGGCTAATCGGGGGTTGGGCACATTGTGCCTGGTCCCCCATGTGACCAGGGCCGTCGGAGAAGAAGCCCTCAGGGGTTGGTGGAAAGCCCCCGATCCTCCATGTGACCAGGGTGAAGCCTTTAGCCGCAAGGGCTGAAAGGCTGAGCGGCTTGCTAGTGGGAACCGCCCGATGGCCGCCGCTCCTAGTGGCCACCGAGTGGCGCGGCGGTGATAGGCGCGTTCATAAATGGAGGTGCTGGATCAGAACCCAAAAACATGTCATTTTTTGAATTTTTTTAAATTTTTGTGCCTCAAAGTGCATGCTAGGGAGGCTATACAGCCTCCTTGGCAAAATTTTTTTTCCTTAGAAACAAATTTCTCCAAAATTGACAAAATGAAAGGCGATCTTAGGACTTTTGGCTGCTGCGAACTCAATGGTGACCTTCGTTTGTGCCCAAAATGCTCCAAAAAATAGGCTACTCCTAGAGCTTGCAAAAAATCACTAAGCCTAAAACCCTCATGGATCTGGAAAATGATGACCAAAATCAAAAAATTAAAAGCCAAACCTGACTTTTTACAGCGCTCTGAATCCAATGGAAATGCCCAATCTGGTCCTAAATGTTGCATCAAGAAACTGAAGGCATGATACCCTCAAGGAATCCCAAAAGACTCTATAATGATTTTCTCAAAAAATTTGAGAAGGGGCTGCAAATCAAAGCTTTGATACCATGTTAGAAACCAAGATCAGACATGCAAAC
Source organism: Sequoia sempervirens (assembly GCA_007258455.2). NCBI lineage: Eukaryota > Viridiplantae > Streptophyta > Pinopsida > Cupressales > Cupressaceae > Sequoia > Sequoia sempervirens. The sequence continues at coordinate 270,837,738 of VDFB02000013.1, read as the reverse complement.
CAAAATACCTTCCACAAAAGAGAAAAATAGAAAATATCAAGAGCTTTGTATGAAGATGTTTAAATAATATTATTCATGAATTCAATAATTATATGAGATGAGACTTGCTTATAAAAGCAAGCATGCACAACCCTAATCTTATCTTGAGCAACAAGATAGCTAAACAAGATAAGGATGAAATTTTTTAACTTAGGAATTAAAATATTGCCTAAGTAAACATATGCAAGTGTAATAATTAATTAATTACACTAACACTTGGAACATTCCTATTGCTCTCATTTTATCCCACATTCACCAATGTCATCCATTCTTCAACCCTTGGATTTTATAAATAGAGGCATCCTTTTCATAATATGGATCCACAACTTCATGCATTATCATTATAGTCAATTGAGTTCATAGAAATCACCATCTTCATGTCATTTTGAGTTCATTTTCATTACTTAGCATCATTTCCACACTTGGATCATCTTCAAATTATCAAGCTTAGAAATTAGGACTGGGAAAGGGATTCTTTCCACATCAAAGGAGCACCAATACCCCTATGGGATTGAGGTTTGGTTAACTTAGTTGATTACATGCTTTGTTCTTCCTTTATTTTATGTTTTCATCTTTGTTCTTCCAAGAATTTCATAGGGAACACTAGATTGAGCTTTCTAACATGTTTAACAATTGTTTGTTGATCTTGTGTTAGCATGTGCTAGTTTCATGCTCACATTTTGGTACTAGAAGGAGGGCTAACCATCTTAACTTGTTGATTTTTGCTTGATATTGCCATTTTTTGCAAACACAGGAATGTGACGCCACCTTTTTTCATTTGCGAGCCCATAGAGCATCACTTTTTTTTTGCATCATTTCCTTCATCGTATTGCACCACCTCCACACATCTTTGTTGCACCGCATTTGCTAAAGCATTACATTTTCCTTCCCTGTTTTCTATCTTAACTTTCTATTTATATAGTGTTGCCTTCAAAATCATGTTGTATTCATGCTCTCTTCTTGTTGTAGAGCATTTCCTTTGCATTCGACTGAGCATCACATTTTCTTGAGATGCCGCATTTTCCAGTTATAGAGTGTCTCTTTTGTTGTAGAGTGTTGCATTTGTAGAAAGGGGAGGAAAACAAAGTTTGAAGCCTAAAATCATTTTTGAATGCTCATTGTAATAGCTTAGGCCTTCTATTTCTATCATTTTGATTTCCTGTTCTAGGACCAACTAAATTTATTTTGGGCATAAAATTTACAACAACTCAAGCTTTGTCAAAGTTGGTTAAAATTGAACCTTAGAAACTCACTAGCATTTGGATTTTGGGTTAAAATTGAACAATCAACTTCATACTTGGTTTTAGTGCTTTAAAAAGAATTCATTATTGCCTTGATGATTTAAAAAAAACTTTTATCTAATTTGTCTTGTAATTTTTTTTGCAGCTTGTGTCATTTGAATACGTATGCACTTCTCTCGCACTTCACAACAATCTTGAGAATCAAAAGAATTCTAATGAAATTGGTTGTCTGAAAATTTACCTATACATTTCAAGTTTGGGTTTTAAAATTGAACAAATCATGCTAGTGTGAGAAAGAGACATTGTGTGTGCTCCCTCACGCTTTATGCAAATTAGGAGGTCAAATTACAAGTGTACTCCCTCACTTTTTTTACCTTTATAGGGGCCTTCCTAAAACCAATTTGAAGGTGACTCCAACTGGATTTTTGCTCTGGCCAGTATATAAATGGATAAGACTAAATTTTCAAGTCCTCATGGTATGTAGGCCTTAGTTGTATAATGTCTTTCAAAAAGGGGTACTACTGTAAAAATTATAAAATCCCCTAGTAGGATTTATTAAAGCCTTTAGTGGCTTGTTGGACCCTCGCAAGGTGTCATGTCCTCGATTACCCTGACTAAGAACCAATTTGTATAGAATCCAAAATCCTTACTATTTGTTGGTGCAAGAATGGTCATTCTGAAGCTGGCCCACATTTGTACTATTCAAAGTAGAAATAGAATAAATCCTTTTTATCTCTACATTTTAAGGATTTTGAGATTTGATGGTCCCGAGAAGTGTGTGTCATGGAGGCGAGTCAGTTTTGTCAAATATCTAACTATTCGCTTTGACTCAATGTTTTGGAGAAATCCAAATGGGAACTCAAAAAATATTGTCTTTTCTATTCTAGGGCTCGTGCAATTTGTGAGTCAGTTAAATAATTTTATTGGATCCAAAACTTTGAAACAAACATTCAACAAAGTCATAAACTCTCAAACCCTTTAGAAAGAGAAAAAACCTTTGAAAATTCCACATATTACTGCTTGTCCCTACGGATTCTATCCTTAGAGGCTTCTAAATATTTGGGCTTACGTCTCAATTTTCTCTCTCCAAAGTCAACATTGGAAAATTGTGCCTTTGATTCCTTGATTTTCACATAATGGACCTTGTGGAATGAAAAGAAGTTGAGACATAGACATTCAATTTGAAAAGCTAAGCAAGAAAGTGTTGATGTGGTAAAAATAATCCATTAAGAAAAGATAAAAGATAATTTAACCCCACACATGTGTTTGTTCAAATGATTTCCCTCAATATCAAAATCCCAAGACCAAAGTCTATCCACCATCACAAGCCTCTTAGTCCAAGGAATCTCAAGAAATTTCAGTCAACACATTACCAAGTCAGAGATAGATTGCTCTATAACTTTTACAAATGTACTTCAAAGGACAACCCAAATTTGTATTCATTCTATTATTGTCAAAATCCAACTCTCTTCCAATTTTTTGAGTATGTCACTCCGTAGGGTTGAAAGTTTCAAGAGTGTAGCATGTTCTTCAATACCTAAGTCTTGTAAACAAAAGTATCTCTAGGTTCATCTAGGATCAAATCAACACTTTCATCCATCCCAAACATCAATCAAATCCCATCTCACAAACAACTCTTAGAATCTTTGAAAAATCATTCATGATAGACTTTTGGTAATCCTCAAATTCAAAATCAAAATCACCTTGTTTGGCTAAGTGTGTGTGGATGAATCCTTCTTCATAAACTTACTTAAATTATCATCCTTGTGGACAAGTTTATTCAAAGATAAAATCCAACATCTTGGTGTTTATAAGTTCATTGTCCAAAATGAAATCAAATCCAAACCAAATCCAAAATTCCTAAAGTCGAGTATTCTTCCAAGATTTCAAAACATCTATATCATTCACCTTTCATTTATCTCATCACCATCATTTGATCCTTAAACATCCTAGATTTTCTTTTTTAACCTAAATTTTAGACCAACCTAAGGAGCTAGAGGTTTTCCTCCCATATTCCTGAAAGATGATCCTTATTTTTTGGTCCAAACTAGATCTCAACACAAGAAAAACATGGAGAAAAACAAAGAAACAACCACTTCAAGTGACTTGAGTCTAACTACATCTGAATTCAACCCCATAGGATCTAACAATCTCCCACTTAACCTTCCTCAACCACCACAAGATCTTCAAGAGGGGAGTTGCAAAGTGGAGGATGTCACCAACAATTACCAAGGTATGTCCCAAGACAAAATCATGGAACTAGTCCAAAATCCTGAAAACCACAAGATTGTCAACACAATGATGAGACTCAATCCTTCAGACCACATTTTAGCATTAGCAAAAGAAGGGGCTAAACTCCCTTCTGATTATGAAGTGAGCACTATTGTGGAACAACCTCTTGGGACTATGCCACTAGTATCATCCACACCATCTTTCCAAAACATAATTCAACCCATCCCACAACCAGCATCATCTCATGCTCCAATTCAACCCATGATCACCAACAGGAGTTCATTGCTCCAAGCTCTTCAAACACACGCCCTTGTAAACAATCAAAACATGGATGCAAACACCATCTTGGGTATGCCAAACACCTTCTCGCAAGACCCAAAACATATGTATGTCCCACTCATTTTCCATGACACACACAATTCATCCACCTTTGTTGCATCACCGACATATTCTTTTGATGCACAAGTCTCTCTCCCCATGATATCACAAGGACAAATGGTTCTATTTGGACAAAGGGGTACTTTTGATTCCTCATCATCATGTTTGCAAGGAAACACACCTCCAAAACCAATCAAGTCAAATAAATCCACCAATCATGAACCAAATATACACATCAGTCACACCAAATCCTCTGAGCATTCCACTGATATCATAGCACCAAGTGGCACCAATCCAAACATCTCAACCAATCATTACTCAATCTACAACACCTCAAACTCTCCAAAACGTAGTCTCCCAAGGACCTAACACATCAACCATACCCTCTACCACAAAACCTTTTGTCATCACTCAAAAAGAACCTCCCCAACCACCTCAACAAAATCTCATCACACCATCTCACATAATTTTGAATCCTCTACCTCCACCATCAAATCCAAACATGGAAAATCAATACAACATCATACTGCAAGCATCCCAACAAGCCTATCAAAAGGCACTCCAACAATTCCAAACTCAAAAATCCATGCAAGCTACGCAACAAGCCACACAACAAGCAGAGGCACAACAAGGCGCACAACAAGCACAACAAACTGCCCAAGCACAAGCGCAAGCTTTATTGCAACAACACCAACTAGTATAAGCTACACAAGCTGGAGAGGTTTCCCAAGCTACAAAAACAACTCAACCACTACTACATTGAGGGGCTTTTTAAGACGATAATTTAAGACAAAATATTAATTTTGTCTTAAATATATTTAAGTTATATTTATTTATTTATTTTGTCTTAACTTAAGACAATAGAAATTAAATATATTTAAGTTTTTTTTTTAATTTTACATTGTCTCAAATTAAGACAATAGAAATGAAATATATTTAAGTTTTATTTTTTATTTTACATTGTCTCAAATTAAGACAATAGAAATGAAATATATTTAAGTTTTATTTTTTATTTTACATTGTCTCTCACTATTTTTTTTCTTTTGTCGTTCTTAGTCAAAAAAATGTAAGAAACACTCATTGCAAAGCCTACAGCTGTTCGATTTTTCCTTCCAAGAAATAAATAAATTTATTTATTTGGTATTTAGTGATAAAGAGAATTAATAAATTTATTTATTTGGCATTTTGTGATAAAGAGAATATGCCACATGCCTATTTCGATTATCAATGCTATGTGTTATTTCTTTTAGTTTAATTTATTCTTAATAATTTTTAAAGTTAAAAAAATATTTGAGTAGTTATTAGAGTTTTTTTATTGTAGGTTTTAGTAAATTTATATTTATATTAGATATTTATATTTAAATTTAGTTTTAACAGTTTTAATATAGTTTATTTTTAGTTTTACTATTTTATTTGAAGTACAATTTTACTTTCAAATTAATGTTACTATTGTTTGCAATATATTAATTATATTTTTTAAGTACATTTTTTTAAATTTTAATTCTATTATTTAATTATTTATTCTCAATAAGTTTATTATTTAATATTTTTTTTAAATTATTTGTTTAAATGGATATTTTAATTTTGCATTTCCTTTATAGTATGATTTAACTTTGAAATTTATTTTACATATTTACTTATATTTATGAAATTACAAACTACAATTAAAAGTTATTAGAAATAATTTAATTTATAATTATTCATGTTATTAAATTTTAATTATTTTAAAATTATTTGTTTAAATGGATATTGTAATTTTGCATTTCCTTTATAGTATGATTTAACTTTGAAATTTATTTTACATATTTATTTATGCTTATGAAATTACAAATTATAATTAAAAGTTATTAGAAATAATTTAATTTATAATTATTCATTTTATTTTTATCCTAATTTATATAATAAAATAAATTTCAAACTTAAAATCTAAATTAAACGTTATTGAGAGAGAGGGAGACTAACTTTTGATTAGTCGATTCATGCCAACAATCCAAGGATTACATGTGTCCTTAGGGAGTTATGCTCAAGGTACCACATGTGTCATTTGATTAAGGATATGATAATTCACCTTTCAAACCTATTTAGAGTACCCATTGCACACTTAAGGAAGATAGAGAAGATATAAAGAGGAAAAGGGAGAAAAAGAGAAAGAAAGGAAGAGAGAGAGAGAGAGGGGGGCAAAGATAAAAATGGATGGATATAGATAGGGAGACAGAGATACAAAAAGAGAAAAGAGAGAAAAAAAGATAGGGAGAAAGATAAATAGAGATCTATGGAGAGATAAAGAGGGAGACAAAGAGATATAGAGAGATAGAAGAGAGATAGAGATATAGAGATAGAGATAGAGGTAGAGATATACTAGAGGAATAAATAGGGAGAGAGAGAGGGGGAGAGAAAGATAGAGATAGAGAGAGAGAGAGAGAGAGAGAGAGAATATAAGAGACATAGATAGATATAAAGTACCATAGGGAGAGAGATAAAGAGATAGATAAAGAAATAGGAGACAAAGATATATAGAGAGAGAGAGGGGGAGATAAATAGGGACAATAAAGGAGTAAGGTAGAGAGATAGGGAGAGAGAGGAAGAGAGAACGTAAGAAAAATATAAAGAGAAATATGAGAGAGATACAAAGAGAGAAATTGAGAGATAATGAGAAACATAGAGATTGAGAGGGAGACATAGATAGAAAGAGTGTCTCTCTCTTTCTCTTCCCATCTTTATACATATATCTCCTCATCTCTACCTCTCTTTATATATAACTCCCTATCTCTATCTTTCTATCCTTCCAATGCTCCCTCTCTCATTCTCTCCCTCTTCCCTTTCCTCTCTCCTTCCATCTCTCTTTCTCTCTCTTCCCCCTCCATTTTTCCCACTACCTATCTCTCTATCTCTCCCTCTTTTGAGATCTCTATCTCTCCCTATCACTTCCTCTTTCTATATCTCTATTTTATCTCTATCCTCTCTCCATTGAATCTCTCCCTCTCTCCCTAAATATATCCTTTTGTCTCTATCTTCATATATATCTCTCTCACACACACACACACATACAAACTCCATTTCTCCCTCCTTATCTTTATCTCTCTCTCCCCCTCTCTATTTATCTCTTCATCTCTTTATTACTTATCTTTATCACAAGTTATATCTCACTCTTTCTTCTCTACATATCCCTCTCTCTACCTCTCTCTATATAACTTCTTATATATTTATCTTTCTATCTCTCCATCCCCCTCTCATTGTCTCCCTCTTAATATCTCTATTTCTCCCTCTCCATCTCTCTCTCAACCCCTCTATCTTTCATAAGTTATATCTATCTCTATCTCTCCTTTCTGTCCCTATCTCTCCCTCTTTCTATCCCTGTCTCCCCCCCCTCTATCTCTCTATTACTCCCTCTTTTATATCTCTTTACTTTTTTCTCCTCTCTATTTCTCTACCTCCCTCTCCTTCCCTCTCTATCTCTCTCCATATATCTTTCACACACACACACACTCTCTCCTTATTCCTCCCTCACTATATCTAACAATCCAAGGATTACATGTGTCCCTAGGGAGTTATGCTCAGGGTACCACATGTGTCATTTGATTAAGGATACGATAATTCACCTTTCAAACCTCTTTAGTGTACCCATTGCACACTTAAGGAAGATAGAGAAGATATAAAGAGGAAAAGGGAGAAAAAGAGAAAGAAAGGAAGAGAGAGAGAGGGGGGGTAAAGATAAAAATGGACATGGATATAGATAGGGAGAGGGAGATACAAAAAGAGAAAAGAGAAAGATAAGATAAATAGAGATCTTAGAGAGGTAAAGAGGGAGACAAAGAGATATAGAGATATAGAAGAGAGATATAGATATAGAGATAGAGGTAGAGGTAGAGATATGAGGAATAAAGAGAGAGAGAGAGAGAGAGAGAGATATAAGAGACATAGATAGATATAAAGTACCATAGGGAGAGAGATAAAAGAGATAGATAAAGAAAATAGGAGACAAAGATATATAGAAGTAGAGAGGGGGAGATAAATAGGGACAATAAAGGAGTAAGGTAGAGAGATAGGGAGAGAGAGAAAGAAGAAAAATATAAGAGAAATATGAGAGAGATACAAAGAGAGAAATTGAGAGATAATGAGAAACATAGAGATTGAGAGGGAGACATAGATAGAAGGAGTGTCTCTCTCTTTCTCTTCCCATCTTTATACATATATCTCCTCATCTCTACCTCTCTTTATATATAACTCCCTATCTCTATCTTTCTATCCTTCCAATGCTCCCTCTCTCATTCTCTCCCTCTTCCCTTTCCTCTCTCCTTCCATCTCTCTTTCTCTCTCTTCCCCCTCCATTTTTCCCACTACCTATCTCTCTATCTCTCCCTCTTTTGAGATCTCTCTCTCCCTATCACTTCCTCTTTCTATATCTCTATTTTATCTCTATCCTCTCTCCATTTCTCTCCCTCTCTCCCTATATATATCCCTTTGTCTCTATCTTCATATATATCTCTCTCTCACACACACACATACACACTCCATTTCTCCCTCCTTATCTTTATCTCTCTCTCCCCCTCTCTATTTATCTCTTTATTACTTATCTTTATCATAGGTTATCTCTCACTCTTTCCTTCTCTACATATCCCTCTCTCTACCTCTATATATATAAATTCTTATATATTTATCTTTCTATCTCTCCATCCCCCTCTCATTGTCTCCCTCTTAATATCTCTATTTCTCCCTCTCCATCTCTCTCTCAACCCCTTTATCTTTCCTAAGTTATATCTATCTCTATCTCTCCTTCTTTCTATCCCTATCTCCCCCCTCTCTCTCTCTATTACTCCCTCTTCTATATCTCTTTACATTTTTCTCCTCTCTATCTCTCTCCATATATCTTTCTCACTCACTCACACACACACACACACACACACACACACAGAGACACACATTCCCTATTCCTCCCTCACTATATCTAACAATCCAAGGATTACATGTGTCCTTAGGGAGTTATGCTCAGGGTACCACATGTGTCATTTGATTAAGGATATGATAATTCACCTTTCAAACCTCTCTCTCTCTCTCCTCTACCTATCTCCCTCTCTTTCTCTCCCTCCCTCTCTTTATATCTCCCCTCTATCTATCCCCATCTCTCCCTCCCTCACTCCCTCTATATCCCCCTATCCATCTCTCTATCTGTGCGTCTCTATCTATTTTTCTCCCTCTATCTCTCGACACGTCTCCTTCTCTCTATCCATTTAGCTCTCTCCCTCTTTATTTCCCTCTACCTCTTCCTATACCTCCATATCTATATCTCTTTACCTCACTATCTTTATCTCTCCCTCTATCTCTCTCTCTCTCTATAACTTCCTATGCCTATCTTTATATTTCTATTTATTCCTCTCTCTCCTCTCCATACCCCTCTCCATCTCCATCCCCATATCTATCTTCCTCTTTACCTCTCTCTCACTCTTCCCCCCTTTATATCTCCCTCTTTCTATCCATATCTCTCCCTCTATCTCCTTCTCTTCCTATGACAAACATAACATGAGCCTACTACTAATGAAGCCTGATTATCTTCTTGATTCAAAGGTTTTGTTTCTTTCATGTTTGGATACTTGTAAGTGGATGCATATTTCATTTGAAGCTATCACCTCTCCATTGAGACCTTTGTTGCACAAACAAAATCATTTACTAAATGGCCTACCAATTAGTCTCTTGCATTGCATAGATGTATGCAAAATAAAGATAGAAAATTTTCGTAATGGATATTCTAGACCTCTTCGGCGTTTATTGCACACCAAGGTGCAATTGCTAGTTAAGTTTTATTTTTTACTTTACATTGTCTCTATCTCTCTCTATATATAACTTCCTATGCCTATCTTTATATTTCTATTTATCCATCTCTCTCCTCTCCATACCCCTCTCCATCTCCATCCCCATATCTATCTTCCTCTTTACCTCTCTCTCACTCTTCCCCCCTTTATATATCCCTACATATCCCTTTCTCTACCTCTATATATATAACTTCTTATATATTTATCTTTCTATCTCTCCATCCCCCTCTCATTGTCTCCCTCTTAATATCTCTATTTCTCCATCTCCATCTCTCTCTCAACCCCTCTATCTTTCCTAAGTTATATCTATCTCTATCTCTCCTTCTTTCTATCCCCATCTCTCCCTCTTTCTATCCCTATCTCCCCCCCTCTCTCTCTATTACTCCCTCTTCTATATCTCTTTACTTTTTTCTCCTCTACCTATCTCCCTCTCTTTCTCTCCCTCCCTCTCTTTATATTTCTATTTATCCCTCTCTCTCCTCTCCATACCCCTCTCCATCTCCATCCCCATATCTATCTTCCTCTTTACCTCTCTCTCACTCTTCCCCCCTTTATATCTCCCTCTTTCTATCCATATCTCTCCCTCTATCTCCCTCTCTCCCTATGAAAAACATAACATGAGCCTACTACTAATGAAGCCTGATTATCTTCTTGATTCAAAGGTTTTGTTTCTTTCATGTTTGGATACTTGTAAGCAGATGCATATTTCATTTGAAGCTATCACCTCTCCATTGAGACCTTTGTTGCACAAAACAAAATCATTTCCAAAATGGCCTACCAATCGATCTCTTGCATTGCATAGATGTATGCAAAATATAGACAGAAAATTTTCGTAATGGATATTCTAGACCTCTTCGGAGTACCTATTGCAAACCAAGGTGCAATTGCTAGTTAAGTTTTATTTTTTACTTTACATTGTCTAAAATTAAAATAGAAAAAATACCTACCTTTTCCAAAAAATATATTAATTATTTCCCACATATGGCTTTTCCCTCAAACAAAACTGCTGTTTTCACAGCTTTTTGATGGCTCTGTGAGTTGGCTCTCCCGTTTGCTGCTATGGTGTCGGAATCAAATGGAGTTTCTTCAGGTGGGAAGGCTTACAATGGGTGTGGTGGGAAGGAAGCTTATAAGAATGCAGGGTGTGGCGGGAAGTGATGATTGTAGTATTGGGTTTTTGTCAAATTTGCAGAAAATATTATGCCCTAGCTGCCATTTTCGTCATCCCGTGGGCTGCTGTTTTCTTCAACCTGTGGGTCGTCTCCAAGCAAACAGGTAAAATTTAAAAAAACCTCAAGATTCCTTACTCCCCTGCCTATGTTGCATGTTGTATTGTATTATGTACCCTGCGATAATAGCAAGCCAGGAAACGTTAAATATCATAGACTTGTCTCTTACATTTAGTAATCATTCAATAGTCTTAAGAGTTGGTTCCTGAGGAATAATTCCAAGGCGCGACCACAAATCATGAAGTCCAATGGAGGTGGTATCCAAACCATCAATGAGGATTCTACCCCCTGCAGGTTCAACCAAGCAAAAAATGGCACTGATGAGAGTGGTCTTTCCACTTCCCGTTCGACCAACAATCCCAACTTTTTTCCCTCCAAAAGTACAAGTAATTCCCCAAAGAACAAGAGGGCTGTTTGATCTGTACCTAATCTGCACCGACAGGGAATATGGTTTAGGAAAGACATCAAATTATACTCTCACCAACAATAAAATATAGCTGAGAAGGTGGGGAGTTTAGTTCTCTGGTTAGGAAGCCCAACTAAAAGTACCTTCAGGTCTTGCAATTCCACTTTACCATGGGAGGGCCAATCCTCCGGTGGCCTACAAGATTCTATTATTGCTGGTGCTTCACAAGGAATGCACATGTACTGCTTGATGCGTTCTACAGATACAATATAGTTTGCTAGTGTGCATTGGTTTTGAATACTGAAAACCAATAATAAGTTCATAGAGAGGCCATAGGATAGGGCCATCCCAACAAAACCTGGACAAGTTCAAGTAACTAGTTATGATCCTCTTTATCCAAGAGTGTACTATAACAACAGAGATTCTAGAATAGGCAAGAACACAAATAATCTTTAGTTCCATCTGCATACCAGGATTGAAGGTGCCCGCTGGGAGTAGGACTATAGCAAGAGTAGATGAGCAAAGAACTATAGAACTTAATACCTCTATACGTTGAATCAACCATTCATTAGCTGCAAAACTATGGAAAAATGGACTTGAGTTTTTGTCAATCAGATCCAAGTTCTTCTTCATAAACTGATCCTGCACCTTGAAAGCCCTGATTGTCACTGCTCCTGATATGGATTCACCAAAATGATTTGCGATGGGTGATTTTGTTGTACCAACGAGTCTCATCAATTCTTTAGCAGAAGCAATGTAGTATTTCTGTTTCAATTGAAAAAACCTGAATTTAGTTATCTAGCAAATATTGTCACAACCAAAAGACTTTATCTTATGGTCGATACTCGATATACTTTACACAAAAAAAGTTTTAAGTTTTTTTCAAGCAGCTAAATAATATATAAAATAAGCTTTTACCTGAAGTTGAATTGTCAAATAAATCATTGGCAGGGCAGCAAACAAAACTTCCCATGTCACAACAGCTACAACACCAATATTACTGTAAGCACTCATAGTGGCACACATAGTGATGACCAAAACAATATTATATTGCAGGCTTTTAGAAACTGAACTGCTGATAGCCATTCGTACTCTACCTTGCGCAACTTTTCAATACCAGATTTTAAATGTTCCTCCCATGCATGCAATTTCAGTACTTTCATGTGAATAAGAGCTTCTGTGACAACCCTTAATCTCTCATCTTGGGCTGACATGAGTTCAGTTTGGAATTTATGCTGCATTTTTGCTAATGGAGAATTACAAATCACAGTTAGGATGACAACTGCCAAGGTTGCAACTGTAGCCCATCCAATTACATGTGAAAGGATACTTAAAGAAAATACAAGCTGGAGAACTGCTGTCCAAGTCAGGTGAAGCCAGAAGGGAAATTCACCTATACGTTAAGCATCTACAGACATATAGTTCATGATCTCTCCTGCTCCATGGACCTGTTTAGCTTTATTGGATAGCTTCAATTGTTTCTCATAGATTGCTGTTATTAGTGAGGAGCGCATCTGGAGACCAATCCTTCTAGTGCCAAAATACCATTGTCTTTTAAATTATTCATTAGGTACTGTTGTGCATTATCAGTGCTGTAGCTTTCCAATTGCATAAGTATTTAGTATGACAAATGTTTGGTAAAACGTCTATTAGTTGTAGCTTAATCTTGCACCCCATTATCAGTCACTTGAGACTTAAGTTTAAATGCCAACTGTTTGCATTAATTACCATACTGCTATAGCTGTCATTTGCATTTATCTTCAGTCATCTTTCATATCAGAAAAGGTCCAAAAAGTCTCGTGCACTGTATTTCCATTTAGTTCCAGTCACTGCCTACTTTCTTGAAGTTACTTCAGTTTATGCAATCATCACATTTGATCAAAAGCACAAACAAACGATCAGCAGCAAAACATATTGGTTTGCACAGTGTTTGATAAATTTCTTAGAGTCAAATCAACATTTTTAAGGGCAGATTCGTCAAGGGATTCCACAGTGATATCAGAGCATCTTTATCAGCATCTTTGACAACATATAACGAGCTCCCTTCAAATCAAATAAACACCAAAATTTCCATACCTACTGGAAAGGCACTCCATAAAGTTGGCATTATCAACCATTTTGGTCTGAGTCAAGCTTATACATTTTGCATGTAGCTTGCATTGCATTCATGCAATTTGCTGTAAAGTGTTGATTATGCTGGCTCAGCCACCTGCATACATTGTAGATAGTGTGTGGTTGAAGCATTGTAGATAGTGTGTGGTTGAAGCAGTGCATGCTCTTGGAATTATTTTTAGGTAGTAGATTTGAGGTTGATTGTTTGCCCATCCTTCCCTTGTCTTGTTAGAATATCGTCATTGATGTCAAAGAAAATGAACAAATTAATTGTCACTGATGTCAAAGTTATGACAGAACAATGTTGTCATTGATGTTCAAAGATAAAATCGTAGGAAGGCCGAAGGCCAGTAATCATGTCAAGAGAAGATTGCAATATAATTTATTATTGGCTCCTATATGGAGAATACATTCAAATATAAATTAAATCCTATATTGGGCCAACTCCTTTATGGTTAGCACCTAGGCCGAACTTTGGTATTTTCACTTGAAGGAAAATTTGAATTAAAATAGTACTTAAATCTTTATTTATGGGCCGACTCCCTTTGTAATATAATCAACCAAGGTAGAGAAGCAATTCATATAAAGCAAATATGGGCAGCGATTACCATTTGCATAAGCAGCGATTAATATTAGTGAAAGGAAGGCAACAATTAATAAATGAAAAGGAGTGCTCAGATTAGTCAAAGAAACGGCAGCGATAAGTTTTGTAAACAAAGTGTTATGTCATTTCAAAAAGTTATCACCTTTTAAAGAGATGTGTCTCCTTATTCAAATATGAAGATATAAATGACATTTTAAGGAGTGAAGAAATATGTTGGTGTGACGAATAAAATATATATCAGATATATACCAGCAAGTTAGTGTGAATAACAAAGTTAAAATATACATCATACTAATATATAAGGAGTTTACTTGCAGATTTTACGAAGAAATTTGTGAGAAATTTTATGGCAGATTTATAATAAGTTTTTATGAGGAGATTGTAATCTGTTTTATGGCAGATTTGTGATCAGCATTATAGGAGATTGGAGTAGAAAATTATCTATATTGAGGTTGGTGTCTCGTATTATAGGGGTTAGTGTCTACAAAATTTGTAGAAAGAATATTAAATCTTGAAGTGATTAAATAAGTTTTAAAAGGTAAAAGAATGTTGTTATACTGATTCACCCCCCTCTTAGAATAACCGTGTGCTTGTCACGTGGTGTGTTTGTAAGAATGCAATTGTGGGTTAGGATCTGATCATTGTTGTGGTGTAGTCCCACTCTCTTTTAGATATGTCATGGTGGCTTTGTCATACAATTGATAAGTCTTTCACTTGTGCTACCTTGCCTTGAGCAATGGCAATGTCTTGTAGGTTTTGTCGATGCCTTGAGTTATATAGGACGTGAAATGTTGCCACAACATCCTTGTTATGTCATGTGTCATTGTGCTTGACACGACACTTTGTGTGCGCATTTGCATGCATTGCAACATAATGGTGTTGTATTTTAATTGCTTGGCATTGTTCTTTCAAAAAATAAATTGTTCGCTTGGCTAATGTCTTGGGTGTGAGGCATGGGGCATTTCAACTTTTCACCCTGGTACTTTGTTTTTGTAACAATTGTACATTCCAGTCCCTTTGAGCTATTCTTTGTCTTTTGTGGACATTAATGTAATTTCTTTCTTTTATTGTTTCATTCTGTGATAGTTAGCATCATAGCTTTATTTGCTGAATTTTAATATAATTTTATGGATTGATCACTTCTTTTTGCTGATGGATTGTGGCATTGCTTTACAGTTTTTTTGCACCCATGGAAATTTATGGTCCATTGGGAAATGGCATATCAGCAAGCAGTTCCTTAAAAGAAATGGTTAAATCATTTCATGAAAATGGCATTGAGGTATATCCTTGCTTTCTTTTGTATTGATGCAGAATATGTTTACATGAATGCTATGCATTTAACACTGATCTTTTCTTTTATGATTAAAAGAGGTATGGTGCATTTTAAGGATAAAAAAATATAAATTAGTTTGTTGTTTTCCATTGAATGGTCTTTATAAGAATGTGACATGTTCCATAAATAAATGCATTATAACAGTTGAATAACTAACAGATTGTATTGCTGAAGCATCAAATAAATCAACATGCAGGTCTTTCTTTCCTACTCAGTAATAGTCTTTTGCTAAAATTCTCATATGTTGTGAATGAGAGTTTGATTATATTGACAATCACAATCGATATCATGTCCTACTGAATTTGCATACACATTTCATAAAATGACAATAGGAAGTACTTTACTGTTGAAATGCCATTTTAACATTAAAAGATCAAAATATATATTTGTTTTGAAAAATATTTTTAATGATTCTCTTTAGATTATTGCTAGGGGTTGAAACGTATCAGTCATGATCAAGTGACCAATATTGTATTAGCCCAAATGATACTGTCTTGGATGTTAAACAAAGGCAAATTACATATGAAGAGATGAATATTGATATATTTACACTGAAAATATGTAAGATAAATGCTTGCCTTGCACTTTCTCTTTAGAGTAAGGTTCATGATATATGATGGTCAGGTTGAGTATGCTGCTGTTTATTTTGGCACTCTTTCATGGAGTAGATGTGCTGGATTGCATTCATACATACAAAGGAACAAAATGAATATGAAAGTATGTGTTGCAAAATTTCAATTTGAAACTTTCTGGAAACTAGATGAACGCATTCATAAGGCTATATTGAAAAATAGCGAAGTTTATGGTGATTAGGAACATAAAGGCTTCAGGGTGGAGCCCTCTCGGGGATTTGTTTAAGATTACATTTGTGTTATTCCTAATAGGGAATAAGCATTATGTTACAGCCTTGAATCTTTCAAGTTGAAACAAAATTTTCAGGAGTAGGGCCAAGCTAGCCTTATAAGGTCTGATTTTGGACTGACCTGCATTGTGAAAACACCATTTATATATTTTAAAGTTTAACACTCCCTATCATTTTTTTATCTCATTCAACATGTAGCAACTTCAACAGCAGGGGCTAAGTCAGTATAAAAATTCTGCTTTCAGTCAAATATTGGCAGAGTTAGCTTGAAGATCTGCCTCACAAACATGGCAAGACTATTACAAATTTTCCAGCAGCTAAGTCATTGAAGAATTCTGCCTTGGGTCTTAAAGAAAATGGTAAGCCACAGCAAAGTTCCGCCCTTAAGCCTAAAAATTCGTAGTGATAAAAAGGGTGTGCATTTGAGATGGCAAAGCTGCTGTAAAGTTCTACTATTCACTTGCAAATATGGCTAAGATGGCATAAAGTTCCACCTAGCACTTGAAAGTTGAAAGGCATGTCAAAACAATTGGAAAAATCTGCTCTGACAAAGATCATTATGGCACATACCTTTACTACTTTAACCTGGTGGAATTCACTAGAGGGCACACCACTCAATATAGTTGGCCATACATTCAAATGAAAAGGCAGCACCACGTTGTATAAATAATAAAATTGGTTGGCTGGGTTCCAATTATCACTTATTTTTGGTGGTCGGTTGTGAAAGCAAAAATGACAAGTTTTAAAGCTAAATGCACATGTTCGTTCCCTATAAATGAAACATAGTTCACCATTCTACACAAGGTAGTTCACTATATGATTATTTTGTAGCAGAAATTAGCTCCATTTTTAGTTTTACAGGTCTACAAGTGAGTTCTGGTACTATACCAAGATAATTTCAAATTCCCTACAGTGTGGAAAGACACCATTAATTGTTGTGTGGAATATTGCTTTTTTTTAAGCAATATCTATTTTCAATTGTGCTCTATTTCAGAAGGAGCTAAGAACCTATTTTAGGTTGTTTTATTTTTATTAATTATTTGTTTTCTATTTGTGTTGGAGTATCTTTCTTTTCCACTTTTTCTGCAGCTTTTGAAAAGGTTTTCTTTAGAACTTTTTGTTTTGGGATAATTAATTTTGTTTTTTGATAAATTACAAGTCTTGGGGAGCGCTCCCTTTGCATTATATTCAACCAAAAAAATATACATTGGTTCAACAATACAATAGAAATGGGTTGTAATAGAAACCGAGTAAGTGTGAAAAATAGGGGAGAATTACAAAATACCCATGTAAAAAATTAACCTAATTTCTATCTTTTTCTAGCTTGCTATCTACCTATCTGTATATTTGTTATCATTGTATTGTTTGGGAACAGCTAATTATACATCTAATCTTGCAGAAAATCACAAATATAACTCATCCTCTAAACTCTCAGAGATGAGCACCCTGAACCATGCAATACCCTGAGTCCAGTAACAATGAGTGTTCTCCAAACCTGTGCCTCTCGAAACCTTCTTTAGTGTTCTCCAAACCTGTGCCTCTCGAAACCTTCTTTCACCTTCCGTTCTTATTTTGCTGCATGCCAGTAACAATGAATGATCTCCAAGGCTTGCTAACAATGCCATTGTTAACCAACAACTTCCTGTCCAATGGCAGAAACCTAGCTCCATAAACTGCAGCTAAAATGACATCTAGATCTTTAAGGGTGATTAACTGTGATTCTCAAATCTCTAAATGATATTCTTTGTAAATCCATAAATAAGTGCCTTAGGAACAAGTGTTGATTAATGATAGTTGAAGTTGTGCTTATGCTACAAAGATTTGTCATTTGAGTATTGAATTGAGTTTTATTTGTGCTTTGTCTGTGAGGTTTTATTAAGTGAATTAAAGTGAATAATAGTTTTGAAGTTTGTATCAAGGCTACAGTTTATCTTAACAAGTAAGTTTGCATGCTTCTAATTGTTCATTTTTGGAAATTGCATTTTTTGTGGATGTATGTTTGAAGTAGTTTATTGATCCTTTCTTGTGTTTGGATCTACTAGTCTTGAGAAGAAATAGAAAATAAACTCCAAAATGCGGTCTATAAATTATATTTAGTAGATTAAGCATAAAACCAATGGAACCTAAAAAGCTTCTGGCCAATCTAGAAGGGATAAATGTTGTGTACCTCTCACAAAAAGGTGTTCTTAGAAGTTGTCTGAGGACTCATTCGCCCTATGGCGAATGGGTCTTGGGTAGCACAAACAATTTATCCCTTTGTGCAAATGACAGCTATAGCAGTATGGTAATTAATGACAACATTGTTCTGTCATAACTTTGACATCAGTGACAATTAATTTGTTCATTTTCTTTGACATCAATGACGATATTCTAACAATACAAGGGAAGGATGAGCAAACAATCAACCTCAAATCTACTACCTAAAAATAATTCCAAGAGCATGCACTGCTTCAACCACACACTATCTACTAAGTCTTGTTAGAATTTCTTGTGTTTGGATCACCTCTTTATATTTCTGCTTGTACATGGGGCTCCCAAATAATATGTTGTCCCGCACTGTTGCACTTTGAATCCATGCAGTCTAAGAAACATATGCAAGAGTGCCACAGACTCGCAACTATAGAAGGAAGAGATCAGGACAATGGCAAAAAGAAAAGTGCATCAATAAGTAGGTTGCTGTTAAGAGAACAGTAAATACAAAGGATACTCACATGGCAATAGTGGGACTAAACCACCACTAGTGAAGACTTAGTAGATCCAAACACAAGAAAGGATTAGAACCGCATAAATTAAGATTTTTTTGGTTTGAACCGCACGAGTACCCAGCAATCCCCTACAAAGAACTGGAAGTGATGATTGCAGTATTGGGTTTTTGCCGGATTTGCAGAAAATATTATGACCTAGCTGCCATTTTCTTCATCCCGTGGGCTGCCGTTTTCTTCAACCTGTGGGTTGTCTCCAAGCAAACAGGTAAAATTTAAAAAAACCCCAGATCTTGTCAAAATTCCTTACTCCCCTGCCTATGTTGCATGTTGTATTGTATTATGTACCCTGCGATAATAGATTCAATTCATTTGGTTATCATATGAATCTTCTTCGATGTATATGCTAATAGGGCAATAGGTGGATTGTGACTGTGATGAAAAAGTGAAATCTGCCCTGCAACACCTTATTGACTGTCCATGCCAACATCAGCTCCATTATACATTGCATGATAGGAATTCCACCTCCATTTATAAGTCACATTTTCCCCACTAACTGAAATAGAGCCATAAAGATGTGACTCTGCAATCAAAACGTGATCTTGTTGCTTTATGGCTTCATGATCTAGGGGTTAAAAACTTCTGCCCAAAGGATGTACAATATTGATTGTTCGCTGACAACTTAAAATAACAAACACACTTTTACATCATCTGACCTCTCTGCACAATGTGTACATCAATTAAAATAAAGCACACTACTGAAAGAAATCAATGAAGATCAGAACACATCCATGGCTAAGATCAAATCTAACGCTGAAATAATTTTCAGCTCAAAGCTTGACATTGACAGGGACGTGGAGATTCCTTGGCTTTTATATCATGTAGTTGTATTTAATTTTTCTTTGCCTTCTGCATGTATGATTGATATTGCTTGTCAGCTGACATTTGTATTCTATTTTGGCTGATTCTATGCTCTACTTATATTACATTTGTATTCTGTTTTGGCTGATTTTGCATGTATGGTTGATATTACTCTTTCTAATGAATTTGTGGCAGAAACTCTTCTGTTTCTTCTCTTTGCAGGCCATGAAACTATCTCCCTCTCCATGGCAATGAGTATCATGTTTCTTACAGAGTGTCATTGGGCAATGAAACAACTCCAAGTGAGTACTATTAGTAAGTATTTTTGGAACTTATTATATTTTGTTTACTTCCTTCCCTTGGGATTTAATGAATCATGTGCAGTAGGTATTGACACAAAAAGGACTCCCCTCCCTCTACTCAAGAACCGTTCACAAATTCAAAACCAAACAGATAATTATTGTCTTAATTCACTAAGATAAAGATTGCAAACAAATTTGATTTTATTTGATTCAATTTCAATTACAATCACAAGGCTTTTCATGGCCTCATCATTCCACACTCTATTTTCTACTTTTATATTTGGCAATCATTCTGCAACCTCTTCTCTTCCTTACAACTTTGTCTGTCACCACATATCCAATGTCTTTTTTTCTTTCAAATTTTAGGTTTTTATTGTTTCCATTGGTAGGCCTGGTGATTGCTAGCCTGAAGAGTCACTTGTAGATGAACTGCTAAGAGGTTTCTTGAAGCTAATCAATCTTTTCATGATAATTCCTCGTCATACTACTTCATTGCAGAATTAATTTTTTCACTCCCATTCATCCTTGAGAACTAAAATATAAGCTAACACCTTGGTTGAAGAGATATATCTGTTTCTTCATTTGGCTGCTTTTACCAGTCCTTTAAAGTTAGGAACTCCAACTTTGCACCTCAACTCTTGGACATGGGCTTGTGAAGACCCAAGGCAAGAGCGAGGATGATGTCACTGGCCGGCCCCCCTCATCTCAAGTTCATGCTCTGGGGGTGAATGACCTATGGTGAGGTTTGAGGTCTGACTTTGACTACCAACGAGAGGTCTCATATGTAAGTTTATCAATTAAGGGGTGTTTCTTATAATTCATGTTGAAATACTTCAAATATTGAATTGTTTTCCCGCTTTCCTATTTTGTCTTTTCAGTCATTTATTTCTGCTATCTATATATATCTGTCATAGGATTTGTTTCCTTGAAGAGCATTAAATATATTTTTATGTCTAATATGACAGATACTTTTCTGTTTCATTGTTTTAAACAATTGAATGAATGGAACTCCTCTTGACTGGAAATAAATTTGTTACACTATAAAATTGAAATTTGATCATTTCATCCTATAGAAAGGCCTTTATGCTTTCAGGCATTGGGGACAAAAGGAGTTCTTAGTATTAAGTCTGAGATACCCTGCATTTTCTCATTGCATGTTTTACTTGTTGATTCCTGCAGGTAATTCATGGTCTGGTGGACAGAATTATGGAAGTTGTCGGTGTACCGTTTGTTTCAGTTGGAGATAACTCAGGCTATTATATAAGGCCATCTCATGTAAGATTCAAATGGTTTTGTTTAATTAGTATAGGGGAAAAAGGATAATGAACTTTCTTTGAATATTCTAGTAGTCATATCTAGCATAAACACTTTACTGAAATTTATAAATAACATTGCTCTGATGTTTTCTGATTGCAGGAGCCAGAGTTTTTCCTTAGTAGACAAGCAAATATTATGTTTAAAGGGAAGAGCATTGGGGCATTTGGAATTGTGCATCCTGAGGTAGTACAATATGCTGGCATTTTTTAATGTTAGAATGTTAATTTGTTGATTGTTAATAATTATAGTATAAATTATCTAAAGGTTGTCTTGCATTTGCTTTCAAGTTGAAGAGCAAGAAGAATGTGTTATTAGCATGCAAATTTTATCTGGAATCAATTCCAGCATTTGAACTCTAATCTAGGTAAGGGTGCTTAAGTTTGAACTTGTTTGAACCATTAGAGATTAATGTAGTCTAATCTACTCATTTTTTGAAGAATCTATCTTTACGATTACTCCAAGTGGACCAATGGTGATTTTAACTATTTATACAAATCTAGTGAATGAGTCAAAAACACCCAAAGAATTATGGGCTAAGATCTAGAAGCATCAAATTTAACTCAAGACAAGTGTGAGTTGTTACTCCAACGTATGTCAAAAGAGTATTCAACCATGTTAAAGTTTCCCTTGAGAACCCAATCTATAATGGTGAGTTATACCTCATCCATTTCCAAACTTAGGTCATATTAAGAGGTGATTGGGGTCATAGATAGAGCAAAGACCAAACAATCCTCCTTGAATTTGAATGGTGACCCAAAGATAGTAGTTTCTAAGGTCAACACTAGTTTTGGCACTACTATGGCTGTCCTCTCTTTCCAGTCCATTATTTTGTGTCTTTTTCTTAAAGTGGGAGATGGCTGTAACTTCCAGTTCTTGGTACTTCTTCTCACAGCTGTTTCTTGTATTGTACTCCTTGTTATGCTAAAACTATCACAGCTTCTAAACTGTTCTTCATTACACTAAATTTCATAGAGATTTTCCTTGTCCGTTTAGTTTTTTTTCTGTGATTGATTTACCTTAGCATCATAATTGAAATTGGCTTACCTGAGAGTTTTGGTTGTTCTGTGTGTTGGTTGTGTCTAAGCAGAATTTTATTGTTTATAATTTATAAAGTTAGAATTTCATGTATCTATCAGATCTATTGGTTTCTAGAGTTTTATACTTCAATTGGGATATTGGAGGTCATCAACCAGATTTTGATTTGGAAATTTAGAAGTCAATTTCCATAATTTAGATTTCCAATGTACTTCAAAATATTGTTTTCTACAGGAATTCGGTGAAATATATGAAGCTGAAGAAACTTTGGAACTGGCTTTGGAATAGTTTGAGCGAGTTGCAGGGCTCTATCAAGGTGAAGAAGTTACTAGTACGGCTAACCAGTGCCAACTTAAAATTGCACAGTTTGCAGCCCAGCTTGAGCAGTAAGTTATATGAAAGAAAATATTTGTGAAAGTTTTTTGGGATCACATATTTTCACTTTTGGGCTATCAAATGACTAGTGTAGTGGTTGCTTATAATTGGATTTTTTTTGGGGTTTGATTTGCAGATTTATTATTTTCAGTTAATGTGTAGAGACTTGTGGATTTGTGGTTCTTTAAATGAATAATGCAAATGGATTTACTTGTTAAATCTAATATTGTTTGCTTGCAGGAAAATTTTGCTTTCACCGTATTGATTATCTTAAAGGAAGAATTCAACTCTCTCCAAAATCATATCAAAATCTTGAAAGGTTGTGTTATGCTCAAAGACGATTTGGAAATCTTGTCGTTCATCAATAACAAAGTACATGATTTAGTGGATTGTTACAATGAAAAGTTATCAGCCTTTGAGAGGACCATACATAAGCATGCAAGAAGAAAGTTCCCGTTCTGAAGCAAAATTGTCCAGTCCAGACAATTGAGTCAACTCTTTGTCAAGCTACCTTGCCATGCTCGAAAGAGTTATGCTGGTAGTTGGGTATATTCCAATGGCTTTTAGGAAAATATTAACATTTTCTCTTTCCTAGAAATGAATCGTTTGTGTATGTCATGTTATGACGTACGTGTTGCTCATGATTGTATGAACAAGTTTATAAACTATAAATAAAAAAATACTTATTGGCATTTACTTTATGAATTTGGATTAGGATGCATTATTTTCTTTGTTTTTTATGAACATTATGCTTTGTGTATTCGACAACTGTTCATTGTTCCAACTTCAAAATCATTGATAATTTCTATTATAATTTTCCATCGCATTTGAAAAATAAAAAATAAAAACTCCAACAAATAGGAGGACGACGAGAATTTGAAAACATTGAATTGTTTATTTTTTTAATACATTTTTACATATTGTCTCTAAAGAAACAATTTTTACATATTGTCTCTGTAGACAATATGTCTTTAATCCCAACTATTGTCTTTAAAGAGACAAAAGTGAAATTGTCTCTAAAGAGACAAAAAATTGTCTCTAAAGAGACTTCTATGTCATATTGTCTTTATAGAGACAATTTCATATTGTCTTTAAAGAGACAAAAATACTTCTATGTCATATTGTCTTTATAGAGACACCCCCTTAAAGACAATACTTGAGACAATAAACAACTTTTTTTTTGTCTCAAGTTAAGACAATTTACTCAAAAATTGTCTAAAAAATTGTCTTAAACCCCCCTTCTATGTAGTCTTTGCAATATGTTTTGTCTACAGCGTGGATTGTAAGTTCACTTTGATGTAGGTAAACAAGGAACAATACAATATAGTTCATTTTATATTTTCTACTTTTTGCATATGTCCATAATATAGCTAATCATTAATGCATTAGATACATTTCGGATATGTTAGTCTTTGAGAATTTGTGTAAAATGCATATAACATCCACCTAGGAGCATTATCCATGGACACCATACGTGCATAACATCTATACCCATAAAGAATACCTATATACTGTTATACATATATAATCATCATCATGCATATCATATCCTCCTCTCTAAACTGACATACATCTATAACCATAAATATCACAATCATTATCATCATCATGTATCTATACATCAAAGTCCTACACATACATCATATATCCATACAAATAAATAAAATCAGGCATATCCATTAACATAATCACCATTAGTCATCAGTATAAGAACCATACAAATCCATATCTATAAGAAACAACTTATTAAAATATAGCAATGCATCACACACGTATTAAACATACACATTATATGCATTTAAATCAATCCATCATATCATCAAATGTATATTGTAAAATATTTTCTATGTGATAATAAAAATATGTCATGAATACATAAAAAACTAATGTTTACATTTTCTCAATAGATCATTTGTATATATACATGGCCAAAATGTGCTCTTAGGGCATATGCCAAAATTATGTGAACTTTGTCCCAATCCTAAGCTAGCTATCACTAGAACCCTATCCTACTAATGGACTCAATGATGATGACCTAGTGGCGAGAACCCATGCTAGTCCCATGGAAACTAACCTCCCTAATTTGGCTAACAAAAACAACACCTAGCTTGGATCACTTTGTATAGCTAGGAAATCTCAAATAGAGATTACATTTATCATTCCTCTTGTGGAGCCTATGATACTTCTATAAAAACATATTACATCTGTCGGGGTACTATTGAACCTCTTAGTCATGCAATCTCTATCTCTACGTATTTTAGTTGCCCCTACAACCCATCACTCTATGTGGCTATTTGATCTCTTTTTGCTTGTATACTTGTACACTTAGCCTACAAAAAGTTTCTCTAAATAACTATCTAATCCATCAGCCTCTATAGATCATTCTTCTCATTTAAGGCCCATGCCCGTCTAAGCTCTATGGGCTCCTCCTAATCCCCCTTCTATCCTTGTAATGGCCCTTTTATATATCCCTATGAAGGTCCCTCCCCTTGTTGACCTATGACATCACTTGATCAAATTGATCTCAAGCCACTCTCCCTACTCCTCTCCCTATTTATATTACTCCAACATTATCCTCCTTGAGCCTCTCTTATTTCCACCTCCTCAAATATCTCTACCTCCATCTCCACATCCTTAAGCCATTCCTCCTTTACATTCACTCTATATTCCCTCCCTCTCCACTAGCTCCCTCTCACATAGTGTGTTTTCTAACTCTCCTCTCTACTCCCTTTCCTCATCACCTCCCTAAAAACCAACCTGATCAGTCTCTTCTAAGATAACCAATATCAATTTCATCAACTTTCCATGTACCCACTCCACCCAATATCTACTATATGTTGCAATCACCTTCTCATTGACCACATTATCATAGTCCTCCTACTCCACCACCAACATGTACTCCTGCTATCTATAGGTAATATACCATCCCAATCTATAGGGCCCTCTATATAACCTCCTGTATAACCCACACAAACACATGTAGACCCTCTAACACTTCATTTTATAACTTAAAGTGTCTCAAAACTTGATCAAGAACACTCAATAATGTAAGGGTATTTCCTTATCAAATAACACTACATCATCATATATTGTAAATATATCCCATCATCTTTCGACCCCTCCCCTTCTCTATAACCCTCCATGTGATGTCGGCATCATCCACCTCATCCAAAACCTACTACCAATAATCCATATCACCCATGAATCTATGCTAGATAATCCTTTCTCATCCAAATACATATGGGTTGCTAAAATTTGGTCTTACCCTATCTCCTACTAGTAAAAGCAATGCAATTTTCTTTGAAGTCCATACCTATAATAGTATAGAATGGAAAAAAATTACCCTCCTTATATGTCATTAGATAAAAAATTCAATAAAGATGTTATATTATGCATGCTACCCATGTAAATTTTAATCCTCACTCCATGATCTCTACAATGTAATCTCCTAGTCTAGTTTGGAAGAATCTCCATTTCTTCTCAGGAAGCAAGATACCACTGAGACTTTCGCATAATAGGTCAGATTTTCAAAATTCAAAAAGCGTTGGAAAGCTGGTTCAAAGCTCTTCACTATGGTGCCAACAGATTTTCTATATTCTACTCCAAAAATCAGGTGCATTATGTTAAATTCACCCCTTCTTTTCAAACTTCAAATGCTCATATCTACTACATAATTCTTCCGATTTTCATGATTTTTTTTAAAAGTGCTTAGAATTTCATGTACAATTTGTTAATGCAATCCATTTTCTTGTATCTATTCGTTTGCATCAGATTTTATCAGATTCTTGATTTTTCACATAACACCTCCATGTGCAAGTTTACTTGGTCTTTTTTGTTTTTGTGGCTTGTAGGTGAATCAAAGGAGCTATAGCAGTGTTGGGATCATTCATACACAACATATTGGAAGTGAATAATTAGGTGCACACATTCCATCTTTCATATCTTAATCTTGTTTGTCACACATTTGGATTTGGGCTCTTAAAATGAATCTTGTCTTCAATCACATATCAAAATCGGGTCTAAAATTAACCATTGTCTTCCATCACATCTTGATTTGGGATTTAAAAATAACAAGTGCTTCCATTGTTTTCTTACACACATTTCATTTCTAAAGGAAATTAATCACTACGAGTGTGAATCAAGTGTGTGTGTCCTCCAAAACACCTCACTTGGTTTTCTTTTGTCATACCCTTCTTAGGAGGCCTGCTTGGAGCACACACCCCTCCAAGAGACGACCTCAATCGAAGTGTGAATCTAAAGACACGCTTCTTTGGGAGTTGAAATCTTGTCACTCTTGGATAAGCCCCAAAGAACTTTATACCTTTGGGAAGTGAAGGTGAAGGGTGGGTTACCCCTTTCTCCTGGCTGTATGGAAAGATTTTGCTTTCAAATCATCCCTAGTCAACCTTGTGCATCCTAGTTCAAGACCTAATTGGCCATACCCACTTGACTAACATTAGGATTCTTGTTGTGTATTCAAGTGTTTGCTTAATCATAACTTTTAATCTTGAAAGACAAATTTATCGTTGTGTTTGGTGTGTGTGTTCATGCATTTACATGTGAAATCTTGTGTTTGATATTTCCCAAGTTAAACTTTCAATAAACATTTTCCACATCATCCAATCTTTCCAAGTCAAATCATCCTAGTCATTCAAGCACTCACATACTGATCATTTTAAATCATCATCATAGTGATGCCATGACAACATTAGAAGACATAGCACAAAATCTCATTCACATACTTCACGAAGCTCAAACAAGCCAATCACCTTTAAACCAACAAATCATTCAAGGAGTCCATGACATGATCCAAAAACTTTAAACAAACCAATCACCTCAAATGCAACAACTCATAGCACAAGCCCAATACCTCATGGCCACTTGTCAAATCCAACAAGCACTATAACATCAAGCCCAATCACCACATCAACAAATTTCACATCAATCCTATGTGTCACCTATATCATCATATCAACCTCATCTATCAACATATCATGTTACCCCTTCATCAACCTATCACACCTCTTCTAATGTCAACCCTTATCCATATCAATCCACCTCTCAACAACCTTTACCCTATGCAACCCCTCCATCATTACAACAACAAATCATATCACAACAAGTCCAAACACCATTCCAACCTCAACACGTTCAACCACAATCCTATGTGTCACCTTCATCATCATGCCAACCTAACCCATCTACCTATCATTTCAATGCCACATCAACCTATCAATCCATCCCAAAACAAGCAAATGTGAGCCAAAGTCCACCTTCGCAACAAGATCAAAAGCCTTTAAGTCTTAATGCCACCTTTGACAAGGGGAATACCAATCTAGTTCATGCACCCTATAACTTTATCATACCATCATCCAATCAAAGTCCTATCCCTAAGCCACCATGTCCTAGTCCTAATCCATTAGAATCTCCACCTTCTAACTCATCAAACTCTTCATTACCCCCACCATCATCTAATCCTCCATTAAATCCACCTACAACAGATGTGACCCAAGGGCTACTTGCAAGGAATCAAACATCACCATGTCATCCAACTCATATGTTTAAACCTACCAAAGAGTCTTCATACACCAAGTCCATTCTTACAACCCCATCATGTGGTCTCCCCCTTAAACCTATTCAAGTCACCCCCTTTCACTTCCATTCAAGCAACCCTAGAGCTATGTCAAGAGCATTATCCTAAGCATAAGGAAACATTAACCTCACGTTATAATCAAGATCTAGGCCCTTCTAATGATCCCGCTCATAACATACTTGGTCCTATTTATGATCAAGCTCCCCATCTATGATCTTACCTATGATCAAGAAGGCCATGATGATCCTCTTAGCCAACTTTATGCATTCCATGGTCAAGAGCCTATCACTTCACCTATCCATGAGCAAGATATCCCAAATTCACCTTCACCTCGCCCTATCCATGATCCATCAATATCCACTTCCCTTGATGAGACATATGCCTCCCAAGCACACATAGAAGATCAAACAAATACCTTGGATCTAAGTGAACACAATGCTAATCAAGATCCTAATGATCCTCCATCACCCACTATTGACCCCATTGCAAATCATCCATCATATCCTATTGGTCTTTCCACCCTCATTCATGAATGTTCCTCCTTAGAACAACAAAAACCATTATCTTCCCTTGCTTCATTTTCTCCATCTAATAATGAACTCAAGTCTAGTGTCCAAAACACACCTAGTCCTTGGAATTGTCCATTGCATACTCCAAAACATGAACTACCAAGGTAAAGGCTTAGACCTTCAAGAACAAGGTATTTTGGAGCCCATCCATGTCAAAGTCCCTCCACGCTCTTATGGCCTTGGATATACACCCTAAGGACACCAATCTGAAGATGTCAATACTTCCTCCATGCCTCCTAAGTCCACCTCCTTCCATCATAAATCCTATCATATGCCTAAAACATATGTGGACATCCCTCCTCCATCATCCTACAAATGTCAAAAGCATGTGGCCATACACCTTCCACCATCCACTTTGCCACCATTACTTCCAACTCCTAATATCCCTCCATCCACTTTACCATCATTACTCCCAACACCTAATATCCCTACCATTCAATCCTCTTATCCATTTATCCATAAATACCCTAACATTCCTAATCATGACCAATAAATGCACACATTGTATAAACATGAAGCTTCCACTCATTCCACTATACCCATGGGATTCAAAAGCAAAAAATTCAATGCCTCTACCTATAAAGTAAAAATCCTAAGGACCTTCATACCTTAGGAAATCAATGCAAAAAGTTAAAGGAAAATACATCCAAAAAGCTATATAAGCCCATACCTCCAAAACAAAAATGGTTTGGGTCCCTAAGAAAAAAGAAATTGATTCCAATGAGGCATCAGACTCATCTCAAAACTATCAACCATCCCCTTCCATCCAAAATTCTCACTTCAGGAAAAAATTCCAAAAATCCCACAAGGAAAAAAAAAGTCATAAAAAATACTAAGTCTATGTAGGTACCTAAAGCACAAGTCATCACCTAACTCCTAAGCACACATCTCCATTGCTTCCTACACCCCATCTGCATCAAAAGCTTCAATGTTTATCACAGTGTGTGCAACCATTGGTCATGGTTCCCTTCTATTTCACAACAATTCCACATACCTCCATCTCCTCACCCTTCACTCATTATCCTACATATCTCCCCCATCACCTTCATATGGTCCATGCTTTTAACTAAGCCTCCTCATCCATCTTTTGCATAAGTCCTATATAATCGCTATCATAAGCCACATCATAGTCCACTATTTTCCTCCATAATCCACATCATAATCCATTATCTACCTAATCCATCTCCCTCTCATGCATCCCCCTACCAACATCTATGAGCATAATGACATTTGACATGGTCCATACAATGAAGTCCATCTCTAGTGGGACTATCACCTTTCATGGAACTAGACACTTGAGTCCCTCTTATCCATATCTCCCTATCTCATCCAAATCTTCCAAAAAGTCCAAAAAAAAAATTAAAGAGAAATCATTTTCTTCCAATGGTGAAAACCTGGTAAACAAGCGCCTTAGATAAGTACCATGATGAAAACCTAGAAAATAGGTGTCATGTGTAGGTTGATCTTCTATGTCACTTACACTTGGGGGAACAATGCCTTATCTATCCAACCTATCATTTTCATGTCATATCATTTCCATCCTACCTACCATCTTTAGCCATCATACATATCTATCATATTGGGTCCACTTATCCATCCTCCTCCTTTTTATCTTGATGAAGATATAGGGGCAAAAGGTTGAAACATGTTTTGGGTATCTCTTGATATACCTCATCCTTCCAAACAATCATATCTTTATCCTATTGTCATATGCTTTGTCTAGAAAAATCCTAAGTCTTGTACCTAGAATGGGGCATGTTATTCCTATGCGACATAGTCTTTGGAGATCACATCCTTGCTCTCTTATGATGCATTCATCCATTCCATCCATCCATCTATCATGAGCCTTTTATCCCTTATCCTTTCACCCACCCTTCCATCCATCAATCCCATCTATCTCCTTGCACCTAGACTTGGTTTTCCCTTGTCATTGGTATCTAACAAAAAGGCTACCCAAATTTTCATCCATTGACACCTCAAAACATTTGAAAAATCCAAAAAAATCAAAATATTTCAAAATCCAAAAAATCAAAATATCCCCAAAAATACAAAAAAATGTAAAAAGGTCCTAAAAAAGACAAAAAAATCAAATAGCCAACAAAAAATCCAAGCAATAAAATCAAACCAAATCACTTCTTCCAATCAATTCTTCAAAACAACTCAATGTATCAATTCAACTCCTTCAAATCAATCTTCAAATTATCAATCAGTCAATCCTCTAATCAAATCGCTCCAATCTAAATCATTCCAATCACATCAATTTTTCTATTCAATTCATCACATCTTGTCATCAAATCAATCATCATATCATTCCAAGCCACTTCTTCAAATCAAATCAATTAAATCATTTCAAGCAATAATCCAAATGCAATTCAATCCTTAATCCATACCAATCAAGTCAATCAATCTTTCCAAATCATCCAATCACATCCTTTGGTCTTGATCCTAATCTTGTTGTAAACCCAATCATCATCCTTGTTGATTGATGGATATATCATTCCCCACAATGACAACACTATCATCATCAATCAATCAATTATCATCATCCTTGTGTTGATCTAGGGATATGTCGTTCCCCACAATGACAACACTATCATCATCAATCAATCAATCACTCATTGGTTTACAGCTTGACAGGGCAATACCTTGTTTTTTTTTTGTATCATTTGTGCATGCTTGCTTACTTGTGTGTGTTATCATTTTTTATCTTGCATTTGCATCAAATCTAAATTATTCCAGCTAATATTCATATCTTGTATCTAGACAAGGTTGTATTACGCTAGGGCACGCAACACATCATCACCTTGGTCCTTATACCTTAGTGCATAACATCTAGTGCTAAATCAAACATCATGGTTGCTCACTTTCATTGCAACATAATGCATCCTTCACTTCTTCTATCCATTCCATCATCTTTCGTCCTTGACCAGTTTCTTTCATTTCGAGAGCCTACCCATGTTTTTCCAACCCGCCTATCCTCTTGAGGGGGCATCATCACCATATCTTTTTCTTCTATCATTTTCCTTAGCTTCTTTGAAATGATGTTACTTGATCACAACATCATCTCAAGGAGGGGAAAAATGTAGACACAAAATTATCCATGTCCTTACCATGACCTAGTTGACACTTTACTTGGGACATCATAAGCCATTTTGTCCTAATCCCGCCTTAATCACATTCCCAATTAATTAAATAAATCCATTTATTTAATTAATTTCCCCCATTCACATGTCTCACATAATTCAAATTAAATATTTGATTTATTTCTCTCACCACATTCAAACAAGTGTCACATGCTACATCTTCCACTTAATCCCTTCACATGTCAAACTAATTTAAATAATCTTTTATTTAAATTAGGTCTCATTTATCCTCCATCGCACACTTGTCACATGACTACAACCTCTCATGAAGTGGGAAACCCTAATAAACCCTAATCAATTTGGAATGTCCATATATGTGCAGGATCATCATGGAAAAAATAGGCCCTTAAGTGGCAAAAATACAAAAAAATCAAAGTTATGCAATTTGACATAAAAATTTGAATAAGTTATCTATATTATTTTAAAAATGTAACAAGAATAGAATCTGTAGCAAATTGAATGTAGTTTCTAAACTACTAGGTATGTTTTAAAAAAAATCTACTTTGGTGAAAATTTGAAATTTCAATGCAAAGTTACTTAAATTTTAGGAAAAAATAAGAAGTAGGTGTTTGTCTAACCACCTAAAACACAATTTAGATATAAGTAGATGACTCATGCCCCAATGTGATGCATTTTTTTGTATTTTTTTCCAAGTAAATAATTAATTATGAATTTTTTATTACAAATTTTTAAAAATATAAAAAACTCATATGTCTAACCACCTTAACTTGGTAAAAACTTCATGAAATTAAATTTTTTTTTTTTAATCCTATAGTATGCGAAGCATAGAATGTGACGATGTTTTGGATTCAAAAAATGTGATACCGTTTGAAATTATAGATGTTTTTCAATCAACCTATCAATCACGACTTTAGTCATAATTTGAATAGAAAATGAATAATAATTATTTATTAAATTCAAAGTAAAGCATAATTTATATCAGTGGAAAGCTGAGAATATCTTTTAAAAACCCTTTTCGTTTCATCAATTTTGGGTAAAAAAATAGTCGTCAGCCACATACCCATCATATTGCCACTTTTTGGCCCATCATGATCCTGATCATTCAAAATAACTTGCAATCCTATTCATCCATTCAAATCAGGCCTTTTCTATAAATAAAACCCTACACAAGTCATTTTGGAGACATCATGCATTGGAGTACTATTATGCTGCAGGAATGAGCACCCAACATTCCTCCATTATCAACCCTTTGAAATCTTGCATTCTCATGCAAGGTTGAGAAGAGCCATAGAGGTCAATCAAGTCTAGTTTGAGAATTGGTTTGCATTTCCTTTGTTTATTTGCATTTTCATTCTAGTTTGTGCTTCATGGTGCTTTATAGGGTTTAGCTAGTTTATTATTTTCAACACTAAATCTGATTGGTATTTTCCCTATCTACAGAACCATCCCTTCACATGCATAGAAGTGTAAATCCATCCCTATCCCTAGGAGGGTTATCCTCCCAAATAATATTTATAGAGCTTCATCTACAACCGTCAACAATGTATACACTAAATGGGTCCTCACAATACCCTACATACATCCTTGAGCATCTTTATAATATCCTCAATCAAAATATGGAACATGGTCATATTTGAGATTCATTTCTCAACCAACACCCTCTGCACAACACTATATACATGTTGATATCATAGATCTATGCCATGTAATCCAATCCCATCACTCAAAGTGCATCCCTTTTTTCTTCAAGCAATTGGTCCATCAAGCTCAAGTATCCATGTAATCACTCTAATTTTTCATATGACTCCAACCACCATTGTAAGACATCCCATAGCAGTTCTCGGTCCTAGTCAAACTACAAAACTAATCCTATGCAATAATTTTCCCTTTCTTTTATCCTATTTCCCTCCCAAGCACTAGCCCTAAGTTTCTCAGCATAACTATCTAGACACCTAGACAACCACTCATTTACCCTCTCCCATACATGTTAAAACTATTGAATTCTACTATGTAACAATCTCATCTTTTTGTAGACATCATTTTTGGTAAAATGAGGTAATTAATTAATCACCCCATTTTACATTTAACCACCATTTTAATGTAGTTACATAACCATCATGGAGCCTAGTATTACTACTTTAACACACAATACAATCTTTGATTCATATTTTTACTTCTTGGTTGGTTTTTTTTCTGACAAACTTTCCTCCTATTAATGACACCTTAATTAATTTATTGCTAGGTTTTAGGGCACATACAATTGAGGTTGCTCCCTTTGGGAA
This sequence comes from Sequoia sempervirens, assembly GCA_007258455.2. Lineage (NCBI taxonomy): Eukaryota > Viridiplantae > Streptophyta > Pinopsida > Cupressales > Cupressaceae > Sequoia > Sequoia sempervirens. The sequence goes on along the minus strand of VDFB02000013.1, from coordinate 270,803,355 downwards.
CCTATACCTCCTCACTTTCTCTACATGATGCTTCACTATTGGCATGTTCTTTATCTTCTCTCAACTGGTACATTTCTCTACTCACATGTTTACCAATTTCTTAGGGTAAAATGAATATTTTTTCCATGTGAGCCTATTTATTCACTCTATTGCAATTTTTATTCTATCATTTCTTAATTGTAACATTGTTTTCCTCCATTTTTCTTCTCTTCCTCTGTATTTTCCTTTCTACCCATTTTCTACCATTTTCTCTTTTTTAGAGGCCACCTAGGCCCTTTTTGTCCCGCCTATGCTCTTGAGGGGCATCACTCTTCTTCTTTTTTTCATGCCTTTTGCACTAGGGAATCTATTTCACTCTATAATCCTTCTAATGACATATATTTTATTTTCTTTAAAATTACTTTAATTTAACACTATTTTATAAAGGGAAAATGTAGACACTAAAAATTGATCATTCATATTTGATCAATTAATCACCATTTTCCCTCATTTATTACTTACATATATTAATTAAATAATATTTTAATTATTTCAATAACATTCCCTACATATTATAGTATCCCATTAATCATCAAAAATATTTTCCTCATTAGCTCTTGTGGTCACCAAAAAAGTAACCCTTCTACTTTTTCAGACTCATTTGCGCCCTCCTTATGATTTTGGCTTAATATTGCCTTGATTTAATGTTGTAATGTGGATAACACATTCACATTAGGTCATGGGCACTTGTGAACTAAAAATACTTAAATGGTACCTTACCTAAGTGTTTTAAAGTGTTGTAACACACTTTCACACTTTTATAGGGTCTTGTTAGTGAAATAACCTATTTTCATCATTTACCAAGCCTTATTTCAAAGTGTTGTAAAGTGTTATAACACACTTTCACACTTTCCTAGGTTTTTCATTAATAATTGGGCTTTCTTATGCTTTAATTGGCCCCATTTTGCATCCACAAGCCTTACTTATGTGTATTTTTTAGAATAATCCTAAAAAATATCATTTAAAGCAACAAAATCTTGAATCCCACCTCAAATTCCTAAGGTGGGACTCATTCACCATTATGGGTGAATGAGTCCCCTCAGGTGGGACCCATTCGCCTAGGATGGCGAATGAGTCCCCTTTAACTCAAAATTCAAATTTAATTCAAATTTCTGGCAATTTTTTATTCTACAAGATCTAAGGTCGGCCTGTAGTCTTGTAATTTCTAGAATTATTACATAATTGAGTATAAATACAAGCTTCTTTCTCTCATTTTCCTACCTAGAAAATTTAATCAAGCATTCAAGAGTTCACGAGAGAATTTGAGCATTCATAGGAGCATTCAAGAGCTTCTTCAAGTGTCATTCATCATGTCAAAGATTGTTTGCATCATGTTGTTTTAGAGCTAACATTTGTGATGTAGGATTGTATGATTCAAGCAAGCATTGCATTCAAGATCTATCAACATCAAGCAAGATTCCAAGTCCACATACATTGGAGCCAATACTTACATGTTTGTAGCACCTTATTGCTAGGGTTTGGTGAGTTGCAACAAAATTATTTTTTCATTCATTAGTCTCCTTTCATATTTGCTTTCATTTCAAGGTTTAATTACCAACAAGGGATTTGACCAAGGAAAACCCCTATCCACTAACCCCACAACATTTTTCCCTCTCTTTGCATGTGATTTGCAAGTCTAGGTTGTAGATTAATCAAGGAGCAAGATTGGAAAAGTGGTAATAAAGTTGTCAAAGAAATTCAAAGTTGTCAAAGTTGCAAACAAGCCTTGGAGAAGGATTACAGGCTGAATTTTGCAGTTTCAGACCTAGATTTGTATTAGGAATAGCATAGTAGACTAAGAGCTACAAAATCCTATTTTGAATTTCTAGAAATCAAGAAGTGGACCGATTTCCCACTATTGGCGAATGAGTCCCACTGCCTAGGCCCCTAAGCATGATTTTTGTAGATCTGAGTACCCATTTGTCTGAAACCCATTCCAACATAGTTCTCCTGAAACTAGACTAATTCACCCAGCTTGGTGTATGAGTCCCAATTAGCATAAGAAACATTTTTTTTAGTATTTCTAATTTCCATTCTGTCTCCTTCAGTTTCCCAAGTGCACATTTCCAATTTCATAATTTTTTGTTACATTCTACTTGCATTTTTAGGTCTTTTTGCATATCACATTGTGTTTTCAAGCATTTTGTATTTTCCAAGTTTACACTTGGTGGTGAACCCCTTTCTTGTTTAAATCATCTCCAAGGATACCTTATAGTCCAATCTCTTACATCCTTTATTGGGTTGAGATATCTAAGGTTTCCTTGAATGTGAATATCGCGAAATCGGATCCCTCTCCTTATATCCATTTTGTGAAGAAGGAAGTGAAACATCCATTTCCAGTGTACACATTTTGGTGAACCCTACTTTTAAACATCATAATTCTAACTTGGAGTGCATTTACATCCTAGATTTAGCTTGCATTAACATTACATTACATTTTTCATTAGTTAATTTGCATTCTAGAGTTTCAAATTTTGCATTAGTGAAAAGCTCATTTGGGTATGTGTAGGATCATCATGGAAAAAATAGGCCCTTAAGTGGCAAAAAATTTAGAAAAAATAGAGTTAGGCAACCTGACGTAAAAATTTGAATAAGTTATCTATATTATTTAAAAAATATGTAAGAATAGAATATGTAGCAAATTGAATGTAGTTTCTAAACTACTAGGTTTGTTTAAAAAGAAAAAAAGTCTATTTGGAAAAATTTTGAAATTTCAATGTAGTTTTACTTAAATTTCAAGGGAAAAATAAGAAGTAGGTGTTTGTCTGACCACCCTAACAACAATAAACTGATAATATTTTTTTATAAGATTTTAGATATAAGTAGAGGACTCATGTCCGATGTATGGCATATTTTTTGTAATTTTTTCCAAGTAAATAATTAATTATGATTTTTTATTACAACTTTTAAAAATATAAAAAGTATGTCTAACCACCTTAACTTGGTCAAAACTTCATGAAATTCAATTTTTTTTTTTTTTTAATCCTATAGTATCACGAAGCATAGAATGTGACACATGTTTTGGATTCAAAAATGTGATACCGTTTGAAAGCTATAGATGTTTTCAATCAGCCTATCAATCAAGACTTTAGTCATAATTTGAATAGAAAATGAATAATAATTACTCATTAAATTCAAAGTAAAGCATAATTTATATTGGTGGAAAGTTGAGAATTTCCTTTAAAAACCCTTTTCGTTTCATCAATTTTGGCTAAAAAAAAGTCGTCAGCCACATACCCATCATATTGCCACTTTTTGGCCCATCATGATCCTGCACATACCCATTTAGCTTGTCTTATTGCATTTAATCTCATTAAAATTCAATGAAATTCTACATTTGCATCTCAGATTAGCATCAAAAAACATAAAAAGCATAAAATTCAAATTAAAAATTTTAAACATTTTTAAAAAAATTAGTACCAAGACTCATTCGCCACCTTGGGCGAATCAATCCCTTTGCACATTTTGCACTACATTTTCTATCATTTAATCTTCATTTTCTGAGTTTATGTTTGTTGTTTCTGCATTTCAATTTTACTTTCCAAAATTTTAGTTATAAGCATTTTTATTCTTATTAGCTTACATTGCATTTGCATTCACCTTGAATTTAGTAGCCTTTGCATGAGTGTTTGGTGTCCTATTGCTAATACCATAGTGAGAATAAGTTCGAGACTCATGGAATCCCATGATAACACACTCGTGGATCTTGGATTATCTAGAGCTTCCACTCCTAGTATCGACACTAGTACACTAGGCATGGATAATACCCTTAGCAACTCTTTGCCTTCAAATAGCATGCAAGTTGAACCACATAATGATATATCCCGCAAGAGAAAATAATTCAAATCCATGAGGAATTAGCAAACCTCCAAAATCAAGTAAGCCTTGAAAAAATTTCAACTACTTCAATTCCTACCATAAAACACATCCATCGCATGCTTGAAAGTGAAGATGGCCTTGAAATTGTGAAAAACATAGTTGAGATATGTGCAAAATATCTTCCTTCAACCTCTAGTGTTCCTATACCAACAAACACTGTCACATGACAAGGGGGAACTCAAACTCCTCCTCCCACAACCATAGGCTCAATACCTACCTATACCACTCCACAAGTCACAACAACAATGCAACAAGTTAGTAATGTGATTCCTTCCTTGGGCATTCCTTCTAGCATCCCTAGTTCCTATGTGGCATCACATGTTCTATCTTCTACCACATTACCACCTATAAGAATTCCATTCATACCACTTGTAATGATCCTCTCATAACAAAACTTTTACAAACCATTTCGTCCATGCAAAAAAAAAAATCCACCATAAACCAAAATCAGAATGGACCACCCACATACTATGTCAAAAGTAGTCCATTGTCCTTGGAGATATTGCGAACACTGATTCCACAAGGAATAGAGGTGCCTAGATTTGAGAAATATGGAGGGAAGGGAGATCCTTCTAGCCATGTTAATTCCTATACCACCTTATGCAATGACTTTGTCCTTGATGATAAATTGTTGGCAAAACTTTTTCCTAGGTCCTTAAAAGATATTGCCTTGGAATGGTTTTCTTCCTTATCGAACAACTCAATTCATTTATTTAATGAACTTGTTGATGCATTTGTAAACCATTTCCAAGTGCATATGACTCCTAAGAAGACCTTGGCTGATTTGATGAGATGCAAGAAAAATGAGGAAGAAAAGAAAATTGATTTTATCTCATGTTATCAATCACTTTATTCCCAAATCGATGTCAAGATCCCCAACCCACACCTTCAAAAGATGTTCATATAAAAATTGCAAACTAAAATTCAAGACAAGCTCACTATGATTAAATTCCCATCCTTCATGCACTTGTGTACTTCCCTTTGTGATTATCAAAATTTGGTTAATAGTCAAGATACAAGGTTCACTTCTAGCAGAATTGAGAGATCCAAGCCCACCAACCAAAACAATTCCCAACCTCTTAGAAAGAAAAATAAAGGGTTCTTTCAATTTAATCCTCCTCAACAACCACCTCAAAATGTTAACAATCAAGTAGTTGTTATCAAAACCTTGGTGCTCTTTAGTTATGGAGATTTGAAAAGACAATTCACACCTTTACCTGACACCCTTCATAACACAATGTCCCAACTTTTACAACAACAAATGATTACCTTGCCTCCTATCAAAACACCCAACCCTAATAAGCCTTTACCCCCAAGCTTTAAATTAAATGCTTATTGCCACTATCATCAAAAAAATGGACATGACACAAAACATTGCAAGCATCTTAAGGGTATGTGCAGGATCATCATGGAAAAAATAGACCCTTAAGTGGCAAAAAATTCAGAAAAATTAGAGTTAGGGAACTTGACGTAAAAAATTTAATAAGTTATTTATATTATTTCAAAAATATGTAAGAAGATAATCTGTAGCAAATTGAATTTAGTTTCTAAACTACTAGGTTTGTTTAAAAAATTAAAAAATCTATTTGGTGAAAATTTGAAATTTCAATGCAATGGTACTCAAATTTCAGGGAAAAAATAAGTGGGTGTCTGTATGACCACCCTAACCACAATAAAATGATAATATTTTTTTATAATATTTTAGATATAAGTAGAGGACTCATGCCCGAATGTGATGCATATTTTTTTGTAATTTTTTTCCAAGTAAATAAGTAATTATGATTTTTTTATTACAAATTTTAAAAAATATAAAAACTTGTATGTCTGACCACCTTAACTTGGTCAAAACTTCATGAAATTCAATTTTTTATTTTTTTAATCCTATAGTATGTGAAGCATAGAATGTGACACATGTTTTGGATTCAAAAAATATGATACCGTTTGAAAGTTATAGATGTTTATCAATCAGCCTATCAATCAGGACTTTAGTTGTAATTTGAATAGAAAATGAATAATAATTACTTATTAAATTCAAAGTAAAGCATAATTTATATCAATGGAAAGCTAAGAACCTCCTTTAAAAACCATTTTCGTTTCATCAATTTTGGGTAAGAAAATAGTCGCCAGCCACATACCCATCATATTGCCACTTTTTGACCCATCATGATCATGCACATACCCTTAAACATCTTGTGCAAGACCTCATTGATTCAGACTGTTTTTCTATTGGGGGTGTTAGTGATCAAGGCAATAAGTCTGTTGCCCCTCCGAACCAAAAATTATAAATTTTCACTAATCCAATTCCCAAGCATAATATTTCATTTGTCAAAGCCAATGAAACTACAAAGAGTGATGTGATGAATGTTGAGATAGATGATGAAAATAATGATCCTATTCCAAATGATATCAATGCCAATCTTATGGATGAAATGGTAGGAGCGATAGACGTCATCCCTCATAAGCGTTGACCTAAGAGTCCTCTTGATATTGCTTTCTCCTCTAAGGATATACTTAAGAATTTTCCTGATGGTCCTCTCTACATATTCGATCATATCTATGACAAGCCCACTAATGGGATACTAATAGATCCCACCTATGGAGAGAATTTGATCGCCAAGGAGTTCTTACTCTTGCATGAACTTTATCAAGATGACTATGAGAAACCGAAAGCATGGATCAAGACACACAATGGTTTTGCTTGCCCTACAATCGAATTGATCACCCTTCCATTGCAAATAGGACCAAAAACATTAGATGTCACATTCTCCATCATCCCGCAGTCGGACCAATTCCATTTGAGGCTAGGCCATCCATGGTTTCACTCAATGAAAGTTGTCCCTCCAATTGTGCACAAATTCTTAAAGTTTCCATTTGATAATGAAATATTCACCGTTCACCATAGTGGCTTTAACCCCTTGTCTTCCAAAGGAAATTTTTCCTTAGAATCCTTTTGGCTTGAGCCCATGGAACCTAACAAGCAACAAGAAGACTTCTTTTTTGTATCTTACCAAAAATTCAAAGCAAAGAAAATATTTGAACTATCCCTCTAAAACATTTCCCCCTCCACCTCTGCACCTCCCATCCTTGATGAAACCATGATTGAACCTAAACAAGACCTAAAAAACCAAGACCTACACAACATAAACTCTGATTATGTCCTACAAATGACCAAGAAACAATGAAAACAACCTCGTCACACCTCCTAGAATCAAACAAGTTTACAAAGTAAAGGAGAAAGTGGATGAACAACCTCCTATGGTTCCTTTTGTTCCTCCCCTTAGGGAAGAAAATCAACATATGGTTGATCAACCCACTCCCACACAAACGCAAATTGAAAATAAAACCAAAAGAAACAGAGGTGCTAGGGAACGCAAATGTAGATGTGTTTTTTCTCGCAAGTTACATGAAGAGTTAAACAAAGATAATAAAAATCTGAACTTGATTGAAGCAATGCATGATGATCCTCCTCCCCAACCAAAGAAAAATGACCGAATACAAGAATCACAACAAGAGTTGAACTCTTTGATGGACAATATCATTTTCCCTCCTATTGTGATTAATTTGGATGAATGATGACGAGACCACCAAAATTGAAAAAGAGGTGCATAACGAATTGAACACATTATTTTCCTCTTCCATGAGCTTAAATGAGAAATATCCTATATAGAGTGATGAACCTGGTACTTCTCCTAGTTTGACACTTGCCCTTGTCCCTTTGGCTAGTTGTCTGCCTTTGGTATACAATGAAAATGATTGGGAGGCCAATGACTTGCTCATAGGTTGACTCACATTTTCCTTACTAGTATTTTTCATTTTCTTTTCCTTTTTCTTTTTCTTTTGTGTGATTGCATGTGCGTAATGCAATCCCCTATGATGTTCTATTTGATGTTCTCTCTCTTTGTGACATTCCTCTATTTGTACCTTCATTCTTCTCTATGTCGTGCATCACTTTTGCTTTTCATCTTTATCATTTTCTTGTGTTTTTCTTTTGGGGACGATGCAAGGCATCGAGACATTCATGTCTCCTTCATGCTGACCCAAAAGGTTTTCTTTTTCTTTTCCTTTTCATTTTATCTTTATCTTTTTCTTGTGTTTTCCTTATAGGGATGACGCAAGGCATCAAGACATTCATGTCTCCTTCATGTTGATCCAAAATATTTTTCCTTTTTCTTTCATCTTTTCCTTTTTTTCCATTTGTCTTGTACACTTTCCTTTTGGGGATGACACAAGGCGTCGAGACACCCTATGTCTCTTCCATGTTGACCCAAAAGGTTTTTCTTTGTTTTTGATCTCTTTATGCCATTCTTCCAATTCGATGTGTATTTGGGGGATGATGACAACTCCAAGCTCTCTAAAAAAAAATGAAAAACATTGTAGCAAAGAACATACTAACCCCAAATCCATAGATCCCTTATGTGTTTTGTGTTTTCATTTTGGGGGCAACCCCTCTCTTTTCTTTTTCTCTTGCATGACGTAACTTTCAAATATATGACTTGGCAAAGGGATTTCCAAGTTGGCTCTCATGTCTTATTTTTCTTGTTATCATTTTTCTTTTGCTACTTTAAAGTAATTGCTCACAACACGGTGTTTAGAAATTTCTTTAAAGTGGGGGCATACATTGGCATTATTCTTTTGCATTTTTCCTTGGTTCTTAGTGCAACATTCTTACTTCATATGATGTGTTTCTCGCTTTGTGGATGATATTGGGTGTGATTTCCTTCATGAGTGTGATCTATCTTAACATATTGCATTCCTCTTAGTGGCTTGATGTGGCACACTGTATCCCCTAACTTGTGAATTCTCTATTCTTTGATTGGTCCTCTCTTGGAGACATTAGGCACAATGTTCCCTAAGTTAAGACCTCGAACTAAGAAAGACTCCTTTGAACATTCTTTGCATGTTACATTTTGATTTTTTTGTTATATGGCCACCATGCGTAACACAACTTGCATGCCTGTGGATCCATCATGTTTGTTCATGAGCTCCAAGCATATGAAGTTTTGCTTGTCTCTTGAAACTCGAAAAATCATTTTTCTTTTGTGGTGCCTTATTAAAGTTATCAGGAGGTAAAACTTTGGTATGGTTGAGTGAGAAGCCCATTCCAAGGCATGACTTTCCCCATAGCCACTTGCGTGTGTGTGAGTGCATACCAACCATGAGTGTATGTTTCTCACCATTTAGGACTTCTCATCCGGCAAGCAACCAAGAGTTTCATTTCCTCAGAGTGAGTATGCATTTTCTGGAAAAACAACCAAGATCTGATCCACATTGTGTTGGACAAACGATCGAAGCTTGATCCGATTCTTTTTATTTCACCTTTTCTCTTTTTCATCTTTGCCATTGTATGCTCGACCTATTTTTTGTTCCTTATATCATTTTCATGTGTGTTCCTTTGTTCCTATGTTTAGTTTGTCATGGGATCTTGATCACCCCTCTTGATTGTTGTTGTCTCATATTGCTAGCATTGGTTCATTAGAACCCCTTTTGGTGTGTGTTTGTCTACTTTAGTGTCAGTTTGAAGCAGGTTCATCCTCTCACTGAAGTGGGGGCTAAATTTGGTCACCAAAAAAGTAACCCTTCTACTTTTTCAAACTTGTTTGGGCCCTCCTTGTGATTTTGGCTTAATATTGCCTTGATTTAATGTTGTACTCTGGATAACACATTCACATTAGTTATTGGGCCCTTGTGAACTAAAAAGACTTAAATGGTACCTTACCTAAGTGTTGTAAAGTGTTGTAACACACTTTCACACTTTTCTAGGGTCTTGTTAATAAAATAACCTCTTTTCATCATTTACCAAGCCTTATTTCAAAGTGTTGTAACACACTTTCACACTTTCCTAGGTTTTTCATTAATAATTTGGCTTTCTTATGCTTTAATTGGCCCCATTTTGCATCCATAGGCCTTACTTATGTGTATTTTTTAGAATAATCCCAACAAATATCATTTAAAGCATCAAAATCTTGAAACCCACCTCAAATTCCTAAGGTGGGACTCATTCGCCATTATAGGCGAATGAGTCCCCTTAGGTGGAACCCATTCACCCAAGATGGTGAATGAGTCCCCTTTAACTCAAAATTCAAATTTAATTCAAAATTATGGGAGGTTTTTATTCTCCAAGATCTAAGGTCAGCCTGTAGTCTTGTAATTTCAGGAATTATTGCATAATTGAGTATAAATACACGCTTCTTTCTCTCATTTTCCTACCTAGCCAGTTTGATTAAGCATTCAAGAGTTCACAAGAAAATTTGAGCATTCATAAGAGCATTCAAGACATTTCAAGGGAATGTTTTCAAGCATTCAAAGCTTCTTCAAGTGTCATTCATCATGTCAAAGATTTTTTGCATCATGTTATTTTAGAGCTAACATTTGTGATGTAGGATTGTGTGATTCAAGCAAACATTACATTCAAGATCTATCAGCATCAAGCAAGATTCCATGTCCACATCTATTGGAGCCAATACTTGCATGTTTGCAACACCTTATTGCTAGGGTTTGGTGAGTTACAACATCATTATTTTTTCATTCATCATTCTCCTTTCATATTTTCCTTCATTTCAAGGTTTAATTACCAACAAGGGGTTTGACCAAGGCAAACCCCTATCCACTAACCCCATAACATTTTTCCCTCTGTTTGCATGTGATTTATAGGTCTAGGTTACAGATTTATCAAGGAGAAAGATTGTAAAAGTGGTCATCAAGTTATCAAAGCAATTAAAAGTTGTCAAAGTTGCAAACAACCCTTAGAGAATGACTACAGGCTGAATTTTGCAGTTTCAGACCCAAATTTGTATCAGGAACAGTAGAGCAGACTGAGAGCTACATAATCCTATTTTGAATTTCCAGAAATCTAGAAGTGGACTAATTCGACACAATTGGAAAATGAGTCCCATTGCCCAGGCCTAAACAAGATTTTTGTAGATCTGAGTACCCATTTGTCTAAAACCTATTCCGACACAGTTCTCCTAAAACTGGACTAATTCGCCCAGCCTGGTGTATGAGTCCTAGTCAGCATAAGCAATAGATTTTTTAGGATTTCAGACCTCCATTCTACCTCCTTCAATTTCCTAGGTGCACATTTTTGGTTTCATAATTTCCCATTACATTCTACTTGCATTTTTAGGTCTTTTTGCATATCACATTGTGTTTTCAAAAAAATTGTATTTTCCAAGTTTATACTTGGTGGTGAACCCCTTTTTTGTCTCAATCATCTCCAAGGATACCTTATAGTCGGATCTCTCACATCCTTCATTGGGTTGAGATCTCTAAGTTGTCCTTGAATGTGAATATTGTGAAATCGGATCCCTCTCCTTGTATCCATTTTGTGAACAAGGAAGTGAAGCATCCATTTCCAGTGTACACAGCTCTTAGAGCCTAACCGTCAATAAATAATTATTTTGAAAATTATTCACCCAACTTATGTCCCCTTTCTTCCAAAACTTAAATAAATATTTGTATTTAGTTAATTGGTCCTTTCAAATTTTTTCATATCCCACTCCTCATCCTTGATTATCTCCTAACCTCCTCTTAATTATTTTCACATGGGATAAATAATCATTAATATTGGATTTGACCAACCAAAACTCCCACAAAATGCAATTTCATACCAAGTACCAATAAGTGGTACTCCAAGGCATGGTTCAAGCTTTCATTCTCAAGCTTTTTGTTTATCCATAATACCCTGAAGCATGGGATAATCGACCTCTTTTTCTTAACAACCAATTTTAAATTCCATATGTGCCCCAAAGGTACAATTTAGGATAAGAGCTATCTTTTTAGAGATCCTTCCAAGGTACTTGGTAGTAATCCATTCAATATTACCCATCCACTAATTCCCCAAAAAACCTCATCCCTTGATTTTTGTATGACCTTGGAACTTCCACCCTCAATCAATCCCATTTGTCCACTTGTAAAGCTATCAACCCTCAAGCATTGTGATCACTTGACCTTTGAAGTTGATCTTAATCCTTCATCCAACTTTTCCAATTTATCTCAATTGGAGCCCATCCTTTCCATTTTTATCAACCATATGAATGCATTGCTATATTGAGAAATTATGAGCACACATCTTAATCTAGTTCAGTAAAACCACTCTTTGAGTGCAATTAGAGGATTTAGCATAGTTTTTTTAATGATACCTTATGCCAATTTCAATCTTATAATTTGACTAATTTGAGTGTTTGTATTTATTTGTGATGGTTTGATTTTCTTATTCTAGATTGTTCACTATTGTCATAGTTTCCTTTTTAAAATAGAAATTAGATTTTTTTTTGCGTCTTTCACCACCCATTAATTTCCAATACACATTCAAAATATCTTTATTATGGAATAATAAATTAACCAATTCCCAATTTGAAAAAAAAATAATAATTATATTTAATCATGTGATTTTCCCTTGTATGTCCTCTCATCATAATTTTGCAATACTAGATAGGTGTGTGAAATCTAGTTTTTTCGACAACTTATCCTTAGGTTATAAGGTGGTAATTGGGAAAGGTTTTTAACATAAGCTTCATAACAACTTTAGAGACTATTGGCAAGAAGGTCACTTTGGAGTCTCCCTCAACCTAGATATTTTAGATTCTCAAATCATAGCATTGACCTATGGGCTAAATTCTAGAAGATTATGAATTCATCTAAATAGTCAAATAAATTAACCTAAATGTAATTTGAACAAAAGTACATATATAATAAAAATAATCCATTTTGATTTTTTTTGCTCACTAATGAGATTTTTAACTTAATTTAATACATAAGCAAATCAAATCAATGGGAACCCACAATGTCATGACTTCATTAATCAAGAGGATAATAATAAAAATCTAAGCTAAACTACAAATTTAATTTTTAAATGAGATATTGGCATGTAGACATGGAATTGTTTGTTACGATGAGTTTTATATTGTTTACATATATTTTAAGTGTTAACTAAGGGAGGGTCTACTTTGACAAACACATGGTGACCCAAAGCTAACTAACCAATTAAACTTGGTGCAACTAATTAGAAGTGATATTATTCCTACTCAATCACTAATGCAAAATAAATATTATACTAGAACATATCATAAATAATAACAATATTAAATTCATAATTATATTAAATTAAAAAATAAAAATTTCAAAACTAATTTAAAACAATTCATATTACAATGAGATATGAATCACTATAATATCTATCTATGACAAATATTAATTAAGGGAGAGGGCCCTATTGTGGGTAGGGTAACTTTGACCCCCTGCTCCACGTCATCAGCATTCAAGTTGACTTTTTTTTTTTGGCCATGTCCCTTGACCATCGAGTTGGCAGTATGTAAAAAACTTTTGGGGAAAATTTGAGCACGTTTTCCGAGGTTTTGGGGGTGTTTTTCAAAAACCACAAAAAAAGAGCCAAAAAAAGTGATGCACCGATAGTGGGTAACTAAGTCATGTAATATTGGTATGCTGATGTGGCATTACATGATTGGTCAATTTGTGTATTTTTTGAATTGAAGGGATTGGTAGTTGGATACTAAGTGTAAATTTATTGACACTTTTATTGCCCAACAGTGGTCCCCAACTGTCCAAAATTGGCCCCCAGGCTGTCCATAGCTATACCAGCAATTGGACCCTGTCCCACGATAGGGTCCTCTCCCTTAGAAGATAAGAGAATTCTGAAGTCTCCTAAGCTCTACGGTTATAGAGAACGTTATACTCAATCACTTTATTTAGTACTTTAATCAAGTACAATACGTTCTGATGGCTGTGAAATATTTATATAGGACTCACAGCTCACAGCTCACAGTCCAGTGTATTGCTCTCAGGATAATATTTTATTTCCTTCTGCATTTCTTCACAACTGAAGGGATAGACAACTTGGTATTGCATTGAATAGAATCAAATGATGGTTCTCAACTTACTAAAGTATTCCTAATATTAATTATATACTTATGCTAACCTCCTAAACAAGTGCAGATCTAGCCACCTATTACAGAACAATAATTTTTTGAGTGCAGAACGCAAGGAATTATAGTTCTTAGTTCCCCATTGTTCCTACTTGATTATGACTGGAGTAGCCATAGCCGTATCCGTATCCACAGATACCAAACGTACACTTCTCATGATGGCAACGGTTGAAGCAACTTCCGCAGTGAGCCTCCTCGGTGTTAAGATCTACGCACTTTCCATTACAGCAGCTTAAGCCAAAACCGCATGCAAGCCCACATTTTCCACAGTTGTGTGGATTAGAAGAAACATCAACGCAGTACTTTTTGGCGCAGCATTCCCACTTGCTGTGCTTATCCCCATGAGCACCAGCAGACTTAGCACAGCTTCCCAGGTCATCACCACACCAAGGCTTCTGTTTGCAACGCGGCTCATATAACTTGCCTTAAGAAAGCTGGAGTGATTTGCCAGGGACCTCACTTCTCTGCACTCACATCCTACATTGCTCAGAATTATAAACACAAGCACGGAGTATACTACGACCGCAACTGATAACTTGCTTTTTATTTCCATTGTTACTCAGCAGGATACACACAGCAGTATACTCCTGAAATGTGTTCGAACACAGCAAACTTGGACTTATAAAGCGTAAGTGATCCACTTTCAATTGACCACCTTATTTTCACGTGCGAAGCAATATTAACGCTTCTGATGGCTTATACTATTATGGGTTTTGCCAGGGGAACTGAGAACCAATAACCAATATGAAACTTTCCAATGCATACGTCAAATTAAAGCTCCGATGAATTTGGGCCGCAGCTATGGGTACTGCATAAAAGTAACATAAGAAAGCATGCTTGAGATTTTTATAGTCTTTGCAATATGTTTTGTCTACAGTGTGGGATTATGAAGTTCACTTCGATGTAGGTATACAAGAGTAATATAGTTCATTGTATATTTTCTATTTTTGGCATATGTCCATAATATAGTTAATCATTAATGCATTAGATACATTTTGGATTTGTTAGTATAAGAATCTGTGTAAAACTCATATAACATCCACCTAGGAGCATTACCCATAGACATCATACACATAAAATCTATACCACATAATCAATAATTATATAGTGTTATACATATATAATCATCATTATGCATATCGTATCCTCCTTTCTAAACCAACATGCATTTATAATCATAAATATCACATGCATTATCATCATCATGTATCTATACATCAAAGTCCTACACATACATCATATATCCATAGGAATAAATAAAATCAGGCATATTCATTAACATAATCACCATTAGTCGTCAGCATAAGAACCATAAAAATCCATATTTATAAGAAACAACATATTAAAATATAGCAATGCATCACACATATATATTAAGCATAAACATTATATGCATTTAAATCAGTCCATCGTATCATCAAATGTATATCATAAAATATTTTCTATGTGATAATTAAAATATGTCATGAATACACAAAAACTAATGTTTACATTTTCTCAATGGATCATTTATATATACAGCCAAAATCTGCCTCTAGGGCATATACCAAAATTATGTGAACTTTGTCCCAATCCTAGGCTAGCTATCAATAGAACCCTATCCTATTGATGGAGTCAATTATGATGACCTAATGACGAACCCCATGCTAGTCCCATGGAAATTAACCTCCCTAATCTGGCTAACAAAAAAGCACCTAGCTTGGATGTCTTTGTATAGCTAGGAGATCTCATATAGAGATTAAATTTATTATTTCTCTTGTGGAGCCTATGATACCTCTACAAAAAACATATTACATTTGTTGGGGTACTATCAAGCCTCTTAGTTAGGAAATCTCTATCTCTACATTTTTCCCTACAACCCATCAATCTATGTGGCTATTTGATCTCTCTTTACTTGTATTCTTGTATGCTTAGCCTACAAAAAGTCTCTCTTAATAACTATCTAATCCATCAACCTCTATAGATCATTCTTTGTATTTAAGGTACTTTCTAGTCTGAACTTTATAGGCTCCTCCTAATCCACTTCTATCCTTGTAATGGTCCTTTTACATATCTTTATGAAGGTCCCTCCCCTTGTTGACCTATGACATCGCTCGATCAGATTGATCTTAAGCCACTCTCCCTACTCCTCTCCTTATTTCTATTACTCCAATATTATCTTCCTTGAGCCTCTCCTATTTCCACCTCCTCACATATCTCTACCTCCTCTCCAAATCCTTAAACCATTCCTCGTTTACATTTTTTCTATTCCCTCCCTTTCCACTTACTCCCTCTCACACGGTGTGTTTTCTAACTCTCCTCCCTACTCCTCCCACCCTACTCCCTTTCCTCATCACCTCCCTAAAACAAACCTGATCCTCTCTTCTTAGATTACCCATATCAATTTCATCAACTTGCCAAGTACCCACTCCACCCAACATCTACTATATGTTGCAATCACCTTCTCATTAACCACATTATCATAGTCCTCCTACTCCACCACCAACATGTCCTCCTAGATCTGTAGGTAATATGCCCTCCCAATTTATAGGCCCCATTAAGCCACCTCATATATAATCCACATACACAAATGTAGAGCCTCTAACACTTTGTTTTGTAACCCAAAGTGTCTCAACACACTATCTTAACCTATCGAGCTAATGGGTAAAAGTAATGAAATGTGCTTTGAGTCCCACATGCATAATAGTATAGTATGACCAAAAATCTTACTCTCCTTATACCTCATGAGATACAAATCTCAATAATGGTGTCCAAATATGCATACTACCCATGTAAATTGCCATCCTCACTCCATGATCTCTACAATGTTATATGTTAGTGCAATTTGGAATGATGTCCCACTCTTCTCAAGTAGCAAGATATCACTAACAAAAAGCTTCTCTAAGAAGAGGAAATTATGGAACCATCCCTTTCCATGCATATAAGTGTAAATCCATCCCAATCATTAGGAGGTTTATCTTCCAAAATAATATTTATAGAACTTCATTTGCAACTATTAACAATGTGTACACTAAATGGGTCCTAATGGGTACCCACAATATCCTAGATACATCCTCGAGCATCACTATCTTATCCTTGATCAAAAGATGGAACATGATCATATTTGATTTCTATTGCTCAACCAACATCCTTTGCATCACACTATGTGCATGAAAAGCCTACATCTATTCCATGTAATCCAACCCCATCACTTGAAGTGTATCCCTCTCTTCTCGAATCAACTTTTTCATCAAGCTCAAGTCCCCATGTCATCGCTTTCATTTCTCTAATGACTTCAACTACTCTTGCACAATATTCCATAACAGTTCTTAGTCTTATTCTAAATACTAAACTAATCCTATGCAAGAATTTTTCCTTTCCCTTAACCTATTTCCCTCCCAAGTGTTATCCCTAAGTTTCTTAACATGGCTATTCAGACACCCACACAACCACTATTTTACCTCTCCCATATATTTTGCAACTATTGAATTCTACTATGTAACCATATCGTCTTTTTGTAGACATTATTTTTTGCAAAATGAGGTACTTACTTAATCACCCTATTTTACAAAACCACATGTTTAACCCACAACCATCATAGATCCTAGTAGAACTACTTTGACCCATGACCCTTTAAATAGGACCATTTATTTCACTTTGTAATTTTTCCTATGACATTTTTTTATTTTTCTCTGAAATTACTTTAATTTAATCTTATTTTAAAAAGGGAAAACTGGACACTAAAATTTGATCAATTTATCCCAATTTCTCCTCATTTGTGGCTTACATATTAATTAAATAATATTTTTACTATTTAATTAATATTTTTTACTTTTTATAATATCCGATTTTGCATCTAAAATCATTTTCTCATTAGCTCTTAGAACCTAACCCTCAATAAATAATTATTTTGATAATTATTCACCCAACATATGTCCCCCTTCTTCCAAAAATTAAATAATTTTTTATATTTATTTAATTGGTCCTTTTCAAGATTTTCATAACCCACTCCTAATCCTTCAAATTATCTCCTAACCTCCTCTTAATTATGTGTACATGGATAATTAATCATTAATCTTGGATTTGACCAACCCAATATCATACAAAATATAATTGTCATACCAATTACCTACAAGTGGTACTCCACGGTATGGTTCAATATTTTATTGTCAAATTTTTTATTTATCTATGGTACCTTGAAGCATGGGATAAACCACCTCTTTTACATAACCAATTTTAAATCCCTCATATGTCCCCAAAGTATGATTTAAGGTAAGAGCTATCATTTTAGAGATCTTTCCAAGGTACTTGGTCATACTCCATTCAATCATACCCCTCCACTAATTCCCTAACAAACCTCATGGGTAAAAGCAAGAAGTTGGGTACACGAAGAGGGGAAGTTTCGGCAAAAAAAAAAATCTCGTAGAAAACGCGTATGCGTTTAGGATCGGGTGCCCGATCCTAAAAAAATGCGTATGCACTATAAAACGCGTACGCGTTATAACGCGTATGTGTTATATAATGCATACACGTTTTATAACACATACAAATTAATTATTTAAAAAAATAAATACTTTTTAGAAACGCGTACGCGTTTTAAAATGCGTATGCGTTTTGAACTCAAAACGCGTATGCATTTTAGAACGCGTATGCGTTTTGAACTCAAAATGCGTACACGTTTTAGAACGCGTACGCGTTTCTAAAAAGTATTTATTTTTTTAAATAATTAAGAAAGTAAGGAACGCATATGCGTTTTGTAATGCATACACGTTTTGTAAAAACATGTATGCATTTTTTAAATTCAAAATTCCCAACCCACATGCTGCCTCGGTTTTAGGCTTGGAAAAGGCTTGGCAATCCGAGCCTTAGCCTTTGACCTGCAACTAAAAAACTAAGGTAGATTTAAGAAGAATGTCCAACTTTGACAACATAGATGATGGACTTTTTTTCTAAATGAGTCTATAAAATTAAAACCCATTAGAGAACACAATGTCTACTTTCTAAATATATATTTTTTGTTAAAATTGGATTACGTTTGCTATTTTTTAATTAATTTCTAAGCAAACTAGTCTTTAAACTTGAAATATCAGGTTTTTTTGGTTTTTTAATAACTTTTTATTGGTTGATTTTCTTGTAAAAAAAATTATATGGGACCAAACTTCAGACAATTCTCTACACAATGAAAAAAAAAGAGTCAAAAAATGTTTTGTTTAGGTCCAATTATGTTGTCCGTACATGTTGATTTGAAAAAACATCAATTAAGGCCAATAAAAATTTAATAAAAAAAAAAATATTCAACCAAAAATTATAAAAAAAAATCCAGACCAAACTTCATGTTGTTAGCTCTCTTTTCCTAAAAGGAATTAGCAAAATAATTTTATTTGGGTCAAAAAGTGTTGTCCGTACACCTGCTTGGTATGGTAAAAAAATAGAGACTTTTAAAAAGTGGTTTTTATAGATCCTTATCAAAATGTAATTTCTATAAACTGGGTATTTTAATAATTTACATATTTGGAAACTAGATTCAAAATGTAAATTTCATATTACTGATTTTTTTTAAGATTCATTGTGGAAGTGCCTCAATTTTTCAGTCCAAGTGTGACAAATTCTGAAAAACAGCAAAAACATTTCCACTTTTTGAGCTTTTTGTGTACCCAACTTCTTGCATCAGCCCTCATCCCTTAAATTTTGTATGATCTTGGAGCCGCCACCTAATCAATCCCATTTCTCCACTTGTAAAACTATCAACCCTCAATTATTGTTAACCCTTGACCTTCCAAGTTGATATTAACCCTTCATCCAACTATTACAATTTATATCAATTGGACCCCATCCTTTCCATTTTTATCAACCATATGAATGCATTGTTATATTATGAAATTGTGAACACATCTTAATCTAATTTGGTAAAATCAATCTTTTAGTACAACTAGAAGATATAACATAGTTTTTGTATTGACATCTTATGTCAATATCTATCTTATAATTTGACTAATCTAAGTGTTTCTATTTCTTTATGATAGTTTTATTTTCTCATTCTAGGTTGTTCACTATTGTCATAATTTCCTAAAAATAATAGGAATTAGGTTATTTTTACATATTTCACCATTCATTAATTTTCAATATAGGTCAATAATCTTATTATTCTAAAAAATATTGGAAACCAAATGTGTTAGTCGTCTCATACAAATTCAAAATTGCTTTATTATGGAACAATAAATTAACCAATTCCCAATTTGAAAGAAAAATATTTTGTGCATATCTTAATCATGTGATTTTCCCTTGTATCTACTCTCATATTTTTGCAATGCTAGATCTAGGTGTGTGAAATCTAAATTTTTGGCAACTTATCCTTAGGTTTTTAGCTAGTAATTGGGAAAGGTTTTTAACATAAGCTTCATAACAAATTTGGAGACTATCGGCAAGAAGGTCACTTTCCCATCATGGGTTTGAGTGAAATATCAATCCTTAAACATTATGATAGGAATTCATTAAATCATAAGGATTCAAATTCTTATTATCATAGAGAATACAATAAACGAAAAATCTAAAACCTTTCACCAATGCAAGTGCAAATGAAGACATGAACTAGTAATTTGGAGTTGAAAAGCTTTCTCCAAATCATATTTTTAAAGATGAGATATAGCCTCAAGGAGGTTTGATTCAATTCAACATTATCTTCAATCTATAATATTATTCCTATATTGGCCATATATTATTTGCAACTTTCTTACCTTTGTGGTAGATATGGAAAAATTTAAACTACAAACAATATGTAGTGAACCCATATATATCATTTATGAAATTCCTAATATTGTACCCAAGGTTAGTGCAATTATTATTAGATTTGATGATGACTTTGGAGTCTAACTCAACCTAGATAGTTTAGATTCACAAATCATAGCAATGACCCATGGGCCAAATTCTAGAAGATTACAAATTGATATTAGTAGTCAAATAAATTAACCTAAATATAATTAAAACAAAAGTACATATATAATTTAAAAATAATCCATGGGATTTTTTTGCTAGCTAATTGGATTTTTTACTTAATTTAATGCATGAGCCAATCAAAACAATGGGAACCCAAAATGTGATGACTTCATTGATTAAGACAATAATAATATAAATCTGAGCTAAACTATAAACTTAATTTATAAATGATATTTTGGCACATGTAGAAATGGAATTGTTTTTTATGATGGGTTTTATATTGTTTATATCTATTTTAAGTGTTAACTAAGGGAGGGTCTACTTTGGCAGCACATGGTAACCCTAAGCTAAAACTAACTAATTAAACTTGGTGCAACTAATTAAGAATGATGTTTTTCCACTCTTGAATCACTAATACCAACTAAATGAATGATGTACTGAAACATATAATGAATACTAAAACCAATTTAAAACAATTGATATTATAATGGGATATGAATCACTATAATATATGCCTATGACAAGTATTAATTTTAGAAGATATAAGATAATTCCAAAGTCTCTTAAGCTCTATGGTTATAGAGAATATAATACTCAAATCACTTTATTTAGTACTTTAATCAAGTACAATATGTTTTGATGGCTATGAAATATTTATATAGGACTTACAACTCAGTGTTGAAAGGTCTACCATTAACATTCTTGATCTTTAGGAATTTATTTTGTAAGATTCAACTAATTACTCATGTTAAAAAACAGTTTCCCATGAATGCAAGTAAGAACATGATATAGCTCATTTACACATATGCTCATGAATGCCTTGGCTTTCTCTAATTACATGCTTATATATTATCTCTCAGCTATTTAGTTTAAGTGATAGACTTTTTTTGATTCACTTTTGTTTGATTCATGGTGAGCTCACATGCAAAGAATGGAGTATTTATTAAACCTATTAAAGTTTTGGTTTAATCCTTATGCTTATATTTTAAATATTCCTTTGCCCAATGTTGTGGACATGTGTTTTGATCCACCATAAATGACTTGTCATTTTACTTGAAAGTAATTGATGACTTGTTAGCTTACAAGGACTACCTTAGGTAGCTTCTTTACACATCATTGGCCTAATGACATTCTATATGTTGTGTGAAGAAAGCAATATTATGTGCCATGAATAGATTGGCCTCCACCAAATGGGCACACAAGCTAGAATATCCTCAATACCACATGACCAAGAATTTTGATCAAAATAAATCTCAATAGTTAAGTTACAAGAAAGTTTAATGATGAAGAAGGTAATGATAGTTGAGACCCTCTTGTTGACAGTTTGGACCCCATTGATATATGGGGTAAGTCAGATGGCTAAGATCCGCCTCCTTCCCTCTCCACTACTTCTCTCACCACTTAGCATATGTTTATAGCTGTGATCTTTGTTTTGGACTTTCAAGGTATGTTTATTTCTACCCAAATTTTGTTTGTTAATATGTGTAATATTATCTTTTAAATAGTAATTTATGTACATAACATTAAAACACTTGACAATTCCCAAGTAGCACATGACATGACATTCATTTCTTCGCAATTATCTATAAATAAAATATATGGAAATGGCCTATACGAAAAAGTCTATAAGATTATGAATTACCTTAATAGTTTAATAAATTCTGCCTAAATGTAAGTTAAACAAATGGACATATATAATAAAACCAAGCCATGGGATCATTCTATTAGCTAATTGGCTTTTCAACTAATTTAAAGCTTGAGTGAATCAATTAAAAAAAAGGACGTATATAATAAAACCAAGCCATGGGATAATTCTATTAGCTAATTGGCTTTTCAACTAATTTAAAACTTGAGCCAATCAAATAAAAGGGAACTCGCAGTATCATAACCTCATTAATTGAGAGGATACTAATATGAATATGAGATAAATTAAATTTATAAATGAGATCCTAACACGTAGATGTGGAATTATTGATTGTGATGATTTTTATACTGTTTACATATATTTTAAGTGGTAATTAAACGAGGCCTTGGTGAACATGTGGTGGCCCTAAGATAAAATGAACTATTTAAACTTTGTGCAACTAATTAAGAGCAATGTTGTCCCTACTATTGATCTCAAAGGGTTTCTTCTAGACTATCAATGTTTGACAGGTTCCCAAGAAAAATTAGGAGACTATGTAACATTAAACTTAGATGACCTCATCCAATGTGAAAGGGTGTTCATGAGTTTGTATACAATGAATAATGAATAGATCTCTTGAATGAGAACATGTTTCATGAGGATATTTGACACATTTTAAACTATGAATACCTATCCATTGTTATGAACTTTGCATCATGGACAATAAACCATGAATAGAATTATGCAATCTAACTTGAGTGCAAAAACAACACATAAATTTAGAACTTTGCATAATTTTAGTCAATGCGACAAATTGTACAAATTTCTACTCCAAAAATTCTTAAATGTATTAGGACATAGATTCAACTAATTCATTAATCAATTGATATAAAAAATATGATACAATCTGTATTGATGCTAATAAACATACCAAATAAATGTTGTATGAAACATAACAGTATTAAATTCACAATTATATTCAAACCCAATGAAATATGGATTACTATAATATCTGCCAATATTAAGTATTAGTGATATCTGACTTTAAAATTATTTTATCCTGGACGTGGCTACTAAATTGATCACTACTGACTAGATACTTACTAACCAGAAATTGATGGTTTAAACCTGTGCCGCAAAATCCATAAATATGCTTATGTCTCTACTTAACTCAGGTCTGTAGAACTCATGATATAATTGCACATATTTGTTGACATGAAACATCAACGCCCTATAGAGTTGTTTTACCTTTGAAAACTACAGTAAAACAACTCATTCGTTGCCTCGCCCAAACAGTCACTCTCCACAACTTACAAAGAAGATATAAAAGAAAATATAAGAAGATATAAGAGACTTCCACCTCTTTATACGCTTTATATTTATAGAAAACTTTATACTCAATCACTTTATTTAATACTTTGATCTAGTACAATACGTTTTGCTGGCTGTGAAATATTTATATGCGACTCTCAGCTCACAGCTCAGTGTAGTGCTCTCAGGATAATATTTTATTTCCTTCTGCATTTCTTCACAACTGAAGGGATAGATAACTTGGTACTGCATTGAATAGAATCACATGATGGTTCTCAACTTACTAAAAGAATTCTTCATACTAATTATATACTTATACCAATCTCCTAAAGGACTGCAGATTTAGCAACCTATTACAGAATAATAATTTTGAGTGCAGAACGCAAGGGATTATAGTTCTTAGTTCCCAGTGCTCCTGCTTGATTATGACTTGAGTAGCCATAGCCGTATCCGTATCCACAGGTACCAAACGTACACTTCTCATGATGGCAACGGTTGAAGCAACTTCCGCAGTGACCTTCGTCAGTGTTAAGGTCTACGCACTTTCCTTTACAACAGCTTAAGCCAAAACCGCATGCAAGCCCACATTTTCCACAGTTGTGTGGATTAGAAGAAACATCAACGCAGTACTTTTTGGCGCAGCATTCCCACTTGCTGTGTTTATCCCCATGAACACCAGCAGACTTAGCACAGCTTCCCAGGTCATCACCACACCAAGGCTTTTTGTTTGCAACGCGGCTCATATAACTTGCCTTAAGAAAGCTGGAGTGATTTGCCAGAGACCTCACTTCTCTGCACTCACATCCTACATTGCTCAGAATTATAACCACAAGCACGGAGTATACTACGACCGCAACTGATAACTTGCTTTTTATTTCCATTGTTACTCAGCAGGATACACACAGGATCACCCCTAAAATGCGTTCGAACACAAGCAAACTTGGACTTATAAAGCGTAAGTGATCCACTTTCAATTGACCACCTTATTTTCACGTGCGAAGCAATATTAACGCTTCTGATGGCTTATACTATTATGGCCGGTTTTGCCAGGGGAACTGGGAACCAATAACCAATATGAAACTTTCCAATGCATACGTCAAATTGAAGCTCCGAAGAATTTGGGCCGCAGCTCTGGGTAGTACAGAAAAAAGCATAAGAAAGCATGCTTGAGATTTTGATAGTCTTTGCAATATGTTTTGTCTACAGCGTGGGATTGTAAAGTTCACTTTGATGTAGGTATACAAGAGTAATATAGTTCATTGTATATTTTCTATTGTTGGCATATGTCCATAATATAGTTAATCATTAATGCATTAGATACATTTTTGGATTTGTTAGTCTAAGAATCTGTGTAAAAGGCATATAACATTCACCTAGGAGCATTACCCATAGACACCATACACATAACATCTATACCACATAA
Organism: Sequoia sempervirens; assembly: GCA_007258455.2. NCBI lineage: Eukaryota > Viridiplantae > Streptophyta > Pinopsida > Cupressales > Cupressaceae > Sequoia > Sequoia sempervirens. The sequence goes on along the minus strand of VDFB02000013.1, from coordinate 270,778,226 downwards.
TCAATACCTATATACTGTTATAGATATATAATCATCATCATGCATATCATATCCTCCTCTCTAAACCAACATACATGTATAACCATAAATATCACATGCATTATCATCATTATGTATCTATATATCAAAGTCCTACACATACATCATATATCCATAGGAATAAATAAAATCAAAAATATCCATTAACATAATCACCATTAGTCATAAGCATAGGAACCATATAATCCATATCTATAAGAAACAACGTATTAAAATATAGCAATGCATCACACAAAACAACATATTAAAATATAGCAATGCATCACACACATATTAAGTATACACATTATATGCATTTAAATCAGTCCATCATATCATCAAATGTATATCATAAAATATTTTCTATGTGATAATAAAAATATGTCATGAATACATAAAAACTAATGTTTACATTTGCTCAATAGATCATTTGTATATATATAGCCAAAATGTGCCCCTTGGGCATATTCCAAAATTATGTGAACTTTGTCCCAATCCTAGGCTAGCTATCACTAGAACCCTATCTTAATGATGATGACCTAGTGGCGGACCCCATGCTGGTCCCATGTAAACTAACCTCCCTGACCTGGCTAACAAGAAACCACCTGGCTTGGATCACTTTGTATAGTAGGAGATCTCATATAGAGATTACATGTATCATTCCTCTTGTGGAGCCTATGACACCTCTACAAAAACGTATTACCTCCATTGGGTACTAGCAAGCCTCTTAATCATGCAATATCTATCTCTACATATTTCAATTATCCCTACAACCCATCACTCTATGTGGCTTTCTAATATCTCTTTGCTTGTATACTTGTATGCTTAGCCTACAAAAAGTCTCTCTTAATAACTATATAATCTATCAACCTCTATAGATCATTCTTCTCATTTGAGTCCTATGCTAGTTTGAGCTCTATGGGCTCCTCCTAACCCCGGGCTTCTATCCTTGTAATGGTCCTTTTACATATCCCTATGAAGGTCCCTCCCCTCATTGACCTATCGCATAGCTCAATCTGATTGATCTCAAGCCACTCTCCCTATTTTTATTACTCCCATCTTCTCCTACTTGAACCTATCCTATTTCCACCTCCTCTCATAGCTCTACCTCCATCTCTACATCCTTAAAACATTCCTCCTTTACATTTTCTCTATTCCCTCCCTCTCTACTAGCTTCCTCTCACACAGTGTTTTTTTTAACTCTCCTCCCTACTTCTCCCAAGCTACTTGATTTCCTCATCACCTCCCTTAAAACCAACTTGATCCCCCCTTCTAATATTACCCATATTAGTTTCATCAACTTTCCAAATACCCACTCCACCCAACATCTATTTTATGTTACAATCACCTTCTCATCGACCACATCATTGAATAGTCCTCCTACTCCACCACCAACATGTCCTCCTAGATCTATGGGCAATATTCCCTCCCAATCTATAGGGCCCACTATATCATCTCCTATGTAACCCACACAAACACATGTAGACCCTCTAACACTTCATTTTATAACCCAAAGTGTCTCAAAACTTGATCAGGCTTGTAACACTCAATAATGTAAGAGTATTTCCCTATCAAATAACACTACATCATATATTGTAAATATATCCCTTCATCTTGCCACTGCTCCCCTTCTCTATAACCCTCAATGTGATGTCTACATCATCCACCTCATCCAAAACCTACTACCAATAATCCATATCACCCATGAATCTAGGGAAAATAATCCTCTCCCATCCAAATACATATGGGTTGCTAAAATCTAGTCTTACCCTATCTCCAATTGGTAAAAGCAATGCAATGTTCTTTGAGGCCCATACCTATAATAGTATAGAATGAAAAAAAAAATTCCCTCTTTATATGTCATGAGATGAAACTTTCAATAAAGATGTTCTAATAAGCATGCTACCTATGTAAATTTTAATCCATCACTCCATGATCTCTACAATGTAATCTACTAATCCAATTTGGAAGAATCTCTATTTCTTCTCAGGAAGCAAGATACCACTAACAAGAGATTTCATAAGAAGAGGAAAGTATGGAACCATCTATTTGTATGCATAGAAGTGTAAATCCATCCCTATCCTTAGGAGGGTTATCCTCCCAAATAATATTTATAGAGCTTCATCTGCAACTATCAACAATGTATACACTAAATGGGTCATAATGGGTCCTCACAATACCCTACATACATCCTTGAGCATCACTATAATATCCTCAATCAAAAGATGGAATGTGGTCATATTTGAGTTTCATTTCTCAACCAACACCCTCTGCATCACATTATATGCATTGATATCATATATTTATGCCATGTTTAATCCAATCCCATCACTTGAAGTGTATCCCTCTTTGCTTCAATCAACTATTCCATCAAGCTCAAGTATCCATGTCATCGCTCTCATTTCTCATATGACTCCAACCACTGTTGTAAGACATTCCATACCAGTTCTTTGTCCTCGTCAAACTACTAAATTAATCCTATACAGGAATTTTCCCTTTCCTTTAGCCAATTTCCCTCCTAAGCACTAGCCCTAGATGTTTCTCAGCACAACTATCTAGACACCCACACAACCACTAGTTTACCCTCCACCATACTTTTTGCAACTATTCAATTCTACAATATAAAAATATCATCTTTTTATAGACATAATTTTTTTGTAAAATAAGGTAATCACTTAATTACCCCATTTTACAAAACCACCATTTTAATCCATAACCATCATGGACACTAGTAGAACTACTTTGACCTAAAATAAAATCTTTGATTCATATTTTTACTACTTGGGTGGTTTTTTCTCTGAAAAACTTTCCTCCTATTAATGTCACCTTAATTAATTTATTGCTAGGTTGTAGGGCACATACAATTGAGCCTACTCCCTTTGGGCACCTATTCCTACTCACTTGCTCTACATGATGCTTCACAATTGGCATGTTCTTTATCTTCTCTCAACTGTTAAATTTCTCTGCTCACATGTTTACCTATTTCTTAGGGTAAAATGAATAGTTTTTTTTCCATGTGAGCCTATTTATTCACCCTATTGCAATGTTTATGCTATCATTTCTTAATCCTAACTTTTTTGTCCTCCATTTTTCTTTTGTTCATCCCTACTTTCCTTTCTATCCATTTACTCTTTTTTAGAGGCAACCTAGGCCCTTTTTCTCCTACCCACGCTCTTGAGGGCAATCACACTTCTAATTTTTTCTTTCATCCCTTTTTCATTGGGGAATCTATTTCACTCAATAATCTTTCCAATGACATATAATTTATTTTTCTTTAAAATTACGTTAATTTAACCTTATTTTAAAAAGGGAAAATGTAGACGGTAAAAATTGATCATTCATATTTGATCAATTTATCCTCATTTCCCCTCATTTGTTACTTACATATTAATTAAATATTCTTTTAATTATTTCACTAATATTCCCTACATATTCTAATATCCTATTATTCATCTAAAATGTTTTCCTCATTGGCTCTTAGAGCCTAACCTTTAGTAAATAATTATTTTGAAAAGTATTCACCCAACCCATGTCCCCTTTCTTCAAAAGAAAAAAAGTATTTCTATTTATTTAATTGGTCCTTTCAAAAAAATTCATAACCCACTCCTAATCCTCGATTATCTCCTAACCTCCTCTTAATTATTTGCACTTGGGATAAATAATCATTAATCTTGGATTTGACCAACCCAAACTCCTACAAAACAGAATTTTATACCAAGTACCTATAAGTGGTACTCCAAGGAATGGTTCAAGCTTTCATTCTCAAGTTTCTTGTTTATCCATGCTACCTTCAAGCATGGGATAATCCACCTCTTTTTCATAGCAACCAATTTTAAATTATGTATGTTCCCCCGAGGTACAATTTAGGATAAGAGCTAGGTTTATAGAGATCCTTCCAAGGTACTTGGTAGTAATCCATTGAATATTACCCCTCCACTAATTCCTAAGAAAACCTCATCCCGTGATTTTTGTATGACCTTGGAACCACCACCCTCAATGAATCCCATTTGTCCACTCATAAACCTATCAACCCTCAAGCATTGTGATCCCTTGACCTTCAAATTTGATCTTAATCCTTCGTCCAACTTTTCTAATTTATATCAATTGGAGCCCATCCTTTCCATTTTTATCAATCATATGAATGTATTGTTATATTGAGGAATTGTGAGCACACATATTAATCTAGTTTTGTAAAACCACTTTTTGAGTGCAAGTCTAGAGGATTTAGCATAGATTTTTTAATGATATCTTATGCCAACTTCAATCTTATAATTTGACTAATCTAAGAGTTTGTATTTATTTGTGATGGTTTGATTTTCTTATTCTAAGTTGTTCACTATTGTCATAGTTTCCTAAAAACAATAGGAATTAGGCTTTTTTCCATCTTTAACCACCCACTAATTTCTAATATATATCAATAGTCTTATTATTCGAAAAAAATTGGAAAACCAATGCTAGTCCTCTCGTACACATTCAAACTATCTTTATTATGGAACAATAAATTAACCAATTCCCAATTTGAAAGAAAATTATATTTTTCACATTTTAATCATGTTATTTTCCCTTGTATGTACTCTCACAATAATTTTGCAATGCTAGATAGGTGTGTAAAATCTAGCTTTTTTGACAACTTATCCTTAGGTTATAAGCTAGTAATTGGGAGAGGTTTTTAACATAAGCTTCATAACAACTTTAGAGACTATTGGCAAGAAGGTCACTTTCCCATCATGGGTTTGAGTGCAATATCAATCCTTAACATTATGATACTAGGAATTCATTAAATCAAAATGATTAAAATTCCTATTATCATAGAGAATACAGTAAACCAAAATCCAAAACCTTTCACCAATGCTTATACAAATGAAGACATGAAGTAGTAATTTGGAGCTCAAAAGCTTTCTCCAAACCATATTTTGAAAGATGAGATATAGCCTCAAGGAGGTTTGATTCAATTCACCATTATCTCCAATCTATAATATGTATTCCTACGTTGGCCATAAAATTTATAGCTTTGTTATCCTTTTGATAAATATGGACAAATTTAAACTACAAACAATTTGTAGTGAACCTGTGTCTATCATTTTTTAAAATTTCTAATATTCAATCCAAGATTAGTGCAATTATTATTAGCTTTGATGATGACTTTGGAGTCTCCCTCAACCTAGATATTTTAGATTCTCAAGTCATAGCAACAACCTATAGGTCAAATTCTAGAAGATTACGAATTGATCTGAATAGTCAAATAAATTAACCTAAGTGTAATTTGAACAAAAGTACATATATAATAAAAATAAGCCATGGGATTTTTTTGCTAGCTAATAAGATTTTTAACTTAATTTAATACATTAGCCAATCAAATCAACAAAACTTGCAATGTGATGACATCATCGATCAAGAGGATAATAATATAAATCTGAGCTAAACTACAAACTTAATTTATAAATGAGATATTGGCATGTAGACATGGAATTGTTTGTTATGATGGGCTTTATATTGTTTACATATATTTCAAGTGTTAACTAAGGTAGGGTCTACTTTGACAAACACATGGTGACCTTATGTTAAAACTAACTAATTAAACTTGTTGCAACTAATTAAAAGTGACATTATTCTAGCTCTTGAATCGCTAATGCCAACTAAATTAATATTATACTAAAACATTTAATAAATACTAACAATATTAAATTCACAATTATATTAAATACAAAAATAAAAATTTCAAAACTAATTTAAAACAATTGATATTATAATGAGATATGAATCACTATAATAATTGCCTATGACAATAAGAAGATATAAGAGAATTCCAAAGTCTCTTAAGCTCTACAGTTATAGAGAACATTATACTCAATCACTTTATTTAGTACATTAATCAAGTACAATATGGCTGTGAATTATTTATACAGGACTCACAGCTCACAGCTCAGTGTATTGCTGTCAGATAATATTTTATTTAATTCGACATTTCTTCACAAGTGAAAGGATAGAATCAAATGATGGTTCGTAACTTACTAAAAGAATTCCTCATACTAATTATATACTTATACCAATCTCCTAAAGGAGTGCAGATCTAGGTAACTATTACAGAATAATATTTTTGAGTGCAGAACGCAAGGGATTATAGTTCTTAGTTCCCCAGTGCTCCTGCTTGGAATATGTTTTGTTGGGATTGTGAAGTTCATTTTGATGTAGGTAAACGAGGAAGAGTAATGGTATCTTGATAAATTAAGTCACACAGAGTTGAATCAATAGGAATAATGGATGGGATTTGAAGTTAATTGTTCAAAGTAGAGATTATAGTTGATATTGATAATCCATGTTTAATAGTTCAGTCTATTTATTCACCTTAACAATTAATTTTTATGATTTGAACAATTACTTTTTTTAAGTCCTTTTAATCTTTTCAAGATTTTCATTTCATCTTTTCTAGTTAAATAGTTATAATGTATATACATCTTGTCTTGAATCTGACATATGTAATCAAGATTTCAATAATATATGGATCTAGGAAAATTCACCGCCAACAATTTACCATGGGAAAATTCACCACCATGACAAATTCACCTCAAGGAAAATTCACCACCATTCAACGCATTAAAATTTTATGATTAATTTTATGTGGCGGTGAATTGTTGGTGGTGAATTTGTCATGGCGGTGAATTTTCCCGTGGTGAATTGTTGGAGGTGAATTTTTTGGCGATGAATTGTTGGCAGTGAGTTTGCCTGATGCCATAATATATATATCTTACATCTTGTTCTATTTTTTTCTTAAGATGACATAATTAACTTTCATGATCTGAACTATAAAATAAAATTTGAACAATTATTTTTTGTCTTATTAATATTATGTACAAATTGTTTCATTTTCTCTTTTCCATTTAAAATGTAAAGTCTCTTTATTAATAGGTTTGAATTACTCTTCACCAACGAATGCCTACATCTTTCTTGATTGCAATGAAAAATATTTTAATTCTATTTATAATTAGTTGTTGTTAATTAAAAACAACTCATATTTATTCAACTTATTCAAATGTAATGTCTAATAGCTTAATAGTCCATGAGATTTTGAATACATGTGGGTTGTAAAAATCTCATCTTACCCTATCTCTAATAGGTTGAAGCACTACATTGTGCTCTAAGGCCCATAATTTCAATAGCTTAATATGGTCTAAACTCTTTCCCTCCTTGTACATCATAAGATGTAAGTCTCTATAAAGGTGTCCTAAGTTATGCATGCTACCCATGTAAATTCTCATCCTCACTAGACACCATCTCTACAACATATTCTTCTAGTTCAATTTGGAAGGATATCCCACTCTTCTTAGGTAGCAAGATATTGCTAACAACAGATTCATTTACAAGAGGAAAAATGCAACCATCCCTTTGCATACATATAAGTTTGAATCATTTCCCATTATTAGGAGGTCCTAATGGGTACCCAGAATATTAACATACATCCTCTAGAATCGCTATCATCTCTCTAATCAGAAGATCAAACATGCTCATCTTTGAGTTCCATCACTCAACCAACATTGTTTGTATCACACTATGTGCATGGATAGCATGCATCTATGCCATATGATCCAACCCCGTCACTTGAATTATATTCCTCTCCACTTCAATCAGCTTGTCCATCAAGCTCTTGATTCCCCATGTTAGCACTCTCATTTCTCTAATGAATCCAACCACTCTTGATCACTATTCCATACCAATTCTTAGTCCTATTTAAACTACTAAAATACTCCTTTGAAGGAATTTTCCCTCTCCCTTGGCCTATTTCCCTCCAAGCACTAGCCCTCAGTTTCTCAACACAACTACCCAAACACCCACACAACCACTATTTTACCTTCTCTCATACATTTTGTAACTATTGAATTCTACTATGCAACCACCTTATCTTTGTGTAGACATAATTTTTTTTTTAAAATGAGGTGATTAAATAATCACACTATTTTTTCTAACAACCATTTTAATTTGCAACCATCATGGATCCTAGTAGAACTACTTTGACCCATGACACAACTACTAATTCACATTTTTATTTCTTGGGTTGTTTTATCTTTGACCAAATTTCCTCCTATTAATGACACCTTAATGTATTTATTGAAATATTTCAAGGTACATACAATTGAGCATGCCCCCTTTAGGCACCTATACCTCCTCACCCGCTCTGCATGATGCTTTGTAACTAGCACATTCTCTATCTTCTCTGAAGTTCTTCATCAATTTTCTCTCAAGCTTACCATTTATTAGGATAAAAATGAATAGATTTTTGCCTCATGGGCCTATTTATCTACCCCTTCGCAATTTTTATGCTATCATTTCTTAATCCTACCCTTTATTTCCAATTTTTTCTTCTATTCGTCCATATTATTCCTTTCTCTTAATTTTACACTATTTCTTCTTTTTGAAAGACCACTTAGGCCCTTTTTATCCTACCTACCCTCTCGAGGGGCATCACTCTTCAACTAAACTTTATTTCATCCCTTTTACACTGAGGCATCTACTTCACTCTATAATCCTTCCTATGACGTATTTTTTTCTTTAAAGTTACTTTATTTTGACACTATTTTAAAGAGGGGAAAAATATAGACACCAAAAATTAATCATTCACATTTGATCAATTTATCCCAATTTACCCTTATTTCTGACTTATTCACATAATAATTAAATAGTATTATAATTATTTAATTAATATTCCCTACTTATTCTCATATCCCCTTCTTCATCTAAACTCATTTCCTCGTTATTCCTTAGAGCCTAACCATTGGTAAATAATAATTTTCATAATCATTCACCTAACATATGTCCCCCCTCTTCCAAAATATAAATAAATGTTTATATTTATTTAATTTGTATTTTTAGTTTTTCAAAACCCACTCCTAATCCTCAATTAGCTCCTAACCTCCTCTTAATTATTTTCACATGGGATAGATAATGATTAATCTAGGATTTCACCAACCCAAACTTCCATAAAATGCACTTTTCATACCAAGTACTTGCAAGTAGTACACGAAGGTATGGTTCAAGCTTTCATTCTCCAATTTTTAATTTATCTATGGTACCTTGAAACATGGTTCAATCCACCTCTTTTTCATAATAACCAATTTTAAATTCATTATCTTCCCCCAAGGTACCATTTAGGATAAGAGATACCTTTTAACAAATCCTTCCAAGGTACTTGATAGTACTCCATTCAATCCTATCCCTCCAATAATTCCCACGAGAAACCCCATCCTTTGATTTTAGTATGATCCTTGAGCCACCACCCTCAATCAATCCCATTTTTTCATTTGTCAAACTATCAAACCTTAAGCATTGTGAACCCTTGTCCTTCCAATTTGAACTTAACCCTCAAGCCAACTCTTCAAATTTACATCAATTGGAGTCCATCCTTTCCATTTTCATAAACCATATGATTGCATTTTTATATTGTCAAATTGTGAGCATGCATCATAATATAATCTGGAAAACCCACTCTTTGAGAACAACTAAAGGCTTTAGCATGGTTTTTCTATTGATATCTTACACAAATTTTAATCTTACAATTTTCCTAATCTAAGTGTTTTTATGTCTTTTAGTTTGTTTTTCTTATCCTAGGTTGTTCACTATTTTCACAATTTCATAAAAACCATAGGAATTAGGGTTTTCCTACATCTTTCACCACCCATTAATTTCTAATTTAGGTCAATAGCCTTATTCTTCTAAATGGAAACCCAGTACTATTCCTCACATACACATTCAAAAATATCTCTATTATGGAACAATAAATTAACCAATTCCCAATGTGAAACAAAATCATTCTTATATATTTTGATCATGTTATTTTCACTTGTATGTACTCTCACCATAATTTTGTAATCCTAGATAGTTGTGTAAAATCTAAGGTTTTTGACAACTTGTCTTGATGTTTTAAGATAATAATTGGGAAACCTTGTTAACATAAGATTCTTAATAGCTTTGGAGACTACCAGCAACAAGGTCACTTTCCTATCATTGGTTTGCATGCAATATCAAATCTTTGCATTATGAAGAATTCATTAAATCATAATTAGGATTCAAATTATTATTATCATAGAGAATAAAATAGAAAAAATACAAAACCTTTCACCAATGCTTATGCAAATGAAGACATGAACCAATAATATGGAGCTCAAAAGCTTTCTCCAAATCATATTTCAGAAGATGAGATATAGCATTAAGGAGATCTAATTCAATTTAGCATTATCTTCATTTTGTAATTATTCCTACATTGGCCACAAAATTTATACCATTGTTACCTTTGTGGTAGACATGGACAAATTTAAACTATAAAAAAATTGTAGTGAACCCATGTATATCATTTATGAAATTCCTAATATTCTACCCTAGTTTAGTGCAATTATTATTAGCTTCAATGATTAATTTGGAGTCCCCTCAACCTCGATATTTTACATTCTTAAATAATAGCAATGACGTATGTGCCAAATTCTAGAAGATTACAAATTGATCTCAATAGTCAAATAAATTAACCTAAATGTAAGTTAAACAAAAGGACATATATAATAAAACCAAGCCATGTGATTATTTTTCTATCTAATGAGATGTTTAACTTAATGTAATGCATAAGTCAATCAAATAAAAGGGAATGCATAGTGTTTATGTGACTTCATTGATCAATAGGATAATAATATGATCTAAGATAAACTAGATATTTAATTTATAAATGAGATGTTGGCGTGTAGACATGGAATTGTTTATTGTGGTGGGTTTTAAATTGTTTATGTATATTTTAAGTGTTAACTAAAGGGGGTCTACTTTGGCAAGGGCATGGTGGCCCTAAGCTAAAACTAACTAATTAAACTTGGTGCAACTAATTAAGAGTGATATTATCCCCACTCTTGATCTCAAAGGGTTTCTTCTAGATTATTAATGTTTGATGAATTCCTAACCAAAATTAGGAAACTCTATTATATTGAACTTAGATGACCTCACCCAATGTGAAAGGATATTTATGATTTTGAATACAATGAATAATAAATAGGTCTTTTGAATGTGAACACATATTAGGACAATCTTTCACACATTTTAAACAATGAATGCCTCTTCATTATTATGACTTGTACCATGGAAAATAAACAATGGATAGAATTATGAAGTTTAACTTGAATATGCATAAATTTAGAAATCTGCACAATTTTAGTGAATGTCAAAAGTCCTACAAATTTCTGCTCCACAAATTTTTAAGTGTATAAAGTTTTACGAATTTGTGCTCCACAAATTTCTGAATTATGACTCAGGTCTGTAGAAGTCATGATAGAATTGCACATATTTGTTGGCATGGAACATCCAACACCCCCACAGAGTTATTTTACATTCATTCTCCAGAATTTACAAAGAAGATATAAGAGAACTCCAGATTCTCTGTACGCTCTAAAGTTATAGAGAACGTCATACTCAATCACTTTATTTAGTGTTTTGATCCAAGTACAAAACGTTTTGATGGCTGTGAAATATTTATACAGGACTCTCAGCTCACATCTCAGTGTATTGCCCTCAGGATAATAGTTTATTTCTATTGTTACTCAGCAGGTTACTCCTAAATTGTGTTCGAACACAAGCAAACGTGGACTTATAAAGAGAAAGTGATGCACTTTCAATCGACCACATCATTTTCACATGAAAAGCTATGTTAACGCTTCTGATGGCTTATAGAAATATGGGTTTTGCCAGGGAAACTGATAAGCAATAACCCATATGAAACTTTCCAATGCATACGTTAAGTTCAAGCTCTGATGAATATGGGCCGCACCTCTGGGTACTACAGAAAAACAACATAACATAAAAGCATGTTTGAGATTTTTTTAGTCCTTGCAATATGTTTTGTCCACAGTGTCGGATTGTGATGTTTATTTTGATGTAGGTAAACGAGGAAGAGTAATATTATGCTAATAAGACTCAATGGATAATGGACAGGATTTTAAGTTAGTTGTTCAAGTAGAGATTATTTCAATTATGGAATTTGAAGTTAGTTGTTCAAGTAGAGAATATTTCAATCACGGGATTTGAAGTTAGTTGTTCAAGTAGAGATTATTTCAATCATCCAATTTGAAGTTAGTTGTTCAAGTAGAGATTATTTCAATCATATTGACTATTACACTTCATTCTCATCAATTTATAAAGGCAGTTGATATTGATAATCCATGTCTAATAGTTCACTGTATTTATTCATCTCAACAATTATTTTTATGATCTGAACAATTAATTTTTTAAGCTCCGTGTTTCATCTTTTTAATTAAATACACATAATGTATATACATCTTCTGTTTTGCTTAATTTCTTGAGCCTAACATGATAGAATCAAGATTACAATAATATATACAACTTGCATCTTGTTTTGTTTCTTTTTATTAAGATGACAGAATTAAATTTGGTGATTTAAACTGTAAAATATAATTTGAACAATTATCTTTTGTCCTCTTAATTACAATTGCTAATAGTATGTACAAAGTGTTGTATTTTTTCCTTTCCATTTAAAATGTAGCGTCTCTTTATTAATAGGTTTGAATTGCTCTTCAACAAAAAATCTCTGGAATTTTTTTATTTCAATGAAAAATATTCAACACCCATATTTTTTCTAGTTATTAAAATTTAATGTCTAATAGTTTACTAGTCCCAAAGGTTGTAAAATATGTGTGGGTCATTTTACTCTAACAAAGAGCTCCTAAATATTCTTATTATACTTCATGGATCATTAAAATAAATAATAAATATTACTAGGTAATAACATGTCCATTTTATGTTTCGGGTCCCTGTAAAACCCGTTTTACCCTTTATCAAAAACATGTCCATTTTATGTAATTATGTAATTAACAAAGCTAGAATTGTTGAAGCTAGTTTTCTAATTTCTATTTTTATTTGCAATACGGACTCTAAATATTTGAAGAGAAAATATTTCAAGAAAACAAAATACACAATGTGATACATTACAAGGAATAATATTTACATAGATATGCAACACCACACAATGTGATAATGCCTTGAAAATTTACAACTACTTAAAACTACTTGAAATTTATTTTAATTTTCTTTCTTTAATGTGAAAGTTAGTGTATAAAAAAGATGTATTTTATATATTTCTTCATTAATTCATTTATTTAGTTTTCCAATTTCACATTTTAAAAATCTGGATCTAGACATTTTCCTTTTATTTAGTTACTATGACCCAAAGTTCTACTATTCACTATTTATCTTCACAACATGGATATTTGAACAATATCCTAAGAATACTACATAGTTAAATATTTGTATCATTATTCTTAGTCATTTACAAACTCTTTTACCCATACCCAAGTATATATGTAGGTCTCAAGATTCAAAGTGATTAGTTTTCAAATAATTATAGTCTAATTCTACACAAAAATATTACCCTCATAGTTTTTGCAATCAATTATATAGTGTTGATGCAAGTGTTGCTCATGCACACCAACAGGAAGATAAATTCTCACCCAAAAAATGTGGGAACCTACCTTTCTTTAAATATCCATCAGGAATACCTAAATCTAAAGGCAATCTCAATTGATTGCAAGGCTCAAGTGAGAATGTCAGGTCTTGACGCACTAGGTTCACTCAAGGTTCGTTGTGTAAATTGTTGTTAATCATGAGGGGTCTATGGTTTCTTAGGCTTACTGGTATCCAAAGCATCATAATAAAAGTTTGGTCATATCAAACATACATGTATCGCTTCACAACTTCATGAAAATAAAAGATTTGCATGAAATACTTCATGAATTTGAATTATTTGGAAAGAATCGACATATTTAATTTAAATTGCTCTGTAACTTCATGGAAACTACAAATTTGCAAGAATACTCCATGAATTTATCATTTTTTAAAACATTTTTTAGAAATATTTAACATTTACTCTAAATAACGCACTAAAGATCCTAAAATTTAAGGTTCTCCCAGTTATTATCCACACATACACCATGAAATAAACTAAATCAAAGCAAACCACTCTATACTTCACCAGATTGCTTCACAGCTAGGCATAGAATGATGCAAGAATTTTAAAGAGATGTGAGATCATTTGTCATCGGATAGTGTCAATGTGCACCCAAATCTAGTGCAACACATAGGCTTTTTCAATAGGAACAAAAAAATAGCTATGTGAGATTTTGTATCAAGAAATAGCTTTAAATTGGGTTTGATATTAATAAACTTCAAATGGAGCATACAAGTTTTTATGCTGGAATGGTACAGAAAACAAGAAAAAGAAATAAAACTGGCAAGAGTTCCAATTTTAAGTCTCTATAATTCTACAAATTTTGAACTTAACTAAAAAAGAACAACTCCCAACCTTTTATAAGAACAACAAAACCAAGGAGTCCCAATAGAACATGTGAAAGAGAATCAAGGGAATGAATCATAGAGTAGCACGTGCACATGACAGTTGGCATAGGAATCTTCTAGAATAAGTCAAAAGATATTTTGACTTTCTTTAGCAATCACAACTTTTTGAACTCAAGTCCCAGGACACAATTAAGATATCAAATTGGAATGAGCACATCATCAACCAAACCTTAAAACAAAATATAGGAACTAGCTGGATATTCAGAGTGATCAAGTGGATATAGAAATTTTGATCTATTAGCCTTGTGTTCTTTCCTCCAAGCTACTGCTTCGAGAAATATGCATGTTAGTGTAACACTCCAAAGCTTGGTGTTATGCTTATCAATCAAGAGAACCCCAAATTCTTGATTCCTCGATTACCTGTGCTCCTTCACTATAAGCTCTCCCACACATGGGTTCTTGAAGTACGTATCCCAACCTAAGCAATGTTGTTTGATCTACTTCCAGCTTTAGTTTGCTTGACCATCCATACCTAGACCTTTTCCCACAACCTATTCCTCCTGCACATAAAATTCCACATGTCAATTCCCTTTATTGAAACCATCAATAAGAGAATTATTAAAATGAAGCACTCTTTAACATTAGTTCCTCCAAAACACCAATCTATCTAAATAGCATGCTTTAACATTTCCATGAAATTGCCGACTTAAAGCGAGTTTCCGGATACTTGATGCACTCGAGCAAAGATGAGTAGCATGTTTAAATATTTGCACAAATTCACCATTCACCCAGGTACCCAACACCTGATTACCTAGCTTCCTTTAAAACACGACCGATAGTAGTTATGTGTTTTCCCAGAATGGACCATAAAACCCCATCGCTACCCTTACCGGCCTTTCCGCACTTGTGGGATTTTAACTCATGGGTGTAGCATCCTACACAACTTTCTCAACGAACTTATCCTAGTTATTCACTCAGGTCCAAACTTCCCAAAAACTTGACTACCTAGATTCCCAACTTCCCAGTACTTCAACGCAAATCATTTTAGAAACTCCATCTTCCCCAATGCTTACCTCTTGAATCAACTAGCCTGCCAGCAACTTCCAGAAGTAATGATTTTTCAAATTGGGTCCCCAAGCCTTGCATTCTTGGGGTGTGTTGTGAGACCACACAGCATATAGTTGAAGAACTAGTCTTGCATATGATGGAAGTGACTCACGTGAATCAACAATATTATTGATTCATATTGACTCATGATGTCATCTTACTTTTTCATGTAGGGGTGAACAAATAGGAAATATTTAGCAATTCTATCAATATCGAACTAAAAGGTAGCTACCATTATCCATTTATTTAAATTTTATAATATTCAATTACAATATTTCAAGTAATTACTATCTTAGCTCTTTTTCTTATGAAGACGGTTATTCATTTTTAATTAATTGACATACCTTAAATGAGATTTAAGCAAGATAACATCCATTATTTATATTTTTTTGAACCCTTACATTCTTACACTTTTAAAGGTTTTGTACTTGGGGCTTGTTCCTTCTAATTTAGAGTTCAAAATTTCCTCTTTTGCTAATTTCTTATCACCACATGAGACCATAACATCTATATGGATACATCTTTGTGCATTGATGATTACTCACTTCTCATGATGATGTTACAAGTAATTATTGTCTCACTATATTGCCTCCTTAATTAATAACTTTGCTAGGATGGGCCTTTGTGATGACTCGTGATTTTTTGTTAAATATATATTTTCTAATTGTAAAGAACATGTTTTAAAAGGTAGACCTTATTTTTTCTCTTATTTTTATGTTATTTCATAAATATAGGGACTTCAATAACTATCTTTCATTTTCATGTGTGCATAATTTTATATCTCTACCTATGTTTTCTTCTTCATGTTTTTTTACTATCACATGTTGATGCATTGCTATCAGCTTTCATAGGTCGGGATCATGTTCTATTGTGATTTATTGTTTCACTATTATTTTAGTCATAATTTAGAGGTACTTGCATCATTTTTAATCAGACAAAATAGGAAAAGAACTGTTTCAACACTATTACATAGTGATCCCAAATGTTAAATAAATAAAAATACCATGCATGACATAAAAAAAAACTAATAACGCCAAAACTAGCACTAGAATAGCCAATAGAAAAATAAAGAGTTACTTTGGAGGGTGAAAAAGTTCACCCAATCTTGAAACAAGAAATTATATAGCTCAGATCAAATGATCTTCATTTTATTCCTCATAGTTGGAATATTTATCATATTGAACTCTCTCTCTCTCTCTCTCTCTCTCTCTGAAATAAAAGTGTGGTATCAAACATGTGCATAACCTTTATAATAAAAATGAAAATCTTGTTCATTTTTCCTTCAAGAGTAATAATTTTATTTTATAGGGAAGCTATAATTTTGGCATTGGGTTTATAAATGTAGTAGGGAATCTCCTTAACAATAGACTTTTCCTCCTTTAAAAACACCATTGAATTTTTAATGGAATTTGTATTAATGTATGGTTCATTCATTTTTTCATACAAATTGGTGTAAGTATGTAGCTCAGTAATCTTCCCTAGGGTGGTATGCTCAAAACTAACTTCATCTAAATTCCCACTACTAGTTGTAGTAAAAATATCATAAAAATCATTAGTTAAATCTTCCTCACCATCAAAGGTTGAAATCATACCTCTAGACACAATTATTTCTTCCAAGTTAAATTGGTAAGAGGAGTGAGAGTCTTAAGTACTAGAAACATATCTAACCTCCTCTCTCCCTAACCATGAACCTTTTCCTCTTCATAAAATATTTATTTTCCCTTTTGACTCCTTATAATTGTTCACAACCTCAGCCAGATTCTTGTCTTTAGAAAACATCACATATTTACCCTTTTCCTCCATATTAACAATAGTATTCTCAATAGAGTAGTATCAATAAAGATATTATTCTTATTGATGACATAGAAAATTCCTTTTTTAGGAGATTAAAGACCAATTTGTGCACCCATCTTTGTGGGTATAGAGGTATCAAATCCCTTTACTTGAGCTTGGGTGACTATGAGAGTACACATGACCTTAATAATATTCATAAGTTAAATTTTACAAATAGGACGATTAGATTTCTTCTTCTCAATGTTCCTAGGACTATGACCAACAATATATTACCCTTTTTTAGGATACTCAAAGTTAACATGGGGTATGGGGTTACCAATAAAGAGTTTTTCTAACCAATTCTTGTCAAGGTCCTCCTAAACAACTTCATCGGGCTAGTATTTTGAGGTAAGGAATTATGCCTCTATATTTATAAATATGACATAATATCTTATATGTATGGACATATTCATAGGTGTACAAAAACAAAATAATGATCATTCACATTTGATTAATTTATCTCAGTTTCCCCTCTTTTTTGTCTTACACATTAATTAAATAAATATTTTCACTATTTAGCTAATATTCCCTATTTATACCAATATCTCATTCTTCACCTAAAATCATTTCCTCATTTAAACTTAAAGCCTAACCCTTTGTAAATAAATGAGTTTATATCTATTTAATTGTTCTTTTTTGCATTTTCCATAAGCTACTCCTAATCCTCCATTATCTCCTAACCTCCTCATAATTTTTCCACATGGGATAATTAATCATTAAGCTTGGATTTTACCAACCCAAATTCTCACAAAATCTACTTGACATACCAGGTACCAATAAGTGGTACTCAAAGGCATGGTTCAAGCTTCTATTGTCATATATTTAATTTACCTATGGTACCTTGCAACACAAGGAAATTTTCCTCTTTTTGATAAAAACTAATTTTAAATTCCCAAGGTATGCATCATGAGAAGAGCTACCTTTCTAGTGATCCTTCTAAGGTATTTGGTAGTATTCAATCTAATTGTACCCCTCCACTATGACTAATTAAGAACATCATCCCTTGATTTTACTACAATCTTGGAGCTACCACCCTCAACGAATCCCCTTTTGCCACTTGTTAAGCTCTCCATACTTGATAGATTAAATCATTGTGAACCCTCCATCCAACTCTCTCAACTTCTATCAATTGGAGCTAGTCCTACCCATTTTCATCAACCATATGAATGCATTATTATATTGTAAAATTGTGAGCAATATTCTTAATCTAGCTAGGAAAAACCACTCTTTGAGTTAAATTAGAGGATTTATCATACTTTTTCTATTGATATTTTATGCATTTTTTAATATTCAAACTTTCCTAGTCTAAGTTTTAAATAATTTTGTGTTGTTTACTATTTTCACAATTTCCTTCACTCATCTCTACCATGTAGAATGGGACCCAGACCCTATTTTGCATTGATCAAATTTATTTTTATTGAGTTTTGTCATGTGAATGTTATGATTTGGTGGATTTGTCTTAGTTTAGTAGTTCAATGACTTACAATGGTGATTGCATTTGGTGTTTTCTAATGTGTATTTTTGGTATCTTTTGAATAGTTTGTATTCAATTTCTTGATATGGAACTGTAGTGTAGGAAAAAGTATCCCTTTTTCATGCTTAATTTGAGATAATTAATATTAATCTAAATCTATTTTTTCCTTGATCTATTGCTTTAATGTGTTTTACACTTTCACATTAATTTTAGGGCCCTTTTTAACTAAATAGACCTAATTTTTCCTTAATTTAGTGTTGAAAAGTGTATTTATTTACACCTTCACACAGAATTTTTGGGGCCTCTTGCATTCATGACCTTTAAATCATTATTAATAGGCCCATAATACCCTTTATTGTGTATCCCAAGGCTTATTTCAATCGAAATCTTGACAAATTCAATAAATACACTTAATGACCTAACCCCCCGACATTTCCTCGGCCCAAAAAGCTAGGGTGGGACCCATACGCCACCTTGGGCGTATGAGTCACCCTAGGTGGGACCCATATTCCACCTTGGGTGTATGAGTCCCATTTGGCCCATTTTTAGGGATTTGAGTGGGAAATCATGGTTTTCAATTCAAATTTTGTGAATGTTAGCATTTGGGATCTAATAAATGGTAAATTAGATGGAGTGCCTATATAATCAAGGTTTCAAATCATTATTTCACCTAGAAATTTTGAATCAAGCATCCTAAGATTTCAAAAGAGAATTATAGAGTATTCAAGAGTATTCAAGAAGGCATTCAAGGGAAAATTTGTAGAAGATTATTGCAGCAATCAAGATCCATTATCATGTCAAAGGCTTGATGCATGATGCATGTGATTTTGAGCTAATGTTGTGATGTATTGTTCAAAGACAAATCCAAGTATTCAAAGGCATTATCTTTCATCAAGAATCATGATCAAGATCTACATCCATTGAGGCCACTTCATGCTTGTTTGCAGATCTACAAGGTTTCAAACAAGGTTCTCTTATTACATGTTATGTTTCATGTTTCATTTCATTCATGCTTCATTTATCATTAAGGTTTAATTACCAAAACGAGGTTTGACCAATGCAAACCCCTATTCCCTAATAAAACAACATTTTTCTCCTTCTCTTTGTATGTTGCAAGTTTATGGGTTGAAGAAAAGGTGGATTTGAAGCCTTCAAAAGTACTAAGATTGCAAAGTTGTTAAAGTTGCAAAAGTTGTCATAAGAAGTTGTCAAGGCTCATGGAAACTTAGATCTAGAGTAAGATATCCAACTTATTTACATGAAACCAGTGGGAAAGTGCTTATTTACTCCATCTTTAGAGGCTCACAAAGTTTCAGTTCAAAAAAATTCTCATAGGACACATTTTCACTTTTTTGGGACACTTTGCTATAGTCTGGGCGTATGAGTCCTAGTATAGCCTTTTTCTAGATTTCTGCAAATCCATAACAGTCATCAGGAGATTCTAGATCCTGCCTAGAAACCCTAGACTAGGACTAAATTTCCCAGCCTAGCATATCAGTCCTAGTGAGCTTCAAACAATAGATTTTAAGGGTTACTAACCTTGTTTTGACATCTCCAACCTTCTAGGTACTTCTTTGTTCATCCTTGATTTGTTATTTTGATTTCAAGTTCCATTTTCTAGGTTATATAGTTATATTTTCATATTGATTTCATTTCCTTCTTTCTAAGCATTTACTTAGTGATGAACCCCTTTTAATCACACTCAAAGGAACCCACCAGATTCCTCAATTGAGTCACTTGGTTGAGGGATCTAGTTTCCTAATTAAATGAGTTAAAAGGTGGAGGGTTAGTATCCCTTCATTGTGGATCACCTGCTCTATTTTTCACCTTTTCATTTTGGTTAACCTAACATTTTGAACATTGTAGATTTTTTAAAGTGGAGTCCTTTACATCTTAGATTTAGATCTTGCATTCATTTTCATTGAATTAGATCTCATTTAGGGTGTTTATTTTGAATTCAAATTTACATCTCATCTAGGGTTTTAGGATTGCATTGTTTGCATTCTTTAAATTTGAAAAATACAAAAAAAATCAGTCATATTGCATATCATATACATCATATTAATTTGCATTTCAACATTGAAACAAAAAAAATTGCATATCAAACTAGGTCAAGATTTTAGGTCATCATTTTGTCACATTTTCAACTTGCATTTCACAATGCATTGAAACTGAAACTTAGTGTAGTAGACATGAATCTAAAATCATTAGAAAACACCTAAAAATTTATCAAAATCAGCTTCAAAACCCTAATTGTGACTCATTTTCCCATCTAGGTGATTTAGTCCCTGTACAGGTGTTTTTCCCAAATCTCTAGGAATTCTATTATGTCTATTTTTCACTATTTGAACCTTCCAAAAACCCTATCTGGGAATCATTCACCCATTTGGGTGATTTAGTCCTAGATCAGACCTAAAACTACATTTTACAACATTGAAAACTTCATTTTTGTGCTTATTTTTGTTGTCATTGGATATTTGTTTCAATTTGTTGAGTTTATGTTTCCCTCATTTCATTACATCTAGATTAATTTGGTTAATTTAGTGCATTTCTTATTTTCAAATTTTCATTTACAACATTTCATTTTCAAATTGGTACATAGCATAATCAGTCAATTATCATGTTCTAAATCTGAAAATTGCATTATCCTTTTACATGTTTTCTCTATCATTGTCGCATTTCAAATTTGTAGGACAATTATTACATCATGTTTTCATTGCAAAAATTTGTGGTTATCATACTTCATGTTCTATTTTCAGATCATGTTGAGTACTGTAAGAGATTTTTGTTATGTGCATATGAATATGAAGTCCTCTCCCCTCTCTTTTTGTTCGTCATTGATCCCTCTCCTAGTATCCCTCCTGTGAGTGAGATTATTCTAGTGAAAGAGAATACAATCTTGGGTAATCATAACAATCATATTCGTTCTTCTCCCAATGTCTCTCCTATTTTTCAAGAAGATATTTTGGTTTTAAAAGAACCAATCAATGAAATTTTTGAGAATCCTAGTTGTTTCTCTCCTCCTATCTATCTTATTGGACAAGACATTGTTGAACAAGAGGACACAACCATAGGTAATCATGAAAATCGCATAACACAACAAGAAGAGACCATTGAATCCTACCTAAATACCACTTCAACTAGTCTACATTCATCTCCCAACATCTTCCCCACTTATAAGAATTTTATAGCTAAAGAGGATGCAATTGTAATAAATCACAACAATCACATTATTTGTGAGGAGAATATGTTGGTATTGGATGATAAAACCTTTAAGATCTATGACAACCCTATTTATTTTTCTTCCCTTACCTCTCCTATTTTGGAATACATTATGGGACAAAGAAATGTAATCATAGATAACAATGATAATCATATGTGTTCTTCTCCTAATATTTCTCCTATTTGTGAAGAAGATATTTTGGTGTTAGAAGATCAAACAAATGAGAGTTATGAGAGTTCTATTTGTCTCTCTTCCCCTAGGAAAAGCATCAATTAACAAGAGAATGCAAACATTGATAAGAAAGAAAATCATGTTGCAAGATGGTGTGTCCCTTGGTCTTCCTTGCAGCACAATGCTTGGGTTTGTGACATGGTCTAACCACCTCTTGTGTATCTTAACTAACACTTGTATCGGGCATTGACAGGTCAGCCTTTTGGTGTAATGATAAGACCAACAATTGGTATTAGAGCTGATCACAAGTTAAAACCCCTCGCTTGTGCTAGGAGGGAATTGTTACAAGATGGTGTGTCCCTTGGTCTTCCTTGCAGCACAATGCTTAGGTTTGTGACATGGTCTAACTGCCTTCTATGGATCTTAACTGACACTTGTATCGGGCATTGACAAGTTGACCGTTTGGCACAATGACAAGGCCAACAAATCCAGCCATTGATAACTCCCTTACTTGTGATGAAGTAATTTCAGAAGAACCAGACATTGAATGTCATGAACATCTAGCTTGTAGCTCTCCTAAAAACTCTCCTACTAGGGAAGATATCATGGTGGAAGAAAATGAGAACATTGACACATGTCTTTCAAACACTAGTAAGGAGGCTTCCTTAGATGAAGATGATGAAGTATATTAGACTTCCCTTCACTAAGAGATCATGAAAATAAGGACAAGCCTTTTGAAGTAATCTCTTGAGCCTGAACTTATCCTTTACCCACCCTCAAACCAACTGCAAACTCAAAACAAACCCATTCTCATCCTCAAACCACCTAAGAATAATGTTTCACAGCAATCGAATTATAATACCATTGCTCATACATATAACACTAGAAACAATTTGCAACCAAGAAAAACAACTCCAACATCTCTCCCACTACCTAACCCTATCTTTCCTAATGCCCCTCATTTTCCTTCATAAAGTGGAAAGGAGTATGATCTTGTTAAACAACTAAAGAATACTCCTGCTAAAATATCCTTATGGGACCTTATTCAATCCTCCCCTCACTATCATAACATGATTCAAAATTCCTTACAACAAGTTCCTACCCCACCTAATGTGCAATCAAATGAAGTAGCAACCAAAATTCAAGCTATAAAACTAAACAACTTAGACATTACGTTCCATCAAGATGAGTTACCTTCGTTAGAAGAGCAAAAAACAAAATAAAGCTTTCATGATAATATCTCAACATAATCGTATTGGGATAAAGAGGACCCTTGTTGACAATGGTTCCTCCTTTAATGTGTGTAGCATAAACCTTTTGGACAATATTAAAGCAAACAAAAAGAAAATTCAACCTGACTCTTTATCTATCAGTGTATTTGATAATGTAGGAAAACAACCGCTTGGTGTGATTACATTACCCATTAAAGTTGAAAAAGTTACATTACAAACCCCAATCCATGTTATGCCTCGGGATCTTTCCTACAACCTCCTTTTAGGAAGACCATGGATTCACGAGATGCATGTGATGCCTTCAAATCTTCATCGTAAAATGAACTATATCTACAACAACAAAGTACATACAATCGAAGTCAATCCTAAGCCTTATAGTGTCTTACAACTTGAGAAAGACAAGGAGTGTCCTTTGAAAATGTTGACACCAACTATACAAGTGGAACCCATGCAAGAAGAACAAAAAGATAGATGCCCTAAACCCTTCACAATGTTATCATTGGATGATTTGGGATCATTGGATTTTACACCTACATTCATGGGTGAATACAAGATAACAACAAAAGTCTGAAAAGGGAAAAGAAAAAGTGGTGATGTTAACACAAAATTCGGAAGACCTTTTGAAAGCATCCACCTCAACCACTTTAGAAGAAGAAGAAAATTACATGACAAGATTTGATGAAGTTGATTATGAGCAACCACCAAATCCGAAAGAGATGAAAAATCTTTATGGAAAAGGTTATAAAATTATGAAACAACTTGGTTATAGTGGAAAAGGATGTGGTGCTAGAGAACAAGGTATTCGTTCTCTATATCTAGCCTAATACGCAAGAAACGACTAATGGTCTTCGTTATTGTCCCTAAAAGAAACAAGAAAGCAATTAATCAATATCAACACTCTTACAAAGGATTATTCTAAGCCAACTTTAACATTAGTACTCCTAAATTGGTAGAAACTAGTAGTCTTGGTTACTATCCTTCAAAATAAATGAAAGAAACAAAGAAATCTTCACTTAATATCAATTTCATCACACAACACACTAACGATTGGATTTCATTAGATTGTACACCTTTTAAAGGAGAGAACAAAATCTCGCAATCTAAAGAGTCTTGTGTAAGTATGACATCTTGTACTAAGCAAGAGATATCTTTGTCGCAAAATAAAGGAGCGTCTTCTATTGATCAAGAGAGTACCTTGTCGAGACTCTTCCAAGATTGTTTGATATCCCTCCCTCCAAGAACACGAAATAAATTTTACTACAAGAATTCATTTTGTGCATATCATAGAGTTCATAGTCATTCTACTAATGAATGTAAGGATTTGAGTAATCGAATTCAAAATTTTAGGAATTATGGTGCTCTTCCTTGGGTTGAAGCACCTAGTTCCTCTAATTGATACTAATTTTCATGTTTTTCATTAATCATCTCGGCTCACCCTTGTCTTGCACTAAGTGGGGGAAAGGAGGTTAGGTGGCCTTGTCCTTGTATGGTACTTGGTGTTGTCTCTTTTGGCTAGCTGACCACCTTTCGTGTATATATAAGAGCAAGCTTTGGATGTGGATGACATGCCTTAAGTTGGATCGCATGTGACATACTGATTTATCTTTAATTTTTGAACTTTGGGGGCAATCCTTTATTCATGATGCAGTTTCATTTGAGAACATATGACTTGGCATAGGGCTTTTTGAATAACCTCTCATGTCTTCTTCTATTTTAAAGCAATTTCTCACAGCAATGGTGTTAGCAACCACTTTAAAGTGGGGACATACATCGACACTCATGTTTCACTATGTGGTTTTCTTTATTCTTGTGATGTGCCCTTTTCTCGGTGGTTTCATTGGGTTTGATATCCTCTAAGAGTATGATATTTCTTTGACTTGTCCTCTCTTGGAGACATTAAGCACGATGTTCCCTAAGAAGAGACCTTACATGAACTAAGAAAAACCCCTTGAACATACCTTGCACTATTTTTCATTTACAATAACTATTATATGGCCACCTTGCATAACACACTTTGCTTGTCTATGGAGCCATCCTGTTTGTTCATGGGTGTCAAGAATACGAAGTTTTTGCTTGCCTCATGAATCCTATTGTTCGTGTTGTGTGACACCTTATCAAAGTTATCAGGAGGTATAGCTTTGGTATGGTTAGTGTATGGGAGCCAAACTTAGGCGTGACTTTCCCATAGCCACTTGCTTGTGTGTGAGTGTTTATCAGTCGCGTGCGTATGTGTCTCACCTCTCTAGGGGCTAACCTAGTGGATGGCCTGAGGTTCCACTAGCCCTTGTGAGTGTGTTTTGTTTGCATAGTGTACAGTGTGTTCCACTTGCAAACATTTTTTTTGGACAAACAATTGAGACTTGATCTACATCGAGTTGTACAAGCAGTTGAGGCTTGATCCACTTTTTTTTATTTTAATTTTATTTTTCTCTTTTCTTCCTTTAATTCATTGGAATTGTATGTTTGTGTATCTTGATGTTGCATATCATACACCTTGTGTGTGTCCCTTTGTGCTTATGTTGGTTTGACATAGGATCTTGGGTCCTGGGGGCTTGGCCACCTCCTTTGATCTTTTCTATCTTATACCATCCACATTGGTACACTTGGACCACTCTTGAATGTCTACTTTAGTGTGAGTTTGAAGCAAGTTCCTCATCTCACTAAAGTGGGGACTAAATTTAGTGTAGGAAAATTTTTCCCTTTTTCACACTTAATTTGGGAATAATTAATATTAAACTAAGCCGAATGTTGCCTTGATCTAGTTTTGTAATGTGTTTTACACATTCACATTAAGTTTAGGGCCCTTTTTAACTAAATAGACCTAATTTTTCCTTAATTTAGTGTTGAAAAGTGTATTTATTTACACCTTCACACTGATTTTTGGGCCCTTTTGTATTCATGACCTTTAAATCATCATTAATATGCCCTTAAGACCCTTTATTACATATCCCAAGGCTTATTTCAACTGAAATCCTAACAAATTCAATAAATATACTTAATTCCCTAAAACCCTTACATTGCCTCAACCCGAAAAGCTAGGGTGGGACCCATATGCCACCTTGGGCGTATGAGTCTCATTTGGCCCCTTTTTAGGGTTTTGAGCAAGAAATCATGGGTTTCAATTCAAATTTGTGAATGTCAGAATTTGGTGTCTAATAAATGGTAAATTAGATGGAGTGCCTACATAATTAAGGTTTCAAATCATTATTTCACCTAGCAATTTTGAATCAAGCATCCTAAGATTTCACAAAAGTATTATAGAGTATTCAAGAAGGAATTCAAGGGTAGATTTGTAGAATATTATTGCAGCAATCAAGATCCATTGCCATCTCAGAGGCTTGATGCATCATGCATGTGGTTTTGAGCTA
Source organism: Sequoia sempervirens (assembly GCA_007258455.2). Lineage (NCBI taxonomy): Eukaryota > Viridiplantae > Streptophyta > Pinopsida > Cupressales > Cupressaceae > Sequoia > Sequoia sempervirens. The sequence goes on along the minus strand of VDFB02000013.1, from coordinate 270,751,469 downwards.
ATGTTGTGATGTACTGTTCAAAGATCAATCCAAGTATTCAAAGTCATTATCTTTCATGAAGAATCATGATCAAGATCTACATCCATTGAGGCCACTTCATGCTTGTTTGCAGATCTACAAGGTTTCAAACAAGGTTCTCTTATTACATTTTATGTTTCATGTTTCATTTCATTCATGCTTCATTCTCATTAAGGTTTAATTACAAAAATAGGGTTTAACCAAGGAAAACCCCTATTCCCTAACAAAACAACACTTTCCTCCTCTTTGTATGTTGTAGGTTTATAGGTTGAAGAAAAGGTGGATTTGAAGCCTTCAAAAGTACCAAGATTGCAAATTTGTAAAAGTTGCAAAAGTTGTCATAAGAAGTTGTCAAGGCTCACAGAAACTTAGATCTAGAGCAAGATATCCAACTTATTTACATGAAACCAGTGGGGAAGTTCATATTTACTCCATATTTTGAGGCTCACAAAGTTTCAATTCAAAATTTTGCTCATAGGACACTTTTCACTTTTTTGAGACATTTTGCAATAGTCTAGGCATATGAGTCCCAATACAACCTTTTTTCCAGATTGTTGCAGATCCATAACAGTCATTGGGAGATTCTAGATCTTGCCCAGAAACCCTAGACTGGGACTAAATCACCCAGCCTAGTGTATCAGTCCCAATGAGCTTCAAGCAGTAGATTTTCAGGGTTACAAACCTTTTTTTGACATCTCCAGCCTTCTAGGTACTTCTCTATTCATCCTCAGTTTGTTATTCTGATCTCAAGTTCCATTTTCTAGTTTATATAATTATATTTGAATATTGCTTTCATTTCCTTCTTTCTAAGCATTTGCTTAGTGGTGAACCCCTTTTTAATCACACTCAAAGGAACCCACCAGATTCCTCAATTGAGTCACTTGATTGAGGGATTTAGTTTCCTAATGAAATGAGTTGAAAGGTAGAGGGTTAGTATCCCTTGATTGTGGATCATCCACTCTATTTTTCACCTTTTCAGGAACTAAATTTGCAATCTATCATTTTGGAATATTTGACTTCTAATCTTTCATTATTCCACAATTAATGCCTATTGAATTGTAGGATTCTATGTTTTTTAAATTTCTATCATGTTTCAATTATTATCCCAAATTTGGGGTAACAATCTATCTTTGTATGGTCCTCTCATCATTCTTTTAGGTACCTATTTTCTTTGCTTACAATTTTTTCCCTATAATTCTATTTTCTCTTTATTTTTTGATAAACTATAATTTTGTAGGCCCATAAGCTCTCTAGGTCACCTATTTGTACTAGAAATCCAACCTAAATTATACTTCAACTAGTAAAAATTTACTTTATGTGTATGGACTGTATTTGAGTGGATCTATCCATATTTTGTGTATTTGTTACCTATGGTGATGGTGGCATAGCAAATGTTCTTAGATGAAATTCTAATCTATTCAAAGAATAAGGAAGAACATCTCCAACACTTATGGATTGTTCTCCAATGTCTAAGGAAACATAAAATTTATGGTAAGCTTTCAAAGTGTACCTTATTCCAAAAGAAAATATAGTATTTGGGTCATGTAATCTCAATAGAGAGAACTGTAGTAGATCCATCTAAGATCAAAGCCATACTAGAGTGGCCTACATCGAAGAATGTGCATGAAGTTTGTAGCTTTATAGGTTTGTCTAAGTACTATAGAAAGTTTGTAGCTAAGTTTTCAAAAATAGCTTTTCTCATTACATTTTCAAAAAAGGAAAGGAAAAAAGTTAGAGTGATCAAAAAATGTCAAGGAGAATTTAACGAATTAAAGGAGAAGTTAACTATGACTCTAGTTCTTAAGGTACCAAATCTAGAAGGTAATTTTGTGGCCATCACCAATGCTTCAGGGGAAGGATTGGGAGAGGTACTGATGCAAGAAGGGAAAGTGATTCCCTATGAATCTTAGAAATTAAATCCATATAAACAAAATCATGCTCCACATGATCTTGAGCTAGCAGCAATTGTTCATGTATTGCAAATATGGAGACACTATTCACTTGGTAAACCATTTGAGTTAAAGATTGACCATCATGTTCTAAGGGACTTGTTTTCCCAACCAAATCTGAATGCTCAATAGAGGAGATGGCTTAAGCTAGTATCAAATTATGATTTTGAAATCAACTATATAAAGGGAAAAGAAAATTGAGTTGCAGATGCCCTAAGTCAAAGGAGACATATCTCCTCGATGATATCTATCCATTATGATTTCAACAATAAAATGTTGCAAAATTCCAAAGGAGATGAATATTATGAGCAAGTCAAACAAGCTCTCATGGACGATCCTCAAGATTCATGGTATGATGGGTTCAATTTTGAACCAGATGGACTGTTAAGATTCAGAGGAAGGATGTATGTACCAAACTTTGAGGAGTTAAGGAATATTGTGTGGAAGTTCATTCTACACCATATTTAGGACATCCTGGAGTGACAAAGCTATTGGTTGATGTGAAGCCAATATATTTCTGGAAAGGAATAAAGAGAGATGTTACAAGGTTTGTAGAAAGTTTTCTAGAGTTCCAGAGGGTGAAGAAAGAACATCATCACCTGGCAAGATTGTTATATCCTCTTGAAATTCCAGAGAGGAAGTGGTAAATCATTAGTATGGATTTTGTATAGGATCTTCCTATGTCGAAGAATAGGCATAATGCTACTTAAGTAGTGGTGGAAAATCTCACCAAGGTAGCCCATTTTATACCAATAAATTTGGCATATGGGGCACCCATCATAGCTCGCAAGTTTGTGCAGGAAGTGATTAGGTTGCATGGTGTGTTACATTGGTGGTTGTCATTGCACCAAAAGATCAACTTGTTAATGCTCGATACAACCACCAAATTTATACAAGATCCACAAGAGGTGGTTAAGCCATGTCATGAACCCAAGCACTATGCTTTAAGGAAGACCAAGGGACACACCATCTTGCAACAATTCCCCCCATCACAAGCGAGGGGTTTGAACTTTTGACCCCATCTCCAATATGAATTGTTACATTGGTGGTTGTCATTGCACCAAAAGATCGACCTGTTAATGCCCAATACAATCGCCATATTTATACAAGATCCGCATGAGGAGGTTAAGCCATGTCATGAACCCAAGAATTGTGCTACAAGGAAGACCAAGGGACACACCATCTTGCAACATGGTGTACCTGGGAAGATTATCTCAGATAGGAATGCTCATGTAACATCAAGGTTTTGGCAAACACTATTTTCCTCACTTAGGACTCAAATGAACATAAGTTAAGCATATCACCCTAAGGAATATGGTCAGACAGAAAGGGTAAACCAAGTATTGGAGGATCTACTAAGAATGTGTTGCATGAATCAACAATAAAAGTGCGAAGAATATCTTCCACTAGTAGAATTTTCTTTCAATAACTCTTATCATTCCACAATCAATATGGCTCCATTTAAAGCGTTATATGGAAGTAAGTGTCAAACTAATATAAGCTATGATAAGCTAGAAGATAAGATTAGCCTTGATCCAGAGATGCTATCTAAAATGGAGGAGCAAGTAAAGTTGATAAGGAAACATTTAGCAAAAGAAAATGATAGGAAAAAGAGTTATATGGATGTTAAGTGTGTTCCAAGACATTTTTTAGTAGGGGAGAAGGTTTTGCTCAAATTCAAACCTCATAAGAGTTCAATTAAGTTTGGAAAGTCATCCAAACTAGCTCCACATTATGTAGGTACCTTTGAGGTTCTCGAAGAAGTAAACCCGATCGCGTACTCTTGCTAGGATGCATGATGTCTTTCAAGTGTCGTACCTTAAAAAGTATCTACTAGGTGGTAATCATATTATTGATTAGAATGCATTATAGGTACAAGACCCAGGAGTGGTAATGATCGAACCTCTCAGAGTGCTCAAAACACATAGGCTCCACCTACATAATAAAGAGGTCCTTTAGTGCAAGGTCCAGTGGGACCGGTATGCAAAAGACTCTGCTATATGGGAGGATTACCATGATATTTAGCAAAGATTTCCATATATTGTTCAATAGTTTGAAAACTTTTAGAAAATAACTCTTGTTATTATTTTATGTTTTGATACTTTAAATCATCGGGATGATGATTCTTAAGGGGGAGGATATGTTACACCCCATTGTTAATTTACCAAATACTTTTACCTTTATGAGAAAGTATGATTTTAATGCATGATTATGTCTTGATGATATTTGATGGATGAATGAAAAGTATGAATATCAATTATGATGGAACTACCTATAAATTCTTTAATGATGCTTAAGCTATATTATGAATGTGATTTATATGTTATCAGCTAACTATGAACATGTTGCTCTAAGTTGGATGAAGGAAAATCCAAACCCTCCAAAGGGGGAGGGCGAGTATCACCCAAGAAAAGAGATCGGTATTGGAACATTTAGTATTTATATCTAAGTAGATGTACACACTCACTTAGGTTAGTGGAACCTTGTCGAGTCACTCTAAGTTTCATAATGGTAAGTCTTGAACCTAAGATTGATAGGCTTGCAATTCGTTAGGAAAAAAAAAAATTTGGTTGTCTTTGTTCTTCTTGACTGTTTAATTAAATTAAATTAAAATACAAATATTCTTTGTAAGTAGCGTATATAACTTGTACTGTATATTTGAATATTATAAATTTATATATATATATTCACATATGTATATAAGATGAAGCATGTATATGTATTTATGTAGGTATGAATATATGTAGATAGTAATATTTTTGTATACTCATAGGTATATGCATATATGTATATGCAATCATTAAATGAAATGTGTGTATATATAATATTGTAGAAACCTAAATTTGGACACTCACATTTTTCCAAATTTATCCCTTTTCATCTTAATATCCTCTTACTCATATCAATTAAGTAATATTGCTATTATTTAATTAATATCCTTTAATTCTTCTGAATCCCTAAGGTATTTAGTTAATAATTAAATACCTTACCTTTTATCCCCCTTTCCTCAAAAGAATTAAATAAATAATGCATTTATTTAATTCATCACATGTCACATACTCCATCACTTTTCCTTAATCCTAATCCACCTCCTAATCCCATCATTAGGGATGTGCACATGTCTAATCCTTGATTAGGATGTGTCACATCCTCCAACTTTTACAAGTTGGCTCCTAATCTTCATTAGCCACTAACTGTCTTCTAATCACTAATTAATTGGTCCAATCAGCATCTTGGTCAACTCTCTCATTCCCCAAGGAATTTTTAATTCATTTTTGTCTTCCCCATGTGAATTTAAAATTCACTTTTATTCCTCCAAGGAATCTCCTCTTCTCCATGTGATCATTGAGAGGTCACATCAGTCACATGGGTTAGGAACCTTCTATTATAAGGGCCTTGTCTTATCCAAGGTACTTCTCATTTTCCTTTTTGGGAACCTTGTCTTATCCTTAGGGTGTCCCCAATCATGTGAATTTAAAATTCACTTTTATTCCTCCAAGGAATCTCCTCTTCCCCATGTGATCATTGAGAGGTCACATCAGTCACATCCCAAGGTACTTTCAAAGTACTTGTCCTTCCACATCACTTGTCCTTCTTCCACATCATTTGTACCATTTCCATCTCACCATTTCCTTTGGACACTTCTTCCTCCACATGGCAAGATGTGAGGGCTTGTGAGTCCTCAACTCACCATAGTCCTTCATCTTGGCCATGGTGGCTCAATCTTGACCATTGAATTCTCTAGAGAATTTGATTTCTTCTATAAATAACCCCCCTTCTCATTCATTCATGGACCTTATGCATTTTATCACACTCATTTAGCACTCAAGCCATTCAAGCATTCATCAAGTACTTGCTCATCTTTTGCATTAAAGAACTACTTCATATCCTCCATTGTTGCACATTTCCAAGCTTGCATCCCCTTCATTTGCATTCATCTCTTATAATACCCACATCCTACATTACACCTTCACCTATTTGCATATCATTTTAGATCATCTTGCCACCCAACGAGCACACATCCAGCTTTAATCAAGGGCCAACCAAGGAGATCAACACAGATAAAAGGTATAATCACTTTTGTTTTATCTTTATTTTGTTTGTGTTCAACTTAGGCTAATCTTGAAGTGGTCTAGTATTCTCTACCTTGCATTTCTTAGTTTGTTTTGCATATTTAGGAGTAGAAACACTTGAACACAAATATATATTATATTTTAAATTATTTTGAAAGCTATGAGAAGTGGTTGATATGCCATGTGTATACAAGGTATATGGAAGATATAACTATTGGGAGAGTGGTCGCCAACATAGGCGCCACTATATGCGTTTGATACTTCAATGATAAAGCCACGTGGTGGCTGTAAATGCACTTTTAAAGCTATTTGAATAGCCACATAAGGTTGAAACTTGGTGATTAATATGAATGTGATCCTTTTAAGAAGGAATCCCATGACTTGGGAAAAAAGATAAGTAAAAGTGTTTGAATGGAATTTGACTTCCAACGTGTACCATAGAAAAAAGGACCCTTTACTTGACATGGGATTAATTCATGATAAAATGGACTTAATGAGGTCCTAATCTAATGTTGTGAGGCATTTTATGTGTCCACGCTAGGTCTTGGACTCTTCCAAATGCATTTAACGACATCTTATAAAGGTGTTGTAAAGAGTTGCAAGATGCTTTCACGCTTTTCTAGACTTAATGAACCTATTTCTCCTAATAAAATATGTTTTATAACATTATCACATCAATTTAGAAGGCTTGTAGGAGAAACTTAATGTTAAACTAGTGTTGTAATGTGTCTCACACATTCACATTAGTTCTTGTGCCTTCCTAGGCTATGTGGACCCCATTTTAATGTTGCAAAGTGTATTTAATCACACTTTCACATTGAATTCTATGTCTCAAGCCCTATTTGACATCCACATCATCATTAATAGGCCCCTATTAACCCATATTATGCATCTCAAGGCTCAAACTGATCAAATACCTTACAAGGTTGCATTTTAGACCTTATTTCCTTATCTCTTGGCATCTAAGTTGTCAAATTGGCCCTTGTGGGACCCATTTGCCATGCATGGAAAATTAGTCCCATCCAGGTGGGACCCATTCACCATGTGTGGCGAATGAGTCCCATTTGGCTCAATTTTGACCTTTGAGTGGGAAAAAAGTGAAATTTGAGTTTAATATTACTTCATGTTTGCCTGTGATGAGCTATTAATGGGTAAAATAGGTGAATTTCCTATAAAATCACCTCTCTAAACTCATTTTTACATCCATTAACTCAATTCACATCCATTCTTCATTATTCATCCACCAATCTGTCATCTTAAGTCAAGCAACTTAGGGTTTTATCATTGCAAGGCATCTAGAAATCTCCTAAAGAAATTTAAGGGTTGAATCTTCCTCCATTGCTACAGAAATCCAAGATCAACATCATTGCAAGGTAGTCTATTCCATTATTGCATTTTTCATTCTATTCTTTCATCATTTTGGTTTAATTACTTGAACGGGGTTTGACCAAGGCAAACCCCCATGCCCTAACATTCACCATTTCCTCTTCTCTTCTTGTGTGTTTGCAAATTTAGGTTCCTTGGAAGCTTGGAAATCATTGAAGATCAATTTTCAAGGTTTCTCAAGTCTTTTCTTCATTCAACAAGTCAAAGTATCAACAAAAACTCATTTTCAGACCTGTATATCAGAGTTTTGGAAGTGAACACCTGTAGGAAGTCAAAGTGCAGATTGGAAGCTTTAGAATCCACCTTTGAAAATATAGAAATTAAAAATTGGACTCATTCACCATGGGTGGCGAATGAGTTCCACTCCAAGGTCAATTTTTTGTTTTATGCATTTTTTAGTACCCATTTGTCAAAAACAGGTTTCGGCTCAATTTGACAGAACTAGGACTGATTCGCCCAAAATGGTGAATGAGTCCCTCCAGGCCTAAAAATTAACTTCATCAGAATTTCAAATGTAATTCTAGTCTTCATCAAGGTTCCAGGTGCACACTTTTAGTGCGATTCATTTCTGTTGCATTTTTCCATTCATTTGTAGGTGATTTTGTATTACACAATGTGCCTTCCAACATAGCATAATTCTTATATTTTGCATTCATAATCAATCAATTAGTTCATATAACTGCATTTAGATCATCTCATTTAGCTCATACAACATCACACATAGCATAATTTGAATGAACCCTTTAGCATTTTTGGCCCTACATCTCTCCTTTTAGGTGAAAAACCCTAGAAGAGTTAGAGAAATGCATTGGAGCCAAAAATCTACAGTTCATTTTGGTGAACTTTCTTTTCAAACACTTTCTTATCTAATTTGGAGTCCTACATAATCATAGATCTAGCTTGCATTGACCTTGCATTAGGATTTGCATGATTCATTTACATGCTAGGTGTTAAATTTTGCATTCATCAAAAAGGGCATTTAGGTTGCATTTTTAGCATCTAAATTCATTTAGATTTTCTGAAATTTTGCATTTTTCACGTAGATCTGCATCATAGAACTCGGGAACCATAAAAATACCTCACAAATTTTTGAAAATTCTGAAAAAAGTCCATATTGGGACTCATTCGCCACCCTAGGTGAATCAGTCCCTTTTGACCCCTGAAACTGCATTTTACAGAACTTAGAACTCTATTTTTTAGCTTTTTTTTTATGCCTTAACCTACCTATATTAGTTAGTTTCATTTATGTAGCATTCATTTTGTTAAATCTAGCTTCAAATAGCTCATTTCATACATTGTTTAATTCACAACATTTCATTTTCAGATTGTTGCATTGTGTAAACAGAAAATTAGCTTACTTTGAAACTGAAAATTGCATTTCCTTTTAAGTCATTGCATTGTACTTTCTTTCCTTTTCATCATAGCATGTTTTCCTTCAAAATATGTGGCTTTTATTTTGTTAATAGTGGATTCTATAATTACAACATTCCCTCTTATGAGTTCAATTTTGATTACCACAATGAAGACTTTAAGAAACCTGATCAAACCATTAATACAATTCTTAATCTTACATTTCCCATTGGTGAGAATGGTAGTGTTGAAAATCATAACAATCATGCTTGTTCTTCTCCCTATACCTCTCCTATTAGTGACAAAGGTATCTTGGTGCAATAAGTTACAAGCCTTGAGGGTCTTGATTGTCCATCTCTTTATTCCCCTTTGGACAATATTAGACAACAAGAACATCAGATCATAGACACATTCCTAAACCTCACCTTACCAAGTCTCCATAGTCATGACAATCAATATTGTCCATCTCCTAATATCCCTCCTCAATGTAAAGAGGATAGGTTGGTGTTAGAAGATATCCCTATTAAAACTCATGACACCCTTGATCCTCCCTTCCCTAATGCTCCTCCCATTTGGGAAAATCTATTTGAAAATCATAATGGTCCTTCTCTCGATGCCTCTCCCACTTGTTATGAAGCTACTTTACAAACTTTAAACTTGGATGAACATATTACAAGCTCTCCTAGTAGGGTAGATAATATGGAACAAGCGAATGAGACCTTAGAAAAAACCAACACTCAAATACAATCTTCCCCTAATCTCCGCACTAGAAATTATCCAACACATTCAACCATTAATAACTCCCTTAGTTGCAATGAAGTTATTTTGGATAAACCAAACCTTAATTGCCACAAACATGTGGTTTTTTTTTCTTCTAAAAACTCTCCTTCTAGGGAGGATATTATGCCCCAAGCAAAGTTAACATGCCCTTCAAAGACAATGAAGACTCTCACTTGTTACAGGATGTTAACATTATTCAACCTCAACTCATCCTTTATCCCCCTTCACATAAACCTTCACCTAAACCCTAGTTTACTCTCTACCCACCTTCACACAAACAACCTCAACATAAACCTAAACTCACCCTCTACCCACCTCAAACTAATGTGTCGCAGCAACCGAGTTATAATACCATTGCTCATACATATAACACTCAAAATAATCTGCAACCAACCCCGCCCTCCTTACCTCCCACACACAAAGGAGTATGATCTTGTTGAACAATTAAAGAATACTCCTGCAAAGATTTCCCTTTGGGATTTACTTCAAAACTCACCAAATTACCACACTATTCTTCAAACAGCCTTAAAACAAATTGTAGTTCCTCCTGGTACAACTCTGAATGATGAAGCATCTTTAACCCATCGAATGAATCAAGCTAATCTAGACATTACTTCCCATCAACATGAGCTCCCTTCTTTAGAATTGCAAAAACAAAATGAAGCCTTTATGATAATTGCTCAATTCAATCGCATAGGTATCAAACGAGCTCTCATTGATAATGGTTCTACTCTTAATTTGTGTAGTGTGAATCTCCTTGATCAATTAGATGTTAACAAGTCACAAATAAAACCCGATTCCATATCTATTCGAGGATTTGATAATTCAACAAAGCAACCGCTCGGTGTAATCACTTTTCCTATTACGGTTGGGGTGGTTACTTTGCAAACTCCTATTCATGTCATGCCTTATGATCTTTCATACAATTTTCTTTTAGGCAGACCATGGATTCATGAGATGAATTCAGTGCCTTCGACCCTTCATCGTATCATGAAATACGTATATAAAAATCATATTTATCAAGTTGAAATAGACCCCGAGCCAGAAAGTTTCTTGCACCTTGAAAAAGGCATTACCAATCCTCTGAAAACATTGATTCCAACATCCAACATAGATCCTCTTGAAATAGAACAAAATAATGAGGAATTATTATCTAAATTATTTGGTGACGATTGGGGGTCCTTAGAATTCACACCTTCATCTATGGGTGAATACATACTTACACAAAAGAAAGATGAGAAACAAGGACAACCAACCATCATGACAACACAAAATTTGGACAACCTTTCGAAAGCATCCACCTCAACCACTTTAGACAAAGCCACAAACTCCATAATAACCCTTGATGAACATAACAATGAAAAACCACCCGATTCCAAAGCCATGAACAAACTTTATGGAAAAGGGTATGAGCTCATGAAACAACTTGGATATAGTGGAAAAGGATGTGGTGCTCACGAACAAGGTATCTGCAACCCTATTGACCCTACCACACAAAAAACAACCCATGGTCTTGGTTATTTTCCTTTGTCCAAACCTTCACTCAACATCAACAATCTCACAAAACACATTCCTACATCATCCTTAACAACTAGTGGTATTAAACATCATCCTTTAACTACACCTTCGCTTAATGTCAATGTCACCTTGCACAATGTTCATGATTTGAATTCGTTATATTTTATACCTTACTATAATGGGAAGAATAAAATCTCACAATCTAGCGACACTTGTGTAAGTATGACATCCACTACTAAGCAAGATGTATCTTTGAAACAAACCACAAGACTGCCTTCTTCTCTTGATCAAGAGGGTATCTTGTTGAGACTCCTCCAAGATCACTTGATCACCCTCCCTCCCAGAACTCATAAGAAATGTTACAAAAAAACTTCATTTTTTGCCTATCATAGAGTTCATGGTCACTCCACTAATGAATGTAAAGCTTTGAGTCGTCAAATCCAACATTTTTAGGAATTTGGAATGCTTCCCTATGTGGGGCACCTAGTTCCTCTAATTGATACTGATTTTCACTCTCACATACATTTCATCAATCATTTTGGATCACCTTTGTCCTGCACTAAGTGGGGGAAAGGGGTTCGATAGCCTTGTCCTCATATGTCACTTGTGATTTCCTCCTTTTGCTATTCGTTAACCTTTCATGAATACATAAGAGCAAGCTTGGGATGTGAACGACATGCCTTAAGTTGGCTCACATATGACATACTTCTCTTTTCATGACGTAGCTTATTGGAAACATATGACTTGGCATAGGGCTTTCTGAGTAAAGCTCTCATGACTTCTTCTCTCTTCTTCTACTTTAAATAAATTTCTCATAGTACGGGTGTTCGCAACCACTTTAAAGTGGGGGCATACATCACCACTCACATTTCATTGTGCAATTTTCTTTCTCTTGTGATTCCCTCTCTTGGAAGCATTAGGTACAATGTTCCCTAGGATGAGACCTTGCACTTTTCCTCTCTTGGAAACAAGATGAGATCTTTTGCACTTATCCTCTCTTGGAGACATTGGGCATGATGTTCCCTAAGATGAGACATTGCACGAACAAAGAAAAATCCCTTTGAACAATATTTACACTATTTTGCATTAACAATGTCTATGGGTGTCAAGCATACGAAGTTTTTCTTACTTCATAGAGCACGAAACAACATCATCTTCTTTATGGTGCCTTATTAAAGTTATCAAGAGGTATAACTTTGATATGGTTGGGTGGGAAGCTCATTCAAAGGCACGATTTTCCCCATAGCCACCTATGTGTTTGAGTGCATACCAACTAGTGTATGTATCTTACCTTTTGGGATTTCTCACCCCACAAACAAACAAAAGTTATGTGACCCCAAAATGAGTATGTTATGAACTTCTCACCCCACAGACGACCTAAATTTTTGTGGCCCCAGAGTGAGTACATCTTTTCCACCCTATTTTTCTTCTCTTCTAGTTCTTTCCATTCCATGATCATGTATCTTGATGGTTTGATGTAGGATCTTGGACCCTGGGGGCTTGATTTCCTTCTTTATCTTTTTCATTCTTTGTCATCTGCATCTGTACACTCGGATCTCTCTTGAATGTCTACTTTAGTGTGATTTTGAAGCAAGTTCATCCTCTCACTAAAGTGGGGGCTAAATGTACCGTAGAAAAAAGGACCCTTTGCTTGACATGGGATTAATTCATGATAAAATAGACTTAATGAGGTCTTAATCTAGTGTTATGAGTCATTTTATGCATCCACACTAGGTCTTGGACCCTTCCAAATGCATTTAACGACATCTTGTAAAGGTGTTGTAAAGAGTTGTAAGATGCTTTCACATTTTTCTATACTTAATGATCATATTTCTCCTAATAAAATGTGTTTTATAACATTATCACATCAATTTAGAAGGCTTGTAAGAGAAACTTAATGTTAAACTAGTGTTGTAATGTGTCTCACACATTTACATTGGTTCTTGTGCCTTTCTAGGCTATGTGGACCTCATTTTAATGTTGTAAAGTGTATTTAATCACACTTTCACATTGAATTTTGTGTCCCAAGCCCTATTTAACATCCATGTCATCATTAATAGGCCCCTATTAACCCATATTGTGCATCCCAAGGCTCAAACTAATCAAATACCTTACAAGGTTGCATTTTAGACCTTATTTCCTTATCTCTTGGCATCTAAGCTGTCAAATTGGCCCCTATGGTACCCATTCGCCATGCATGGAGAATTAGTCCCATCCAGGTGGGACCCATTCGCCATGTGTGGCGAATGAGTCCCATTTGGCTCAATTTTGACCTTTGAGTGAGAGAAAAAGTAAATTTTGAGTTTAATATTGCTTCATGTTGGCCTGTGATGAGGTATTAACGAGTAAAATAGGTGAATTTCCTATAAAATCACCTCTCTAAACTCATTTTTACATCCATCAACTCAATTCACATCCATTCTTCATTATTCATCCACCAATCTTTCATCTCAAGTCAAGAAACTTAGAGTTTTAGCATTGCAAGACATCTAGAAATCTCCTAAAGACATTCAAGGGTTGAATCTTCCTCCATTGCTATAGAAATCCAATATCAACATCATTGCAAGGTAGTCTATTCCATTATTGCATTTTTCATTTTATTCTTTCATCATTTTGGTTTAATTACCTTAACGGGGTTTGACCAAGGCAAACCCCCATGCCCTAGCATTCACCATTTCGTCTTCTCTTCTTGTGTGTTTGCAGATTTAGGTCCCTTTGAAGCTTGGAAATCATTGAAGATCAAGTTGCAAGGTTTATCAAGTCTTTTCTTCATTCAACAAGTCAAATTATCAACAAAAACTCATTTTCAGACCCGTAAATCAAAGTTTTGGAAGTGGACACCTGTAGGAAGTCAAAGTGTAGATCAAAAGCTTCATAATCCACCTTTGAAAATCCAAAAATTCAAAAGTGGAATCATTCACCATGGGTGGTGAATGAGTCCCACTCCAAGGTCAATTTTGTGTTTTCTACATTTTTGAGTACCCATTTGTTAGAAACAAGTTTTGGCTCAGTTTGATAGAACTGGGACTGATTCACCCAGAATGGAAAATGAGTCCCTCTAGGCCTAAAAAATAGCTTCAGCGGCATTTCAAATGTAATTTCTAGTCTTCATCAAGGTTCTAGGTGCACACTTTTAGTCTGATTCATTTCTGTTGCATTTTTCCATTCATTTGTAGGTGATTTTGTATTACACAATGTGTTTTCTAACATAGCATAATTCTTAGATTTTGCATTCATAATCAATCAATTAGTTCATATAACTACGTTTAGATCATCTCATTTAGCTCATACAACATCACACATAACATAATTTGAATGAACCCTTTAGCATTTTTGGCCCTATCTCTCTCCTTTTAGGTGAAAAGCCCTAGACGAGTTAAAGAAGTGCATTGGAGCCAAAAATCTATGGTTCACAACGTGTCATATAATGAGACTTTTTCTGCAACAATAAACTACAAATCAGTAAAATAGTAAGTCGCCTAGCTAGCCATGGCAATGAGATGAGGAAGTCAACTTAGTTTTGATGTCTATTGCAAACTGGAAACTACATTATCTGGAGCTGAATTTCAACGTATAAGTGAGTGGCATTGTTTGACTTATTGTAATGTCAGTTGTGGCATTTCAAAGTGCTTAGTCAACTAGCTTATCCTCACACTTGGTATATTTTTTAAGCCATGGCAACCTAGGAACTATTTGAGATTCCTAATGCTAATTACATTTTCTATCATTAGTAAACCATTTTTAGCATAAATAGAGATCAGTTGCTCGTTGTTTTGGTTGTTCATTAGTTTTGCAATCCTAGGATAGCTGCATACGTGAGATTTGAGAGAAGAATTAAGAATAGTAAGAAGAGCATTTGAAATCTGCATTTCAATACACCATATAGTGGGAATAGTTTGATTGTGTCAGGATTAGTTGGTTCAATATATTCAGATTGTTTGTTAAAGAATCAAAGTAATGTTGCAAGGATAGTGTTGATCATTGGATTTGAGAGGATAGCAGGTTCAAGTCTATGTTTAAAGTGGAGAATTGAAGCAAGTAATTATAGAATAAAGCTAGGCTATTTAATACCAAGCATGATTAAAATGATATTTCTCTTTCAAACTCTGATAAAAGCTCTTTTGCTTTTTTGAGTTTTCTTTTGCCATTGCTATGTGCAAAGTGTGGTTGTTTTGGAAAGAATATGAGTGCATGCACAAAAATATTAGTTATTTATGCATAATTTTGATTAAAAATGTAAAGAACTATTGAGAACTAGTGAAACTAGTTGGTTATATCAAAGTATTTCTCTTTTAAAATACATTGTTAAAATCATGTTTGATTTATGTAATATTAAATTTGTGTGTGTGTGTGTGTGTGAGAGAGAGAGAGAGAGAGAGAGAGAGTTTCAATTAAAAGAGAATACTCTCTCTAAAGTTATATTTAACTAAAACAACTAGCTTATTAAACCAAAGTAGTGAAGAAAATCTAAGTATGGGAATATGATACTTATCCCAATAAGACAATGTCTTATATATAATGTTTTTGAACAAGTTTATATTGCATATTAGTAAGAGGGTATGAAAACGTATTAAAAGTGAATATTTCTTTATTATATTTTGAAAATTATCATCTTATATATTAGACCAAGAGTCCTTATTATTACCTACTCGTGGTAATTTAATCTTGAGAAGAGGACTTTACATTCTCAGAAACTCAAAATCCTTAAAAATAGGACAATAGAATATTCCCTTGTAACTTTGTAGTGTAGGAAAATGTATGCCTTTACATTTTCACACTTGTTTGGGCCCTCCCTGCTAAAATTGGGCTTCTTTATGCCTTATTTGGTCCTATTTTGCATCCACAAGCCCTATTTAATGCATCTTTCCAAGGATAATCCTAACACATATGTAATTTCCAATCATAATTCAGTTATTTTGGATTGTATGGCCCAGATTTAGTGATCTGGGAACCATACACCACCTTGGGCGTATGATTAAACATAACATTTCTTGAAAATTGTGTCCCAAGCTTAGCTTATTGGGACTCATACGCCACAACTGGTGTAAGAGTTTCTCTTAGCTTGGACTTGATTTTGAATTCAATTCTTGGTGGTATTTTATTCTCCTAGATCTGATGTCGGCTTTTAGTGTTGTGATTTCAGGAAATTTGGCATAAACAAGTATAAATACAAGGTTATTTCACATATTTTCTCCTAGAAATTTTCATGAGAAAGTGTGACATAAGCATTCAAGCATTCTAACAATTCAAGAGCATTCAAGAGCTGATCATCAAATATCTTGGAGCATTATTCAAGATTCAAGCATCATGTCAAAGTCATCATGCATCATGTTTGTTTTTGAGCTAACATTTGTGATGTAGGTTCTTATGATTCAAGCAAGCATTCAAAACACTTGCATGTGTCTCAACCTCTTGATTATTTAAATCAAGGCTACTTTCATTTAGTTCATAACTTAGCAACTTGTCTGAATGTTATTGATCACTCTGGTGGTCAAAACTTGGCATAGACATGTAATTTTCACTTTCATTTTCAAAGCTAGGAAGTTCATCAAATAGACTAACTAAAACCTTTTTCACATTATCTAAATTTGCAACAAAATCATCAAGATCACATTCCTCTTAGGTTTTTGATAAAAGAGGATTGTTTTTACCTCAACACAGTTCTCATCTAGTTGTGTAAGTTCCATGAAAGGCTTACCTTCACACTCTTCTACTTGATCCAAGACCCCATTGTCATATTTATTTGCTTCAATCAACAACTCCTCATATTGTTGAGCATCTTCTTGTTGTTCTGAAACTATTGTTGGTGAAATCAGAATCACACCTTCTTCATCATTTTCAACAAAAGAAGGCAACTCATCAATCCAAGTTGTAGGATTATTTTCTTGATCAGTCCTTTTTGCTTCTTCACCCTGCTGACTTATTGAAACAACTTGATCATTTTCAACAAAACCAGGAAGATCATTAGCTAAAACATTGAAAGATTCCTCTTGAAACGTCTTCTCATGTTCAATCTTTTGTTGATCTAATCAGTAATACTCTGCAGCTAAATGTAGTGGATTTATATTTCTAATATTCTCCATGATGAGTAAGTTATCCTGATAAATGGGTTGCTTTATAACTACACTAGGTTGTACCTAATTACTTTCCTTATCTTGCAAAGGATGAAGTCTTGTGAAACTTGGAATTTCAAGCTTAAGAGGCTGATTTGAAGGGTTAAGAAGTTTAGCTTGCTTGAAACTTGGAATCTCATATTTTGGAAGTACTTCCTCTTGAATCTGATTTGAAATGAAAGAAGTTGATTGGGCTTCCATTCTTTGTGCTTGGGCAACCAATATTCTCATTTTCTCTTCCTTAGCAGCAACTTCCCTTGCAAAATCTTCTTCATATTGTCTCCTTTGCATCAGCAAGTCTTGCTCATAGAGATAGGCCTAATAATCCATCTCATCTTGTTGTTGATCATCCTCTTGCTACCTCTTGATCTCTTCTATCTGCTTTATGAAGTCTAACAATGTGTCCTTGATATCATTCATGCTATTCTTCATATCCCTAACCTCCAAATATTGGAGGTGATCAGGATAGTGTTTGAACTGATTTGACATCAGAGATATTTCTTGAGGCTGATTAAAAGAATGGGTAGGTTGCCAATAGGATTGACTAGGGGTGGGCGGGTGGCATACATATTGAACATGCTAGTTTCTTTGTGTAGAAAAAGAAATTGGACTAAAACTAACTACCTACTTATCTTGACATGGATGATAAGGGAAAGCATGAGTAGCATTTTCATGAAATGGAGGTAGAAACATGCTCTTTTCATGAAAACCTAATGTGTTAAAGCATTTGAAACTTGGAAAACTTCTTGAAATTAAAGTGAATCAGCTTTATTTTGCAAAAATGAAACATACCAGCACTTTCTCTGCTTGAACCAATAGATTGAACTTTGAGTCATTAGGTGTGTATGGATCTATGCCTCCAAAGGAAAAAATTGTTGATGTACACCACAAAACCAACAATAAAATGCCACATTTTCCTTAAATTTTTTGTCATTATCAAGGGTTTGGTAAAAGGTTATTGTAGTAATCTTCTCCCCTCTATGGTTTGGCTCTATTTTTCTTCTCTAGGTTTGCTCGGTGGAGTTGTGTGTGTTTTCTCCAATGGTTTGTTATGTGGTGTAGCTTATTTTCACCACTGGTTCCTCCGTTTATTCAAATTTAAGCAAGGAACTCAGTGGTTTTTGTTGCCTGTGATGGATTACCAACCTAGAAACTACTGTGTACCTGTTGCAGTTCAAGAATGGGAATTAGCTTTTTCGGGTTGTATCAAAAAGAAGGAGTTGCAGCAGGCGTTCAAGGTAAATTCCCCTTCCATTCTTGGTTGTGCTAAATTTGTAATTGGAGAGAACATTCTACACACAGAATCCCAAGTTTCCTACCAATCTTCTATCCATCTTTCTCTCCAATTTTCTTGATTTAGTTCAAAATGTTCAAACAGTTCAGGAAATTGTAGTTAAATTTGTGAATGAACACTACCTTCAGAATAATGCATTGTTAAAATTTGTTCAAGCCTATGACTTCACCCAGGCCGATGGTTTTATTAGGGGGATTTTTCCACGACACTACCTTCTGAACAGGAAGCGCTACATTGATGCATATGAAGGTATGAAACTTTCAATTCTTAGGGATTTGTCTAGTTACATGGATATTGCACTTAGTAGACACCACTTTGAGCTGGGTAGAGGTGAAACAGAGAAATTCAAGAAAGTGTACCATTCCATCTCATTCATGAAAATGCATAGGGCTTCAAATTAGTGTTATGCCTCAAGTTCAAAGGGAAAATGGGTAGCATCACTAGGTACCAGATAGTAACATTATTGTGCAATCCCAGGTAATGGCACTGAATCAAGTGCTTCTAGTGGCTCAGGAGGAGCAAGGTGAAAATTCGGTGCAAGGTCTTCATAGGAGGATTTGATAATATCATGCTTTTTTGGTTTTTTGATGTCAATATAATAGACAAAGATGTATGGTAGGATCAAGGTGGCAGGTCTAAACGTATATATGGCTAAACTATATACTATAACTATCTTATGTAGGGTTGAATGTAATTATCTTATGTAGGGGTGTTGATTACATAATCAATGTGAATTTTGGGCAGCTGGGTAGATAGGAAAATGCTCTGATGTTGCTTAAACTAGCTTTATACTCTGAATTTCATTCCATCTTTGGAATTTTTGTATTCATCCTTTACTTTTATTATGATATAAATATATCAGCATATATGCCTTTCGCCCAAAAAAAAAAGTTCAAACTATCCCATCGGGCATGCCAAAAACTATCATCAACTAGGATTGCACGCTAACTAAATCTAGACTCAGCTGATCCTGTTGAAACATTGGAATATCTTTAGGTTATGAGTACCCTATAGTGAAGATAGACCTCCAGATTGTGGGTTGGTTCCCCTTTTGATTTTCTTATGAAACTAATTATTTAAGCAAGAAAAGGGATAGAAAGATTAAAATGAATGGAAAAAACTGAACTTGAAAGGATGGTGATGCACCTAGATGATTATAAAAATGCAATTTGATTCACAAGTACCCCTCAATATATATATTTTGCACAACCTGATTTGAACAAGTAAAACACATAATTGATTCGCATAAAGGCTTGACAACTTTATGCTCTTTGAAAGAAAAGCAATATTTTCATAACTTCGAAAGATAAAAACTAATCTTTTGCACAATATATGACCTGTGAGATTGAACTGAAAAAGTGTACATAAACTTATGAACGAGATAGAAAAATAGAGGTTTCATATTTGAACACAATAAATTTCTATCAAATTATACATAAATGATGACACCCGAAATATGGAAGGAAAATACTTGATCTTTCATTGAAAGGTTAGAGGAATCCCTCTACAAAAAAAACTAAAAAATATAATGCTAGAAATAAAATTGTTGTATCTAAAATCTGAACCTGAGCTACAAAACTTTCTAACTCTCTGCAATGCATAAGAGAGTAGGAAGCAAGAACTGAGGAAAAAATACTAAGTCTTTTCCTCATATATACAAAAGATGACTCCAATGAGTCAGATTGAGTTAATTAAAGTAAACTAAACATAAAAATATCTCCCAAATATCTCTCCCACAAGCAAACATGAAAAGCCTCAAAAAGAGGGGTCAAAACTGAAGTAATTTGAGCTAAAATAGCTTCAAACTCACTATCACAATTAGTTTGACCCAAGTGGACTTCAAACTCAGCCATCTAACTAAAAATCGGGCCTTAATGCTCTAGTTCAACTCCACCTCTTCAGATTTTGCATGATTTTGAAGTGAAGTTAATATAAATTTTCAACCATATCCCCTATATGCTTGTACTTAGACACATACGTCATTACTTTGCATATACATAACATTAACTAAGTGATTTATAACAACATCACTTGAATAAATGTTTTACATTTTATAACCTATTCAAAATAAAGGCCATGATTTGACCTTTGCAATGATTTTGTCTTTTGACTTAAGGCTTATAAAAACTTTAGCATTTGTAAAGCCCATCATTTACTTGAACCCCCGTGATCACCATGCTATGATTACAAGGTTTTGATGAGTTGATGTTTTGACCTACGGTGCATTTGGATAGCAATGATTTTTATTAAAAAGCATCAGAAAGAAACCCACGATCGGTTTAGGGAAAGGAAAAAAATACATCAAACCCTAAAAACTTATTCATTTTGCATTGTATCTTTACACAGTCATTGCTCTGTTGCTGCCTTCAACTAGGATTTTTGGAGTTTCTGAGGTTGTTTTGGTGTCATTTTGGAGCTTATCTGGTCATGGATCTTGGCCACTCTATCACTTTGTTCCTCCTGTAAGTGATTCTTCCCTTTTGTTGAGTTCTTTCAAACACAAAAGGCATAAAAAGCTTTTGTTGTTCACTATTTTTGTATGATATCTTCTTTTTGTGTCGGCTCAATAAAATGGAGACAAAACATAAAATATTCTTTGTGAAAAGTATTTGTTCTACATTTTTATTTTGTTTCACTTGGACTTATGAGATTAAAATATTTTTAAAAATCCTTAAGAATGTTGTATTCACTTTCATTATTGTTGTCATATTATTGTGAAAACCTCCCTGTCATTCATAGCTCCATGAAAAGAAGATAAGGAAGAATACTTTTCTTTATTGATGTTGTGAATTGTATATGAGCAAGCTATATTTCATTTCTCCCTCTTACCTATATTTGTTTGTCAATTAGGAGTTACATTGAATGGAAAGAGGAACATGCTTACTTATGATATAACCCAACTACGGTTTTTTGTCTCTTTGAGTGAGACTTTCATCTTTCTATGAAATGCCTATTGTGAAACCCTTTTGACATATCTCTATGCTCTGATGTAAAGTGACAAGTCATGAAACTCAATATCTATCCTTAAAAATGGCTAACATTCTTTGCTTCTTTGTACTCACTGTCTTCTATAGCAGATGTATACTACTTTTGAAAGTCTTGAGGACACCTCTGAAATATGCCTTTATGGTTTTCATTTTTCGTATTTGAATAATCCTATTCTTATTATATCATGATAGTGATTCAGTTGGCATTCATGGTGGCTAACCTCATATGCTTCTTTTAGGCTTGCAAGTCTGCATTTGCTTATTTGATTCCAATGTTGAAATTGTATGCATAGTGAGTCCTCCTTGCTGCTACAGATGATAGCTTCAAACCAAAACACCATATAACAATAACTAGACTTTTCTATATTCTAAATACAATATTCTAAACCATTTGGCATTACATAAGCATGTCATGTATCCTTTGTAATATAATGAGACAGTGGTGTCGCATCCTTCACTAAGCTCTTAAAAAATTTATGGCATTGATGAATATAAGTGTAGGTCTTCATAAATCTTCAAATATATTTCTATTATAGCTCTATTCTCTTTATGATGTTGTAGTGTACCCTTCTTTGAAAGTGTTGTAGCTTCTTAAGACTGCTTGACTGTTCTATTTGGTTACACTTTGCCAGTAGAATCCATGATTGTCCTTTCCTTTTGATTGGTATACTCTTCATGTTCATGCATCCAAACTCTCTCTTTATTCACGGTTTCCATGAGTCTCCTTGAAGCATTGTGATCCTCTCATGACTGTAACATTCATAATGTGAAATGGCAACATTAAATATGAACTAAAATAGCATTAATGAGACAGAATGTTGGGCTCAACACTTGTGGGAGCCCATTTTTCCACCACATGTTATGATGTCAAATGAGATGAAAAATGTAATGATAAATGAACTTGTACCTACACAATGAACAAACAATTTAGATAAAACAATGAAGCTTAGTGCTCGTGTGATGACTTGAATTTTCGGCTCTCTTGTATACATGTGATAAATGCCCAATTGATTTAATGCATCATAGATGTAGGTTATATTTTTTTTGATGAAACATATGATGATATTTTGTATCCTAAGCTCTAACCACATCCTTTCCATCATCTGCAAGTACATTTGAAGATCAGCAACAAGAGGAGCTAAAGATAGAGAAAATCAACACAAGGATCTGTCATTCAGGCAATGATGTTCAAACCTCTTTTCCTATGTTTTTTCCATTTATTTATCTTCAGACATATAGCTTTCATTTATGTTGTATTATATTAATCATTCCCATGGCTTGTGTGGGACATTTGAGCATATTTCTTTGTAAAATAAATAAAGACAGCAATACTATGCAATTTTTTGTAATTTTCTATTGTAAGGAACACTTGCATAATAAAACTGAACTTTGAATTTGAAAGCATCTTTTGTGCAATAACCAAACTTTAGCAAAAAAATTTAGGTACCTTTTTTATTTAGCTACAAACTACATTCTAGCTCTACCTAATTGAGAGGTAAGCAAAAATTAGGTAAGAATTAACATTAATTTCATCATGCAAAACACTTATGATTCGAATTTGATAGATTTTACACCCTCCTTTAAAGAAGAGTACAAAATCTCGCAATCTAAAGAGTCTTGTGTGGGTATGACAACTAATACTAAGCAAGAGATATCTTTGTCACAAAATAAGGCAACATCTTTTACCATTGATCAAGAGGGTATCTTGTCGAGACTCCTCCAAGATCATTTGATATCTCTCCCTCCAAGAACACGAAATAAATTTTACTACAAGAGTTCATTTTGTGCATATTATAGAGTTCATGTTCATGCTACTAATGAATGTAAGGCTTTAAGTGATAAAATTCAACATCTTAAGGAGTTTGGTGCTCTTCCTTGTGTTGAAGCACCTAATTCCTCTAATTGATATTTATTTTTACACGAGCATGTTTCTCATCAATCATTTTGGCTCATCCTTGTCCTACACTAAGTGGGGGAAAGGGGTTAGGTATCCTTGTCCTCATATGTCACTTGTCATTGTCTCTTTTGGCTAGTTGATCACATTTCATGTACATATAAGAGCAAGCTTGGGATGTGGATGACATGCCTTAAGTTGACTCGCATGTTACATACTTATTCATGATGTAGCTTATTGGAAACATATGACTTGGCATAGGGCTTTCTGAATAATCTCTCATGTCTTCTTTTAGTTTAAAGAAATTTCTCACAACAATGGTTTTAGCAACCGCTTTAAAGTGGGGGCATACATCTTCACTTGTGTTTCATTGTGTGATTTTCTTTCTTCTTGTGATGTGTCCTTTTCTTCGTAGTGTCATTGGGCTTGATTTTCTCTGAGAGTGTGATATTTCTTTAACTTGTCCTCTCTTGGAGGCACAATGCTCCCTAAGAAGAGACCTTGCACGAACTAAGCAAAATCCCTTCGAACATCCTTCTTTCTTGTTGTGTTGCATTTTTGTATCTTATTAAAGTCATGGAGGTATGGCTTTGATATGGTTCCTTGGGGTTCACCTAGTGAACAACTAGCTTCACTAGCCCTTGTGAGCGTGCATTTTCTCTTTGTCCTTATCATAGTCATGGGGGTATGACTTTGATATGGATCTCTCTGGGCTCACCTAGTGAACAACTAGCTTCACTAGCCCTTGTGAGCATGCATTTTTTTGCATAGTGGATAGCACATCCCACTTGTAAACCTTTTTGGACAAACAGCCTAGACTCGGTCCACAGCACATCGGATAGCCAGTCGAAGCTTGATCCATAACATTCTTTTTTTTTCTTTTTTTCTTTTTCTATCTTTGATGGTGTATGTTTGTGATCTAGTTATGGCTTTATATATCATCTACAAGTGTGTTGATTTGTGCTTACATTTGTTTTTCATAGGATCTTGATCCTGGGGACTTGGCCACCCTCTTTATTATTGTCATCCTATCTTACTAGCATTTGTACATTTGAACCCCTCTTGATTGTGTGGTTGGCTACTTTAGTGTGAATTTGAAGCAACTTCATCCTCTCACTAAAGTGGGGGCTAAATGTAGTGTAGGAAAATGCATACCCTTTCATTTTCACACTTGTTTGGGCTCGCCTTTCTTTGTTTATCCTTATTTATGTATTAATTGGTCTTATTTTGCATCCACAAACCTAATAAATTATATCTTTTCATAGCTAATCCCAACAAACATCAAAGGGGAAATGATAATTTAATTATTCTGGTTGTGTGTCCTTGATTTTTGGACTAGGACTAAGATGCCACCTAGGGCGTCTTTTTCCTCCAAAATTCTTGGGACCTTGATTTTAAAGGCACCTTAAATGGGCCCCTTTTTGGAGTTTGTGTCCTGAGTTTTAAACCTTGAGACTAAGACATCACCTAGGGCGTCTTAGCCCCCCTTAAGTTATTTTTGGGATTTAATTTCAAATCTTGGTGAGATTTAGCCTCCTTTAATTAATGAATTCATATGTCAACCTGTTGTGGTGTAATTTCAGGATATTAAGCATAGATAAGTATAAATGCAAGGTTCCTTTCATTCATTTTCATCCTAACATCTAAGAATTCAAGTATTCATGCATTATAGCAAGTTTGTGATCAAAAGAGCATTCAAGAGAAATTCA
The DNA here is from genome assembly GCA_007258455.2 of Sequoia sempervirens. Classification (NCBI taxonomy): domain Eukaryota; kingdom Viridiplantae; phylum Streptophyta; class Pinopsida; order Cupressales; family Cupressaceae; genus Sequoia; species Sequoia sempervirens. The sequence goes on along the minus strand of VDFB02000013.1, from coordinate 270,726,398 downwards.
TCAAGCATTTGGAGCCATAATCAAGATTCAAGTATCATGTCAAAGATATTCTTACATCATGTGTGTTTTTGAGCTAACATTTGTGATGTAGGTTTTGATTCCAGTAAACAATTCAAGTCAAGATCTATCAAGCATTCATTCAAGTCAAGATCTACATTCAAGCTAGCCACTTCACACAAGTTTGTAGATTTCATAACAAGGGTTTGGTGAGTTGCAACATATCACTTGGTCCATTCATCATTTCCCTTCATTATTTCATTTCATTCCAAGGTTTAATTACCAACAAGGGGTTTGACCAAGGAAAACCCCCATTTACTAACAATCAACAAGTTTTTCCTCTCTTGCATGTTTTTGTTTGCATGTTTAGGTTGAAGACTTGAAGATCATTTGAAGTGAAAAGTTGAAAAGTTACATTGCAAATTTTTCACCTTCACAGAAACTCATTTATAGGCCAGATCTGGAAGTTTCAGGCCCTGAGATCTTAGAAGAAGGAAGTGCAAACATTGAGCCTTAGGATCACATTCAAAGATTCAAAAATTTAAATTGGGACAGTGTTGATAGTAAGGGAATCTTAGTCCTCCCAAGGGTATTTTGTAGAGATTCTTTTAGATTTTGTTCTAACATCTGAAGATTTCATATTTCCCCCAAAAAATAGCAGCGGGACTAAGACAACAGTAAGGGAATCTTTTTCCTCCTTGGCATATTTTGACAGCATTTTTGCATTTCCAGAATCCTTATCACATTTCCAGACTTCCTAGGTACATACATCCTAACTTGTTGTTACTTAATTTTTTCATTTGCATCCATCATTTGGCTTACATTACTAGGTTTTATGAGTTGAATGTTAAGTTGTCTTTTCCAAGCTTTTGATTGGTGGTGAACCCTCTAAAGCTAAAAAGAACCCCCATAGGTCTTCCTTGTTGAGAATTGACTCACCTTTGTGTTGATAGTCAATCCAATTTGGGATCCTAGGGCATATTTGAATGTTAATTGGAGAAGAATGGTGTTATATGACCTGGGCCATAAAGCACCCATTTTTCATATTAATCATATGGTAATAAGTTGTTCAACTCTAAAAGATGAGACCCATCTCCTAGACTAAGTAAATTGATTAAACACAATGTGATACATATTTTTTTTACTCTAACTTTCCCATCTATAATATTTTAATAAATTAAATAATTATTAGAAAAAGAAAGGCAATGCTTAAAAATTAAAATATTCCCATAAATTTGTTATACCACCTTGAAAATTAATCAAATTAAAGTTTAAGTCTAATCTTTAACCCATTTAATGAATACAACATTGTTTCCTTCTTTTTTAAAAGAATTAGCCTTACTAAATAGAATAATTTTAAACATTTTAAATTAATCATTAATAATTTAATTTCTTAAGGATAATGATTTTCCAATCCAATTAAATAGTTGTCACATTAATTAAACTTGCCACTTATTTCATATAGGAGTATTATTTATTTATCACATGATTTTAAATTGGACTTAAATGCTTGTTACCTAATTTTGCTTTGATCTAAATCAGGTAGACTTATGATTGTGTTTGCATTTAAACAATGAAAGATACATATCACTTTCTACTAAGTTTCATCCATGTGCATAAAAGAGATTATTAAAAGATTGCATTATTACAGTTGTGACATTGCATACAATAAGAAAGAGAGTCAACATTTACTGCAAATGAAATCTTTATTGATGATCATAAGTGTATAGTGTCCCTCACAAGCCAAGGGACTGACTATTCTAATGCATACAAAGAAAAGACTATACATTTATAGATACGGAAAAATGAAATGCACATAAAATGAAGAGGGACCTGTCATTTCCTGAAATGATGAATCATGTTGGTCTTGTCCTACATCATCTTTAGTTTTCCCCGCTTGTCCTGCTTTTGTTTGACACTCTCCTTGTTGCTCCTAGGTTCCCTGCATCTGTAAAAAAGAGTGTTGTTAGAGAAATGAAAGGTCACTAATCAGAATATGTGCAAAACATCCATAAACATATAATCTAATGTCCATAAGCATTAAAATAGATAGCATACCATATGTGTCTAGGAAAACAAAGGAGTAATCAAACACACCTATCATATGCTTTGTTTATCTAACATGTTTTCTCCTTGTGTAGATTTAGGATAAATCCTTGTTACTATTTTGATTCATCTGATTACAACATGTGGAGTAAAATGTGGCTCCCACGAGGGTTGAGCCTAGCATGCTTCCCTCTTGTGTTTTAGGAGGGATAGGAAATTGAGCAACTTGATCAAATCAATGATAAACATATTCTTGATGCATTAAATCAATATGGAATCATACTAGTTGATCAACTTTCATTATCAGATTCAAAAGATGCAACAAACAGTGTGAACTATCAAGAAAGCTACTCGTCATATTTTGAATCAAACAATAGGCTGCCATCATGCCAAAAAGGGGTAGTACTCTGTTGGATATGTCTTTCAATCTTTTTAAGTGGATCTAAATTCCATTTTAATAATGATATGTGTTGGATTTCATTGACATCATTTTCAAAGAACAAGCTTTGAAGGAAACAAGACAAGTACAACAAATCATTCAAAGATGAAGCAGTTTGTCTCCCAAGAAGCAAATGATTTTTGTGATAATATGAACACTGAAGCAAAAATGCATCAAGTTCAATTATGGAGATGCATCAAGTTCAATTATGCATTCATCAATAAATAATGGAGGAGCTATTGAGTCCTATCAGGAGCTATCATGAGCTACATAGGACAGCATGGTGTATCAAGAGAGGATTGTACATGGGATCTTCATAAAGACAACCTGTCATGCTATGGTTGCCAGTCATTCAAACACTCGAAGGAATGGAGAAGTAAGGTATGCTCACATTTTTTTTTCATGGATGCCAATAGTACCTAATCAACTAATAGGAACAAATGTAAATTAGAGACAATGCTACTGAAGTGTTTCAAGAAATTAGTGTTATGCATCATGAGAAGTATCAAGTTATAACAGTGAAGAGTGATAGGTGCAATGTGGATTACAAGAGAATTCAAGAGAGAGAGTGAATTCATGATTTCTTTCTTGCATTCTAATGTAATTTTACATTCACAGTTCATTCCATAGTGAACATTCATCAGTAAGTGAAAAGCATAGTTTAAACATTGTGAACATCTACTACAATGAGGACAGTGAGCTACAAGTTTATCTTCATTTTATCTATGAATTTGAAAGACAAATCTACAATGGGTGACAACACAACTATAGACATGAAAATGGACTGTAGAGAGCAATAGATAGTGAGATGAACAATATAAATGGTTGTTGCCACTGTCATGATTATTCTCTTTGGACAGCCCTTATTAAGTCTTAACAAGTGAATAGCAAGGGGATAAGTGGTAATAATATACATTCATCTGATAGGTCTAAGACAATGCTATAGGAGTCTAACAGTGGTAATGAAGGACAGTAATGAGGGGAGTAATCTGATACATGAGTAGAATGCCCTTTTCAAAACACCAAACAATAGTATAAAGGTGATAGTCTATGACAGCCACAAGATGAATTTTTGGAAACAAATGGTAAATGTGCATATGACAGCCATACCATATGCAAAGTTTAGAGATAGAAAGCTTTAATTCAAAACTAGAGATAGCTAAGAAGACAAAGATTCAAAGATAGAGGGACTGTGACTTCAATAAGCATCAAAATGCTCATGTTAAATGGCAGATGTTCTGCAAAATTATTCAATCTTCCATCCTTTCTTCCCATGGGACTATGGTTTGATGATTCAATCACCTGATTATATTGGAAGCTCATGGTTTTGATCACACAGAAAACACCAAGGAGTGTATATCCTACAGCAATACATGTTTGAAAGGGAAATGACAATTAGAATGGCATGAGATGTTTTGTTGATGATAGTCATGTGAAGGAAGATTATTAAGAATGTGGTGATCATGATGATCTAGTCATTTGATTCAACAAGTAAAGAAATCAATTTGCATGAATTCACTTTGCAATTTGGCTTCATCTAGGATGTTGATCTCATCACAAAATGAGTGGAAGGTGGGACAGTCATTTATGTTTTTTGTGGATAGGGAAATGTTGGAGAACAATGACAGTGAAATGGTGGACTACATGGATTATCATACTTTTGTAATGTTAGGCTAGTCACCAATAAAGTATGTATTTACAGTCCTTCTTGAAAATAATTTCCATATTGATGAATGGGGCAACATATATATGCATTTCCACAGATGTTTGCATAACAATGACAAGAGAATGTTGGGAACCGTCAAAAAGAAAACCTTGGTAAATTGTGACAATGGGACAAGCAAAAAATAATGCAGATTGAGGTAACAAATCTTCACAACTTTCATATGTTGATTCAAGGGTTTTCCAAGGGCATAAGTTGTGTAGTTAGACTTGTGATATGAAAAAGCCTTGTTGGTAGAAGCATAGTAGACAAAGAAGCTTTTATTTTTCCATTTCAAAGGAAGCAAAAGTGAAAACCCTCAATACTAACTAAAATGGAACCCAGTCGTACGCAAAGTAGCAGATCAAGATCAAAAAGGCAGTGCTCATGAAGGAATGCAAAAGAAATATAGAGTCTTTGACTCATACCCATACTGTGCAATGGCATTGAATCATTTTTACAAATCATTTTTTATTTACAGGGTAGCACTTTATTGTGGGACAGTCGACTGAGATAGCTCTTGTTTCAATCACAAAATCTCATTCATACTATAATCTTGCATGATTTTTTCACAGTGAAGGGATTATGACATAGTTGGCCGCCATTTCATGGCATCAAAATAACAAAGATGCTCATATTTTTAAAAAAATCAATAAAAGGAAAATGTGGAGGTCGTGGCCATTCATGAAAATGCTTCGAACATGCATTTGAAAACTCACAACCATGACATTGAGATACAAAGATACTAGGAAAAATGTGTAGAATGTGCATTTTAAACACACAGTATGGAACATAGAATGCATAGAGAAGCAAAAATATTCTCACTAAGTGTGAGCTCAAAGTAGGGTTTTTCTCTTACAATGAAAGAAAATGGTGCATTCATTGCACAAACAAGGACTTACTCACCTCGGCCTCACAGTTTCTTAAAAATCTACCAGTCTAGTAAGCTTTGTAGCTTCAGGAACCCCAATCATGGTGGTGTGGATCGAGCAAGCATAGTGAAGTTTCCATAAGAATTTCAAAAGAGGAATGAAACGAGTTTTGCATTGTTTTGAGTATTAGGGTTTTTTCCCTAATCTCTATGCTAACCACTTAAGGTGTTTTTTAACACCTTTATTTCAAAAAAAAATGTGCAAAACTAATATATGCCTGTGGTTTTTGTGCCTTAGGATATTTTCATATCCCTTATGTTGTAAGCATATAAGCCTTTATGACTTATTTTTGGTTTGACTTATTTGTATGGTCGAGTTAGGGCCTTGGTTTTGTTTGAATTTTAATTCAAAACTATAAAGCACTTGATTTTAATGATGTTGTTATAAATCATTAAATTAAGTTGTTATTTTTAATGCAAACAGAATACCATACCTTATTGATGCATTTATGTATTTTTCTAAGCCTTCATGCTTTGCAAGAATATAGGGTTAGTTGAATCAGTTAGTCAACCAAGGGAGAGGATATGGTTAGAGCCTTTTTCTTTTTATATTTTAATTTCAAATGTAAAGCATTTAGTTAAATGGTGTAATTATAAGTCATTTAATTGAATGTTGTTTTTTAAATGCAAAATTTAAAGAAACGTGTGTTGATAAGAATAAGTCAAGAGAAACAACTTGGAGACATAATGATGATGGACCAACATGGAGAAGGTTTTTGAGGCTTATCTTTGACTATTTTGGAGAAAATGGGACCATTTTGGAGGCATTTTGGAGGGGTTTTAGAAGCTTCTTTTTTGCCCTTTCTGTTGCATCCAACCAAGGCTTCTAGAAGGACATGTGTGAAGCAGTTGTTTAAAAGTGGCTTAAGTATCTTCAAACTGAAGTTTTTTTAGGGGTTCTTTCTTTCTTTCTGTAAGCATTGTAGCTTATCTTGGAGCTTTTTCAGACAAGAGAAAGCATTGTGACTCAGTATCAGACATGTACAATAGTATGTAACACCATTTTTATTAATCAAATTCAGTGTTTTACCTTCTTGGAAGCTACTTCATTGAGTGCAATGTGGTGCTTGATGAATGTTCTTGTGAGTTTTGGTAACTCCTTCAATGTTTGTCTCACTTTAGCACCTTTAGGTAGAATAAACATATATTTTTGCAGGTTGTAAGTTGTTTGGTGGATCAAATAACTATTTTAGTTGTGAAAGAATTCATTTCCTTCAAAAGTGTTAAGAGAACCAAGCCTCCTTACAAAACACTTATGCATTGATATGTTAAAATATTTGAGTTGTGTTAAGTTAAGCTGATTTTTTGATGAAATTGTGTGTTAAAGTAGTTGTATGGGTCTGAGAAATTAAATTAGGTTTATCACCATAGGGGTTTAGTTTTATTTTCATGTTTCTTTCTCCCCTTTTCCCAACAAGGAATAGTTTAGGTGACACCAAAAGGGGAGCCAGCCCATAATCTAGAGGTCTACTTTCATAATAGGATACCCACAGCCTGAAAGTAGTCCTGTGTTGCTCCAAATTTGTTGAGTTTTCCACAACTTGGCAAGGGTGCAAATTTGGATAGTTAACAATGCCATTATCCAAAATTCCAACTAGGGCCAAGATAGCTTCTATTAAAGTTATTTGTTTAAATTATTAAGTTTACCCCATGCAATTACAGTGCAAACAATAATAAGTTAATTTGATTCTCCCTTCCCTGGTATTCATTTTAGTAATTAGACAAAAAATTAATCCTCATTAAAAGTACTAATAAAGTGAAAGGATGCTTACTAAAAAAAATTAACTCTCCTAAGATATTCTTTATTTTGAAAATAAAATAAAGAAATTAAAAATTAAATACACCTTGAAACAATTAATTGCACATGGATATTAAAATAATCTTCTAAATGTGATCATTAACCCTAGTCAATTAGGGAAACTAAGAGAAGCCCTAATTTCTTTTATAACATGTTATACTCTCCTACTCCATTTTATTTTAAGATTTTGCACAAAGATTGGAAAGCAAGAAGAAGCAAATGTCCTCTCCAATCCCAAGATGAGTTGATCATTGAGTTCTATGTTAATATTTATTTTCTTACTCATTTTCTTAGATTAAAATTGTTTGTGGGTGTTTCTATGCAGGGTTTGAATATCCTATGTAGATTAAAAATTCTAAATATCATTGAT